>OZ007588.1:462469187-463670954 GCA_963931845.1 Maratus michaelseni
ACCGTAATTTCAGTAAAAAGTGCTATAGTGCATATGCGTTTAAAAATTTAAAACAGTCTAAGTGCACAGTACTTCTGCTGTGCAGCTGATTTGGTAATTTTTTTTTCTTTTCCTCCCCATAGCAATATTTAGAAAAGATGTCATTTTTCCTTCTTCATCAACTGGCCAAAATGGCTTGCCACGAGTCTTCTCCATAACCTACCATAGAAACTTAGCCTTCCCCATTCGCAAAAAGACCATTGGGTTGCATATTTTTATGCCATTTTAATTCATGAAATGCAAAATATATTACTGTATTTCATGTTTTAAATCATGAATGAATTTTAATGTGTAACTCTCCATTCACACAATAAAATTTATTTGACCAAATGATATTTCATGCAGGCGATATCTCATTGATAATGAGAAAGAGTAAACATTATGAGGGGCTTGTTAAAAGTCCTAAGAAAGGATAAAAGTATCACTGGATAGTAGAAGTGAAGAATATCCCCTTTTTTATGGAAATAACTTACCAATCCTAACTTACAGAAAATCAGTTTGATACGTTAAAATAAATGTATTAAATGCAAATTATTATGTGTGTGTGTGCATGCTGAAATAAGTTTTGATTTAAAAGAAGAAAAAAATGATTCACTGGCGTCAGTTATATACATTAATCAGTTTCAGTTATACTTTTTGTTTTTAGGTGCGTTCGTAATTATATAAATACGTAGCACCTATAGTCGTTGTTTGGTCCGTCCGTCTGTCTGTCTGTCTGTCCGTCCGTCCGTCCGTCTGTCTGTCCGCATATAACAACGCAAAAACTACCCAACCAAATGGTTTGCAATTTAAAATATATTATCTTTGCAGAATTTTGTCGAGACATTTCAAATTTTATTAAAATCGAATCAAAACTTTAGGAGATATTAATAAAAATATTTATTAAGAAATTTGATTTTTTTTTTAAATCGGTGCTTTTTTGTTATAGGAGCTTCCGATGGATGTTAAATCGTCAAGCGACCGAGATGCTTATTTTATGACAGAAATTAATCTGCAGACGATATAATTCATTTCACAGAATTAAAAATCATCAAGATCTGAATATTTATATAACTAGCTGATACATATATATCTGAATATTTATATAACTAGTTAAGATATTTGTATGAACAGTGTCATAAAATATATACTTAACTAGCTGTTTAACCCGTTCTACGCACGGGATATCATGAATTTAATTCTAAAACGTGCGTACGAACGCACCTCGTTTGTAACGTTTGACGTACAATTTCCAACTTGTTAAATTTCTAGTTGAATATGATAAATGCTTAATGTTGCAACCTATTACAATTTATTTTCATATTTTTAAGGAGACTACGGTGACAGCAGAGATACTGTTGAACCAGGCTTCTAAGAACTCCGGTTGACAGAATGCCAAGCCGATTCCATTCATACTGTTGGTTGTCCCCGGCAACAGAAGCTGAAGTCATCGCTCTTTATCTTAGGCAGCATACGGACTTCTCCATTTTCAACATGGACTAGCCATTTTCACCCATGTGCAGTTCGCTCCAAGTTTCTATCAAGCGTGGTGCATCAGTAGATGGTGTTTAGAGAAGATTCTTGTGCAGCTTAAACTCATTTGGCATTCAAGCAAAGGTAAGTTTTCAATTTGCTCAGTTTATAATGCAGGGCTTTTATCTTGGGGCCCATTTTGAGAAAAGTAAAAGTTATTTGTGTGAAAATGATTCCAGATTTTTCCCCAGGTTTAAAAAAGGGCAGGGTGCTGCTGGTGAGAAAAGGGCACTTTTTGGATTCTTGAGAGCACTTTTCAGATTCTTAAGGGCACATTTTTAATTGTTAAAGGTATTATTTTGATTTTTAAAGCCACTTTCAATATTTAAAAATCAGGACACTCTTTTTAAGATAACACTGAGTCAGTTTTTACTATGAAAGCAAATTTTTTAATGCAAAAAGGAGAAAGGGCACTTTTTGTACTGTGGGGCAAGCAGGGACGCGCCGACCCAGTGTGCAATGTGTGCAGCGCTCACAGGCGCCGAAGTATAGTAAAGGTGCCAAAGATTTCAGTTGAGGAAAAAAATACTTCAAAAAGAAAAAAATTCTTAATTTAATTATACTATTACAACTCCTTGACATCTATTATGTATTAGTACGCACATACAATCCATTTTAAACAGATTTTTATGCTTTATTCAAATATTCAATCTATTGTAATTGTATCATTATTTTCTCCAGGACACTGATTTTTTCCGTTTTATGCAGGATTCTGATACAAACAGGTTCCATTTTCTCACTTTTTACTGTATTTTGAATTCTATTTACATACCTGTCAACCTTTTTTAATTTTTTAATCAAATACCAATATTTTGAACCTGAAATTTTACTTAATAAATGAAATCAGATAAGCATCCTATAGAAACAAGACGTGTTTTATTAAATAATTTTTCTTGTTCAAAATGCGTTTATTTGACTTAAAAAAAAAAAAAAAAAAAAAAAAAAAAAGGTTTGCAGCTATGTATTTATACTGAGGGATATGGATGTAGAGCGCCCACTGAAGTTCGGCACACAGGCGTTGGATACTACTGGCGTGTCCCTGAGGGCAAGAAGGGTGCTAATTCTTTTTATGATGGGCAAAAAGGGTGCTATTTTGTAAACCAAAGGGCAGGCAGGGTGCAGCACCCTTCTGAAACTGTCTGGGGGAAACTCTGATGATTCTTTTTTTTTTTTTTTTTTTTTTTTTTTTTTTTGTAAAAGATAACATTTTGTAATGAATATGAAATTTAGTTACTCAAATTTGAACCAAACGTTTATTGATAACTTCTTTAAGTCATTCTGTTAAAGTTTTTGTTTCAATTTGTTTGCAAACTACACATTTTGAAACATAACAAAATAAAAATTAACAATGAAGAGTATGTTTTTATAGAATGGAATTTTGTGAATTGCCCCTTTTCGATGATCTTGGGGAAATGAGAGCTGAAACCTTAGTATAACAGTAATTGTAGAGGACGCTATAACAAGAAACTACCAAAAAAGGGTATTGGCTTTACAGGTACTTTTCATTTTTTCATAATGTACAGCTAAAATGCTATTTTATCTGTGCTCACAGTGAAAACATTTTTTCTGAGGCAGGCTAAATTTACAACAATAAAAGAAATGCCCATTTAATTATTAATTTTTTTAATTGCATTTATTGTATTTTCTGAAATCATAGTCTTTTCCAACAGTTTTAAAAATGACTTTTTTTTTTAAATATAATTTTAAAACTAAACTTTAATTTTGCATGAGATTTTTTCCTTATCTTTTTCTATGTTTTATAGATAAATTTTTTATGTACAGAGTAAATAGTTCTTATGAATTATGGCATATATTATACATTTATATTCAAATAACTTTTTATAGATCACTTATAAATTAATTTGTCTTTAAATATGCTTAAAAAATGAAATTCTTGCAACTACTCGGCTGCAATTTGGCTGATTAATGAGTATATACCAAGTACTTGGTACAGCTCTAGTTTCTCATAAGCATGACTGATTTCTCCATTTTCATAGAAAATCAATGTTTAAAAATGATAAGCTGTGTGTTTTAGAGATTAATACAAAAATGTGGAGAGATCATGATACAAATATAAAAAGCGAGAAGAGGGCTAAAATAAGATGCATGTTTAATATATAATATTAATATACCAATATATTCATAGTAATTGAAACTTAAGTTTAATTGTTGACTCCAGTTGAACATTAAAATAATTATTCATTATATACATTGCCACTGTTTATCTGGTGTTCCCAATTTTACCAAGTATTTTTTTAAATCTTGCACATGATCATGTACTGATACTATTAGCTCTGTTTTTCACTTGAGTGTGTGTGCAGTAATGTTTGCTTCAGTTTGCCTAGTTTTGATATTATAGTGCAGATTTTTTAACATGTGCAGGGTAAGGTGTGTTTGAATTCAAAATTCATTATATAATACAAAAGAAAGAAAACTGACAGGAAAAATAGTAAATAAAAGGTTTTTTTGTTTTACTTTAATAAAATTTTGTATTATGCACATCACATACTTAAATTTTTCTGGCGAGTTTCTACTTTCATAACATAATATTTGAAAGTAAGTTTTTCAAAATGATTTATTAATGTTTAAAAGGAGTTCCTTATTTCTATCTCTTGTGTGAGTTTCATAAAGTTTTTACTGTGTTTTATATATGGGAAAATATAATTAAGTCATTGTTAACTTTGATTTAAATCTTTTAAGACAAAAGTATTCTTGTCACCTTGATTTAAAATTAATCACAAAGGAATATATAAAATGAGTATGAGTATAAATTATATGTTTCATAAAGAAGTTATTTAATTTATGTAATTTATAGAATTGAAGAATACTCAATATACCATTAAAACTATAATAAAAAAGCTGTTAACTGATATCTTTTAAGTGACCAAAAAATCATTTTTTAAACTTAAGGTATTTTGAAAATATTATTATGTTTTGCCCAAAATATTTTGCAAATGTAAGATTCTGGAGAGGGGTTGAAAGCTCAAATCCATGTTTTATAAATTTTTGATTTAAATCAAATATCAAGTAATAAACATGTGGATTTTTACATTGCTAACTAAGCGTAAAACCAACAGAGTGAAAAATGTCCAAGTCTGGAAGCTTGGTTACGCTTAGTTAGCAATGTAAAAATTTGCATGTTTATTATTCAGTAATTTCATGGGAATTTCATTGCTGAAAATTAATTGAAAAAATAATTAAAATTACTCAAATATCAAGTTTTTACAATAAAATAACTGTGGCATATAATAATTTTTTTATGCTGAAAAGAACTTTTCCTAGTATTTGTATTTAAAATCCATTGTGTAATTTTCATTCATTAAAAAAATTGTATATGTGAAAAAAACATTTAACAAATACCACAATTTCGGGCTTATACATGTTTAAAAATAAAATTTATCTATATCTACCAGTGCAGCGTTTGATAATTGGAAGGTGTGGTTACATTAATGGGTCATGGGAGTGTTCAACATTGGCCGAGGACTCGGTTTCCCTTATGGGATCCCGGCTATGGAGCCGTTGTTCACTTCTGGCATTCCGACCAAGTGTGTTGTGGTGGTGTCCTCTGAGTTTGGGCTCCACCGTATCATTGCAGCGACCTCTGTCGTCATTCATTTGGGAAAGGGTAATGAAGCGCAGGATGCTTAGGCCCCCACTTCTCCCCTGACCGAAGAGCACCACCTTAGAGGTGTCCAGGTAAACCGGCCCTTTTTGGTTATAGGCTCATGAGAGCCTGGAATCGGCAGTGAAATAAGACTGCCTTCGGTAGCCGTAGCTTATCATATCTACCAATGCAGCGTATACGAAGCATTCGTGATTGATTTTTTTTTTCCTTGAAAAAAATCCAGTCATTTAATGTTGTTGAGTGAACAACCGAAAACAATATTAAATTGCTTTTTTCATGGGTCTGCAATAATAATCACTCAAAATATGTTGGGCCCCAAAGCAGAATATTTAGCAATGTTCTGCAACGAATCTTCAGCTGATCAAAAATTTCTGTGGGAATTTTAAAAAAAACAAAAAACAGGGAGATGTCCTTGTATATATAGGAGTGCAATTTCATCTTTTATAGAAATGCAAACGACGATTCATAAAGCACTGACACATACACACCAAAGACACGTTATTTTGGGTTAAGATATATTTTTTAAACTATCGCATTGACAAACAGTTTACAGTTCTGTCAACAGGGCTTGAATTTCAGGGCGGGATTCGCGCCGAAAATTTTGAAATCCCGTCCAAAAAATTTCAGCATTTTCGGAGAAATTTGCATTATTTAATTTACCTGCAACCGAACGATAAATTTCGTGATTTTTTTCTCGCAACCGATTGACGAACTTTGTGTTTTTTCCGCGACTGATCGACGAACTTTGTGATTTTCCGTGACAGATCAACGAACTTTGTGTTTTTCCGCGACTGATCGACGAACTTTGCATTTTTTAAGCAACTGATCAACGAATGTTGCATTTTTTTCCGCGACAGATCAACGAACTTGGGTTTTTTGGGGACAGATCGACGAACTTTGAGTTTATTCCGCAATCGATCGACGAAATTTGCTTTTTTCTGCAACTGATTGACGAACTTTGAGTTTTTTGGTGACAGATCGACAAACTTTACATTTTTTCCGCGACAGATCAACGAACGTTGCATTTTTTTCCGCGACTGATCAACGAACTTTGCGTTTTTTCTGCGACAGATAGACGAACATTGTGTTTTTTAAGCGACTGATCGACGAACCTTGCGTTTTTTGGGGACAGATCGACGAACTTTGTGTTTATTCTGCAATCGATCGACAAACTTTGCGTTTTTTGGTGACAGATCGACGAACTTTGCATTTTTCCCGCAACAGATCGACGAACTTTGCATTTTTCCCACGACTGATCGACGAACTTTGCGTTTTTTTCGCGATCGATCGATGAACTTTGCGTCTTTTCCGCGATCGATCGGTGAATCTCAATCAAGTAAAATCTAAAGTCAGAAATTTATTTAACAACCTAATTGTTAAGGGTCCCTAACACATTTAATGGAACTTGAAAAATACACTGCATATATAAAACTTAACTTTCTTCCCTTTTTTATAATAAAAATAAACATTTTACATAATCATTCTCAGTTGACTTAATTTTTTCAATGGTATTTTGTCATGTCTGCATTAATGTAATTCTTTAAATAGCACGTAAAATAATAGTGGGGTTTAAAGATTTTTTTTTTCTCCCTAACAAACATTACAACTCCCCTCCATTTAAAAATGTTGGTAGGGAGACTCCCCTCCTTGGAAAAATTGAATTTCAAGCCCTGGTCAATAACTTTACAAAAGATATATTTTGAGATATCACCTTTATGGAGAAAAAGTCTTTGGAAATTTGCTCCATACATAGTTATAAGTCCAGCTTTTAGAACTTTTCTAACAGATTTATATCCAGGCGGAGGCCCATGTGCTTTTCTTTTGGTACTGAATACATGTCATTAGTAATATATGTTGTCGCAACTTCACTGTACATGAGATTTAAAATTTTTTATTAGTAATGAATATAGCGTTAACTCTAGAACTAAAGGGTAGCCGGAGGGAAATATTTTTAAAAAGGTCACACTGTTCTCTAAAAGAGCACTCTTGCATCCTGTTCAAAAGATATATTTTGAACTGGTTTGTTTATTATCCCCACTTATCAATAGAATTTTGCGATATTTTCCCGTGACCAATTGACTAATTTTGCGACTGACTGACAAATGGGATTTTTTTTCACGACCAATTAACAAATTTCACAATGTATGAGATTTTCCACTTGATCGACTGGCGAATTTCATCATTTTTTCACGCAACCGATCAATATAGGTGAAAACTGGGAAATCTGATTAGTAGCCAATTGCCAATAGACTCGGTTTCATTAATAGCCACTTTTTAAGTACTGACTAATGTTTCAAATTTTCTAGATAAAGTATAATCATCATATAGAAACATATTTTTGTATAAATCAGTTTTATACCAGCAAAGTGCTCATGCTAAGAATAGGGAAAAAGTCAAAATTCAGGAAAATTTTCTAAAAATCAGAAAGTCTATTATCACATTAATTTTTTTAGAATATGATCATGGATTATTTGTCAGGGGTGATTGTGTTCCAGTTATGTACCGGAATTGCAGTATTTTTTTCTTTTTCAATACCAGAATGCCTTTTTTTTTCGTATAGATCGGTTGTAGGGAAAAAAATCTCAAAATTTGTCAGTCGGTCGAAAGAAAAAACCCCGTAAATTTTGTCAGTTAGACGCGGGAAGAATATCACAATGATCGTCAATCGGTTGCAGGAGAATATAGCTAAATTTGTTAATCAATTGCATGAAAAAAATCTTGAAGTCTGGAAATTCTTTAGTCGGTCGCATGAAAAACTCCTGCAAATTTCGCTAGTAAGTTGCAGGGAAAAAACACGTAAATCTGCTGATTGGTCACAAGAAAAAACTGAACAATTAGCCAATTGATAGCAGGAAAAAAAAGCATGAAATTTGTCAATCGGGTAGCACGGAAAATTTTAGAAATTTGTCAGTCAATCATAAGAAAAAAAAATCATGAAATTCTTCTGTCGTTTATGAGGTGAAACTTGTCAGTTGATCAGGGGAAAAATCGTGCAATTCGTTGATCCATCATGTAACAAACCTGCAAAATTTGCCAGTTGGTCAAGTGTGAAATTATCATGAAATTAGATAGTCAGGGGTGAAAAAAATTGTGCTATTCGTCAAACAAATGGGGGGGGGGGGGCGAAATCGCAAAGCTCTTAACACATTCTTGGTAAAAAAAAAAAATCGTAAAATTCGTCAGTTGGATTACAATGGAATGTGTAACTGGGAAGTGACCGCGTAGGGGTAGCAATCAATGACAATTTTTTAATCGCCACTTTTACAACTTTAATTGTCACATGGCGAGTGGCAATTAAAGTTTCGCAATTTTTTTTCCACGACTTATTGAAGAATTTTGCGATTTTTTCCTGTGACTGATTGAAGAATTCTGTGATTTTCCTCTCGATAGACTGACGAATTTCACAATAATTTTTAGATTTTTCCCTTGATTGACAGGCGCATTTCGTAATTTTTTCTTGCTACCGATGAACGATTTTTGTGATTTATTTACCGCGTCTGGTTGAAGAATTTCTCGATTTTTTCTGACAATCCACTGACGAATTTCATATATATTTTTTTCTCAAGCACCTGAAGAATTTAAAGATTTTTTTTTCATGATTGACTAACAAATTTCGTGATTTTTTTCCGTGACTGATTGTAGAATTTTGTGATTTTTTTTTTTCTTCGGCAATCCATTGACTAAGTTTAAGATTTTTTACCACAATGGGCTGACAAATTTGGCGATATCTTTTAAACAGCCAAAAAATCATTTTATAAACTTTTTCATATTAAAATTTAGTTAGTAATATTTTAACAAAACTGTATTCAAAAAGTTATCATTAAAAAAAATCTTAGTCTGTTACCAATTGCATAGGAATTGTTCATTTTTAATAAAATCCTTTTATTCAAAACTGTTATTTTACAGTTTGTTAAAACAGTTTAGCAGAGTTTCATGAAATGCAAACATCTTGTACAATGGGTCCATCAAATTACTGGAAATTTTGATGCTTCAGCTCATGTGCTTAAAAAATGTTTGCTTTAAATGTTTTAATATTTGTTTCAAGAGTGATGATTCAGTTTTGTGATTATTGTAATTGTGACACCTCTGGAAATATAGTGAATCTAATCGACCTACATTTAATAAAAATTAAATTAATTTAAATTTATGAAATGCAACATTTAATAGAAAACGATTGTTTGAATATTTTTTAATGTTTTGCTGAAATGTGTCAAATAATTTTTGTTAACGGGGTTTTTAACTTTCATGAACTTTGACAATACTTAAGATTACACAGATTTATGCTAAATAATTTTTTTTAATTTAATGGTATGTATCTAGAAGAGGAGGGGAGAGGGTGATAAAATTATTTGATCTTGTGACCTCTAAATTAACATTTTTTTTTTTTTTTAATATGCCGTCATATAAATTAATTTGGATTTTGATTATATGTATAATTTTTAACAAATTAAAAATAAAGCAGGTTCTTTAGAGAAAGGGACCTTCTTTAATACTTTCTTTGACCCTTTTTTTTAAGAAACTTTAAAAATGATATTTCAACTTAAGGTATTTATAAAACATTCTTATGTTTTGCCCAAAATATTTTGCAAAAGATGTAAGATTCTGGAGAGGAGCTGAAAGCTCAAATCTATGTTTTTTAAATTTCTTTTAAATCAAATATCAAGTAATAAAAATATGGATTTTTTCATTGCTTAACTAAGCGTAAAACCGACTGCGGTAAATTTATTATTAGTTGTTGCATACTTTACCATTCCAGATATATGGACTTTCATAGAGAAAAGTAATCAGCACCACACAGTTTATTATAAAATTCCATTAAAGATTCATAATTATCAAATAATTATTTAAAAGTAAATTAATAATTACTGAATTTAATTTTTTTTATTAATATTTTAAAGAAATTATCAAAGTCAATAATGGTTATCTTAATAAGTACTGCTTTCGATATTATATTTTTGTTATTCAAAGAATCTGTGTGAGGGGGGGGGGCATACACATCTGTGCCCAGAGCCCCCAAATTTCTAAATCGGTCCCTGGTCACGAAAGAACATTTATTTTTCTTAGAACGCTGTATTGAAATTTGTGAGAAAAAGGGACTAATTTGTGTTCCAGAATTTTTTTTCTTTTTCTTTTTTTTTTTTTTTTTTTTTTTTTGGAGATAGTAAATATTAAGATATTTTTTAGTAAATTGTTTTAAAGAAAAATGTTCCTGAAATAAATGGCTATTTTTTAGTTAGGCAGCATAGAAATGCATGAAAAAACTTCAGTGTGCAAATTGATCTCAAGGAAATGTCTTTTGGAATAATAAATATTTTTTAAAACAAAATTTTTGGGTAAAAAAAAAAATATATATATATCAAATATCAAAATCTGTACATTATAAGCTTTATAGGATCAAAAACTATACATAGCAATTTAACCATTTTTTGCCGGCACATACTTAACTATTGTAGTGTGCAAAGTTCAATAATTTTTTTTTAATTCGACAAATTTTGTAGAGTTTGTAGGATCTTTTATTCAGAATTTCATTAGCTGAATAAAGTTTTAATTCATAGTTTGAACTGGCCGATTTTTTTTGCCAAATTTTAAAAAGGCCTAATAATAAAATGTACAAATACTTTTTAACAGAAAAATGTTTATATGTAAATATTAAAATTGAAAGAAGACTTTAAAATAATTAAGCTATTACTTACGAAAAGCACTAAAAAGCCCTTTTCATTAAAGTGCCCATTTTTTCAGCTGAAGTGTCTCTTTTTTGAAGGAGCACCCTGCCCTTTTTCATTATGAGGGAAAAACTATGGCATAATATTTTTTTCATTCTGAAAAGAACTTTTCCTGTAGTATTTGTATTTAATATCCAAAACATAATTGTGTAATTATTCATTAAAAATTTGTATAATTGAAAAAAAAATATTTGTAACGAAAAAAGATAAAGAAAATCATTTAATGTTGTCGAGTGAACAACCAAAAACAATATTAAAAAATGCTTTTTTCATGGGTCGGCAATAATAATCATTCAAAATATGTTAAGTATTCAGTGGCAGACGTGTTACCCTTCTGGGAAACAAAAACCGTATGTAAAATGCCATTGTTTTATGAGTGATGATATCAGATTTATAGCTTGGAGGTACACAATGTATTTTCCTACTTTACGAAGCCATTTTCAAGTAAAAGTTATATGTGAAAAAATAAAGAACTGCTGGTTTCTAGCAATGCAAATTCTAGAACATTTCCCAAAGTGGGCAATTCGACTTTTATGAAATGAAAGAAAGAGCACCCATAGCTCATTCAAGATGATAATTTGATGCTATGCATCATATGTAAAGAATTTGAATTTATATATTTGAAGTTATTCAAAAGAATTTATAGAAAGCCTGTTTTTATTTTGTTTTAGTGATTAACACAGAGATAAAGTGTTTAATATACAGTGTAACTCCAGATGTACGTTACCTGAGTTGTACGTTTCCCTCAGTTGTACGTTTCCCTCAGTTGTACGTTTCCCTCAGTTGTACGTTTCCCTCAGTTGTACGTTTCCCTCAGTTGTACATTTCCCTCAGTTGTACATTTCCCTCAGTTATACGTTTCCCTCAGTCAGGGTTCTTAAATGCCCGGGTTTTTTCAGAAAAAACCCAACCCACTGGGTTTTATCAGTGTTTTTTGGGTTTTATCAGGGTTTTTGGGGTTTTATCAGGGTTTTTTGGGTTTTATCAGAGTTTTTTAAGTTAGAGGTGGTTCAGAATGTTTGAAAAAAATGTACTTACTACTAAGTACAGTTTAAAGTAACTATTTGATTACAAAAATATATAAATGAATGACAATCAAAATTATGTTTTGCTTTTAGATAAATTGATTATTAGTAATAGTTTTAACAATGAAATTATAGAAGTACTATACTAATACCAGTGCTGAATCAGACTAGTATACTTTTACTTAGTTTTTATTATTAGTTTTAAACTAATATTTTGTTAAGGATAAAGTATCTTTATTCATTTTAATTGAAGTGATTGCCTATATATAATAAATATTTTCTCTAGAAAAAATTCATTCTGAAACATATTGATTAATGATGGATTGCAATTTTTTTTTCTTTTTTTTTTTTTTCTTTTTTTTTTGAGTTGTTTGTATTCCAAAATTTCCTCAGCCCGAGGTAAATAGGAAATTTAGGTTTTCCCTTAGTTTATGTTGTTATTGAATTAAGTTGGGTGGTAGTTTATATTTAATTCAGCAAAATTTTTGCAATTGAAACTGGATATAACAAAATTCGCAGAAATGGGGAAAAAAATATTTGCTGTAAAGTATTTTTTATTATAACTAATTAATAGAATATACCAAATAATTCTACATGTCTACATCATTAAATTAAGATTCTCAGCATATGTGGTATTTTGTTATGAGTTTCAACTGTAGGATTATACATCAAAGTATTTTTTTTAATGGGAAAAAAATTAGTTTTTGTGTTTGTGATAGTTACATATACTTATAGAAAATTAAGTTACAGTTATTTGTTTTAAAAATTGTCATTGGAAGAATTAAGACTTTTTTTCCCTTGGGGTGGTTGGTGATAAACTTTACTACTGGTGTACTGACATTAAGAAATATATTACCTATATAATTTAAAGTTGAAATTTTGGGTTGGGATAAATCATAACAACCCTGCCCTCAGTTATACGTTTCAACTCAGCGGTCCCGGGCGCTTGCTATTAAAAATTAGCTGAGTTATACATTTTGAGTTACACATTTCCCTCAGTTATATAATACGTTTTTGCGTCCTCGGACAAAATTTTGCCTCATTTATACATTTTGTAACCGGAAACACAGACGACGCGTCGGATGAGTCTGATTTGAAAGATCCCTCTCAAACTTCGGGGCTGCTCTGAGGGCTTTTGAAAAGCCGTTCGGCAGTAGTAAAAGCAGTAACGATAACAGGGCTGCATTGTTAACCAAAATGCAAAGTTTGCTGTTCAATGTCGGCTCTGCCGAAAAGAAACAATCGAGGATTCGTGATTATTTCAACAAGATTCAGTAAACTACTGAAATGTGTTTTGATAAATGATTTACATGTCAAGGCGATTTCAATGATCTCTTTTAAGTACTCTATGTGTATTAAAAATATTTCTATTAAAGCTTTTATGATATATTAATTTTATGTACCTCTTTTCTACTCTATTCCATTTCCAAAAATTTATGTCATGGATGAATTAATACTTATGAAACTTCCGTTTTTGTTATAAAAGGTAACTGAAACACCTCAGTGGAACAAAATTTTTGCAATATATTAAAAAAAAAAAATTTGGTAGACCATCGATTGAGTTGTACATTTTATTGAGTTATACGTTTTGTATATACGTCCCGGGCAAAACGTATAACTGGAGTTCCACTGTATACAGCACCTCCCCCCCCCCCGCTCTTAACACATAAAAATAGAAACAATATTATTGTTAACATGGGTGCAAAAAGAAATAAAAGAATATGATATAACATAAAATTGCCACCATGAAATGCAGTTTCGTACCTAGAAGGGGAAAAAAAAAAAAAAAAAAAGGTGTCATTCGACAACCCTGAAATATAGGTATACTGCAATAAAATAGTTTCATGGTGTACAAATAACTTAAACTACAAAGCTTTTTGTAAATAGTTTTTTTAAATTATAATTTCTGTTCCGATTATATTTATAAATGGCTGATTAATAAGTGGTGTTTTTAAAGTAAGGCATTTAAATTTTGTTTTGTAAAATTTATTTTTTATTTTTCAGAAGAAGAAGAATAAAAATCTGGAAAGAAAAAAGTTCTCTATGAAGATGACTGTATATTTTCAGCTGTCCTTTCTCAACTTAAATTAAGAAACATCAGAAATTTAATTGTAACAGGATTAAATTTTCTTGTAAAATATTTCTGATAAATTTTGAGCATCTTGTAAATACATAAATAAATGCTTTTTTGGTTGGTTTGTTTTACATTTGTGAAAAATAAAATTTATATGAAAAAAAAACACCAGTTCTATTGTTTATATATGTAATTATTTATTTATGCAAGTGATGTTAAAAAGGATGTACTATATATATTTTCCTCTTCTTTCTTGTTCTAAGAACATTCTCCCTTCTTTTTACAGGTTAAGATATAATTCAATAAAAATGTTTTATGTAGGCTAAATTTTTAAAAACTGACAGCCTGATAAACTGTTTATACTATTTTGTTGGTTGATTATAAATTAGCATTGCTTGGAGATCAGGTATTAAAAATAATTTGCTGTATAAAAACTTCTGAATATTTTAATCAAAATTTTGCCATAATCTTATTAAAAGTTGAGATTAAAATTTTAATGCACATAATATTGTATAAATCAGTTTGAAATTTTGTTAGTCAAAAGGTCACATACCTCCTGCTGGAAAGAAAAATATTTTAAAGATTTCTTTATTGGTAATAGATTAAAAAAAATAATAATAATAATTCAGTACTCATTACTTGCTAATCTTTAAAAAATAAAAACAATGATATATTATTATTTATGAGCAATGTTTTAGTCCATTTAAAAAAAAAAAAAATGTATGAATGGCGAACTTGCCATGTTCTAGAAGATCTACTGCCACTACTGTTTTGAAAAAATATTAAAATTCTTAAATTCAGTAATGTCAACATTTTACCAATTTTCTAAAATAAAATTCCTGGATTTTTGTTTTTGTTTTATTTTCCAGCTGGATAATTGGAAGAAACATCCCCGTAAGAAATTGTATTATAAAAGCACCAGTGGACCCGTGCGAAGATTTCACACTGCAGTCTAATACTTTTTAGCAATATCTAATACTCTTTAGATGCAGGTTTAAACTTCTAAAGGAAAATTAAGGGCTGAAACTATCTTTAAACAACGTTAGTCGAGCCAGAATATCATCTCCTTTATTCCATCACAGTTACAGTAAAAACAGATCGAGCATAGCAAAGACAATATATATATATATATATATATATATATATATATATATATATATAGCTAATTAACTGCTTTAGAGGATGACATCATCTGTTTCGGAAAAAGCATGGGACAAAGAAAAATAAATTGAGCATTTCAATTTGGCTTTTTAGTCATAAAATAAATGCATGCAACAACTATGTCCCACTTTATCTTTTTTGTAGTATTTATTTTTTATAATCATTTTGAGCATTATATAATGTGGTATTGTATTTTTGTGGCAACACTAATTTAAGGAAAACCTTTTCTTTTAGGAAAACAATGCAGATTTAATTTTTAATTAACAGCAATTTTTAATCAAAAAATGTTTTGCCGAAATGTAAGTGCACTATATCAGAAGCTGGTTCAAAATCCTTTCTTATGGCATCTCATTCAGTGTTGTGCATTTTGTATTTTCTGAGAAAAGGGGATGTTGACAACAGAAATAATATATACTAGTGGGCCTGTGTGAAGATTTTACACTGCAGTCTAATATTTTTTAGATGCATGTTTGAACTTCTAAAAAAAAAAATAAAGCCAGAATATAATCCCATTTATTCCACCAAAGTTACAGTAAAAACTGACCGAAAATAGCAATATATATATATATATATATATATATATAAATATTGTATTTTAACTGCATTAGAGGGTGACATAATGTTTTGGAAAAAAAAATGGGATAAAGAAAAATAAATTGAGCATTTGAATTAAAATTTTGCTTTTTTATCATAAATATAAAATAAACCGATGCAGCAACTATGTCCACTTCATCTTTATTGAATTTTTTTTTTATAATCATTGTTGCAGAATTTAATTTTTGTGGCAACAGTAATTTGAGGTAATCATTTCATTTCTGAAAACAATGCCTATTTAATTTTCAGTTACTTGCAATTTTAACCAAAATACATGTTAATTACAAATATGGCTTTTGCAACTTTTTCAGAATAATATTAACTAAATCATAACCATATGGCATTTTATTTCAATCTAATGAGATGAGTGGATAAGGCCAATTTTTGCCTCCATTGGGACACTTTTTTTTTTGCTTGCATATTGAAAATATGCTATACAAGATCTGAAACACTTTCGATTTTATTTATTTTGACATTTTTAATATGGGGTGCTTATAACACCATTGTAGTTTTTAACTGAAAAATATAATAATAAAGTGAAACATGTATGTATAAAAGTCAGGCTGGTGTTATGAGCTCTTGTTAAAAAAAATATTCAAATAGATTATTATTTTTTTTTTCAAATTTTGAATTTTAGAGTTTTCAGACAAAAATTATGGACCAGTAAATTTAGATTCTGAAGTTCAAAATATCTTTTTAAAAAAAAAGAAAAAATTGTCCCTGCCAAAGGAGTAAAAATGGGCCTTTCTTGCTCAACTTTACTTTTTTGAGGACCATAAAAAGTATAATTCTGGCCAGCTTCCATCATGATATCCAATAGTGGCATGAATATGGCTAGCTTTGGGCTATCATTCATTAATGTTGCCCATTGATGGCGAGAAAGTGGTTAGCTTTCGGCATGCATTCTTTAATGATTACCATTGATGGCAACAAAGTGGCTAGCTTTTGGCTTGCATTCATTAATGATGCCCATTAATGGCAACGAAATGGCTAGCTTTCGGCATGCATTCTTTAATGATTACCATTGATGGCAACGAAGTGGCTAGCTTTCGGCATGCATTCATTAATAATTCCCATTGATGGCAACAAAGTGGCTCTCTCTTTCGGCATGCATTCATTAATGATGCCCATTGATGGCAACAAAGTGGTTAGCTTTCGGCTTGCATACGTTAATAATGCCCATTGATGGCAACAAAGTGACTAGCTTTCGGCTTGCATTCATTAATGATTCCCATTGATGGCAACAAAGTGGCTCTCTTTCGGCATGCATTCATTAATGATGCCCATTGATGGCAACAAAGTGGTTAACTTTCGGTTTGCATACATTAATTATGCCCATTGATGGCAACAAAGTGGTTAGCTTTCGGCTTGCATTCATTAATGATGCTTATTGATGGCAACAAAGTGGCTAGCTTAAGGCTAGTTTACATTTATAATGTCCAATAAATTAACATTTATGGCCAGCTTTGGGATAGCTTTTATTCTTAACAAACGCAGAAGGCATGGCTGTGGCGATCTTCTGGCTAGATTTTATTCACGATGATCGTTAATGGCCAAACTGTGGCTAGTTTTCATTAATAATTGCCACTTAAAGTATAATTGTGGCCAGTTTTAGGCTATCTGTCAGTTATGATTAACCACTTGTGGCACAGTTATGGGCATCTTAATGTAGTTATGGCCAATTCTATTGCGGCCACATTGTGGCCGGCGTGACAGTTTTTTTAAGTTGCCGTAACGGCAAACGATAGCGGCCCCTCATCTCCTAGTTTGGGCCAAAGCTAACGTAGCCATCAGCGGCCCGCAAGTTCTGTGTTCGTTGGGTGTGTACTTGTCATAGTACTGAATTACCCGCCCAGAACATCTGATCTCTGACTAGAGTTCCAAAGAACCGATTTATTTCCAATAGACCCGGTTTATTCCCAAAAGACCTGGTTTATTCCCAAATAACCCGGTTTATTCCCAGGTTTAAACCGGGTTTATTCTAGCCTTTACAACTCTATCTCTGACCCCCCCCTCTCCCTCCCCCTTCTTTCTCGGTTTTGTACTGCCGGCGCCGATGATCGCATTAATTGAGTGAGAAATATTGCAAATATATTATTTTTTTGCTTTATTGTTTCTGAAATTTCTGCATCATTTAATGCGTGTTGATCTGCATAATGAGGATTTATTTAACTGTTGCTGTAATTTGTTAATTAATTTTTAATCAGTTAAAATGACAAAAGTGTTAATAAAACTAATAAAATATGCCCTTTTTACAGATAAGTTAAGGAAAAAAATAATACATTGGTTGTTAAAACAGTTATAAAATGAAATGAAAACTAAATTTTCAAAAGTATGTTGTCTGCCAATAGTGAAAGGTCATGAAAAAAAGGAATTTGTAAACAATTTAAAGATATTTCCAGAAAATAAGTACCAAACAAAAGCTATTAGATTTTTCCTGCTTTAGATATAACTTACTATAATCAATTTTAATTATTTAATTCATTGAAGATGCATAAATTAAAATAATAGTAAATGATAAATATTTATATGTTGAATAACGAGAAATATTTTTGTCCTTTTATGTATCGGCTTTATGGAGGGGGGAGGGGAGTAATAATAAAGCAGACGACTGGCTGCTGACTCAATTCTGTTGTACATAAATCTGAGTAAATTTAGTGCCCAGTCATTTTATTATCATTCTGATTTGCTTTTATTGTAGTGATACTTTCTTCAACTCTATTATGCATGATCTTTTTTTTTTTTTTTTTTTTTTTTTTTTTTGTTAAACTAACTTCCTATAATCAACGATGGTAATCTAAGACTTATTAGATTGCACCGTTAATGTAATATTTATTCAACATACCCAATTTGGCTAAAAAATAGAAAGTGCAAGATAGTAGAGAATTTCAAACGTGGTGGACTGAGAAATATGGGATGATTAATAAAGATGTTAAGGCTCTGTGCGTTTTATGTTCCAGGACAGTGGTCTGAAGTAAAACAGCGTTATGAAACAAATCACAAACCTCTTGCCCCAAAAAGTTATGCAGAACAAAAGGAATTCATTGCCAGTTCAATTAAAGATAAAATAAACTGTTGACATATATGATTACATATATCAGCAAAGATTCTCAAACTAGTGTCGCAAGTTTTTCGGCTGCGAATGTCATTGATCGGAATGATACATTTTTCTGCGATGGAGAGTTTTTGAAGGAATCCTGGTTAACATGCGCTCCATCACTTTTTAACGATTTTGAAAATAAAGATAAAATAATTTAACTAATTAAAGATACTCCTTTATCAAGAAATACAGTCAAAGATAGAATCTTAAAAATGGCAGAAAATGTAAGAGAGCAACCAAAGTCTGATATCGTCTTCTCCTTTCGCTTATTTTGTCTTGATGAAAGTACAGATGTAACTAAATCTGCTCGTTTAGCTGTTTTTGTACGATATTTTGTTGAAAATGATATTAAGGAGGAATTATTCTCGTTATTATCATTAGCAATTAGAATCAAAGCTGCAAATATTTGTACAGCAGTTATAAATTCACTCACTGAAAAAGAAATAAATTTGTATAAAATAGTTTCTGTTATAATTGAAGGGAGCATCAGTATAATGGGTAAAATATTTTTTTTTTCAGTTTATTTCAAACTCACATTGGACATATTATTCTTGGATTTCACTGCATCATCTTACATCAACAAGTCCTGTGTGCATAGGCTGGTTTTGAATTTTTCGGTGATATTATAGCCGCAGTCACAAAAATAGTTATTCTCATATCGTCCGAGGCTTTAAATAAACGAAAGTTTGACGCTTTGTTAAATCTACCTTATTTCCACAAACGATAGCTACTTTATACAAGAAACGAACATTTGTGACAACGAGAGTGGTAACGAACTCGGTGAAGAGAAACTACCACCGAAATTCCAAGATGCTGTGGCTTCAATACGTACCTTACGAAGTTTTAAATTGTCTTCTGATAAAAGAAGATTTTTCTGCATTGCTAAAGGAATTAGAAAATAAAATTCAATCAACAAAAATCAAACAGAAAACAGATTTCTTAAGGTAGACTTTTTAGGTAATATTTTTATATTTCCTAATTTCCTCTTATGCATTGTAATATATTTTAAAAATAATAGTTTTCCATTTAATAGCAGGAGTAAAACAAATATTTTGAAGATATTATTTGTAAATGATGTTTTTTAATGTTTCTTTTCTAATTGTCTATTTAAAAATAAAATTACCTCGATTATAAAACCACCACCCCGCTTAAAATGTCAAAATCAACAGATCCCAAGAGCAACATCAAGTATTACCATAATTATTACAGTCATTTGGCAAGTTGTCTCAAATTTGAGATTTTAATACTTTTTCTACGATTAATATAATTATACCTTATTATTTCTTTATAATTATATCCACTTCTTTCTATAATTATTACTATCATTAATTAATCTTTTCTTGTGAGAAGTTGTTTTGATTTGAGTTTTCAATATTATACATTATTTAATTTAATATGTATGTTGATATTACCTGAAGGTGTGTTATCCATATCTTAATCTAATAATAATAATAGTAATTTTATTCATTGTTTTTATAGGTTTTTTTAGGTTGGGGGGGGGAGGGTCGTTGGCACGCGATGGTCACTTGAAAAGTTTTTTTGACAAAAATTGGCACGCGGATGTGAAAAGGTTCGCCGACCCTGCACTAGGCGAATGCATCTTTGAACAGATTGGGTATGGCATGGATATTTTGACTATTTCTCCATTTTTCCTACTTTTACCAAGGCCTCATTTTTTTTCGCAAGACACATTCATCAAGGTGGTTTAAAATGTCCAAATCGTTGCCATAATAATATTTTGCTTTGAAATGTATTTTTGGTACATGAAAAATTCTTACTTCTGGTGATCCTCTATTTTCATTTCTAACACAAATTATCTTTCATATTGCTACAGACCTGATACGCTCTCTGTTGTCCGAAAGCATTGACAATAACAAATATTCAGGATGACAAAAGGAGCTATTTCGTTGAACAACAGCGTCTACTATCTTTCTTAGATTGGGTTCAAAATATCTAGAAAATGGGATAAGTTTCCAAATATGCCACGCTCCTTCTGTTATGGAGGGCTTTGTTTTGATATAGAACCATACAGGTGTATATACCTTCATAATATATGTTGTTAGAATAATGAGATTCTCAGATGGATTTTCTGTTGAGTGAACAGCTGGACCAGGTCAGAACCACGTTCACCACGTGATATTGCTATAAAAATATTATATAAATATTGCTGATCATTGCTGAGAACAATTCTATCTTTGTTATCAGACATATTATCCACACTTATTGAAGAAACGGAAGCTACAGGTAGCTCCCCCCAGGTTTTGATTGCTGTACCAATTGACCCACAAAAGACTGTAGGACTAATTGTTGCACCATCTAAAGAAATTAGTAACTGTCGTAAAAGCAACTGATTTGTATGAAGCAAACAAATGCATCATTATAAGGGTCTATTGAGTTCCAGCTCCATCAGGTGAATAACTCCTCCTTTGTGTCCAATATTTACTTTTGTTCCGTTGCATACAATTACTGTAAGACAATTTAATTCTATATTATTTTATTTAAAACAATTGATTATTGCGTCTTGTATGGCTTTAAATTGTCCTGTTGCAACTGTAACGTGTCTAATATACAGAAAGTCAGGTTCTTTCGCAAGAGAGTTTCTCCTTTGTTGTTTTTGTGCAGTACTTTCTGCCCCTCATCTCTTGCACCTTTGTGTTGTCTTTTCTTCCATCGAAATATAATCCGGTTAAAATAGGCAGAGACACTATCTAATTGCTCGTCTCTGCAACTAAATTTCGAAACTTTGTACGCTGTAGACAAATTTTGTTACGATCTACTACATTCGAAGTTTCTCGTTTGTGTACATTTCCAATATCTTGTAAAACAGCACTGGCAATTGAAGCATCTGGTCTATTCGAAATTCCGGATCTATCACATTCTCTTGGTACTAGAGTTGCAAAGGCTAGAAAAAACCCGGTTTAAACCTGGGAATAAACCGGGTTTTTTCGGAATAAACTGGATATTTTGGGAATAAACCTGGGAATAAACCGGGTCTATTGGAAATAAACCTGGGAATAAACCGGATTTTTGCAACTCTACTTGGTACGGTAGGAAAATTTAAACGATTTTGTCGTTGATGCTGCAAAGTAATTACATTCGTATCCGTATATGAGGGAGAAAGCTCAAGTAGCTCAATATTTTCATATTTATCTATTTTTGAATCCTGGTGCAATGTCACTGGTGGTTGAGCATGAGCTTGAGCATCATTTTTAATCATTTAACGTTTTATTCTTTCGTCTTTCGTCTGTTTTCGTTATTCCTTTTTCTCTTTTTTCTTGATAGCAATTACGTCCACTCCTCCAATAACCATTTTCCTTCCTAATCTCTGATCCTTTATAATTATGCGCTCAGCAAGTCGTATTTTTAAGTTCTTTTCACATTTTCATGTGTTAAAATTCGTACACTTACAACATGCGATATCAAATAAACAAGAAGTTGTTTCGTTACGATAATTTTCCATTTAATCTTGATATTTTGTATCTTTTCTTCGCCCTTTGTAAAACTAATAAATCCATATGATTCCCATCCATAGTTGGACATTATCGGCTATGAGCCCCGAAACCCAGCCGTTTCGATAGTCGTCCGCCATGGGTACTAAAGGAGCCGGAACAGGTTTGGTTCGCAGGGGGAAGATCGTGACATCATTATCCCCGGGTTTTCCTGGAAGTTTATAGGAACGACCAGAGCCCAGAGACTAGCCAAGGACTCCCTACTGAGATTTACTTTCCCCCCGGTTGAAATCGAGGAGCACCTATAAAGGTTACTTCTAGTTCTCTTCCAGGGCTTGGACACCACATTAAAAAATTGTTAAAACACAAAGGATAGAAACAAAAATTAGGAACGTTATCCCACCACCGTCACACGTCCAGGTGATTAGGCTGGAAATGCCGTATGGCGGGGAAGAGAATGACAGCAAAAATATGGTCCGGCCGGACCTCGGTATTGCCCAAGCCCGTTTGCTCATCCCCTCTAGATACGATCATCTGCTTTCCAAGTCCTTAACCAGTCGTATCAAACCGGCATCGACGCTGAAACCAACAGTCTCCGGCGCCCCCCCCCCCCCACCGCCAGGGTTCCTGAGCGGCCAAGAGAAGCACTCATCTTGGCTAAGCTCTGGAGTATCGGAATCAGGACGAGAGAGAATCAGGCCACACGATGCCGCACCCGGATTGGAATCCCCAGAAGGTGCTTAGAGCTGACAAGGGTGACCGGCGAAAGCCAACCATCCAGATGCTCCGGAAGTGGGGTATGCCAATACCTGCCCCCTCTGGGACCCTGCTTTAAGCAAATCCCGAAATTGGAACCGGTCGCCACAGCGTCTTCGGCCCGGCTCCCTGTCATCCTCCAGCACCATGAAGTGGCCGGGTTGATCCGGGACCACCCGGAAGGACACCCTTCCTCGCCCTTTGTAGGGTTTTTTAACATTACGATATTTATCGTGACATTTTCTTAATTTTTCAATAATACTCTTAAGGGATATATGGTAACCCAGGTAAAAAAGTCAGCAAAAAACCTTTAAAAAAAACCTTAAGGAAAACGGAAGGTATTTCGGACAAAAATACCTTCAGTTTTCCTTAAGGCAAAAGACCTGTACTTTCCCTTCACTTTTTTGTCCGAAATACCTTCAGTTTTCCTTAAGGCAAAAAACCTGTACTTTCCCTTTACTTTTTTGTCCGAAATACCTTCAGTTTTCCTTAAGGCAAAAAACCTGTACTTTTCCTTTATTTTTTTTGTCCGAAATACCTTCAGTTTTCCTTAAGTCAAAATACCTGTACTATTCCTTCACTTTTTTGTCCGAAATACCTTCAGTTTTCCTTAAGGCAAAAAACCTGTACTTTTCCTTCACTTTTTTGTCCGTAATGCCTTTACTTTTCCTTTAGACAAAAAACCTGTACTTTTTATATGCAGAAAATATATATTTTTTTAATAAGACTCTCTTACACGGTCAGGGTTAAAATAAATAGTGAATTAGCATACAGTATTATGTTGTTGGTATAGTTGAAAAGAACCAATTTGTGAACATTTCCAAGTATTTTAAACATTTTAGAAATCTCCTTAAAAAAAAAACTTCAAAGGGAGAAGTAGTAATTTTCAAACGTTTCTTTTTTAAAGTTTTAAAATTAAAATTTAACATTTAACCTTAATTTTTAGGGGTTTTTTTTTTTCCATTTTGCTAAAGTATTAAAAAAAATTATGAAAATGTGTCAGCAAAATTTTTGCTAAAAAGCAAAAAAATAGAAAAACAAATTATAAAAGTTAAAACGTTCTAATTCTTATGCAAATGTTTGCAGAGGAATAATTATGTAGTGTTGAATTCAGGGGGTGACCGGGGGGGATCTCCCCTGGAGCATTGAAATGTCCCTGCCGAAAGATTTGAGATGTTATACTTTCAATGATCAAAAAGTGAAATTCCCCCCCCCCTGGAGCGCAGAAATCCTTCCTGGGGAAAGATGTCTGAATTCAACACTGATTGATTATGTAACATCTATTGTAATTTAGATTTCAGCTTTTCTCAAAGTACTCCCCCCCCACACACACACACTCTAAAAAATCTTTTTAGCAGAGCAGCGGAGTTGGTGGAAAAAATGATTGACTCTGGGATGGCGAAAGTACTAGTATTGCCTGTTGGTTCCTATTATTATTCAGATTGCTTCATTGCTGTCATTTGTTTTGAAACAGTAATAGTCGCTTTATTAAATTTGTTATTAAATAAAGGAAATATTACTATTTTAAAAAAGTGGCAGCAATCAATTAATTGGAATTAAAAAACCGTAACTAGCAACACTGGAACTACTGGCACATTCCTGTTTGACCTTGAAGCATATGATATGCATATCAACCGATTTTTTTTTCTTTCTTTTTTCCCTCGTTTCATTTCTTTGAATATGTGTGTAAGCTATAATAGGTAGTCAAGACCAGGACCCAGTTACTGCAGTGGCAAACTTCCAGAAATATTTTTGTATAGGTGTCACCTTTTTAAACGCAGGATTTTTTAAATTTTAAATAAGGCAAAAATACTATTATAAAATGCCTGCAGAACTTTGTCCCTGCATTAATCGGCACTGATCAAGACTGAAAATATTTTGAACATCCTCCCCCTCTTATCAGATACTCTATGCACACTCACACAAAAACACAACTTGCATTAAATTTTTAAAATTTAATTATGTCAAAACTGTGCAACAACTGTACGTAAAATATTTTTGTATGTGTAAATTACAATTGAAAAGTTAAATTTGAAGGTATTAGATAGAAACAACAGTTGAAATCTAATAAATCTCCAAAATTTACTTTGAACAACACACACAAAAATCTATCAGTTGAATCCAAACATATTATGTTGATATGTCGACCAAAATATTTTATGCCAAATATAGTAATAGTATAAAATGCCTGCGGAACTAAATATTGGATAAGTGTCTTACAAGTAAACCATATTTTGCATTACCTCAGGTTCTGCAAACTCCAAAATATGGGCGAAAGGATGTTTAATTTTGGCTGTATATCTATTTCTGCAGACCCCAAAAATAGAAGGCAGAAATTTTACAGTTTAAGTATCATTTGGGGTCTCTAGAACTGAAAAATTATGAGGGAACACAAGAAAAATAAAAGTGAAAATTCTACTATTTTGGCATTAATTCTGTTCTTCATAAAAAAGGGCAAAAATTTTATATTTTCAACATCATTAATTGTACAATTTTGGGTTCTACAGACCCGAAAAATTCAAATATTGATATCTAAAGAAGTAAATAAAATGGAAATTTATTATTTCAGATCCCGCTGACTTGGAAAGGAAATGCAAAAAGTTGTAATTTTGCACTTATTCTGTGTCCTACAGACCTGAAAAATTCTGATGTAAGGGAATAAAATTAAAGATGAAAATTTTACTATTTCAGAAATAATTTGGTGCTGTGAATTTCCCTATTTCATCATTATTTTGGGTACCGCAGACACAGGAAAAAAAAAATAGGGAGAAAATTTAAAATTTTGGCATTACTCCTGGTCCCAAAGACACCTGAATAATCTGAGGGAAAACAAGACAAAAAAACAGGGAAAAAGATTTCCATTTCAATGATATTTCGGGTTCTGTGGACTCCAAAAATTGCAGAAATTTCCAATTTTTGCATTACCTCAGGTTCTGCAAACTCCAAAACATGCGAGACAAGACTACATACTAAATATAAAGTATCATCTAGAGTTTTCCAATAAAAACAATTTTCATATATTATATGCTGTACATTGAACAGTATATTGGGTCTGTTTAACATTTTTCTTCACAACCGATTGTTGACTTTCGCAGTGCCTTACTGCGACAAATTGCCCGATTTCCCAGCTCCTCCTCATGCGATAGAAACGCTCATTTTTTCCTGCAACTGACTGATAAAATGAGATTTTTGTTGAAAACTGATCAACAAATTTCACAGTTTCATTCTGTGACAAATTGACAAAATATCAGATTCGCCTTTTGCGGCTGAAAAAAATTGGGTTTTACTACGACCAATTGATAAATTTTGACATTTTCCTTCGCAACCGATTGACAGCTTTCGCAGTTTCATTCTTCAACAAATTGATGAAATGCCTGATCCCCCCCCCCTCCTCATGCAACGGAAAAATTTATTTTTTCCTGGAACAGACTGATAAAATTTGAGATTTTTGTTCACCACCAATCAACGAATTTCAGTTTCATTCTGTGACAAATTGACAAAATATCAGATTCCCTTGTGTGACTGAAAAAATTGTTTTTTCCTGCAACCAGTTGAAAAATTTTGACATTTTTCTTCGCAACTGATCAGACTTTTACAGTTTTATTCTACAACAAATTGATGAAATGACCCCGACTCTCCCCCTCTTTGTGAAACTAAAAAAATTGTCTTTTTCTGCAACTGATGGATAAAATTTAAGGTTTTTCTTCACTACTGATCGACAAATTTTGCAATTTCATTCTGTGGCAAAATGACAAAATACCCGATTGCTCTTGTACAACTGAATATATTCATTGTTTTTTTTTTGCAACAGACTGATTCACTTTGAGATTTTTCTTTGCAAACGATCGACATACTTTGCAGTTTCACCCAGTGGAAATTAATGCAATTCCTGATTTTCCCTCCCCCTTCCCCCACACGACTGAAAAATTTGTTTTGTTTTTTTCTGGTGGCCAACTGATAAATTTTGAGATTTTTTTCCGCAACCAATCAAAAAATTTTGTAATCTTTTTCCTAGTACTGATCAGCAAATTTCATGATTTTTCACTTTCAACTGATTAACATATTTTGCGATGAAAAAAAAATGAGAGGTCGTGTCAAAATGAGCAATAAGAGCCATCAGCAGGGTTGTTATGATTTACCACAACCCAAAAAATCTGGGTGGGTTTTTTCTGAAGAAACCCAGGAAAAAACCCAACTGGGTTTTTTCAAAATTTCAACTATAAATTACACAGGTAATATATTTCTTAATGTCAGTACACCAGTCGTAAAGTTTATCACCCCCCACCAAAAGGGAAAAAAGTCTTAATTCTTCCAATGACAATTTTTAAAACAAATAATTGTAACTTAATTTTCTATAAGTTTGTGTAACTGTCACAAACACAAAAACTAATTTTTTTTTCCCATTAAAAAAAATACTTTGATATATAATCCTGAAGTTGAAACTCGTAACAAAATACCACATATGCTGAGAATCCTAATTTAATGATGTAGACATGTAGAATTATTTGGTTTATTCTATTAATTAGTTATAATAAAAAATACTTTACAGCAAATATTTTTTTCCAGTTCTGCGAATTTTGTTATATTCAGTTTCAATTGTAAAAAATTTTGCTGAATTAAATATAAACGACCACCCAACTTAATGCAATAACAACATAAACTAAGGCTAAGGGAATACCGAAATTTCCTATTTACCTCGGGCTGAGGAAATGTTACTTACTGTGCCTAAGAAAGAATATAGCAACACATTTTAAAATGCAAACAACTCAAAAAAAAAAAAAATCTTGCAATCCATCATTAATCAATATGTTTCAGAATGAAATTTTTCTAGAGAAAATATTTGTTATATATAGGCAATCACTTCAATTAAAATGAATAAAGATACTTTATCCTTAACAAAATATTACAGCATATGATAATTTCATTGTTAAAACTATTACTAATAATCAAATAATAATCTCAAAGCATAATTTTGGTTATTGTCATTGATTTATATATTTTTGTAATCAATTAGTTACTTTAAATTGTATTTAGTAGTAAGTACATTTTTTTTTCAAACATTCTGAACCACCTGTAACTTAAAAAACCCTGATAAAACCAAGTGGGTTGGGTTTTTTCTGAAAAAACCTGGGCGTTTAACAACCCTGGCCATCAGGCACATAAAATATTTAAAAAGGTCTGCCGGGTGCATAAAGTTAAAAAAGGATGTTGGCACTGCACCCTACCCATATGCTAGAGTCAATATTATTCTAGAGAAAGTGATACTTTTTGACTGGCGAGAATGTAAATACAGAAATTTACACGAAAATAAAATTTATGACACTTCTACACAAAACAAAACATATGAATCTGCTTAAAGCGTAGAAGATTCTCACCCATATACAGAGCAATTCTTTTTAACAATTGCTTTGTATACATCAATTACATTTCAAAAAATAAAATAAATTACTTACCGATGAACAGGCGTGCAGAAAATGTTTTTACTCCGAACATTTCCCCCAATCCATATGAAAATTTCCCCAAAATAAATTCTGTATTACGGTAGGTATAGAAAATTTGCAATATACAAGTCACCTCTTTAAAAACCTATAGACTGAACTTGTAATATGTCTAGTTATTGGAAAGGTATGTTAATGCATGTAAGCTTTAATCTAATTCTTATGCCTAATATTTATTAATAAATGTACAATTTTAACCAACAAATACAATGTTTTTGATTACCTTTTCTGATAAATTGTCAATTATTGAGAAACTGCAATCTTACACTGTCTTTGTGGTCACTTTTCATGTTTTGTAGATCTTGAGTCCGTCTCTTGGAGAAAATCTAGTGAAATGAGAATTTCCACCATGAAAATGATGTCTGTTTAAGGATGCTTTTAATAATTCCGTAGCTTTATGCACTGGAGGTCCATTCCATGATATAAACACTTCATGAAAGAGATTATCAGATTTTAGGGTTCGGTTATAAATATGATTTCCAATAATAGAGCCAACAGATTCGCACATTCACTGCAAATTTTCAAGGAGGTAGAGTATTTCTGGTACATCAGCGTACACATCAGGACTGGTAAAAGCTTCTTTTATAATACCGCTGTCTTGATCCAGAAGTGATGGTTTCTTTTCAGAATTCAGGATTTTTTTTTTTATTAAATTCAACTTTTAGAATGTTTTTTCTTCAAAGTTATCCACTGATTAAGAAGACTTTTCTCATTATTAAATTTAAATTCTTTTATATTTTTGCTCACCCATTCAGTAAAGAGCTTGTAGTGAGCTTTCCACCAATGGTGGTGTGAGATCTTCTTGATTAATTCTCTTTCTAAAGATGGGATAGAGCTCAAAATGAGTTTACTACTGAAGCATTGTCTCATATGTTTTACAATTTTTAGTTCACATATTCTTTGTTTAAGCTGAGTAGAGGTTTTTAATATTTTCCACCAATGGTGGTGGGGAATCTTCTTGATTTGATTCTTTTTCTAAAGATGGGGTATTACTAAAGTATTGTCTCACATGTTTTACAATTTTTGGTTCACATATTCTTTGTTTAAGCTGTTTAAGCTGAACAGAGGTTTTGAATATTTTTTCTTGGGAGTTTGAAACACTCACTTTTTGTGATGTTTTCTTGTGCAATGTTAAAATTCCTGGTCACCACCGGCCACAGGGTGACTAAATGTAAAAAATTGACGACTTTATGCTATGCATCTGATTGCCAAGGGGGCGATGTCTATTTTTCATGTAGCAGTACATCTGATTTCTTAGTGCACGATTTTCGTAAGATGATCACGAAATCCAACTTAGATTGTCGTTAGACAATCGCGAAATAAAACCACGATTTTCTTCAAACGATCGCGAAATAAAACCACAAAACCCGATCGCCGAAATTCATGATTTTTTCGCTCTCGTTCTTCGAAATTCATGATTTTTCCATGTCCGATCAAAGAAAGTTATGGTTTCTCTGCGTCTGATCAACGAAATTCAGGATTTTTTCGCATCCGATCGACGAAATTCATTATTTTTCCACATCCGATCGTCGAAATTCGTGATTTTGCTGCAGCTGATTGCCGAAATTCCTGATTATCATGCTCCCGACTGACGGAAATTCATCATTTTTACGCTTCTGAACGAAGGAAATTCAGGATTTTTACGCTCCCGATTGAGTGAAGTTTGCAATTTTTTCCAGACTAATTGACGAAATACACAATTCCTGAAGATGTTGGCCACTTTTGGTTTGCGGGCCACAGGTTGTGCATGTATAATGTATATCATGTTGTGGGTTATTATTTACTGTATAAACTAGATGTGCACAACTTTTATGATGGGAGGGCAACTCACAAAAATGACTGGCTTGTCAAGGTCTACAATCCGACTCGTTCAACAAAATTCTCGATTTATACATGCCTTATCGGTTAAATTCGCGATTTTTATACGCCTTATCAGCTAAATTCGCAATTTTTATGTGCCCGACCGGCGAAATTCACAATTTTTACATGCCGATCGGCGAAATTCAAAATTTTTGCATGCCCGATCGGCGAAATTCACAATTTTTGCATGCCCGATCGGGGAAATTAACGATTTTTGCACGCCTGCTCGACAAAATTCACGATTTTTACACTCCTGATAGTCTAAATTCATGATTTTTACTCGTTCTATTGGCTAAATTTACAATTTTCACCCGCTGATCGGCTAAATTTACGATTTTTACACGTGTTATCGGTTAAATTCCCGATTTTTATGCGCCTTATCAGCTAAATTCGCATCTATTATTTTCCGTAATTCGTTAGCTTTGACAATATAATAATTAACACCTTAATTTATTTTTTAAATGTTTATACATAACCAAAAGATGGCTAAAAATATGTACCGACAGATACTTCTTCAAAACTGGTCTCTCTTTTAAAAAATAAGATAGATTCAACATATTTATAAAAAATACCGAGGCCTTAGTAGAAAAAATATTTCAGAGGATATATGTATTGTCAAAGTTTCGTTCATATTACCTTATTTTAGACTTTTTTTTTTAATACTTTAATAGTGATGGAGTTAATTTAAAGTTTGTTATTGTGAATTCAAATAACTCATATTTATTATTTGCATTTTCAATTACTTTTAATCAAAGTTTATAAATAATATACCAGGAAGAAAATAATTTTATAAAAATTATGATTTAAAGTAATACTATTTTAAATATTGTCCACTTGAATGATGGTATGTTACATGAAATGTTATTAAAAGCTTTTTCTTCCTTCAGTAGCACATTATTGGTGAGTAGTGGCCTTTTTTTTTTTTTTTTTTTTTTTTCTAGATTGAACACTGGGTCAGATAGGGTGAAATAGGCAGGTTTCAAAACTAAATTTATAAAAAACACAAACTGTAATTATTTGCAAAAAGTGCAAGAAAAAAAAACTGTGGGGTAAAATAGTTAAAAACTTTTCATTGTTTAAAACCTGCATTAATATTTAAAAAGTGACATATATATATATATATATATATATATATATATATAAATATATATATATATATATATATATATATATATATATATATATATATATATATATATATATATACATTTTTTTTAATTACACAAAAAGTACTAAATTTAATCAATAAAAAGTTTAAATTGATTCTTCAACCCTTTAACATACATTTGACATAAATAACATTTCATGTAACATACCATCATTCAAGTGAGCAATATTTAAAATAGTATTACTTTAAATCATATTTTTCATAAAATTATTTTTATCTTGGTATATTATTCATAAACTTCGATTAAAAGCAATTGAAAATGAATGTAAAAACCTTGAGAAATCATTAATTGGGTTGACAATTAATATTAACACACATGCGAAGTAGAATCAAGATCAACCAAAACGATACTTTAAATTCCATTGTAACGATACAAGGCTCAAATATTAAATTTAATTTTGTAATAAATATGAGTTATATGAATGTATAAAGTTATGTACTTTAAATTAACTCCATCGCTATTAAAGTATAAAAAAAAGTCTAAAATAAGATAATATGAACGATACTTTGAACTTACACATCTCCTCCGAAATAATTTTATTTCAGTAAGGTCTCGTGGTATTTTTTTATAAATACGTTGAATGTATCTATTTTTTTAAAAGAGAGTCTAGTTTTATAGAAGTACCTGTCGGTAGATATTTTTAGCCATCTTATGGCTATGTATAAACATTTAAAAAAATAATTAAGGTGTTAATTATTATATTGACAAAGCTAGCGAATTATAACAGACGAACGTTACCGCTTACCGCTAGCCACGACGTGAGTCAAAATATAAACACGCGACGCGAGTTGAGTTGAGAAGTAGTGTTTCTTCTACCATTGGAAAATCACTGTGGAGTCGGAAATGCCGTGTCAGTTGCGAAAAAAAAAATCAAATGTTCTAAAGGAAATTTTAAATAAATTAATAAGAATAATACATTTTTCATTTGTTTTTTGAAGTAATTTTCATAAAAACTGGAAGTCATGTCTGTAGTTAATAACCCCAAACTTAAAATTAAAGAAGAACTAAGAATTTTTCGTATGGTGGGGGGGGGGGGGGTGTCAATTACTACTTCCTGAATTCGGGAAGGGGGGGACTTTCCCCCTAAATCCCCCATAAAAGTTATTTATTTATTATTTTTTATATTTATGTGTTAAAAATTAATCTCGTGTTGAATTCAGTGCCAGATGGGAAGAGGAGCACAAGCCCCCCCCCCCCCCTCCGGATTTTAAAATTTAATTAATGTAATTTTCTTTTTCGCTGATTTTGAAAGAGTGAAATTTATTCTTTTCGAGTATGTGTTTAAAAAGTACCTTAAACGGAGACTCAGGGAAGTGATGAAGTCAAAAAGAGCGGGAGCTCCCGCCCACCCCCGCAGATTTTGTAATTTTATTGACATAATTTTCTTTTTCTCCAATTTTTAAAGACAGTAAAATTAGTTTTTTTGAGTAACTTAAAATAAATAATTAAGTATTAGGAGAAAGATAAATTATGAATATTCATTTCGTAGTGTGCGTGGGGGGGGGGGGGTACTCCCCTTAATCAGTCATGGCAGTTAATTTTTGTCCTGTTTTTCTTTTTACTTTTATGTGCTCAAAAATTACCTTAAAATTGGGTATTTCAGGGCAGTGTTGATTTCAGCCCCCCCCCCCCCCCCCTTCAAATATGAACAATGAATTAAAATTTTAACTAATTTTCTTTTTAAAATTTATTCTTTTCGAATAACAAAATAATTAAACACTGAAAGAAAGAGGATAGAACCAATTTTTTTTTAATCTTCTGCCCCCCCCCCACCCCTCTATGTGGCCCTGACCTTTTCCAGTAAAAAGCTATTTGAATATGAGTTAGATACTTAACCATTTAAGCTCTAATAAAACATTTAGAAAAATTTTCTACATGAAAAGCAGTTTTTTTTTCCCTTCAAAATACCTGTAGTGATTTTAGGGCAGATTTTCTAAGTCACTGAAGGTAATTTGTAGGCCATAAGCTTGCTGAAATAAACCTGTATAAAACCTTTAAAAAAACCTTCATATTTCCTGCATGAAAAGCTGTTCCCGTTTTTCTTCAAAATACCTGTAATGATTTTAAGAAGATCTGCCAAGTCAGTGAAGGTAATTTGAAGGTTATAAGCGTGCTGAAATAACCCTGAATAAAACCTTTAAAAAACCTGTAATATTTCCTGAAGGAAACCTGTATTTTTCATTTACCTTCAAAATACCTGTAGAAACCTTCAAAATACCTTCAAAATCATTAAATTTTTAAAGGTTTCATGCTGATTTTTTTACCTGGGAAGTAGACGCTCTAACCCATATTGACTCAATTATTAAAGCAACCACTGCACAAATTTCAGCTACTGTCGCCTCACGTGCAGGTACCGTGGTTTTCCTTTCGGACTTCACAAATAAAAACACAGCAGCACATCAGAAGCTGTTGGTAACACTTGTTCATTAAGTTTATTAAGCGATCCAAAAATTAGACACTTGCCTCGTATTTGTCACTATTTCCTTTTTTAATGTTGTTTATTTTAATGTTTAAGTCTTGATGTTCTTAACTAAAGATTAAAATAATAAATCCGCTGAAATAAATAATATAACATTTTTTAACAATAAAAAATATATTCTTTAAACGAAGCATTCGACGTGAAACCTAACTGACAAATTTTTCACCAGCCTTAAAAGAGCCTAGAATTCCTACAATCCCACATTCAGAGGCAAAACGGGTCTGACTCATTGAAGCAACAAGGTAGGGAGGGATAAAAGAATATCCTTTGTTTCATTTTCCCCCACAGCGATGTATTTTTGTTTAGGAAAAGTCGAGATTTTGACGCAGTTTATATTTGGTTTTTAAAAACGGAAAAATCGTGAAATATTGGGAATTATAAAAAAGAAGAAAAAAGTAGCTGTAGGTTTAAAAATAACAATTGATTATAAAAAAATAATTTTATATATTTAATAATAAACGATAAACGATTTTACATCCTCTGGCTGTACTCTTTATGCTGTACAAATTATTCTTTAACTCTTTTTTTTACTAATAATTTTTAGTTCACAATTTGCATAAAATCGATTTTTGGCAAATATTTAAGTGTCTTGGGACATCGGAAGAAATGTTTCGAAGTTCAATTTTTTTTTTGCCATGTATACTAGTATGCTTAAAAGACAACTTTCGCACCTCGCACCAAAAGTAATTAAAAAAATAAAAAATTTAAAAAAAGTATAACATTTCAGTAAAATTTCAATTTTAAACTATTTTTGTGTCGTTTGGGACACCAGAAGATATTAATTGATTTGAATAATAATAATTAAAAAAAAAAACATGAAAACAAATATACATAAAACAACTTTCACACTCTGAGCCAAAAGTAATTAAAAAAATATATAAACTTTCATAAAAATATCAAATTTTACCTTTTTTCTGCGTCGCTTGGGGTACCGGAAAATATGAAAGGATTTCAATAATAAAAAAAAATGTAAACTAATATACTTAAATACAACTTTTGCACCCCGCTCCGTTTCGATTATCCCCATTTCAATTTTTCGATCCACCTTATGCCAATCAAAGATTTGTACTTGTTTTATTAAAGAAATGTTAATTGTGTATTTTCCTAACTCTTTCATCACCCCCCCCCCCCCCCCCCCAAAAAAAAAAAAAAAAAAATTTCTAGTGCCATGGAAATCATTTACGTTTTTCAGAAGAAATTAATTTTCCTTTATTAGTACACATATATTTTGAAATCATATCAAGGTTTTCCAACAAAGGAACGCACAAATTTTATTGAACATTTCGTGGTATATTTATATATTTGCTTCTTTTTACGTTTTGCTATTAAAACAGCGTGTTTTCGTTACAATAAATTATTATTTTATTAATGTATGCTTTCGATTGAGACCTCAAGATATAATAATTTGCAATATTTTCAAATATTTTGGTTAAATTTCTTTAGTTTTTATATCAAAATGACATGTAAAAATTGAAATTTAATTATATAGAACTTAAAATAAAAATAATTCCATTTTATGTATTTATTTATTTATTAACATTTCTATATATAAATCATAATGTATTCTAAAAAAAAAAAAAAACTTAATTTTTCTTAACACTGTTTTACTTCTCGCAAAACGACTTAAATATTAATAATATGCATTTCACAAATAAAATATGTCAGTTTCCTATTTTAATTGCCAATCCGATTAGTGTAAAAGAAATCTAGTAAAATACAATCTACAATCAAATTTCCATTTGTCACCAAAAGTTGTGAAAAAAACTGTTGGTGCATTATGCAATTTTTTTAAACAAAATTTATCAAATTAATTTTGTTTTTTAGTATATGGGTAAATATTAAATAATATTAAATAATAATATTAAATAATAGTATATAATATTAAATAATAATATTAAATAATATTAAATAATAATATTATATAATATTAAATAATAATATTAAATAATATTTCATAATATTAAATAGTAAATTCTAAATAATTGATGACAAAAACTATTCTTTAATTGAAAAATACTATTTTGTCTTTTAGTTTTAAATTTCAAATGTCATTATTTATAGAAAGGTGCATCAATTTTAAATAATATACATTTGTGCTTCACAGTTTCTAGATAATAATGGAATGTGTTTAGCAAACTGTTCCAAAAACTGATTTATTTATATAAACAAGAACGAAAAATCATGCGTCAAACATAGATTATGTAACACTTTCCAACGCTTCCAAAATAATTTTACAAATCATTACCGTTTAATAAGCTAAAAGATAACATCTAAATAAATAATTTGGAAAACGCATAACATATTTAAAAACATAATTTCAGGAATTTCCAACATATACAATATTCGGAAAAATATCCGAATACTTTTATTCAGCCCTGTATAGGATCTATAGATTTGTATATATACTACATAGGATGCTAAATTTTAGTTCACATACGAAACGCGTAGCACAGTTTAAAATTCTCCTTCTGGAGTTTCTGTCAATAAACGGAAATGTGTTCGCGAACTTTTGTGCTTCCCTGTATAGGATCTACAGAATTTATACACACCACGTAATAAATAAAAAGTGAGTTAATTTTAAAATCGCGTTCAGTAATTTAAAACGCACTTCCAGGAATTATTGTTAACAGACAGTAGAGAATTCTTTTGTGTGTCCCTGTAAATGAACGATGACTGCTATACACACAATATTCTGTAGTAAGCCTCTTGTAATGCACCTTAGTGATATATATAAATTTCAATGCGTTTAAAATAGCGAAACATTATTTAGATAAACCGCAGACGATTTTTCTCCATAGACGTAATGTAACGGAATTCTTTTGACTGTCCCTGTAAATTAACTATAAGTGCTATGCACACCCTATTCCATTTTAAGCTTCTTCTGATACACCTTAATGATATATATCAATTTCAATGTGTTTGCAATTGTGTAACATCATTAAAATAAACCGCAAATGATTTTTCCCCATAGACCGTAATGTAACAGAATTCTTTTGAGTGTCCCTGTAAAAAAACTATAAGTGCTACACACTTCAGTTGAAATAGGGAACTTGCTATAGATAACGACAATAACATATAAAAATTGCAAGGCAATCCGACTATATTTACGGGAGTTAGAGCACGGACAGACGGCAGACGGCAGACGGCCAGACGGCAGACGGCCAGACGGCCAGACAAACCGAAGTCATAAACACTTTTCAACTAGGTTGGAAAGTGTTAAAATGAAAATTTTTATATAAGTTCCTTTATATTTTATTAATTAAAAAATATTATTAATACAATCAAAAGAATGCCTAACACTTATTTATAAAAATAAAAATAAAAAAACATTTTTTGAAACAGTTTACAAATAAAGCTTTTGATATCCCGCAAAAAAAAAAAAAAAAATCTACATTACGTTTCTAAAATTTACGTTACACAAAAAAGTCTGAATAAGTCCGAATTAATTACAAAAAAAGTCCGAATTAATTACAAAAAAAGTCCGAATTAATCCGAATAAAATATATCAAAATGTACTTACACTTTAAACGTTATTAGTTGGAAAGAATTCTGGCAAAATTCAACTGACAGTAAAATTTTCATTTGTCACCACAAGAGGTGAAATAAAACTTGCCATCCAAATCGATTTCGATTTTTTAAATATGGCTTGCGATTAAATAATGATTCTATGTTTTTGATGACATAAATTGTTTCTTTTTTGAAAGATATTATCTTCGAATTTCAATTTACAAATGTCACTTCTCATAGCAAAACGCGTCAATTTAAATAAAAAGCTTTTGTGGTTTAATTTCTAGATAATTATTGAAAGAATTTGATATATTGTTGCAAAAGGGATTCGATATACTGAAGTTATTCATATCAATAAAACAATTCTATCAAATAGTGAAATTCATATTTATTGTTAAAGATTATTGCTACATTTGTGTAAAATTACCTTTTTTCTTCAAATTAAGGTCTGTTTTTTTATTTCATTTTCAATTTCGTTTATACAATTTATTTATTAAATGTCTGGAACAGCAGTAGCAATGATCTCGAATAAATTATCAATCTATAAAGGGTATATATTTTCCATTTATATTGATGATGAATCTCTCTGGGTAAAGGCAATGTAGTTATTTTTACGGAACTAGTTCATAACGTGTAGTTTTTTATAAGCACCAGTACACTGAACTAGTTCAAATAAACTAGATAGTTCTTTAGTTTATAATAAATAATAATTATGATATTTTTTTAATTTAGGTTACACAGGCCTTTTAAAACCATAAGTATAGTTTTAAAACTATATACAAATTCCATGAATTGAGATTAAAATGATAAGGAGACAGGTAATGAGTAAAAACACTAAAGACCTTGATATACGTCTCTGCCTCTTTGAGGCAATCAGGAGGGAAGACTTGTTATTTCGCTCTTATTCTGTAAAATTTAGAATCTAACAAAATTTCATTAATAAGGGACATGTTAATTGTGGGATATAAATTTGGTTCGCATGGCATCCCACACACCGCACGCGCATATTTTGAAACTCAGCATCCTGAAAACTTACATCTGTTTACCCTCCTTCCGGGAAATATCACAGGGGCAATTTTAAAACAAAAATTCTTTATATCATATACTCATATTATGAAATTTTCCCTCCTATCAAATTTTATCTGAAACTCTCCAATAGATATAATTAACACTCCTCCAGGGTTAGAAGGGCTGATTTAGAATGAAAACTCCGTATCTGATGCCTATATTTTGAGTCTAAGCAACATAAAAATATTTATCTCTAAAGTATTGATATATCCCGGTATATGGTACCCCCTCCGATGGTCATGTGGCCGATTTAAGAAACAAAAAGCATTCACGTCTACCTCTATGATCCAAAATTTGACAAGTAGGAAAATTTCATCGATGACGCTTGTGATCGATCATGAGCTGTAGCTTTGCATCCATCCTGACCTTCTTGTGCACATTAGACCACAAAAACCCTTACCCCGCTTTTATAATTTAAGAGTAGCTATCTTCAAAAGCATTCCAGGAATTGTGTACGATATCGCATGCGCCCTGTTCAATATGATTAAATTATGTCATCTGATATATATCGGACATCAGTGGGAGAAAGACATGGACATGGAAGATGTATGTCCGGATATCAACATGTATTTGCAGAAGCATGTCATTCGAACTAGTTCGTTCACGCACCCTGCATTTATAGAATTAACTGAGACATGGACATGGAAGTGGATCATTCATTTGAAATGTGTCTAGTTTGAACTATATCTTTTCCAGAACACTTCATTTGAACTAAAGTTCAATCGCGAATGAAGTATCTCCAGCAGAAGAAAGATAGATAGAGAAATAGAAAGGTCGTTTAAGACAGAGATACGTCATTTACTTCAAACGTGTGCACTTCGACCCATTTCATTTTCCGGAATAGGAACGCACGGAACATCTCGAATTAAACCGAAATTTAGAATGTTTATAGAACGTTTTCCGCTTATTTTACCCTTTTAAATATCGATTTTTTTTAGAAATTGTTTTAACGAACATTTACATCTAAAAAATTACCATCATACCAGCCACATTACAATACCTACTGTATCACATAAATCAGAATTTTAGAGCGTATTTTGCTCCTGCACCCATTTAAATTTCAAATTTTTACAAAATTGTTCTGAGCAAGCAATTATGTCACTAAAGTATCAACCATGTGAAATTGCTGGTTTCTAATCTTAACAGTTCTAAATAAATTATGGCGGTTCATAGAAAGTATTCACATACTAAAAGTAACCCCCCCCCAAAAAAATAAATAAATAAATAAATAAATAAATAAATAAATAAATAAAAATAAATAAATTTCAAATTTCTAGCCCAAACAATATCTCAGAAATCTCAGAACGAAATTTTAGGACGATTTTTTTTATCCTGCACACCCTTGGGAGTTGTTTTACAAACATAAAATATAACCTAAGTTGTAGCAGAGATGGTCACCAACATTTTGCCAAAATTATTTTTTAATTAGGTAGTTTCAAAGATTACCTTACAGACAAACTGACGTTACTTCTTTATAATAATCTATATATTTAAAACCCAAGGATGTTTTTTATATATCTGCCCGGAGTTTTCTACTGAAACAATTTTACTAATTATTTTTTTTAATGAAAGCTGTTCATTTGTAGATATTCCCGCACACGCTTTAAAAAAAATATTGCCATTTTTTTATTTTAAATTTACTTCAAAATGTTTTTTAGGACTTATTTTTTTCAAAATAGTGGCACTTGTATTACTTCCATTGTTGCAGAGAAAAGAGAAAGAATAGAGTTCATCCTTATTGGTGTTATTTTCGCATTGCAAATAAAAATAATTTTTTATAAACATTGAACAGAAAATGTCGTCACGCTTTACAAACACACCTATTCCCTCAAAAAGCTGTTACATATCAATGTTTTTCACTCCGGCGATACTGAGTTTGAAATTCCAGGCGAAATGCTCCAGTGATTGAAAATGACTTCGTAATTAAAAGAAAACGATCGTTTTTATTGATAAAACTAAATATTTTAACGAAAGCGCCTAAAAGACATTAATTACTGGAAGTTTTACTCCACAGTATTGAATTAAAAACCACAAGGCAAGAGTGCGAATGCTCACCATGCAAAGTTGTAGCCGAAAAACGTGACTTCAAGTTTGGAAATATATTTATTAATAAACTATTACGCATTAAAATATGTTTTAAATAGCGAATACGTTTGTGAGAGGTGTGTGTGTAAAGTTTGAGACAGTGAAAATGACGTTAGATTTAGATTTCATGGAAAAAAAAGTCTGTGATTGTGTCAAAGTGAAATAATCTTTGCTGATTTTTCATTCCGCAATACCAACCATAAGTCCTCAATGGATAACATCTGGTTAATTACTTATCTTGAATATATGTGGCTGATTACGCATATGAATAAAGTTTAATTTTTTAAAGATTTGACATGTTGAAACTTATGGTATTTAAATAATGTTGGAAAGTTAAAATAAGTTAAAATAATATTTGTTAAAATAATATTTGTTTTTAAAGTTAAAATAATATTTGTTTTACGAGTTAGACTTACCATTAAGATGGATTTTTTTATTGTAATTAATTTTGTAGGTTTATCAATGTAACATTTCCTCTTTAAACATTTACTGTCGTCGAAATTTGACGGGTTGGAGCTCGTAGTATAGATTAAAACACAATAGTATATTTTCTTACTTACTATCTTTTACTACTTACAATATTTTCCTACTATCAGCACATTATAACATAATACAAGTGCTTCTGTGTCTTCACCAATGAAGGTAGTCGTGTGTGGTACTAGCCATGATGTTCGTCATTCATTTGGGAAGGCTAGCAACCCAATACTTTTTTCAAGCACAAAAAGGTGACATTCACCATGCCGATAAACTACACGAGCAAGTGCATCATTCAAATCACACGGCTCCCCTTTTCATCCCTCCCATTTCAAACAATCAAATTAAACAATCAAACACGTTTCCTAAACATTCTATCATAAATAACTACAACAGGGAACACATCTCAGATCAAATCTTTGAATTTATGTTGATCGCATAGTCATGTTAATCAAAGAGTGGACTACTCGCACAGAACGAATTTCACAATAGGCTGGAAGTTTCAGGAAGACATCTTTAGCTTACGCTTATATTTATGGGCTATTTATACTACAAACACTGATACGTTGACGCCTTTTTTTAGTCATTAAAAAAGCCAAAACACGTAGGCAGAGTAGCGCGATCTTTCTTATGCAAGAATAATGTCATTCCGGATTTTATTTTCTGAATAACCCACGTATATTGAAAACAAGAATTCTTTTCTTTAAATGCCACTTTTATGGGAACGTAATCCGAAAATTTTGTAGATGCGCTATATTTCCGAATAGGTGGAACAGTCTCAAAATATTATAAAAATAGCCAAAAAACGCTGAAAAGCGCAAATTCTTATGCTTTTAAAACATAGATTTGTGTCCCACAATGTGCAAGTTAAGAATTTGCTTATGTTCCTGGATGATTTTTCATTTTTGACATTCATCTTTGAAGACATTATTATAACAAACCTTTGAAAATAATTTGTAAGTTACAGAAAAATATTTATCTATCCGGTTTCTCTGTTAGGTGTATCAATTTATTAATTTGCTTCTGTTTTCGTATCTACAAATGCAATATAACTTATTGTATCACTTTAAAATATGGGACATACAAAGACTTTAGTAACTTATGAAATTATAATAGTTATGTGTTGCATGTTTTAATGAAGCATTGCTTTTCATGTATGTAACTTTTTCTAAATATTCATGAGTTAAATTTCAAAGAAATGCATTTTCCTTTTCACCGTCTTTCACTTTACTTTCAAACATACAATAAATCCCAATCATACAGAAATTTTTAATTCCCGTTTTCTATCTATATTATAAAGGACAAACATGTCCGTGCGTAAAGTTGACGTCATTTTGCGAATGGCAACAGTTGAGCACGAAATTTCGGTTTTGCGATTTTTGTTATTGTAATTTTTTTTTTAATTTCTAAACATAGCAAATTTGTAATTTTTATACCGTTATATAAGAAACAAAATCAACTTTGCAATGTAATTTGTTTGAAATCTGTATCTTAATTTACTGATTTATTATAGCATTTAAATTAAATTTCGAGATTAATTTCAATAATTATTTTTTTATCTATCTCTATCGCTTGCAGACGATTACAAAATATTAATCCGTTTGCACTTTACACAATATAAAAAGTTCAGCATTTGTTTCGATCTAATAATCCATAACGAAATTAAAACTTCATTAAACAATGAATAAAACAGTATAATTAAAACACGAATTTAACAGACATGTAATTGAAATAAGCGCTTAAAACCGCAGAAAATATCAAAATAATAATAATAATAATAATAATAAAACTGCTGTATATAACGAAATTTTTAACAATTTCTTCGGCTATTAACTTCTGGCATGGGGCCAATACGAAATTATCGCTTTTAAATAAATTTCAAAATTTTATTTGAATATATAATTGGCATACTTCACATAAAAATGCTCTTTTGTGTTGTTAGGTGGCAATCTAAAATAATTATTAAATGTAAAAAAGCTATTATAGTTTTCAATAAATAAAAAAATAAAATAAATAAATGGTTTTCACATATATTCTGTATCCCCGGAAGGCCGGGTCGGATGACCTAGTACTAATAAAAGAAATGATTGTGTGTCTGTATGTGTAGTCTATGGCTACTAAAATATATCGAATGTAGTAATGTGAAAATTTTAGCATGAATAGACGACGTGCGACGATTGCCGAGTACATCTGAACCTCAGATTCTGTATTATTTTTTATTGAATGGAAAAATCAGCGTAATTCCTGGAATTTCCAAGTTCAACGGCTTTTTAAAAAGCAATTGAAATTCAGTCTTTTACCCTAATATAGAAAAATTTGTCCTCTTTTAAATAATGATTATTCACAATTCGTAGAGCGGTTTTTTACAAATCCATTGAAAATGAGATTGTCTTTTATCAACGTGTATCTATTTGACACCTAATTTACACAATCTTGTATTTATTAACCTTGTATGGAGCCAACTTTCGGAAATCGATAAAATAAAAAATATATATATTTAATAATTTGAATTTATATGAGTTTTCAAAAGCTTTAAGAAAAGGAAAATTTCGGACGGCAAAATAAAGTTCCGAGAGAGGGGTGCATTACGTTACCTTAAAAAGCCTGTTGTTATAAAAAATGTGCATAACGGTGTTCCTTCGTAAGTTTAAAAAAAAAAAAAAAAAAAAAAAAAAAAAAAGATTACGTTATAGGACCTTACGGCAGTAAATTTTCAGTTAGTTTTGCCATTTTTAATTGTTTATTTTTATACATAATTATATTATGGATTTCTCAATGCAAGATATATTTGAGGCAATCCCGGGAATTGTAAATGTTATTTTAGCCGGTCTGGTCTTCTATTATATACATAAAGAAATGTGCATAATTTACAAATTGCTTATGAATTGTTAATTGAAGTAAGTGTTTTTACATTTCAACATAAAATATATTTATTGTATAAATGAAAGTTTTGTACTTAAATTTGCATCATTTAGAACCAATTAAGTTTCAATTTACTATTCAGTCCGTCCATTTAATGTAAACTTATCTACTTTATAATAAAAACAAATTATAAATTATCTAAAATATATTATTAAAAAGATGTTAGTGTTTCCATTTAATCTTGTGAAATGAAAAAAAAAGACTTCTTGTTATGTAATTCTTACATCAATGAATGTAGCTAAATTAATTCTAAAATCAATATTTAGTATGTTACTATAGTAACATACTACGTCACTACGTATATATATATATATATATATATATATATAGTTAGTGGGTAGATTAGTGCATTATTGTATACATGTAGAGACATAGTTATCATTAGTTTTGTTGTAATTCAGCATACTTATTAGACCTGATCCATATATGTAAGAAACAGAAAACTTTAAATAATATTATATATGATAAATTAAATTTTATTATAATTTATTTTGTTATCATTTTGAATAAAATACATGGTTGTTTCTTTATAATTAAATCATTAATTTGTTTACGAAAAAAATACAGAAAACATAATCTAAATGTAATTAAATCGCAATTATTGTTGATTGATATCCTTGCTAGTAATTTTTATTTTTAAGAATTAATTACTCATCCCCTTATAGAAATTTAACCTTTATCTAGATGAACAAAGAATAACGTTGATGATATTTTAATGATCTTCTTTCTTTTTAATGCACATTGGGTTACACTCGTTTGACAAAGAAGTGAATTTGTTTGTCCCTAAGTTTTATGCAAAGGTTTATTCAAAGTCGTAAAATAAATGAACGCGATAGAAATGAAACAAGATATTTTTAAACACGTAAAACACATTTTTTTTTTTTTTAATATAACGAAAAAATATTTTTAAAATGCAATATGTTGATTATCTAAATGCAGCTAATATCTCAATGATGTGCTGCTGTGCCTTATTTTCAAATAGTTAATGTAAATATTCCGTTTCAATCTTTTTGAAACAATATTTTATTATAAAGTTTAACGGTACATTATTTTATCTTGTTTGTAGTCATTTCAAAAAAGTTTTTTTGTTTTTTTACCTACTGTTGCCAGACTTTTAAATTGCGCAAATAATAATACTTCCAAACATTTTACAATTGAAAAATATATTTACACGCGAATGATAAAAGAGAAAGGAAACGTTGAAAACCTTAATTATTACGAGCAAAAAGCATTTAATGGTGAAAATTACGTCATATTTAAAAATCCGAAATTATATTTCTGAACACTTTTCAATTGAAAAAATATTTACATGTCAATATTAAAAGTAAAAGATAATTTTAAAATAAATTATTACGTGTAAAAAGCATTAAAGGTTGAAAATTACGTCATATTTTAAACAATATATTTAAAACGTCATATTTAAAATGATTTTTTTATAGCATTTAAAAAGAAAATTTTTCTTCTAGATGTTATTATAAAAGACCGGATGATGGCAGCGACATTTTTCTCTTAACTCTTTTATACAAGGATATTTTCAAATGTTTGATAGATCTTACTTAATCAATCATAAAAACAACCCTGTCCCGACAGAAGTAAATGTGGACTGGGGAACCGAAAAATCCCCCTGTCAAAACGAAATGAATTTCATCAAGAATACACAATATCACCACTGGTAGTGATAATATGGTACAATCTTCCGTAATCTGGTAATCATTTTTGATGGAGTGAAAATTATCGTGTTTTCAAAGCCTGCGAAGTTTAGGTGGCGTAGCTTGCAGCTCGTATGGGACACAATGCCCTAGTTTTAAGCGATAAAGTTTTTAAATATCGGATTTAATTGTACAAAAGTAACATATATTTATCAAAAACTGTGAATGACGGAAATTTGAAGAATGTAATTAATATCCTATTAACGTTTGTGTTCTGTCAGCATTGTTTATTCTCTACGGATAATAGTTTAGTGTAATAGTAACTGTACATAAAAGAGTTCAGTAGAAAATATTATGCTGCTACTATCAGATGAATCATGGAAGTGGGGAATCCTTTTCATCCCATTTAAATAGAACTAAGTGTAAAGTAAAATACAGATAAAAATTATGAAAACAAAAAAATACAAATAAAATAACACAATACCGATCAAGTGTCATAACTAAATATCTTAACATAACTTTAATTTATTGTTTAATGCATTGAAATTTGCAAATATATCTTTTAAGCAAAATTTTATAATAAAAATATGATACAAAGTTGTATTGTTTATGTTAGCTATTAATTTAAAAATAATATATGAACCAAAATAGCCAACAACAAAAATATATACACCTTGATTCACTTTATAACCATTATGAAATCGATTATAAGTGTTTAAAACCCTTTATGAATCCCATAAGGACAGAGTTTCGGTAAATTATATTAACGATTTTTTTTTTTTTTTTTTTTTTTTTTTTTTAACAGAAAAATGTTTCCGAAAGTATATGTTTTATTTAAAGATATTGAAATTTGCTCTAAACAGTGAACAATTTTCATATGTTCTACAGAGTTTGAATGTTAGTTACAAACACGTAATGTTACGTACTGTATCTGCAAGATGGTTTAATTAGTTTATAAAGCTGCAATAAATAAACAAATAATATTATGTAATTTTTATTTTCAATTCGCAATAGATATTATTTTTTATAAACTGCACCTCATGATATTTATTTATAAAGTAGAAAATAGTTTTATGTACATTACACAACAGCATAGTATAAAATTACCAAATATTCTGTCTCTAAGGTTATATCCTGATTTAATTTTCGCTTTTAATTACCTGAAATTTAAACTTATGAAAGAGATTTCATCTATGTATTAAAATTCTTTCTGACAATGTATCAGCATTCAACAGTAAACAGTTTCTGGAAAGATCAAAGAATATATATTAACCAGTGGAACCGTGCGAGGATTTTGCACAACAGTCTAATAGTTTTTAGCAATATCTAATATTTCTGAGATGCAGGTTTAAACTTTTAAAGAAAAATTATCTGCAAACAAAAATAATCAAGCCAGAATATCATCTCATTTATTCCATCAAAGTTACAGTAAAAACTGATCCAATATAGCAAACGGTACGCGCGAGAAAAAAAATTAAAAGCCGAATTTTAACTGCATTAGAGGATGATGTCACTCGCGTCGGGAAAAACTGATAAAAACCTTTCATTTCATTTAAGAAAACAATGCTGATTTAAATTTTAATTAACTGCAATTTTTTTTCGATCGATCGATGGTGTTTTTTCTTCTAAACATTTCAATTTTCCTTTTTAATCATAAATATAAAATAAACCCGTAGGCAGGTATCACACTTTTTACTTGTTGTACTTATTACGTATTCTACACATTATGTATTACGTAAATAAGGTACTCTTACTACGTATGCCACGGTTGTACTATTTATTTTTTTATAATCATTGTTAGCATCACATAATGCGGTATTTTATTTTTGTGGCAACACTAATTTGAGGAAACCTTTCATTTCATTTATGAAAATAATTATGAATTATTTTTTAATTAACAGCAATTTTTAATCAAAAAACATGTTTTAACGAAATGTAAGTGTGCTATGTCAGCACCTGTTTAAAATCCTTTCATATGGTATCTCATTCGCTGTTCTGCGGTTCATATTTTCTTAGAAAAAGGGATGTTGACAGCAGAAATAATATATAGGATACTTAAACCTATTTTTCTAAAGTAACTTTAAATATCCATTATGATTTTATGAAGAGGTGATGTGCGTTTGCATGCCTTACTCTTGATTGTTCATTGACTTTTTTAATGTGATATGGTATAATTTACAGAACAATTTAAAATTAATATTTTCAAGATTTTAAATTTTATATGAAATTTTTAAGGTTATTTATTTTTTGTTTGTATGTTTGTCTTTATTGTTCAATATGTAGAGAATTAGGTTAATGCCATAACTATAATTATATAATATTATATAAATTGTGTTTGTTTAGTAATTGTTTCTTTGATAATACAATTAAAGCTGCAATTTGTACAAAGGTTTTAATTAAATCACTACATATACATAATAAATTATTTAATATAATCTTAAATAATGTTTCAAATTTATCTACTTTACTGTTGTTACTTCTTCAAAGGAAATTTCATATCTAACATACCTTATATATATATTTGAAATATAGTATATTTTATTACATACATTACATATTCTCATATAGCCTCAACAATGTTTTAAGCATCGAAAACTTCTTAAAGTACTACTAACATTGACCAAGTCTAAATCATAACTTCATGTGTCTTTTCAATTTTACAAAGGAGAAAATTCGATGATTTCACTGAAAATTGGATGTGAAATGAAATTCTTTATAAAATATATCTGATGAATAAAGATAAAAACATGAAAATGATAGCAAATGAAAATGATTTTCAAAGTACAAAGTTTGAAAGAATGCGATTTCACGTAAGAGATCCTTTTATGTCCATTTTATTTTGTTTAATTATATACATGTCTGCTTATGAGACAAAAGTTGCACTAAAAACTAACATACCTTCGAAAACTCAGCGTTAATTTTAGCGTAAATGTTCTTCGCTTTAGTTTGGTTTTTCTACTTAATTATACTTAAGACCAAAGTATTAAATGGTGTAATAAAAAGATGAAAGCATTTTTATAAACTAAATAGGTGCGTATATTATCGATAATATTGGTCTCCGTATTATGCGTGTACATAATATTATACTGACAAGGAGACCGCCCAACATGATGCGCACAGATTTTGATGATTTTAAAGTATGTTGTAGGGGTCATACCCCTAACAATTCAGGTCAAAGGTTTCCTTCAAATGGGCTTTAGTTTTCGAGAAATTTCGGATTAAAGTTCAGCATGCATTTCAAATACCCATTAGTTCGCAATCTTGAACGAGGTCTTCGTGGCTCTGTGCTAGGGCGCGCGATTTGAGATCCGGATATAAGGTTTCTGTCTTCTAATGTGACTTTTACCTAAATTTAATATATTTGTCTCGTTATAAGTTTTATGCAGAATTATGAATCCTGCATCTTTGAACTTTTTTATATTTTCCTAATAAATTCCATTTACATTTTCAAATTTTTCGTAACAATTGACTTTTTTTTTTTTTTTTTTTTTTTTTTTTTTTTTTTGTGCAGTTTTGAAATTAATATTTTACAAAATTCCAAACTAATTTATGTCTAGATTTTGTTTATTTTTTTTTATTATTACTTACACTTTATATTTTAATAACCGTTCTAAAATAATACTTTTTTTAACTTTATGAAATTTTAAATAAAATTTTGTATTCTTTTATAATTTATACAAAATATTTTTTATTTCAAATCTTCTAAAGGTATGCATGATTAGGTAATTTCAACAACATATCTTGAAAGGAGTAATAAAATATTAAAACAATAACGCTAATATCCAAGTTTTAGCCAGTTATGTATATATATATATATATATATATATATATATATATATATAATATAATTATATAATTATATAATTATATAATTATTAATATATATATATATATATATTGTTATTTAAATACATTTAACTGCGAAGTTCAAACTCAACATCATTTTTGATTTGCACAAATAAAAAATAATATATTACAATTAATTTTTTTTTAATTCTAACAAGTCGATGCCATACAGAAAAATTCAACTAGAAATGAAAAATCGTTTGTAAATTACAATAGCTATAAAAAATACCTGAAAAAAATCGTCTGCAATGACTTTTACGGTAATATCAGAATAAATAAAATTTTCTTTTTATCCATTTCGTTTAATCCTTTGCAGACAATTACCACGTTTTGAAATAATTTCTTTTCCAAATTTAATGCATTTTTTAATATTTATCACAATTTAAGTATTTTTAAAGACAATTACCATGTTTGAAATAATTTCTTTTCCAAATTTAATGCATTTTTAAATATATTTATCACAATTTAAGTATTTAAAGAATATATAATATGCTAATTTATACATTCTTCCAGTATTGTTAAAACAATTTACGTAAAGAATATATTTAAAGACGATTTTGAATGCGAAATTTGTTTAGAATATTTTTGCGATATGTATCACACAATTAGTTCCATATTTAATAAACTAAAAATGTCGATGTCGGTAATGATAAATATTTAGTATTTAAGCAGTTAACATATTTCAATATATTTAGAACAAATCAAATATTAAAAGGATACATTATTTTGTTAATTTTTTCTTAATCATTTAAATTTTTTTAAAATAGAAAATGCAGCTAAAAAATGCATTATTTCATAAATACGATAAATAAATAATTAAATATACAAAAATGTAAACAAGAATCATTTTAAAAAGACGATATATCAAGACTTAAAATAGTTTGGATTTTCATCAACAGAAATATTAGAATACAAATTGCGCAAAAACTATAAATTTTCACGAAAAATTCAAAAATGTAAATGGAATTTTTAGGAAAATATCAAAAAGTTCAAAGATGCAGAATTCATAAATCTGCATAAAACATATAACGCGAAAAACATATAAAATTTATTAAAAAAAGATAAAAGTCACACGAGGGGACAGAACCCTCATCTCCGGCTCTCAAATCCCGCACGCTAGCACAGAGCCACGAAGACCTCGTTTAAGATTGCGAACTAATGGGTATTTGAAATGCATGCTGAACTTTAACCCGAAATTTCCCGAAAACTAAAGCCCATTTGAAGGAAACCTTTGACCTGAATAGTTAGGGGTATGACCCCTACAACATACTTTAAAATCATCAAAATCTGTGCGCATCATGTTTGGCGGTCTCCTTGTGAGTTAAAATGGATATATATAAGCGCTGTTGTTGTAGTGGGACTAGTTATGACATATAAATATGTATTAATATATCTTTAGTCATTTGTCTGTATTAACAACTTTGAAAATGTCTACACTTATTTTTTAAACATTTTTTCATATTGTTGTATACATTTTACCTACATCATTAAATATTGTTTTGTGTGTGTGTGTGTGTGTGTGTGAGTGTTACGATTATTCATTACGACTTTCTTTATTCCACGTTGTTTCCAGCATCTTCTTACTTGACACGCAGTTATTTAAAATGTATTTGACGTGTCCCTGTAAAATAAATCTGTACACAATACTATGGCTATTTTAAAAATGTGAAGTAATATATTTGAATATATATGAAGTAATACACTTATAACTTAACAATATATATTTTGTACCGAATAGTCAAATTTTACGAAAGACTGAACCTAACAAAATGAGGACATAATGAAACTGGAGGATACAAACATACCCTTATTGCATACTAGAGAAATTTATATAATCGCTATCAAAATAACTCTTATCAAACAAAAACGTGATCTATTAAAATCAGAACACCTGTTCAAAAGCTATACGGAAACATATATTAAACAAATGAATATACATTACTGATCCAAACACATTATATGATAACATTTACAGAAATTACAAAATTTAGAATGTAAAATAATTAATAAATATCTAATACAATAATTAATAATCTCGTTTCAAAAAATAGTTTTCGAAAGATAAATAAATGAATTTTATGTTACATGGTAAGTCAAAATGTTTGTTTGAACTGGCCAGAATATTCTATACGTGGAAAGTATTTCAATTAAATTTTAACGTAATGAACACCGCACCATTAAACCATATATTAAGGTTTGTACAAGTGGCTAGAGCACTTAGTGGTTTAAAATTACCCGTGTCTTTAAATTCTTGCGTAGTTACAGGCGAAACTCGGTATATCGCACTGTTAGGAAACGAGAAAAAAACTTTACATACTATCAACTAAATAAAAAATACTTGTTTAACATTCGGGAAAGCATATGCACATTATTTCGAAAATTTCGAGATTGCACAATTTCGAAAATTTCAATTGTGTAAAAAAATATTTAATTATTAAAGACATGTTACATTCTAAAATTAATTTTTAAAACATTTTAATCCTAAATAGTAAAAAAGTATCTCTACGTTTTCATAAACCAGAGCATAGTGATGTACATAAAACAAAAATTTTAATTAAATAATGAACTAAACATTTTAACAAACAAAAACTTTTCATGAAATTTAAACTTTTAATGAAAAAAAAATTTTTTTGAAAGTAATTGGTGTAATGATGTTTGTAGTAATTCGTTTTTTCTATAGTGAATTTTACTATTTCAAAAGAGCATTTAATTTTTTTTCTGCTGAAAGTTTCATCTGAATAAAAGTTTCCAAGGTAGTAATTGCTTTCATTACTGGTATTTAAATTACATTCGCAGCCATTGTAAATTTTAGATTCAGCCTATCATGAATTTCCAAGTGGAAATTAAACTTTAAAATTTGTTTTGGATCCTTATATACCAACAAGGTAATTCTCTTTAATAAAAAGGTATCCGTTGCTGACGACTGGGATTTTCGTTAATCGTTGCCACAGATTAATCTCGGAAATTGAAACGTTAGAAGTTACTGAAAAAATTAATTGCTCGAAAAGTATTTGTCAGAAAATTGTTAGACAAACTGCGTTAGAAAGGTAAAAAAAAATTCTTGATATAAATTTAAAATCCACTGATTGTGCCATTTTTCAAATATTAAATTTCAAAAATTACCAAATTTCACAATGGAGTACCATAGCGGAAACTTCACGCTTAAAAAAGTAATAATAACAGCAATGTGTCAGCTCGAGTCACAAATTATAGTAACCGTATTATTCTGTTGAAATATAAAAGTGAATTATGATGTTCACGAGTGCATGATTTTTATTTAATTGTCGACAAATAGTAGATGCGTCATTTCTTTTTAGTTGTGAATAATATAGGTTTATTTCCGTTATTAAAAAATGTAGCTATAAAACATATAAATCAATGGAAAACGGTAGGTAATAAATTGTAAACGTAATAATAAACCGTATTAAAAAAACATAACTTAGTGTAATAGGTATCCGTTTTTATGTTATTTTAGGATATTCCAAGTAAAGGTACAGATTACTTTAAAATACAAGGTTAAATCCACCTATATATTTTGATTGATTCAAGGTTCTTTTGGAGAAACCGACTAGCGCAGCGGGCGTTGTCTGCTAGTGATTTTATAAGTTTGCTTGGTACACCTTTTGTTGCAGAAATGGGTTGTTCCTTTTCAGTATTAGAAAATATTCGCAGTACTATTGAAATGGGTAATTTTTTATTTCTAAACAAGGTGAACCGGGTCCATGTTAATAACCATAAACAGAACGGAATTTTGTAATATATATATATATATATATATGTATGTATGTATTTAAGAAGCCGCACCTAGGGCCACAAGAAGGAGATAAATATTCAAAATTGATGGTAGCTGAAGTCCGATTTTTTTTTTTTTTTTTTTTTTTTTTTTTTGTAGGTCAGGTAGTAGATGGAAGTCCTAAGAAGCTGTTAGGGAAAAAAACTAGTGAATCGGAAGATTTTTATGGGAGATTTAGTAGGATGCCCAAAAGGTGCCAATTCGTAGTTTTGAGGAAGCCTTAAGAGGAAAACATCTTAAAAGTACTTCCCAGTTCTTAGCTTTTTAGATCATCAATTAGTCAAAATTAAGCATAGGATATAATTTATTCATTAGAATAAAATTTTCAAAAAATGCTGGGAAGAGTTCCACATTCTGTGCTGGTAGGTTTGGCGAGTTGTTTTGGGGGATAAATGTTTGATGTGGTTGTTACGATCTTCAGTCTTTGGGATTGCATTTTAACTACTGGAATGGACTTTATCTACGTCTATGCTATTAATTTGTGAAAAAAAATTATTAGCTTGCATTTTTGTTTCTAATTCTGTCTCAATAAACTAAATAGCTCTTTTTTCTCATAAATGACTCTACGTGGCATGGCAAGCAAGTCATATTAAAAGCTTGGGATGTACGATTTTCATAGAAAGAATATTTTGTCGGGGATATACGGGACTAAAATAAACCATAGTTAAACTAGACAAAAATACACAAGAATTGGAAAATAAATAGTTTGAGAATAAAGTTACATTTGATAAAGTAAATAGTATAATGACAGAAATTATAAAACATTAGATCTTTGTATAACAAATCTTCCATTATATTTATAGGTAGAGTATATATAATTTTTAATTTTTATTATATATGCATTTTCTTAAAATTATATTAAAGTTAATCCATGGTCTGTTATTACACTTAAAATATTGTTTTTTATATTCAATATCTTAAATGAATTTGTGAGTAACTAAAAGAATTTTTATTTGCTCGATACAAATAACTGTATTTTACCACGAGACAGAAATAACAATGAAATTAATCTATGGAAAACCGAAACGGAGTTTTTGTTTATCCTATAACAAATACCAGTATACGTGCACCCAGAAAAAGGAATTGATTAAAACAACAAAACATGTTTTGTTGAGTACATTTTGGTTGTTTCAAGCAAAATTTTTAGTTGAACTAAAAAGTTGGTTTGGTTGCATTAACAAAAAAATATTGTTAACACTCTTACAAAATTTTAACAAAATTTCATCAATTTTACTTGAGTTAACAAAATCTGTTTTATTAATTTTACCATAATTTTGAAATTTAAATTTGTAATTTATACAAAATTTAAAATGTTGTGTAACTCTCACCATAACTCTCTCACGTAACTTGATTTATTTGACTTGTATAGCTATATTATTAAAGGATTAACATAATTTTTTGATAATAATTGTTTTTTAATTGCACGGACCAAGGTAGTTTTAAGAATCCCCCTATCCCATTTATTACTTTCTTCTATCTTTACAAGAAGAAAGTATTGGAGTCATGAAATTTTTCAACTTCTGGTTTTCGACGGATTTTAGAAGGTCCTGAACACAATTTGACTGTTTTTAGAAAATGACTGTCTATGAATCTGTCTGTCTGTATGTGACAAAAATTTTGTATGCACTCTATTTCAAAAACTAATGCACGGAATTTAATAAAACTTTATATTCAGTTATTTCCTGATATAAATTGGTGCTGATTAGTTTTTGGCGTAAATAGCGAAACAGGGGGCACTGCTATGTTGCAATTTTCGCGATTTCTGTAATAGATTCGCGATTTCTCAAGAACTAATGCACTGATTTACATCAAACTGCAGTTTGAGTTAGACCTTGAGATAAATAGAAGCTGATTACGTTCTGGTGTAAATAGCCCAAAAGGTGGCGCTGCTATGCTACTTTTTTCATGATTTTCACTATAAATAAATCTCAAGAGCAAATTCAAGGATTAATTTTTAATTCATTATCAGCAGTGATTTACGCCTGTAATTCTTAAATAATAACCAGTGGATTTTTATCCTGCTTTTATTCAAGCGTAAACCGACAGAGTGAAAAATGTCCCAAGCCGGGAATCGCACCCGGGTCCTCAGAATAGCGCTCTGATGCTCCAGCATACGGCGACAGAGTTAATTTTTAATTATTTTTCTGCAGTGAATTACGCCTGTAACACTTGAATAATAACCAGTTAATTTTTATCCTGCTTTTTACAGGCGTACTTCACTGCTGAAAATGAATTAAAAATGAATTATATGTTGCCATATGCTGGGCTTTGTATTTTCGACTCATGTTTGCCGCAGAAATTTGCATGCTCATGCAGGGCCTGTTTACCGAATAGGCCTGGGAAGCCCGTGCTTACCCAAAGAAAAACAAAGGTACCCCCAAATTTATTTTTCAGAATAAATTTTTACAAAAAAAAACAAAAAAAAAAAAAAAAACAATCAAACAAAATTTCCATTGACACATATTTAAACGGAAAGTTTTGTTAGGCCAACCAAATTTTTGTTGATTCATCAAAACTTTTCTCTGGGTGTGTTCTAGAAAGACAATAAGCTTTTAAATCTAAATATTTTAGAAAACTCTACGTTGAATTTTGCTGTGAAAGCAAAAATTAGTGACTTTGAAACAATCTTTTTGTAAAAGGTAACTAAAAAAAACTCGTAAAAGGAATTTATTTCGTAAAATGTGACTATCATTTAAGAAAAGATTGTTCAATTAAGCTAAACTATTGAATTAAGCTAAACTATTCAATCCAAAGTAAAAAAGTACATTATTTGTTTCCTTACATACAAACATTTTTCACTAAAATTAGTAACCCGTGTATTAAAAAAAGAAGTTATCCTTTTAAAACTATTTTATATTTTCAAAATATTCTTCATCCTAAATTCAAGTTTCAAAATATTAGTTCTTCAAATATTATACTGAAATAAAGTTATAATTTTAATTAAAAGAATCTTTGTTTATATTAAAACATATCTTGTAGTATAGAGAAATGGTATAACAGCAGTAATGAAAATTGTTTATACTTTGTAATATATATATATATATATATATATAAACTTTATAATAATCTGTATTTCCCAATGTTTTGTAAAATGTGTGAGATATTTAATTTATGTCTACAAAATAAAACCCAATAATTATATATATATATATATATATATATATATATATTTAATCATTTCCTTCGAAATTTTCCAAAATATATAAAATGTCTCATCGCATTAAAAAAAATAGAAGACTTTGAGACAGATAAGATAATATGGTTAGCGATGGAATGGAAATAAAAAAATTATATATCTTTTATCTTAAATTTTCTTTTATTTCTGATAAATAGTTTTATGCATTCCCATGGCATACCGCAGTGTAACGAAAAATGTTTTGCAGAAAGGTTTTATGATTAATCTAAGAATTTCATTATTCGCATTCTTTTTTCAGACGCTAAAGTTTTTTTTTTTTTTTTTTTTTTTTTTTTTTTAATATTTTATTAATCTACTTATGGAAAGCAGTGATATTTCAATATTTATAGTTTCATACTATTTTTGTTTTTTTCCTTTAAAGAAGCATTAGTTTATGATTGATAAATAAAATTTTAGAATCCGAAATAAAAATACAGAATTTTTTTTTTTTTTAAATTTCTCTTCCTGTATTAATTTCAAATAAAAAGAAAAAAAACAATTGCTACTTAACAAATGAAATAAGATTCTAATTACCAACTGTGAATTATTTAGTTCGAAAATTTGCTGTATAACAAACCACATATTATTGCAATGGTTATTATATTTAAAATAGGTGGATTTAACTTTGTGTCGTTATATTAGAAATAAATGAATAGCACAAATAAAAATGCATAAAATGGCAAACAGCTGTTTCGGAGCCCATAAAGCTCCATCAACAGTGCCAAATTCAAAAGATTAAAACCGAATCAAATGATTAAGCCATATAAATGAACAACGTAAAATAGCACAAATGAAAATTTATAAAATGGCAAACAGCTGTTTCAAAGCCCCTAAAGCTCCATCATCAGTGGCAAATTCAAAAGATTAAAACCGAATCAAATGTTTAGGCCATATAAATGAACAACATAAAATAGCAGAAATGAAAATGTATAAAATAGCAAACAGCTGTTTCAAAGCCCCTAAAGCTCCATCATCAGTGGCAAATTCAAAAGATTAAAACCGAATCAAATGTTTAGGCCATATAAATGAACAACGTAAAATAGCACAAATGAAAATGTATAAAATGGCAAACAGCTGTTTCAAAGCCCCTAAAGCTCCATCATCAGTGGCAAATTCAAAAGATTAAAACCGAATCAAATGTTTAGGCCATAATAGGGCTGTTTAATGGTTAATGTTTTAAACATTTGATTCGGTTTTAATCTTTTGAATTTGGCACTGATAATGGAGCTTTAGGGGCTCCGAAACAGGTATTTTCCATTTTATACATTTTTATTTGTGCTATTTTAATTTGTTCATTTATTTCTAATGGTCATCATACTGTGATTATTATAATTTTTGTAAATATGAAAAAAAGTCTATATAAATAAGTCGCAGTTTATTCCTTCAGTGTTCATTCTTTCACAAATTTTATAATTGTAAAGCGCAAGGCAAAATAAATCGTGAGAATATGCAACATAAAATTCAAAACGCTAGTGCATTTGGAAATTAAGTTTATCTTTGATATGCAAATTTTTAAAAAAATATATTAAAATATAATTTTCAATAGAACGACAATTAAATCAATCTTGTTCTGTCAACTTAAAAAAAAAATGTCATTTAAATTTGTTAAATCTAAAATGAAATTCTTAACTTCGACATGTATTGACCAGACGTTTCAATACTACCAAGATTGTATAAACAGAATATTTTAGTTTTAAAATAATAACTTAAGAGTGCAATAAACTTTGTTAAAACTCATTTTTAATTTCATTCCAGGATTAAAATATTGTGTTTATGTATTTATTTCTTTACATTAAATTTCTTTAATATTTGATTTGATAAAACATATTAGGGTAGGGTGTGTGAATCAGTAATTGACAAGATCAGCAAAAAATTATATAAAGCAATATTTTACGCACGAATACGTTCATTTCAGCTCGTTTGCATGGAAATTGTAATTTCTGTTCGTATATTAAACAAAACTGACATATCCCTTTCTTAAATTTTATTTTATACAGATTTATGTCTCAGTGGTCAATTTCGCGCGCATTCATCCTATACAAATGAGGTCACATTTAACAACAAACATTATAAACATTTGATGAATCATTTTCTTTTATTAGTAATGGATCGGCAATATCACGAGAATTCTGTTAATGTACTTATTTAGTGAGGTGACAGTGATAAAATGAAAGATTTATTGCATTGAAAAAAATAAATGATACAATTTCTTTTATTCCGTGCATAATATTTTATTTTACTCTTAAACAATACAAGAGAGAAAAATAATACATCAAGCATAGATTAAGAAACACTTTCCGACAAATTCAGAACATTGTAAGAAAACTTTCCCGTTTAATAAGGGGAAAAATAATATCTTAAAAAAAAAAAAAAAAATTAGTTAAATTCAAAAATGCATATTACAATTGAAATCCGCCTTTCAGCAATTATCGCTCATATACAGAACTGTAACCGAATTATATTGTGTGCCCCCATAAATGAACGATAGATGCTATGCACACCAAATTCTACAATAAGATTCTTGTAGTGCACATCAATGATGGATATCAATTTCAACATGCTTGAAATTGTGTAACATCACCCAAATATATTACAAAAGAATTTTTCCCACAGATTTCAATGTAACGGAAATCTTTTTAGTGTCTCTGTAAACGAACTAAAAATAAAACGCGATTCATGTTCAATACCAAACATGCCATAATAAACCTCTACAATATATTCAAATTACGAGACATTCCGAGTATATTTACGCAAGTGAGAGCACGGACAGAGAGATAGACGACCAGTTCGCTACTCGTTCGCGGTCAGCAGTGATCTTCCTCTTCTCTCGTACTTATGGTAGAACTAAATTTAAAAGACATTTTCCAACCCATGCACAGAAAACACAATTTTTTTCAGCTATAGCCAGCTAGTATATGTCATGTGATTAGAATGTGGGGAGGGAGGATATTTCAATAAATCAGTAAGAAATAGTGGCAATCCAGTCTCTGTGGCATCTAAAATTGATACAATGCTAAAATATGCTTGAGTTTTTTTTTTTTTTTTAGCTTCAAATCTGATTTTGGTGTTTATATAAATTGTCAACATAATATAAGTGATTACAAGTTTTATAAGTTTCATTAAAAATATAGTTTATATTATTTTTCTAAATTATGCACTATTTTAAACTATGTAACTAATAAATCTAAACTGAGCTTGTATTATTTTTTCTCAATTAATTAATAAAAAATTCTTGTTTTTTTTTTTTTTTTTTTTTTTTTTTTTTTAATCAATGACGGGGAGGGGTATGGGGGTAAATGTTTTTTACTGGCGACTAGTAATTTTCTCTGGCTACCAGATTTTATCAAATTTGTAAAGCCCTGCACACAACAATGAAAGGAAACTGGGTTTGTTACAGTGTTTGCGTCTCAGTTGCGGGTAAGCGAATACATAATTGTTTGAAAAGCACATTCAGAAAGTAACAAAATTAATATGATACAGAATCAGCGTTGGTCACAGCTATCATATTAACTTTAAATTTTAGAAAAAACACTCATCTCATTTTGCCTATTAACTACAAGAAAATTTAATACAACCATTAACAGAAAATGTGTACTATCCCTAACAGATATTTTGATATTGGTAAATATGTTTCACAATTGAACGTTATCTTGATAAACATTTTTAATACAACTATTAACAAAATAAATGTGTATTCACAATATATTTCCTTTTAGTGTTATTTTTATATTTGTAAATATGTTTCACATTTTGAACGTTACTTTGATGTATAATTTGTAAATTTAAAAGCATTAGATCAAAACGCATTAAAAATTTTTGTTGAGTAAATTATGACCCATAATGTATGCTATTAACATAAACTCTTATTTTAATAAAATAAAAATATTAAAATGAAAGTTTAATATATCTCTCAATTCGAGTTATCGTGTGCGAAATTTTAAGTTAATGCCATCATACAAAATAACATTCGAAAATCAATATTTTGGTAATGCAATTCCGTTAAAAACGTCATAAAAATTTATAAGAGATGCATAATCTTGATTTAATATTAATCTTGAGAAACAGTCTTTTCTAAATGATTCTAAAGCTAACAAATATAATTAATACATGAGTGCTATTCAACAACTCTTATATACTAGGGACATCTTGAGTAGAAATATTTATACCGCGAAAGCGATATTCCGTGAACACCTAACACGCTGAAATAAAATCTCAAATGAGTGAGTATTGAACCATTTCTGTGGTAACAGAATAATCTACATTCTTTCTTACTAATGATTATAAGTAGTATACTTTTCTGTTTTAAAACGCATCATGAAAAATGCGGTTTAAAAACTGAATATTTAAAAGAGAAATTCATTATAAAATATTAGATTATTGTATAAAATGAATGTTTTTTCACATTAATACACTGTTAGATATAGAACATGCTCTGAATTAGTCATGAAGTACTGAAACTTTAAAATATATAATTTTTCTTAAAAGTAATTTTTTCCAACTTTTCCAAACGAAAAATTTGAAAGTAACAAATACACTGATATTAAAATTTATTTCATACAAATACCTATATCTCATCAAATATTCAATATATTAATATTTTAATTACAGTACACTATTTCTATTTTTTTTGTCATGTTTATGGAAAGCGGTGTTTCGGCTGAAAACTCTGCATACTATTAAAAAAAACCTTTTGAATTTTTCACAGAAACGTTAAGATCTTCACGAATATACGTGCTATGCATACATAAATGCACACAAATGTTGAACAGGACTTACATAGTCATTTGCTACTGTGACAGACCATTTTTAGCATTTTCTGTTACTTGGGTGATCGAAAATATTATTTTATTATTTAAATTATTATTGCTCGCCCCCCCCCCCTAATTTTCCTCGTGACAAAATCTTAACTGAAAAACATGATGTCAAACATGTTCTTTACATCCTCAAAGTTCAAGGGAATTTCGGGCATTTCCTCATGCGTTTCAGTCGATATTCGACGAAACGTCTGAAATTGGCCATTGCCCCTTAATTTCTGGACACCAGTGTACTACGGTAACGACTACGGCAATTTCAACCAATGTAAGCTGTGATTTGTTCTAGCTGGAAAGATGAAGTAAAATGAAGATAAATAAAAGAAAATATTAAAAATAATTAGTTTTCCTTACAATAACTCCACAATCATTTAATACATTAAGCATCATGACCGGATGTGCACATATCTGCTTTCTTTTACTCGTGCCCTGAGGTACGAAACATAGCATACCTCTTGGTCAAATTGTCAGCCTGAAAGCAGTTATTTTTAGTTCATAATTAGGATTGATACTCATTTTATCAATCCCCGGAGGTATGAAATTTTACATGAATCTTGTCTGAAAGTCTGGACACGAAACACTGATCTGTGAGCAGAAAGCTCTAACCATTGTGCCGTTGGACATGTACTTTCATTGACAACTAAAGGTTGAATAACAATCAATGGTTGGAGATTATTCTATCTTTTTACTTTCTTCTATCTATTAATAGAAGAAAGTATTGTAATCGAAATTTTTTCCACTTCCGGTTTTCGACGGATTTACACGTTTGAAGGGTCAGAGATTTAAAAAAAAACATGTTTTTACAAAATGTCTGTCTGTCCGTCTGTCCGTCCTCATTGTATCATCGAACAGGGTATGAAGTTATTCTTCAAATTGAACCACATTTTTTTTCTATGTTTTTGGCTATGGCAAGGAGGTTCTGTTAGAATTTGGGGATATTTCGACGAAAGGGGGCGATGTGATCGATATTTTTGTTCCATTTTCACTATTGTATCATCGAAAAGTGTATGAAGTTATAATTCAAATTGAATTTAAAAAATTTCCATGTTTTTGGCTATGACAAGCAGGTTTTATTAGAATTTGGGGATATTTCTACGAAAGGAAGCGCCGTGCTAGCCATTTAACGATTTCAAATTCAAAAATATGTAAAAAAAATCTAGAATTCCTAAAAGTTTTTTTCTTTATATGTTTGGCCTTGATCCGGAGAATTCGGAACAATTTTTGTTTTGCCTCTATCTTAAAAAATGGCTGAGATATAGCAGTTTGAAATTTTAGGGTGGCTGACATTTTCAAACAAGACAGCAGAATTCATCCATAAACGGGTTTAATTTATGAGTTTTAGTTAATGGTTTCGGCAAATTTTCTTTCATTGTTGTAACCATTGTTCCTATTATATGCTTATCACTATATATTTATATTCGCCAACGTCAAGTTCTTGCCAAACTTGGCGACAGTTGGCGAAATATCGCCAAATTTGCCGACCAAAATAGGTTGCCATAAATGAAGCCAACTTGGCTGTAAAGGACTAATTTGGCAATATTCTCATTCAAATTCAATGTCGACGAGAACAGGGATTGAATCTACTTTAATTAGGTTGCACGCATTTTACCTTCGTGTTTTCCAGTAAAATTAGCTAAAACCGTAAAACCAAGGAATAGGGAGGCTATATGTTCCTGTCGAATCAGGCCAGAAGGACTTTTCGTAGTTTAGTATACAACAGTTGATCGCATCCAGGTAACCCGACGATTGGCAAGCAGCTGACGTACAACAGAATGACGAAAAATATTGATTTTATTGGCGATGTGATAGCGAATTTTGAAGTAATAACATGACTGAGATAGAAGAAAGTTTTGGGATTGGCACATCCGACTAGTTATGAGAAGTAATACTGTAACAGATTCAGCTTGAAAGAATTTATTTTTCTGTGTTCATATTATATAACACGTTTGAAAAATAAAATTAAAAAAATAAAAATTCAGTAAATCAAATAAATTTAAAAGAAAACTGAATCGTTAGAGAAAATTTTTAATTGTAAAAGTAATATATATTTTCTTAAAAATCTATATAGCTTTAAATATTAACTTTCCTTTAATGTAGAAAAAAAGGTTAATTACATAAAACAGTAAGATTTATAAAATTGAAACATTAAATAAAGCATACTAGTTTAAACAATACTTATTTATGTTCTATATATTATCTCAATATTGTAAATGCTGTACGTAAATAAATTGTTCATTTTAAAATGCAATATCATTTTATCATATTTTTCTCGGTTTAAAATCAGGAGAATAGTTAATCAGCATAATTAGTACAAGCACAGCAATATTTAAATGTGAAATAAACATTAGTAAGTGTTTTGGTATATCATGAATTACATGGTTCAATTTTGAATTCTAGAAATTGGAAATTTTTATACGAGGGTTGTTCAATAAGTTTTACCTCCACGTTTGTAACTACTTTATTAACAGAACAAAATGAAATAATTTACATTAACAAGTAACTTTGAAATGTCCTTTATCTCATGATATTTTTTATTTTGCATGTGGGACCACTGACGTATCAACAGTGAAACAGAGAAGTATGGTTAAAAAAGCGTGCTGTGATCGAATTTCTGACATCAGAAGGCGTGGGTACTGTGTATGGCGAAGCATGTGTGAACATAAGCACCCTCAGGAGATGGATACGTGGAAGCCGGCTAGAGAACACAGTCACGCCAAGTGTGCATGTTAAGTCCCGTTGTGGATGGCCGAAAACCGCAGACAGTGCAGAGCAAAGAACACGTGTCAGTGAACTGATTCGTGATAACCTTGTGATCATGCATGCGATGCGTTCTTGTTGTCGTTAATAGTCAGTCTCATTCTTCTATGACGGCTCGCAACTACTAGTGTAGAGCCCAGAATGACCTCAATTCACAAAAACGTCATTGACAGCGGCGGCTGCGGCGTCGGTGGTTACTTTTGTTTAATATAGAGAGATATATATGTATTCTTTAAGTCGTTTCTCGGATTTTCCAGAGATTTTTTTCTTTCAGTACCTTGCACGATATCGTTTGCCGTTTCGAGAGAATTGTGCTTATTGTGCTTAAGAACATTTTTGATGCTAAATTCGTTTCTGCGCAAGTCGGTGGAAACATGTACGTTTTTAACAAAGGTTCTTAAGAAGTCATACAGGAAGATATCATTTGCTGTCTTAAAAGAGTGAGGGACTGTTGCACGTTTTATATTACTTACATTTTCTGGGGAACTTTTGGGCAGAATGGAATGTTTAATATATCTAAGTGTCAGAAATTAAATCAATCAAAAGAATGGGAATTTCTTACATCGTTTGAAAAGGTTTTCATTGATTATATATGCGAAATCATACAGATTCGAGAATCGTTTGCAAAAATAGATCGAAACGTGTTTACCATGACGAAGGCATTGCCCTCTCCCCCACTCTAGGTTCGTTCGAATAGATTTTGTTTTAAAAATATAAAATCATACAAGGTTGGGGGAATGTTCGTAGAAAAACATGAAATTATACAATTTAGTGCGTGTACGTTGCCAATGTCAGTTGGGCCCACAGCATTAGTATGATTTGAAGATATTTTCATTAAAAAATATAAAATAATTCAACACTGATATTAGGCATGTTGAATGTTATTATCATGGATCCGGACAAAGTCGAGTGAGTCAGACAGTGAAGAAAAATATTGAATGTCATTTCTAAATTTCCGATTATGTAATTTCATATACATATGTATAAGATATCGTTGTATATAAAACATAAATGTTAGTTTTTTTAACGTTTTTCATACGGATATAAAAATTGAAAATTAAATTGCATTTTGAAAAGCCTAAAGTTTAGTACTTCAGAAATTATGAATAACATTAAGGCTTCTAAAATTTAGCAACACCATGAGTAGAGACTAAGATTTGCAAATCTATACGTGTAGTATACATGGTTAATACTTAAATATGAAATGAAACATCTTGGTTACCACAACCATCTTGGTTACCTTCTCAATCCCATTGAATCTTTCCGTTTGCCTCGATTCTCTTCACGTAAGATATTACATAGTTGTGATGGAAGCCGTTGCGCCGTGTAGTAGAATTTAAAATGATGTTACAATTTCTTCATGTAAACGACCCTCTAAGAAAGATATATGCAAAGCATTATTTAGTAGGCGTTTTTACTAATTGAATGGTACCAGTGAACTTTTTGTATGATGTTTTGCATCAGAGATAGTATGAATGATAACTTTCTTAAAAGACTCTACTAAGCTCCGGTGGACCAATAGTGTAAACAGAAAAACTCATATAGAATTTAGAAATATTAATTTACAAACTAGACGTCAGCATCAAGAGAACCAGAGGCATTGCATTATGATTTTTAAAAGCAAATATTGTTTGCACCAATACATCTACAGAACCTAAAGAGAGTTATTTATATTATTTTTCATACACCAGCTTCCTAATCAAAACATACATATTTTATTTACTTCTTAAATGAAGCATTTATTTTTTTAATGTTATAATATGACACAAAAAAATGAATTTAAAATTCATTAAATAACATCGTTCTATGCTATCAAATGAATGAGAACTTTTGCACTAACAAGCACTAAAAAGTAAAAAAAATGCCAAAATACACTGGAAATTAACGTTTATTGTAGGTTTAAAAAATTCTGAGAATAAAAAACGTTAAACACGACAGTAACTTAAAATAAGAAAAAAATTCTTTGTCTCCATCCTAAAGTTAATATTACGCTAAAAAATTATACCGTTAAAACATTCAATTTTCTTGAACTGAATATTTTTAAACGTTTTTAAAATATTCAGTTCAACGATTTTAAAGTTTAAAAATTTGCACTTTGAAGCAGTAAAAAAAAAATAATGAAATAATTTACTACAATTTAGTATAAAGAATAACTTAAATAAAACTGTTGAATGCAGCAAGTTTTTACCATTGTTTGTTAATAAAGGATTTTAAAAAAAAATACTAGCAACATTTCTTTTTCTTTTTTTTTTTTTGTAAGATTCAACAGTGTTTTAAATACTTAGAGCAATGTTCGTTATTTTAAAGCAAATATAAATATCACATAAATGTCACATAAGGTAAAGTTAGAATAGTCTGCGCACAATTCAAAAGAATAGCAATAAAAAATCTAAATATAAATTTTTTGCTAAACTATCCATAAATAATTTTTAATTGCATGAATAATTTTTATGCATTCCCATTGCAATTTTGTTGTTATGTTGCAATTTAATAGAACAGTTGTAGTAAAACCAAGAAAGTTATTTAGCGCAATCTCTCCATACAGGGTTGGTGTGATTGCGCACATGGGTAGGAGAGATTGTTACTAATAATAATTACAATTAAACTGTTAACAATAATAATTACACTTAAATGACATTGCTGTAAGGTTTTTGTGAACAACTTTAATTGTATTGGGAGTGAATATTTCAACCTAATGCTTATAGAATCAGAAAAAGGAAATAATTTTTAAAACGATTAAAATATTTTAATTAAAGGGAAAACAATTAGAATCAGAAAAAGCAAGTCCAGATAAGGTTACAAAATAAAATTATGTAACTTAATAACACGTTTAACTTAAAATTAGTCCATTTTCATTTTACATTTTTTATGCAAATTTAACAATAAGCTGCGTAATCTCTCCTAGCATATAAACTAATGGGAACAATGCGCCATCTCTCCTAAGTAGCAGATGCGCAAACTCTCCAATTTCGGTAGGAGAGATTGTGCGGCCTTTTATTTAAACATGGCCTCTACTAAAACAAACCGTTGATGTTGTTAGTCTAGATGAGAAGCTTATGAGAAATCGTTTAAGTTTAAAATATTTTGTACTACTGACATTGTATAGAAATTCTGATGAATAGTTATGCAAATTCAAACACTTACTTTGGGAAAACAAAACAAAATAGCAATGCTTTATCTTAGACGCTCAAAACAATCAACGTGCACTTTCAAGTAGACACTACACTACTGCTGTTGTACAACTACCTGGAGTCGCTGCGCTCTCACTCTACTCCTTCCCCCCGAACTACTATGTGCGCAATCTCTCCGAACGCGCCATCTCTCCTGGCTTTACCTTAAATGTCATAGGTTTTCTTATTACACTTTTTTACTTTAAATCTACTTAAAAAAACTAGTCGGATGTGTCAATCCTAAAACTTTCTTCTATCTCATATAGGTTTAACATACACCAAAAGCGAATCAGTACCAATTTATATCAAGGTCACACTGAATCTAAAGTTTAATTAAATTCCGTGCATTAGTTCTTGAGATATGACTATCACTAAAATCGCGTAAATAATGAAACATTCAGCATAGCAGCGCCACCTGTTGGAAAATTTACACCGAAATCTAATTAATAACAATTTATATCAACGTCTAATTGAATTTGAAGTTTGATCAAATTCTGTGCATTAGTTCTTGAGATATGGCTACCGTGAAAATCATGAAAAAAGTAGCATAGCTGCTCCAGCTGTTGAGCTATTTTCACCAAACCATAATCAGTGTCTATCTATGTCATGGTCCCGAATCTGAAGTTTGATGAAATTATTTGCATTAGTTCTTGAAATATGGCTACCGTGAAAATCAGGAAAAAGGGATATAGTAGCGCCACCTGTTGGGATATCTACACCAAAACGTAATCAACGTCCATTTATGTCAAAGTCTAACAAATCTGAAGTTTGATGACATTATTTGCAGTAGTTCTTAAGGTAGAGCTCCCACAAAAATTTTGTCACATACATACAGACAGAGTCACAGAGTCACAGACAGATATTTTCTAAAAATAGTCAAATCGTGTTCAGGACCTTCTAAAACGTATAAATCCGTCGAAAACCGCAAGTCGAACATTTTCGTGAATCCAGTACTTTCTTCTTGTAAAGATAGAAGAAAGTAATAATAATAAAATAAAAAACATTAAATTTTACTAGAATAGAGTCTGGGTTAGATATTAACAAATAGTGTATTACATAAAATGTAAAATTACTACCCGTGTGATGAGATATACATTTCATAAAGACGCAAATCCAGTCATCTTTAATCAAGCATACATATGGCACGAAAATTGCAGCATTATTTAGAATTACTTAGTTCATAATGGTAATGTCTGTCGTGGATTATATTGCAGAAATAAAAGTTGTTTTATACTGAGAAGTCATGATTAAATTACGAATCACATTTTTTCCCTCGTAAATAAACTGCTGACGCTTATTACTTGCAACTAACTCATCTTGATATATTGTGTTAATCCAACAAATACCAATAAAATTTAGTGTTTTCTCGAAATGGAAATGGGAATTCCTTTTCCACTGATTAAAGTTTGTATTAGCAAATTGTTCATTCTAGTTATATAATTATTTATAGCAATCCTATTAAGTTATTTCATGTACGTAAATCCGTTGTTGTAATAAATTGTAACAGTAAGTAAGGTAATTTCCATTTTACATATTTTATTTATTTGATGTGAAATGTACTAAAAAAACATTAAAGTATTTTACTGTTCAAATAATGATAAGATATAAAACAAATGTACTGCTAATTTTTTTATGAATCTTTAAGGGAATATTCTAATGTTTTTCTTAAATAAGTAACATTATATAATTTATATCGTTGTAAAGTTAGAAAATACTTTGGAGATTGTGCAATAGGGTGAGTTGAAAAAACCGAAATTTATATAATTGAAAATAGTGCGGGAAAGTTGCCATTCGCAATAAAGAATAAATTCGCAAAATATTACACCAAATGGTTAATACATTTTACAGCCGCAGGGTTGGGGGTAAAAATCGTAAAAAATGTTTTTTTTTCATACTAATAATAATCACTAATATTAAGCACGGTAAACGTCTGTGTGTGTGTGTGTCTGTCTGTGCACTCCACCTTTGTACCCGCAAAGGCTCCGGGACCAGGCGACGCACGGACGGCGGACGCGGACCGAAAAATACGCAAAAAAGGCGCGACTCTCAAGTTTCGATCGGGTCGGGATTCCGACCCGGACCCCGGGAGTTATTAATGAGCGAAAGTGTTTTAATTACCGACCGAAACCGAAGTTGGAAGAGAAGTCAAAACAGCGAAAAGTTCGCCTCCGCCGAGGGTTGCCGGTACACGTCCGGTCTGGGAAGGAAAAGGCAGGGGGTTCCCAGGGAGCGATTTAAGCCCCAAACCGCAGCGCAGGTCCGACCCCTATCTCCGGAAGTCGGGGGGCCAGAAATTCGTAAGTCGCACGTACGCAACCGGGACGTTGTCAGGTCTCATAAATTCGAAAAATCGTTTCCGTACGACGATTAGAACCGTAAAAATCCTTTAAAAATCGATGGATAAAAAATTATTTTTCTTTTCTTTCCGAGCTGCGATTCCCAGATCGGAGACGCACGGCCAGACGATTGTCTGGATCGGCATTTTCTTTGACGGAGGTGAGGTCACATGACGTTCAACTGGGTTTTACAGAGGGGGGGGGTCATCTCTGATTCTAAGAGGCGCAGAAATTCCAAACTTTGACAGGGCGACGCTAAATGGATTCTGCTTTCAGAATATCTAAAAATTATTGTCATATCTTCATTACGAGCCGATATATTACTTTATTGTATAATTAATCATCGTTATTTGTATAATTAAAGCAAAAGAAAGTTTTCCATTACAGTGCCGGCTAGATATTACGATTTTAAGAAGTAGGCCGCGTCCAAAAACTGCATTACGAGTATTTTCAGTTTTTGTTTTAGAGTGGGGACACGAGCCGCAGGTTCGTTCAGTTAGAGGTTTATACTATTCCATGTGCAATTTAAGGGATTATCCGGTGCATGCGTAGCACGACCGTCATACGGTGCCGAAGGCAGCGGGGACCATGGTCGGAAGGACTGCTATACGGTGCCGCAGGCAGCGGGGACCGAAATCACCCACTCGTGGACAGCCACCCGTGAGGTATAGGAACTATAAGTCCACGAGGGGGAAAATAAACGCTACCCGACACCGATAGCACCCATCCGTTCCAACCCCCACCGCAGGAGGCGCCTGTTTATTAGATTTGAAACAATGAATATAATTACATAACAATAATAAAATATAAAAGGTAAAAAATAACAATTTTTTGCAAATTGAAAGTTAAATATAAAATATTTTCGAAGTACTATAAGTTCATGATGTCCTAAATTTATGGTATTTTAGTTCAGAAAGTCAATGGTCAGTTCAGTCAATTTTTTTTTAAATTCTTTCGTAATGAAAGAGAAATTTTTATTGAGAATATTATAATTCTCTTTTAACTTTTGAGAGTTTGAAGGATTGAAAATGATATTACGAAGGATTATATCTGAGAGTTTCGTTCTTATCAAAAGGGAAGTGATGGATCATAAGAGGGCAGCATCCGAATATATAATGAACTGCATCTCCTTCTGCTTTATCGTATGGACATCGAGGTGAGGCTCTTTTTCTTATTTTATGTAAGTATTGTGGGAAACTGCCATGGTTACTCAGATAATACGGCAGTGTTGGCTGTTTGCAGAGATAATTTGGATCGACTTTATTTATAATTTTATAGGTATCTCTGCCCTTATTACATGAGTCCCAAATGGCTTGCCAGTCAGAGATGGTTTTCTTTTTAAAATACAATTTTGCTATTGAAATGGGGAACAACAGATCTTTTCTTGATTGATATTGGTCTTGTAAGATGGCTTGCTTTGCTAGGAGATCAGCTCTTTCGTTGCCAGTATCACCCACATGAGATTTAGTCCATGTTATTATAATGGATTTATCAGGAATTTGAAGTAATTGATTGTAAATGTTTTTGATAATGTAGTTTCTAGGAAAAGCAACTTTTAATACTTCCATAGAAGAGTAACTAACTGTAATAATTAGTAGTTTATTGTAGTCGGAGGTAGAGAACCATTTTATTGCTTTATAAATTGCCATTAATTCTGCTTGATATATGTTATTCAGTGGATGATGTCGTATTGCTTCATCATGTATATTATTTCCATCTTTATATATGGTGAAAGCACTGGCTACACCCCCTGGCATGACAGAACCATCTGTGTAGGCTTCCACATCGTATTCTTTTGGATGGATGGATTTTCTATCTTCTATAATTCTGATATTTTGGACTCTGTAGTAATTGAGGAATGGATACGATTTTTCTTTCTGCATTATATTGTTAATGTTTAGCTGTGTGTTATTGATTAACAAATTTCTATTTCCTATTTTCAGTTGGTAGTACTGAAATTCATTCTGTATTTTTATTAGGATTGGTGGAGTTCCTGTAAGAAGATACAGAGCTTCGTGAGAGATAGTCCTATAGGTCCGTATTAAGTTTAATAATGCCAAACGCTGAGTTGAACGTAGTAATTTTCGGCCATCAGTATTCAAGTTTGGATACCAAATTTCGTAAGCATATAGTATTTGGCGTTCAATGACTGTTTGATACCATATTTTCAGGATGTCTGGTTTGATACCTTTATTAAAGAATCGAAATCCTCTAAATCCGTTTACAAAGTTTGCAATCTTTGTTCGAAGGTCTTTCATGTGATCAGTAAAATTGAATTTAGAATCTAACAATACGCCAAGATATTTAATATTTTTTACTACTTTTATTTTTATATTTTCTAATTTAAATCTCGGAAGTCTTCTTTCGAGGAGATTGCTACCGAAAAGCATTGATTGCGTTTTCTGAGTTGATATTTTTAAACCTAGTTCATCACAGATATTCTTAAAATGGACTATTTTGTTGTTGGTTGTAACTTCCAGGTCTATTACGGTATTTCCCTCTATTGGAATCAAAAAATCATCTGCGTAAACAATAATATCTTCATATAGATTTTTATAATTTTTTATTATGTAGTTAGCTATAAGAAGCCATAAGAGTGGTCCAAGACAGGATCCCTGAGGGCATCCTTTAAATACCCTGAACCACTCTATATATTCATATTGATTTAAGCCTATACTTCTTTTGCTTATATAATTTTTTAGTAAGGTTTTGAGGTATCTGGGTAACGGTGAGTCATCAATTATTTCTGATAATTGGTGCCAGTTTATTGAATCGAAAGCACCTGTAATATCAAATGATATGATGCCCACATAAGTATGTTTTTGTAATAATTGTGCAATTTTCTCTTTAAGTCTCTCCAGAGCTGATATAGTGCTTCTGTTTTCACGGAAGCCGAACTGTTCATCTTTTAGATAGTTTATTGCTTCAAGATAAGTTAAAGTTCTATTTTTTATTAATCTTTCTAGGATTTTACCAATCATGGGTAGTAGTGTAATTGGACGGTATGAATCAGGTTTTGATGGATCTTTGTTTTGCTTTCTAAAATAGATGACTAGTCCTTTCTTCCACGTTTCAGGAAAGTGTCCAAGGTAGAGACATTTGTTATATAATAACTTTATAAGCTTCATATTATTTTTTATCAAATTTTCTAAAATTCTGCCATCTACCCGATCATATCCTGGGGCTTTCTTTTTATTTTGTTGGTTAATTGCATATTGAATTTCTCTATGGGTAAATTTAAAATTGTTATATTCTTTTATTGATAGTGTGTTTGTGTTTTGAAATGATGATTCGAATTCTGGGCTTGTATTGTAATGGTAATGAAGTAACGTTTCTTGAATCTCTTTGTATGTATCATTTTGAGTTGAAGATTCCATGACAGAGTGGATGAGATCTGTATTTTTTAAATATTTCTGCTTCAGAATTTTAAAAGCAGTACCATACTTACTGTTTGTTTCCGAACAAAATGTTATCCAAGAATCAATTTTAGCATTTTTAATATCTAATTTGTATTTTGCTTTGACTTTTTTATATTTAATCTTGAGTTCTACAGAATCTGGATTTCTTTTATGTAGTTTATATATAGCATTTAGGTGGCTTCGCTGTACTTTAAGTTTGTCAGTATACCAGGATACATTAATTTCATGAGACAACTTTTTCTTTTTAAGTGATTTTTGCATGATGTTTAAAAGGATAACATTAAATTCCTCTGTCCACTTCTCTAACTCTGGAACAGAATTGACTGCTTTAAGTGTTGAAAGTAATGTTTCTTCATGTTTTTGAAACAGTTTATTGAATTTTTTAAACGTTTCATATTTGGTTTTGAAACGGTATAAATTTCTTATTGTGGGTGTGACATTCAGAGTAAAAGTAATATATCGATGGTCACTTAGTGATTTAAATGTCGAGTCTATTTTCCATGAATCTATAATATTTTTTGAATGTTCACCGCAGAGGGTCAAATCTGGTTTGCCTTTAAACTTGTCTCGCGCAAAAGAACATTCTGAATCAGGATCATTAATAATAGTTAATCTGCTCATTGCTAGATAGTCAAGTAGGATATATCCTCTAGCATTATTTCTTTTATAACCCCACGCCTGGAGGTGTGCATTGAAATCACCCCCAAGGATAAGGTTCGATGTATCTTCTATGACTCTGGTCCATTCTCGGAAGTCTTCATCAAGATTTCCACTCGGTTTTGAATATTGTGATCCGACTTTAATGAATTTTGATGACAGTGATAGGTTTATAAATACACTGCTATTTGTTTGTAGAGTCTGAATATGAATTAATAAGGGATTGGATACGAGTATTCCCGACGTCTGATTTATTGAATGGTAGAAGGAACATGAAATTGGGATTCCCGTGAAGGTGTTATTACTTTTGTGATAATCCTGAACTAAAGCTAAATCTACTTTATTTTCATGTATGTACTTCAGCAATTGGAGATTTGCAGCCTTACAATTATTAAGGTTTATTTGAACTATTTTTAAATGATTTGGTGGGGTCATGGATTCTCCGAAATAATATCTATTGTCCAATGGGATTGTCTGATTTATTACATATGTAGCATTGGTTGGAGGTTCTACAGTTGAATCTTCTATAGAGTCATCAGAGATATTGAGTGATTTTAGTTCTGAGAACATACTTTTGAAGGATCATAGGAGATAGTAATATTTTGTTTTCGTTGCAACAATCTTTGAAAAATTGGGCAGAATCTAGAATTTGCACTATGCCTTTCAATCTTTTCAGGTTTTACTGCGGTTTTATATTCTCTTTCACAGTTAGGCAGCGGGGACCCGAGCCGGAGGTTCGTTCAGTTAGAGGTTTATACTATTCTATGTGCAATTTAAGGTATTATCCGGTGCGTGCGCAGCACGACCGGTATACGGTGCCGAAGGCAGCGGGGACCAGGGTCGGATGTTCGTTCGGTTAGAGGTTTGTACAATTCAATGTGCTAATTAAGGGATTACCCGGTGCGTGCGTAGCACGACCGGTATACGGTGCCGAAGGCAGCGGGGACCGGGGTCGGCGGTTCGTCCGGTTTAATGTTTTACAAGATTCGAGATTTTCTACAATTCGAGGCACCGATGTAAATTAGGGGCCCGCTGGCGGGCGAAGCCAGCTAGTCCCTAATATTAAGCGCGGTAAACGTCTGTGTGTGTGTGTGTGTGTGTGTGTGTGTGTGTGTTTCTGTCTGTGCACTCCACCTTTGTACCCGCAAAGGCTCCGGGACCAGGCGACGCACGGACGGCGGCCGCGGACCGAAAAATTCGCAAAAATTGCGCGACGCTCAAGTTTCGATCGGGTGGGGATTCCGACCCGGACCCGGGGAGTTATTAATGAGCGAAAGTGTTTTAATTACCGACCGAAACCGAACTGGAAAAAGAATCGAACAAAATTTCCTTTTTGATAATCGCAGACATCCAAATCGTCGCTTTTTAACGCATCATCGAATTAAAAAAAATGTACCGGAGGTATCGATCCGAAAATCGGGGTACACACGCGGCCGATTTTTGTCGTTCCAAAATGTCAAATTTTTTGAAATTCGGACCGTAATTTTTCTTTATTTCGGCCAAAAACTGACCAGACATCCAACATCGACCCCAGACGTAAAAAGAGTTTGCCGTAAAGAATGCAGGGTCGACAGATCCGAGATCAAATCGCCCCACTCCTTTTTTAAACAAGTGGAAATAATGACTCTACATTCGCAAAAATTTGCTAACACGTGTATAAAAAAATCGCGAATTCAACAAAAAAAAATTCGTAAAAATCGACCAGTAATTTTTGATGATATCAATTAAAACTCATTAATGACACGGCAAATGAATTTATTTCTATTCCGGAGAGACAGCTTCTTTTCTATTTCAACATTCAACGCAGACGAATCGTCTGTGGATAAGTCATTTCTGAAAGAGATAAAATAGTCACGTGACTTTCAACTGCTTTCTTTCAGAGGGGGGGGGGCATTTCCGAATCTAAGGGGCGCATTAATTCCAAACTTTGACAGGGCGACTCAAACTGGATTCTGCTTTCAGAATATCTAAAAATTATTCTCATATCTTCATTAGAAGCCGATATATTATTTTATTGTGTAATTAATCATCGTTATTTGTATAATTAAAGCAAAAGAAAGATTTCCATTACAGTGCCGGCTAGATATTAGGATTTTAAGAAGTAGGCCGCGTCTAAAAACTGCATTATTATTTTAAGTTTTAGTATTTTAAGTTTTTGTTTGAGAGTGGCAACCAGATATTACGATAGGGAAAAGCGGGTTTTGCCCGTTATCGATTTTTTTTTTTAAGTTTTTCTACAGCTCAGTGTCTTTGAACTAGAACACAGGTAGTCTACATAAGTTGTTTGAGGAAAAGCAGTGTCATCGCCAACCCCCCCCCCCCCCCCCCGCTTTTTTCTTTTAACTGTGGTCCGTTTCTATAACTAAGAAACTATGTTACGGATGTCCACCAAACTGATTCAAAACATTATAATTAAAGTAATAAGAACCCCCTATCCAGATATTATGATTGGGAAAAGCGGGCTTCGCCCGTTATCGATTTTTTCTTTTTTTAAGTTTTAAGTTTTTCTACAGGTCCCTGTCTTTGAACTAGAACACAGGTAGTCTAAATCAATTCGACTCGACATCGATAGAGCTTACCGATTTTATTTCGTTTTTTCACCAATAGGGGGCGCTTTCCTATCTTCGGTTCTACGGGCATGAAAACGACGGGGTATGGCTCATTCGACTCGACATCGAAAGTCTTAACGATTTCAGTTATGATCATATTAACAGATTGCGCCACCTGGTGGCGGAAGGTGGAACTAACGTATACTGCAGCGCGTGCGCAGCACGACTGCTATACGGTGCCGCAGGCAGCGGGGACCCGAGCCGCAGGTTCGTTCAGTTAGAGGTTTATACTATTCCATGTGCAATTTAAGGGATTATCCGGTGCATGCGTAGCACGACCGTCATACGGTGCCGCAGGCAGCGGGGACCCGAGCCGGAGGTTCGTTCAGTTAGAGGTTTATACTATTCTATGTGCAATTTAAGGGATTATCCGGTGCGTGCGCAGCACGACCGGTATACGGTGCCGATGGCAGCGGGGACCAGGGTCGGAGGTTCGTTCGGTTAGAGGTTTGTACAATTCAATGTGCCAATTAAGGGATTACCCGGTGCGTGCGTAGCACGACCGGTATACGGTGCCGAAGGCAGCGGGGATCCGTGTCGGCGGTTCGTCCGGTTTAAGGTTTTACAAGATTCGAGATTTTCTACAATTCGAGGCACCGATGTAAATTAGGGGCCCGCTGGCGGGTGAAGCCAGCTAGTCACTAATATTAAGCACGGTAAACGTCTGTGTGTGTGTGTGTGTGTGTGTGTGTGTGTGTGTCTGTCTGTGCACTCCACCTTTGTACCCGCAAAGGATCCGGGACCAGGCGACGCACGGACGGAGGACGTGGACCGAAAAATTCGCAAAAAAGGCGCGACGCTCAAGTTTCGATCGGGTCGGGATTCCGACCCGGACCCGGGGAGTTATTATTGAGCGAAAGTGTTTTAATTACCGACCGAAACCGAAGTTGGAAGAGAAGTCAAAACAGCGAAAAGTTCGCCTCCGCCGAGGGTTGCCGGTACACGTCCGAGGGAGCGATTTAAGCCCCAAACCGCAGCGAAGGTCCGACCCTTATCTCCGGAAGTCGGGGGGCCAGAAATTCGTAAGTCGCACGTACGCAACCGGGACGTCGTCAGGTCTCATAAATTCGAAAAATCGTTTCCGTGCGACGATTAGAACCGGAAAAATCCTTTAAAAATCGATCGATAAAAAATTATTTTTCTTGTCTTTCCGAGCTGCGATTCCCAGATCGGAGACGCACGGCCAGACGATTGTCTGGATCGGCATTTTCTTTGACGGAGGTCAGGTCACATGACGTTCAACTGGGGTTTTACAGACGGGATGCCCCATCTCTGATTCTAAGAGGCGCAGAAATTCCAAACTTTGACAGGGCGACGCTAAATGGATTCTGCTTTCAGAATATCTAAAAATTATTGTCATATCTTCATTACGAGCAGATATATTATTTTAAAATATAATTAATCATCGTTATTTGTATAATTAAAGCAAAAGAAAGATTTCTATTACAGTGCCGACTAGATATTACGATTTTAAGAAGTAGGCCGCGTCTAAAAATTGCCATAACGAGTATCTTAAGTTTTTGTTTTAGAGTGGCAACCGGATATTATGATAGGGAAAAGCGGGCTTCGTCCGTTATCGATTTTTTTTTCCAGTTTTAAGATTTCCTACAGGTCCCTGTCTTTGAACAAGAAGTCCGGTAGTCTAAATAAGTTGTTTGACATCAGATTTTTTTTCCGGCAGTCTAATTCAGTTGTTTAAGGAAAAGCAGTGTCCACCCCCCCCCCCCCTTCAAGTTTTTTTATCTTAAATGTGGGGTTCTAGAGGTTCGTTCAGTTCGAGGTTTATCTTATTCGAGGTTTATTTTTTCTATCTGCGCCACCTGGTGGCGGAAGGTGGAACTAACGTATACTGCAGCGCGTGCGCAGCACGACTGCTATACGGTACCGCAGGCAGCGGGGACCCGAGCAGGAGGTTCGTTCAGTTAGAGGTTTATACTATTCTATGTGCAATTTAAGGGATTATGCGGTGCGTGCGTAGCACGGCCGGTATACAGTGCCGAAGTCAGCGGGGACCAGGGTCGGAACGACTGCTATGCGGTGCCGCAGGCAGCGGGGACCCGAGCTATTTAAGGGATTATCCGGTGCGTGCGTAGCACGACCGGTGTACGGTGCCGAAGGCAGCGGGGACCAGGGTCGGGACGACTGCTATACGGTGCCGCAGGCAGCGGGGACCGAAATCACCCACTCGTGGACAGCCACCCGTGAGGTATAGGAACAATAAGTCCACGAGGGGAAAAATAAACGCTACCTGGCACCGATAGCACCCATCCGTTCCAACTCCCACCGCAGGAGGCGCCTGTTTATTAGATTTGAAACAATGAATATAATTACATAACAATAATAAAATATAAAATGTAAAAAATAACAATTTTTTGCAAATTGAAAGTTAAATATAAAATATTTTCGAAGTACTATAAGTTCATAATGTCGTAAATTTATGGTATTTTAGTTCAGAAAGTCAATGGTCAGTTCAGTCAATTTTTCTTTTAAAATTCTTTTCTAAAAAAGAAATTTTTATTGAGAATATTATAATTCTCTTTTAACTTTTGAGAGTTTGAAGGATTGAAAATGATATTACGAAGGTTATATCTGAGAGTTTCGTTCTTATCAAAAGGGAAGTGATGGAACATAAGAGGGCAGTATCCGAATATGTAGTGAACTGCATCTCCTTCTGCTTTATCGCATGGACATCTAGGTGAGGCTCTTTTTCTTATTTTATGTATGTATTGTGGGAAACTGCCATGGTTACTCAGATAATACGGCAGTGTTGGCTGTTTGCAGAGATAATTTGGATCGACTTTATTTATAATTTTATAGGTATCTCTGCCCTTATTACATGAGTCCCAAATGGCTTGCCAGTCAGAGATGATTTTCTTTTTAAAATACAATTTTGCTATTGAAATGGGGAACAACAGATCTTTTCTTGATTGATATTGGTCTTGTAAGATGGCTTGCTTTGCTAGGAGATCAGCTCTTTCGTTGCCAGTATCACCCACATGAGATTTAGTCCATGTTATTATAATGGATTTATCAGGAATTTGAAGTAATTGATTGTAAATGTTTTTGATAATGTAGTTTCTAGGAAAAGCAACTTTTAATACTTCCATAGAAGAGTAACTATCTGTAATAATTAGTAGTTTATTGCAGTCGGAGGTAGAGAACCATTTTATTGCTTTATAAATTGCCATTAATTCTGCTTGATATATGTTATTCAGTGGATGATGTCGTATTGCTTCATCATGTATATTATTTCCATCTTTATATATGGTAAAAGCACTGGCTACACCCCCTGGCATGACAGAACCATCTGTGTAGGCTTCCACATCGTATTCTTTTGGATGGATGGATTTTCTATCTTCTATAATTCTGATATTTTGGACTCTGTAGTAATTGAGGAATCGATACGATTTTTCTTTCTGCATTATATTGTTAATGTTTAGCTGTGTGTTATTGATTAACAAATTTCTATTTCCTATTTTCAGTTGGTAGTACTGAAATTCATTCTGTATTTTTATTAGGATTGGTGGAGTTCCTGTAAGAAGATACAGAGCTTCGTGAGAGATAGCGTTTTCCTAGTTGATATTTTTAAACCGAGTTCATCACAGATATTCTTAAAATGGACTATTTTGTTGTTGGTTGTAACTTCCAGGTCTATTACGGTATTTCCCTCTATTGGAATCAAAAAATCATCTGCGTAAACAATAATATCTTCATATAGATTTTTATAATTTTTTATTATGTAGTTAGCTATAAGAAGCCATAAGAGTGGTCCAAGACAGGATCCCTGAGGGCATCCTTTAAATACCCTGAACCACTCTATATATTCATATTGATTTAAGCCTATACTTCTTTTGCTTATATAATTTTTTAGTAAGGTTTTGAGGTATCTGGGTAACGGTGAGTCATCAATTATTTCTGATAATTGGTGCCAGTTTATTGAATCGAAAGCACCTGTAATATCAAATGATATGATGCCCACATAAGTATGTTTTTGTAATAATTGTGCAATTTTCTCTTTAAGTCTCTCCAGAGCTGATATAGTGCTTCTGTTTTCACGGAAGCCGAACTGTTCATCTTTTAGATAGTTTATTGCTTCAAGATAAGTTAAAGTTCTATTTTTTATTAATCTTTCTAGGATTTTACCAATCATGGGTAGTAGTGTAATTGGACGGTATGAATCAGGTTTTGATGGATCTTTGTTTTGCTTTCTAAAATAGATGACTACTCCTTTCTTCCACGTTTCAGGAAAGTGTCCAAGGTAGAGACATTTGTTATATAATAACTTTATAAGCTTCATATTATTTTGTATCAAATTTTCTAAAATTCTGCTATCTACCCGATCATATCCTGGGGCTTTCTTTTTATTTTGTTGGTTAATTGCATATTGAATTTCTCTATGGGTAAATTTAAAATTGTTATATTCTTTTATTGATAGTGTGTTTGTGTTTTGAAATGATGATTCGAATTCTGGGCTTGTATTGTAATGGTAATGAAGTAACGTTTCTTGAATCTCTTTGTATGTATCATTTTGAGTTGAAGATTCCATGACAGAGTGGATGAGATCTGTATTTTTTAAATATTTCTGCTTCAGAATTTTAAAAGCAGTACCATACTTACTGTTTGTTTCCGAACAAAATGTTATCCAAGAATCAATTTTAGCATTTTTAATATCTAATTTGTATTTTGCTTTGACTTTTTTATATTTAATCTTGAGTTCTACAGAATCTGGATTTCTTTTATGTAGTTTATATATAGCATTTAGGTGGCTTCGCTGTACTTTAAGTTTGTCAGTATACCAGGATACATTAATTTCATGAGACAACTTTTTCTTTTTAAGTGATTTTTGCATGATGTTTAAAAGGATAACATTAAATTCCTCTGTCCACTTCTCTAACTCTGGAACAGAATTGACTGCTTTAAGTGTTGAAAGTAATGTTTCTTCATGTTTTTGAAACAGTTTATTGAATTTTTTAAACGTTTCATATTTGGTTTTGAAACGGTATAAATTTCTTATTGTGGGTGTGACATTCAGAGTAAAAGTAATATATCGATGGTCACTTAGTGATTTAAATGTCGAGTCTATTTTCCATGAATCTATAATATTTTTTGAATGTTCACCGCAGAGGGTCAAATCTGGTTTGCCTTTAAACTTGTCTCGCGCAAAAGAACATTCTGAATCAGGATCATTAATAATAGTTAATCTGCTCATTGCTAGATAGTCAAGTAGGATATATCCTCTAGCATTATTTCTTTTATAACCCCACGCCTGGAGGTGTGCATTGAAATCACCCCCAAGGATAAGGTTCGATGTATCTTCTATGACTCTGGTCCATTCTCGGAAGTCTTCATCAAGATTTCCACTCGGTTTTGAATATTGTGATCCGACTTTAATGAATTTTGATGACAGTGATAGGTTTATAAATACACTGCTATTTGTTTGTAGAGTCTGAATATGAATTAATAAGGGATTGGATACGAGTATTCCCGACGTCTGATTTATTGAATGGTAGAAGGAACATGAAATTGGGATTCCCGTGAAGGTGTTATTACTTTTGTGATAATCCTGAACTAAAGCTAAATCTACTTTATTTTCATGTATGTACTTCAGCAATTGGAGATTTGCAGCCTTACAATTATTAAGGTTTATTTGAACTATTTTTAAATGATTTGGTGGGGTCATGGATTCTCCGAAATAATATCTATTGTCCAATGGGATTGTCTGATTTATTACATATGTAGCATTGGTTGGAGGTTCTACAGTTGAATCTTCTATAGAGTCATCAGAGATATTGAGTGATTTTAGTTCTGAGAACATACTTTTGAAGGATCATAGGAGATAGTAATATTTTGTTTTCGTTGCAACAATCTTTGAAAAATTGGGCAGAATCTAGAATTTGCACTATGCCTTTCAATCTTTTCAGGTTTTACTGCGGTTTTATATTCTCTTTCACAGTTAGGCAGCGGGGACCCGAGCCGGAGGTTCGTTCAGTTAGAGGTTTATACTATTCTATGTGCAATTTAAGGGATTATCCGGTGCGTGCGCAGCACGACCGGTATACGGTGCCGAAGGCAGCGGGGACCAGGGTCGGATGTTCGTTCGGTTAGAGGTTTGTACAATTCAATGTGCTAATTAAGGGATTACCCGGTGCGTGCGTAGCACGACCGGTATACGGTGCCGAAGGCAGCGGGGACCGGGGTCGGCGGTTCGTCCGGTTTAATGTTTTACAAGATTCGAGATTTTCTACAATTCGAGGCACCGATGTAAATTAGGGGCCCGCTGGCGGGCGAAGCCAGCTAGTCCCTAATATTAAGCGCGGTAAACGTCTGTGTGTGTGTGTGTGTGTGTGTGTGTTTCTGTCTGTGCACTCCACCTTTGTACCCGCAAAGGCTCCGGGACCAGGCGACGCACGGACGGCGGCCGCGGACCGAAAAATTCGCAAAAATTGCGCGACGCTCAAGTTTCGATCGGGTGGGGATTCCGACCCGGACCCGGGGAGTTATTAATGAGCGAAAGTGTTTTAATTACCGACCGAAACCGAACTGGAAAAAGAATCGAACAAAATTTCCTTTTTGATAATCGCAGACATCCAAATCGTCGCTTTTTAACGCATCATCGAATTAAAAAAAATGTACCGGAGGTATCGATCCGAAAATCGGGGTACACACGCGGCCGATTTTTGTCGTTCCAAAATGTCAAATTTTTTGAAATTCGGACCGTAATTTTTCTTTATTTCGGCCAAAAACTGACCAGACATCCAACATCGACCCCAGACGTAAAAAGAGTTTGCCGTAAAGAATGCAGGGTCGACAGATCCGAGATCAAATCGCCCCACTCCTTTTTTAAACAAGTGGAAATAATGACTCTACATTCGCAAAAATTTGCTAACACGTGTATAAAAAAATCGCGAATTCAACAAAAAAAAATTCGTAAAAATCGACCAGTAATTTTTGATGATATCAATTAAAACTCATTAATGACACGGCAAATGAATTTATTTCTATTCCGGAGAGACAGCTTCTTTTCTATTTCAACATTCAACGCAGACGAATCGTCTGTGGATAAGTCATTTCTGAAAGAGATAAAATAGTCACGTGACTTTCAACTGCTTTCTTTCAGAGGGGGGGGGCATTTCCGAATCTAAGGGGCGCATTAATTCCAAACTTTGACAGGGCGACTCAAACTGGATTCTGCTTTCAGAATATCTAAAAATTATTCTCATATCTTCATTAGAAGCCGATATATTATTTTATTGTGTAATTAATCATCGTTATTTGTATAATTAAAGCAAAAGAAAGATTTCCATTACAGTGCCGGCTAGATATTAGGATTTTAAGAAGTAGGCCGCGTCTAAAAACTGCATTATTATTTTAAGTTTTAGTATTTTAAGTTTTTGTTTGAGAGTGGCAACCAGATATTACGATAGGGAAAAGCGGGTTTCGCCCGTTATCGATTTTTTTTTTTTAAGTTTTTCTACAGCTCAGTGTCTTTGAACTAGAACACAGGTAGTCTACATAAGTTGTTTGAGGAAAAGCAGTGTCATCGCCAACCCCCCCCCCGCTTTTTTCTTTTAACTGTGGTCCGTTTCTATAACTAAGAAACTATGTTACGGATGTCCACCAAACTGATTCAAAACATTATAATTAAAGTAATAAGAACCCCCTATCCAGATATTATGATTGGGAAAAGCGGGCTTCGCCCGTTATCGATTTTTTCTTTTTTTAAGTTTTAAGTTTTTCTACAGGTCCCTGTCTTTGAACTAGAACACAGGTAGTCTAAATCAATTCGACTCGACATCGATAGAGCTTACCGATTTTATTTCGTTTTTTCACCAATAGGGGGCGCTTTCCTATCTTCGGTTCTACGGGCATGAAAACGACGGGGTATGGCTCATTCGACTCGACATCGAAAGTCTTAACGATTTCAGTTATGATCATATTAACAGATTGCGCCACCTGGTGGCGGAAGGTGGAACTAACGTATACTGCAGCGCGTGCGCAGCACGACTGCTATACGGTGCCGCAGGCAGCGGGGACCCGAGCCGCAGGTTCGTTCAGTTAGAGGTTTATACTATTCCATGTGCAATTTAAGGGATTATCCGGTGCATGCGTAGCACGACCGTCATACGGTGCCGCAGGCAGCGGGGACCCGAGCCGGAGGTTCGTTCAGTTAGAGGTTTATACTATTCTATGTGCAATTTAAGGGATTATCCGGTGCGTGCGCAGCACGACCGGTATACGGTGCCGATGGCAGCGGGGACCAGGGTCGGAGGTTCGTTCGGTTAGAGGTTTGTACAATTCAATGTGCCAATTAAGGGATTACCCGGTGCGTGCGTAGCACGACCGGTATACGGTGCCGAAGGCAGCGGGGATCCGTGTCGGCGGTTCGTCCGGTTTAAGGTTTTACAAGATTCGAGATTTTCTACAATTCGAGGCACCGATGTAAATTAGGGGCCCGCTGGCGGGTGAAGCCAGCTAGTCACTAATATTAAGCACGGTAAACGTCTGTGTGTGTGTGTGTGTGTGTGTGTGTGTGTGTCTGTCTGTGCACTCCACCTTTGTACCCGCAAAGGATCCGGGACCAGGCGACGCACGGACGGAGGACGTGGACCGAAAAATTCGCAAAAAAGGCGCGACGCTCAAGTTTCGATCGGGTCGGGATTCCGACCCGGACCCGGGGAGTTATTATTGAGCGAAAGTGTTTTAATTACCGACCGAAACCGAAGTTGGAAGAGAAGTCAAAACAGCGAAAAGTTCGCCTCCGCCGAGGGTTGCCGGTACACGTCCGAGGGAGCGATTTAAGCCCCAAACCGCAGCGCAGGTCCGACCCTTATCTCCGGAAGTCGGGGGGCCAGAAATTCGTAAGTCGCACGTACGCAACCGGGACGTCGTCAGGTCTCATAAATTCGAAAAATCGTTTCCGTGCGACGATTAGAACCGGAAAAATCCTTTAAAAATCGATCGATAAAAAATTATTTTTCTTGTCTTTCCGAGCTGCGATTCCCAGATCGGAGACGCACGGCCAGACGATTGTCTGGATCGGCATTTTCTTTGACGGAGGTCAGGTCACATGACGTTCAACTGGGGTTTTACAGACGGGATGCCCCATCTCTGATTCTAAGAGGCGCAGAAATTCCAAACTTTGACAGGGCGACGCTAAATGGATTCTGCTTTCAGAATATCTAAAAATTATTGTCATATCTTCATTACGAGCAGATATATTATTTTAAAATATAATTAATCATCGTTATTTGTATAATTAAAGCAAAAGAAAGATTTCTATTACAGTGCCGGCTAGATATTACGATTTTAAGAAGTAGGCCGCGTCTAAAAATTGCCATAACGAGTATCTTAAGTTTTTGTTTTAGAGTGGCAACCGGATATTATGATAGGGAAAAGCGGGCTTCGTCCGTTATCGATTTTTTTTTCCAGTTTTAAGATTTCCTACAGGTCCCTGTCTTTGAACAAGAAGTCCGGTAGTCTAAATAAGTTGTTTGACATCAGATTTTTTTTCCGGCTGTCTAATTCAGTTGTTTAAGGAAAAGCAGTGTCCACCCCCCCCCCCCTTCAAGTTTTTTTATCTTAAATGTGGGGTTCTAGAGGTTCGTTCAGTTCGAGGTTTATCTTATTCGAGGTTTATTTTTTCTATCTGCGCCACCTGGTGGCGGAAGGTGGAACTAACGTATACTGCAGCGCGTGCGCAGCACGACTGCTATACGGTACCGCAGGCAGCGGGGACCCGAGCAGGAGGTTCGTTCAGTTAGATGTTTATACTATTCTATGTGCAATTTAAGGGATTATGCGGTGCGTGCGTAGCACGGCCGGTATACAGTGCCGAAGTCAGCGGGGACCAGGGTCGGAACGACTGCTATGCGGTGCCGCAGGCAGCGGGGACCCGAGCTATTTAAGGGATTATCCGGTGCGTGCGTAGCACGACCGGTGTACGGTGCCGAAGGCAGCGGGGACCAGGGTCGGGACGACTGCTATACGGTGCCGCAGGCAGCGGGGACCGAAATCACCCACTCGTGGACAGCCACCCGTGAGGTATAGGAACAATAAGTCCACGAGGGGAAAAATAAACGCTACCTGGCACCGATAGCACCCATCCGTTCCAACTCCCACCGCAGGAGGCGCCTGTTTATTAGATTTGAAACAATGAATATAATTACATAACAATAATAAAATATAAAATGTAAAAAATAACAATTTTTTGCAAATTGAAAGTTAAATATAAAATATTTTCGAAGTACTATAAGTTCATAATGTCGTAAATTTATGGTATTTTAGTTCAGAAAGTCAATGGTCAGTTCAGTCAATTTTTCTTTTAAAATTCTTTTCTAAAAAAGAAATTTTTATTGAGAATATTATAATTCTCTTTTAACTTTTGAGAGTTTGAAGGATTGAAAATGATATTACGAAGGTTATATCTGAGAGTTTCGTTCTTATCAAAAGGGAAGTGATGGAACATAAGAGGGCAGTATCCGAATATGTAGTGAACTGCATCTCCTTCTGCTTTATCGCATGGACATCTAGGTGAGGCTCTTTTTCTTATTTTATGTATGTATTGTGGGAAACTGCCATGGTTACTCAGATAATACGGCAGTGTTGGCTGTTTGCAGAGATAATTTGGATCGACTTTATTTATAATTTTATAGGTATCTCTGCCCTTATTACATGAGTCCCAAATGGCTTGCCAGTCAGAGATGATTTTCTTTTTAAAATACAATTTTGCTATTGAAATGGGGAACAACAGATCTTTTCTTGATTGATATTGGTCTTGTAAGATGGCTTGCTTTGCTAGGAGATCAGCTCTTTCGTTGCCAGTATCACCCACATGAGATTTAGTCCATGTTATTATAATGGATTTATCAGGAATTTGAAGTAATTGATTGTAAATGTTTTTGATAATGTAGTTTCTAGGAAAAGCAACTTTTAATACTTCCATAGAAGAGTAACTATCTGTAATAATTAGTAGTTTATTGCAGTCGGAGGTAGAGAACCATTTTATTGCTTTATAAATTGCCATTAATTCTGCTTGATATATGTTATTCAGTGGATGATGTCGTATTGCTTCATCATGTATATTATTTCCATCTTTATATATGGTAAAAGCACTGGCTACACCCCCTGGCATGACAGAACCATCTGTGTAGGCTTCCACATCGTATTCTTTTGGATGGATGGATTTTCTATCTTCTATAATTCTGATATTTTGGACTCTGTAGTAATTGAGGAATCGATACGATTTTTCTTTCTGCATTATATTGTTAATGTTTAGCTGTGTGTTATTGATTAACAAATTTCTATTTCCTATTTTCAGTTGGTAGTACTGAAATTCATTCTGTATTTTTATTAGGATTGGTGGAGTTCCTGTAAGAAGATACAGAGCTTCGTGAGAGATAGCGTTTTCCTAGTTGATATTTTTAAACCGAGTTCATCACAGATATTCTTAAAATGGACTATTTTGTTGTTGGTTGTAACTTCCAGGTCTATTACGGTATTTCCCTCTATTGGAATCAAAAAATCATCTGCGTAAACAATAATATCTTCATATAGATTTTTATAATTTTTTATTATGTAGTTAGCTATAAGAAGCCATAAGAGTGGTCCAAGACAGGATCCCTGAGGGCATCCTTTAAATACCCTGAACCACTTTATATATTCATATTGATTTAAGCCTATACTTCTTTTGCTTATATAACTTTTTAATAAGGTTTTGAGGTATCTGGGTAACGGTGAGTCATCAATTATTTCTGATAATTGGCGCCAGTTTATTGAATCGAAAGTACCTGTAATATCAAATGATATGATGCCCACATAAGTATGTTTTTGTAATAATTGTGCAATTTTCTCTTTAAGTCTCTCCAGAGCTGATATAGTGCTTCTGTTTTCACGGAAGCCGAACTGTTCATCTTTTAGATAGTTTATTGCTTCAAGATAAGTTAAAGTTCTATTTTTTATTAATCTTTCTAGGATTTTACCAATCATGGGTAGTAGTGTAATTGGACGGTATGAATCAGGTTTTGATGGATCTTTGTTTTTCTTTCTAAAATAGATGACTACTCCTTTCTTCCACGTTTCTGGAAAGTGTCCAAGGTAGAGACATTTGTTATATAATAACTTTATAAGCTTCATATTATTTTTTATCAAATTTTCTAAAATTCTGCCATCTACCCGATCATATCCTGGGGCTTTCTTTTTATTTTGTTGGTTAATTGCATATTGAATTTCTCTATGGGTAAATTTAATATTGTTATATTATTTTATTGATAGTGTGTTCTGATGAATTTCAGAATTCTGGTGAATTTTGAAATGATGATTCGAATTCTGGGCTTGTATTGTAATGGTAATGAAGTAACGTTTCTTGAATCTCTTTGTATGTATCATTTTGAGTTGAAGATTCCATGACAGAGTGGATGAGATCTGTATTTTTTAAATATTTCTGCTTCAGAATTTTAAAAGCAGTACCATACTTACTGTTTGTTTCCGAACAAAATGTTATCCAAGAATCAATTTTAGCTTTTTTAATATCTAATTTGTATTTTGCTTTGGCTTTTTTATATTTAATCTTGAGTTCTACAGAATCTGGATTTCTTTTATGTAGTTTATATATAGCATTTAGGTGGCTTCGCTGTACTTTAAGTTTGTCAGTATACCAGGATACATTAATTTCATGAGACAACTTTTTCTTTTTAAGTGATTTTTGCATGATGTTTAAAAGGATAACATTAAATTCCTCTGTCCACTTCTCTAACTCTGGAACAGAATTGACTGCTTTAAGTGTTGAAAGTAATGTTTCTTCATGTTTTTGAAACAGTTTATTGAATTTTTTAAACGTTTCATATTTGGTTTTGAAACGGTATAAATTTCTTATTGTGGGTGTGACATTCAGAGTAAAAGTAATATATCGATGGTCACTTAGTGATTTAAATGTCGAGTCTATTTTCCATGAATCTATAATATTTTTTGAATGTTCACCGCAGAGGGTCAAATCTGGTTTGCCTTTAAACTTGTCTCGCGCAAAAGAACATTCTGAATCAGGATCATTAATAATAGTTAATCTGCTCATTGCTAGATAGTCAAGTAGGATATATCCTCTAGCATTATTTCTTTTATAACCCCACGCCTGGAGGTGTGCATTGAAATCACCCCCAAGGATAAGGTTCGATGTATCTTCTATGACTCTGGTCCATTCTCGGAAGTCTTCATCAAGATTTCCACTCGGTTTTGAATATTGTGATCCGACTTTAATGAATTTTGATGACAGTGATAGGTTTATAAATACACTGCTATTTGTTTGTAGAGTCTGAATATGAATTAATAAGGGATTGGATACGAGTATTCCCGACGTCTGATTTATTGAATGGTAGAAGGAACATGAAATTGGGATTCCCGTGAAGGTGTTATTACTTTTGTGATAATCCTGAACTAAAGCTAAATCTACTTTATTTTCATGTATGTACTTCAGCAATTGGAGATTTGCAGCCTTACAATTATTAAGGTTTATTTGAACTATTTTTAAATGATTTGGTGGGGTCATGGATTCTCCGAAATAATATCTATTGTCCAATGGGATTGTCTGATTTATTACATATGTAGCATTGGTTGGAGGTTCTACAGTTGAATCTTCTATAGAGTCATCAGAGATATTGAGTGATTTTAGTTCTGAGAACATACTTTTGAAGGATCATAGGAGATAGTAATATTTTGTTTTCGTTGCAACAATCTTTGAAAAATTGGGCAGAATCTAGAATTTGCACTATGCCTTTCAATCTTTTCAGGTTTTACTGCGGTTTTATATTCTCTTTCACAGTTAGGCAGCGGGGACCCGAGCCGGAGGTTCGTTCAGTTAGAGGTTTATACTATTCTATGTGCAATTTAAGGGATTATCCGGTGCGTGCGCAGCACGACCGGTATACGGTGCCGAAGGCAGCGGGGACCAGGGTCGGATGTTCGTTCGGTTAGAGGTTTGTACAATTCAATGTGCTAATTAAGGGATTACCCGGTGCGTGCGTAGCACGACCGGTATACGGTGCCGAAGGCAGCGGGGACCGGGGTCGGCGGTTCGTCCGGTTTAATGTTTTACAAGATTCGAGATTTTCTACAATTCGAGGCACCGATGTAAATTAGGGGCCCGCTGGCGAGCGAAGCCAGCTAGTCCCTAATATTAAGCGCGGTAAACGTCTGTGTGTGTGTGTGTGTGTGTGTGTGTTTCTGTCTGTGCACTCCACCTTTGTACCCGCAAAGGCTCCGGGACCAGGCGACGCACGGACGGCGGCCGCGGACCGAAAAATTCGCAAAAATTGCGCGACGCTCAAGTTTCGATCGGGTGGGGATTCCGACCCGGACCCGGGGAGTTATTAATGAGCGAAAGTGTTTTAATTACCGACCGAAACCGAACTGGAAAAAGAATCGAACAAAATTTCCTTTTTGATAATCGCAGACATCCAAATCGTCGCTTTTTAACGCATCATCGAATTAAAAAAAATGTACCGGAGGTATCGATCCGAAAATCGGGGTACACACGCGGCCGATTTTTGTCGTTCCAAAATGTCAAATTTTTTGAAATTCGGACCGTAATTTTTCTTTATTTCGGCCAAAAACTGACCAGACATCCAACATCGACCCCAGACGTAAAAAGAGGTTGCCGTAAAGAATGCAGGGTCGACAGATCCGAGATCAAATCGCCCCACTCCTTTTTTAAACAAGTGGAAATAATGACTCTACATTCGCAAAAATTTGCTAACACGTGTATAAAAAAATCGCGAATTCAACAAAAAAAAATTCGTAAAAATCGACCAGTAATTTTTGATGATATCAATTAAAACTCATTAATGACACGGCAAATGAATTTATTTCTATTCCGGAGAGACAGCTTCTTTTCTATTTCAACATTCAACGCAGACGAATCGTCTGTGGATAAGTCATTTCTGAAAGAGATAAAATAGTCACGTGACTTTCAACTGCTTTCTTTCAGAGGGGGGGGGGGCATTTCCGAATCTAAGGGGCGCATTAATTCCAAACTTTGACAGGGCGACTCAAACTGGATTCTGCTTTCAGAATATCTAAAAATTATTCTCATATCTTCATTAGAAGCCGATATATTATTTTATTGTGTAATTAATCATCGTTATTTGTATAATTAAAGCAAAAGAAAGATTTCCATTACAGTGCCGGCTAGATATTAGGATTTTAAGAAGTAGGCCGCGTCTAAAAACTGCATTATTATTTTAAGTTTTAGTATTTTAAGTTTTTGTTTGAGAGTGGCAACCAGATATTACGATAGGGAAAAGCGGGTTTCGCCCGTTATCGATTTTTTTTTTTTTAAGTTTTTCTACAGCTCAGTGTCTTTGAACTAGAACACAGGTAGTCTACATAAGTTGTTTGAGGAAAAGCAGTGTCATCGCCAACCCCCCCCCCCCCCGCTTTTTTCTTTTAACTGTGGTCCGTTTCTATAACTAAGAAACTATGTTACGGATGTCCACCAAACTGATTCAAAACATTATAATTAAAGTAATAAGAACCCCCTATCCAGATATTATGATTGGGAAAAGCGGGCTTCGCCCGTTATCGATTTTTTCTTTTTTTAAGTTTTAAGTTTTTCTACAGGTCCCTGTCTTTGAACTAGAACACAGGTAGTCTAAATCAATTCGACTCGACATCGATAGAGCTTACCGATTTTATTTCGTTTTTCACCAATAGGTGGCGCTTTCCTATCTTCGGTTCTACGGGCATGAAAACGACGGGGTATGGCTCATTCGACTCGACATCGAAAGTCTTAACGATTTCAGTTATGATCATATTAACAGATTGCGCCACCTGGTGGCGGAAGGTGGAACTAACGTATACTGCAGCGCGTGCGCAGCACGACTGCTATACGGTGCCGCAGGCAGCGGGGACCCGAGCCGCAGGTTCGTTCAGTTAGAGGTTTATACTATTCCATGTGCAATTTAAGGGATTATCCGGTGCATGCGTAGCACGACCGTCATACGGTGCCGCAGGCAGCGGGGACCCGAGCCGGAGGTTCGTTCAGTTAGAGGTTTATACTATTCTATGTGCAATTTAAGGGATTATCCGGTGCGTGCGCAGCACGACCGGTATACGGTGCCGATGGCAGCGGGGACCAGGGTCGGAGGTTCGTTCGGTTAGAGGTTTGTACAATTCAATGTGCCAATTAAGGGATTACCCGGTGCGTGCGTAGCACGACCGGTATACGGTGCCGAAGGCAGCGGGGATCCGTGTCGGCGGTTCGTCCGGTTTAAGGTTTTACAAGATTCGAGATTTTCTACAATTCGAGGCACCGATGTAAATTAGGGGCCCGCTGGCGGGTGAAGCCAGCTAGTCACTAATATTAAGCACGGTAAACGTCTGTGTGTGTGTGTGTGTGTGTGTGTGTGTGTGTCTGTCTGTGCACTCCACCTTTGTACCCGCAAAGGATCCGGGACCAGGCGACGCACGGACGGAGGACGTGGACCGAAAAATTCGCAAAAAAGCGCGACGCTCAAGTTTCGATCGGGTCGGGATTCCGACCCGGACCCGGGGAGTTATTATTGAGCGAAAGTGTTTTAATTACCGACCGAAACCGAAGTTGGAAGAGAAGTCAAAACAGCGAAAAGTTCGCCTCCGCCGAGGGTTGCCGGTACACGTCCGAGGGAGCGATTTAAGCCCCAAACCGCAGCGCAGGTCCGACCCTTATCTCCGGAAGTCGGGGGGCCAGAAATTCGTAAGTCGCACGTACGCAACCGGGACGTCGTCAGGTCTCATAAATTCGAAAAATCGTTTCCGTGCGACGATTAGAACCGGAAAAATCCTTTAAAAATCGATCGATAAAAAATTATTTTTCTTGTCTTTCCGAGCTGCGATTCCCAGATCGGAGACGCACGGCCAGACGATTGTCTGGATCGGCATTTTCTTTGACGGAGGTCAGGTCACATGATGTTCAACTGGGGTTTTACAGACGGGATGCCCCATCTCTGATTCTAAGAGGCGCAGAAATTCCAAACTTTGACAGGGCGACGCTAAATGGATTCTGCTTTCAGAATATCTAAAAATTATTGTCATATCTTCATTACGAGCAGATATATTATTTTAAAATATAATTAATCATCGTTATTTGTATAATTAAAGCAAAAGAAAGATTTCTATTACAGTGCCGGCTAGATATTACGATTTTAAGAAGTAGGCCGCGTCTAAAAATTGCCATAACGAGTATCTTAAGTTTTTGTTTTAGAGTGGCAACCGGATATTATGATAGGGAAAAGCGGGCTTCGTCCGTTATCGATTTTTTTTTCCAGTTTTAAGATTTCCTACAGGTCCCTGTCTTTGAACAAGAAGTCCGGTAGTCTAAATAAGTTGTTTGACATCAGATTTTTTTTCCGGCAGTCTAATTCAGTTGTTTAAGGAAAAGCAGTGTCCACCCCCCCCCCCCCTTCAAGTTTTTTTATCTTAACTGTGGGGTTCTAGAGGTTCGTTCAGTTCGAGGTTTATCTTATTCGAGGTTTATTTTTTCTATTTGCGCCACCTGGTGGCGGAAGGTGGAACTAACGTATACTGCAGCGCGTGCGCAGCACGACTGCTATACGGTACCGCAGGCAGCGGGGACCCGAGCAGGAGGTTCGTTCAGTTAGAGGTTTATACTATTCTATGTGCAATTTAAGGGATTATGCGGTGCGTGCGTAGCACGGCCGGTATACAGTGCCGAAGTCAGCGGGGACCAGGGTCGGAACGACTGCTATGCGGTGCCGCAGGCAGCGGGGACCCGAGCTATTTAAGGGATTATCCGGTGCGTGCGTAGCACGACCGGTGTACGGTGCCGAAGGCAGCGGGGACCAGGGTCGGGACGACTGCTATACGGTGCCGCAGGCAGCGGGGACCGAAATCACCCACTCGTGGACAGCCACCCGTGAGGTATAGGAACAATAAGTCCACGAGGGGAAAAATAAACGCTACCTGGCACCGATAGCACCCATCCGTTCCAACCCCCACCGCAGGAGGCGCCTGTTTATTAGATTTGAAACAATGAATATAATTACATAACAATAATAAAATATAAAAAGTAAAAAATAACAATTTTTTGCAAATTGAAAGTTAAATATAAAATATTTTCGAAGTACTATAAGTTCATAATGTCGTAAATTTATGGTATTTTAGTTCAGAAAGTCAATGGTCAGTTCAGTCAATTTTTCTTTTAAAATTCTTTTCTAAAAAAGAAATTTTTATTGAGAATATTATAATTCTCTTTTAACTTTTGAGAGTTTGAAGGATTGAAAATGATATTACGAAGGTTATATCTGAGAGTTTCGTTCTTATCAAAAGGGAAGTGATGGAACATAAGAGGGCAGTATCCGAATATGTAGTGAACTGCATCTCCTTCTGCTTTATCGCATGGACATCTAGGTGAGGCTCTTTTTCTTATTTTATGTATGTATTGTGGGAAACTGCCATGGTTACTCAGATAATACGGCAGTGTTGGCTGTTTGCAGAGATAATTTGGATCGACTTTATTTATAATTTTATAGGTATCTCTGCCCTTATTACATGAGTCCCAAATGGCTTGCCAGTCAGAGATGATTTTCTTTTTAAAATACAATTTTGCTATTGAAATGGGGAACAACAGATCTTTTCTTGATTGATATTGGTCTTGTAAGATGGCTTGCTTTGCTAGGAGATCAGCTCTTTCGTTGCCAGTATCACCCACATGAGATTTAGTCCATGTTATTATAATGGATTTATCAGGAATTTGAAGTAATTGATTGTAAATGTTTTTGATAATGTAGTTTCTAGGAAAAGCAACTTTTAATACTTCCATAGAAGAGTAACTATCTGTAATAATTAGTAGTTTATTGCAGTCGGAGGTAGAGAACCATTTTATTGCTTTATAAATTGCCATTAATTCTGCTTGATATATGTTATTCAGTGGATGATGTCGTATTGCTTCATCATGTATATTATTTCCATCTTTATATATGGTGAAAGCACTGGCTACACCCCCTGGCATGACAGAACCATCTGTGTAGGCTTCCACATCGTATTCTTTTGGATGGATGAATTTTCTATCTTCTATAATTCTGATATTTTGGACTCTGTAGTAATTGAGGAATCGATACGATTTTTCTTTCTGCATTATATTGTTAATGTTTAGCTGTGTGTTATTGATTAACAAATTTCTATTTCCTATTTTCAGTTGGTAGTACTGAAATTCATTCTGTATTTTTATTAGGATTGGTGGAGTTCCTGTAAGAAGATACAGAGCTTCGTGAGAGATCGCGTTTTCCTAGTTGATATTTTTAAACCGAGTTCATCACAGATATTCTTAAACTGGACTATTTTGTTGTTGGTTGTAACTTCCAGGTCTATTACGGTATTTCCCTCTATTGGAATCAAAAAATCATCTGCGTAAACAATAATATCTTCATATAGATTTTTATAATTTTTTATTATGTAGTTAGCTATAAGAAGCCATAAGAGTGGTCCAAGACAGGATCCCTGAGGGCATCCTTTAAATACCCTGAACCACTTTATATATTCATATTGATTTAAGCCTATACTTCTTTTGCTTATATAACTTTTTAATAAGGTTTTGAGGTATCTGGGTAACGGTGAGTCATCAATTATTTCTGATAATTGGCGCCAGTTTATTGAATCGAAAGTACCTGTAATATCAAATGATATGATGCCCACATAAGTATGTTTTTGTAATAATTGTGCAATTTTCTCTTTAAGTCTCTCCAGAGCTGATATAGTGCTTCTGTTTTTACGGAAGCCGAACTGTTCATCTTTTAGATAGTTTATTGCTTCAAGATAAGTTAAAGTTCTATTTTTTATTAATCTTTCTAGGATTTTACCAATCATGGGTAGTAGTGTAATTGGACGGTATGAATCAGGTTTTGATGGATCTTTGTTTTTCTTTCTAAAATAGATGACTACTCCTTTCTTCCACGTTTCTGGAAAGTGTCCAAGGTAGAGACATTTGTTATATAATAACTTTATAAGCTTCATATTATTTTTTATCAAATTTTCTAAAATTCTGCCATCTACCCGATCATATCCTGGGGCTTTCTTTTTATTTTGTTGGTTAATTGCATATTGAATTTCTCTATGGGTAAATTTAATATTGTTATATTATTTTATTGATAGTGTGTTCTGATGAATTTCAGAATTCTGGTGAATTTTGAAATGATGATTCGAATTCTGGGCTTGTATTGTAATGGTAATGAAGTAACGTTTCTTGAATCTCTTTGTATGTATCATTTTGAGTTGAAGATTCCATGACAGAGTGGATGAGATCTGTATTTTTTAAATATTTCTGCTTCAGAATTTTAAAAGCAGTACCATACTTACTGTTTGTTTCCGAACAAAATGTTATCCAAGAATCAATTTTAGCTTTTTTAATATCTAATTTGTATTTTGCTTTGGCTTTTTTATATTTAATCTTGAGTTCTTCAGAATCTGGATTTCTTTTATGTAGTTTATATATAGCATTTAGGTGGCTTCGCTGTACTTTAAGTTTGTCAGTATACCAGGATACATTAATTTCATGAGACAACTTTTTCTTTTTAAGTGATTTTTGCATGATGTTTAAAAGGATAACATTAAATTCCTCTGTCCACTTCTCTAACTCTGGAACAGAATTGACTGCTTTAAGTGTTGAAAGTAATGTTTCTTCATGTTTTTGAAACAGTTTATTGAATTTTTTAAACGTTTCATATTTGGTTTTGAAACGGTATAAATTTCTTATTGTGGGTGTGACTTTCAGAGTAAAAGTAATATATTGATGGTCACTTAGTGATTTAAATAGTTAGGGACCAGTGTCGGAGATTAGTTCAGTTAAAGGTTTATACTATTCGATGTGCAAATTAAGGGATTATCCGGTGCGTGCGTAGCACGACCGGTGTACGGTGCCGAAGGCAGCGGGGACCCGGGTCGGAGGTTCGTTCGGTTCGAGGGGGATGCGAGCCGGAGAATACAAAAGTTTCGAGGCACCGATGTAAATTAGGGGCCCGCTGGCGGGCGAAGCCAGCTAGTCCCTATTATTAAGCGCGGTAAACGTCTGTGTGTGTGTGTGTGTGTGTGTCTGTCTGTGCACTCCACCTTTGTACCCGCAAAGGCTCCGGGACCAGGCGACGCACGGACGGCCGACGCGGACCGAAAAATTCGCAAAAAAGGCGCGACGCTCAAGTTTCGATCGGGTCGGGATTCTGACCCGGACCCGAGGAGTTATTAATGAGCTAAAGTGTTTTAATTACCGACCGAAACCGAAGTTGGAAGAGAAGTCAAAACAGCGAAAAGTTCGCCTCCGCCGAGGGTTGCCGGTACACGTCCGGTCCGGGAAGGAAAAGGCAGGGGGTTCCCAGGGAGCGATTTAAGCCCCAAACCGCAGCGCAGGTCCGACCCCTATCTCCGGAAGTCGGGGGGCCAGAAATTCATAAGTCGCACGTACGCAACCGGGACGTTGTCAGGTCTCATAAATTCGAAAAATCGTTTCCGTACGACGATTAGAACCGTAAAAATCCTTTAAAAATCGATGGATAAAAAATTATTTTTCTTTTCTTTCCGAGCTGCGATTCCCAGATCGGAGACGCACGGCCAGACGATTGTCTGGATAGGCATTTTCTTTGACGGAGGTGAGGTCACATGACGTTCAACTGGGTTTTACAGGGGGGGGGGCATCTCTGATTCTAAGAGGCGCAGAAATTCCAAACTTCGACAGGGCGACGCTAAATGGATTCTGCTTTCAGAATATCTAAAAATTATTGTCATATCTTCATTACGAGCCGATATATTACTTTATTGTATAATTAATCATCGTTATTTGTATATGGTGGTCAGATATGAGCCACCTCCCAATTTCTGACTAAATTAGTTTACTTTTATTATTTTAATAGGTATTTTTCATGTATATATATTGTATAACCAGGAATTTCTGTGGACTATTTATTTTATATACTTTTATTTTTTTAATATGTATTTTTTATGTATATATATTGTATAACCAGGAATTTCTGTGGAGTATTTATTTTATTAGTGTACATAGTTTCTTTTTCGTATGGGAAAATAGAAACGACCACCCAGAGTAGTTTTATTACCTTCGGGGACACTGGTCTGCGATCTAACAAGGACATCTTTTACGGAGAAAAAAATTTACGAGCTGAAAAATTTATAGCTGTTTGGAAGTGCATAGCAAATTTACAATTTAGGACCCCATCTAGGTGGTCCTGAATAACATTTAGCGAAAACCAATAAGAGATGAGGGGGGAGACGTCTTTACAAAACCACTGGAGCCAATAGACGGCCCAGTGACGAGGGAAAAGAAAAAAGTGAGCCCCAAGAGAAAATCTGGAAGAGGAGCAGAACCTGACGTCCTGTCCGAGGAAGTAACATCTAAAAAGAAAGAGTAGAGTGTTGATAGTGTGTAAAAACGAAGATAGTTCCAAAAATGGTGTAGTGGCGACAAAAGACAAAAGAATGACCTAACAGATGATCTTTGCCTATCCCGTGGAGGTAGATTATTGCTAACAATGCAGACCAAAAGTACTCTGAAGGTACAGGTATCTGTAATTTACTATTCCCTCATATTGAATGTGTATAATGATAAATAAATACTGGTAGAGGTACTTTAGTAAATGTAGAGAAATTGTTCCTTCTCTGAAATATAATTAATGCACGTAAGTGCGGTAGTGCGAGTCGGAAAAAGACTCACTAACTCTTTTAATGAGTATTCAATTGTTTCATCTTATTTTTTATACTTAAAATTTAACATTCTGTTAGGGATGTTTTTTATTTTTTATTTTTTATGTCTTTGTAAATAGATATGTAAATAAATGTTTTTTCGTTTACTTTTAACTCTTTGTATTTAATTTATATGGGTTAACACTCATATGTCATCGAGTAGTGTTTTTCTTCTTTTTCTTTAATTTAATTGTTTATTAATTTTAGTTGGTTTATCAGGAGGACTAGTTTATAATTTATGAGAGGTTAGGGATTTATGTACTTTATCTAGTCCGGCTTCATAAGACGTAGGGCGGCGTAAATAATCACAACGTAATAATCTGATCTTTTTTTTTTACTAGAGTAGTTAATTTAATTCAATAATATGGGTAACTTTTATGGGATCATTATAAATTTTCACCGACGTCCAGAAGCCACGATCACACCTTTAACCTGATAATCCAACACCCAGCGTTTCCGGAAGAAGCATTAACCCGTGCTTCCTTTAACTAATGTAGGGAGTTTATGTAATTGGGCATTAGTAACCATCTCCAATTAGGAGGCCCAGAACTTACCAGCAGTATAATTAAAGCAAAAGAAAGTTTTCCATTACAGTGCCGGCTAGATATTACGATTTTAAGAAGTAGGCCGCGTCCAAAAACTGCATTACGAGTATTTTCAGTTTTTGTTTTAGAGTGGCAACCATATATTATGATAGGAAAAAGCGGGCTTCGCCCGTTATCGATTTTTTTTTTTTTTTTTTAGTTTTAAGTTTTTCTACAGCTCACTGTCTTTGAACTAGAACTCAGGTAGTCTACATAAGTTGTTTGAGGAAAAGCAGTGTCATCGCTAACCCCCCCCCCCTCCCCCCGCTTTTTATGACAGTGCCGGCTAGATATTAGGATTTTAAGAAGTAGGCCGCGTCTAAAAACTGCATTATTATTTTAAATTTTAGTATTTTAAGTTTTTGTTTTAGAGTGGCAACCAGATATTACGATAGAGAAAAGCGGGCTTCGCCCGTTATCGATTTTTTTTTTTTTTTTTAGTTTTAAGTTTTTCTACAGCTTACTGTCTTTGAACTCGAACACAGGTAGTCTACATAAGTTGTTTGAGGAAAAGCAGTGTCATCGACAAACCCCTCCCCCCGCTTTTTAGCACTTTCCAACCTAGTTGAAAAGTGCTTATGACTTCGGTTTGTCTGGCCGGATGGCCGTCTGGCCGTATGGCCGTCTGGCCGTCTGGCCGTGCTCTAACTCCCGTAAATATGCTCGGATTGCTCTGCAATTTTTATGTGTTATTGTCGTTATCTATGGCACGTTCCCTATTTCAACTGAAGTGTGTAGCACTTATAGTTTTCTTACAGGGACACTCAAAAGAATTCCGTTACATTGCGGTCTATGGGGAAAAATCATTTGCGGTTTATTTTAAAAATGTTTCACTATCGTAAACGCATTGAAATTTATATAGATCACTAAGATGCATTAGAAGAAGCTTAATATGGAATAGTAGGTGTATAGCACTTAGAGTTACTTTACAGGGACAGTCAAAATAATTCCGTTACATTACGTCTATGGAGAAAAATCGTCTGCGGCTTATTTAAATAATGTTCCACTATTTTAAACACATTGAAGTTTATATATATTACTAAAGTGCATTACAAGAGGCTTACTACAGAATAGTGTGTGTATAGCAGTCATCGTTCATTTACAGGGACACACAAAAGAATTCTCTACTGTCTGTTAACAATAATTCCTGGAAGTGCGTTTTAAGTTACTGAACGCAATTTTAATCTTAACTAGCTTTTTGTCTATTACGTGGTGTGTATAAATTCTGTAGATCCTATACAGGGCAGCACAAAAGTTCGCGAACACATTTCCGTTTATTGACAGAAATTCCAGAAGGAGAATTTAAACTGTGCTACGCGTTTCCTAACTAAACTAAAATTTAGCATCGTATGTATATATACAAATCTATAGATCATATACAGGGCTACATAAAAGTATTCTGATATTTTTCCGAATATGGTATATATTGAAAACTCCTGAAATTACGTTTTTAAATATGTTATGCGTTTTCCAAATTGTTTACTTAGATGTCATCTTTCAGCTTATTAAACGGTAATGATTTGTAAAATTATTTTAGAAGCGTTGGAAAGTGCTACATAATCTATGCTTGACGCATGATTTTTCGTTCTTGTTTCTTTTAACTGTGGTCCGTTCTATAACTAATAAACTATGGTACGGATGTCCACCAAACTGATTCCAAACATCATAATCGGATAATTATTAATGTCCGTGAACGTCTGTGTGTGAGTGCGTCTGTGCATTCCCGGTCTGTACACGCAAAGGCTCCGGGACCGCTCGACGCACGGACGACGGACGCGGACCGAAAAATTCGGAAAAAAGGCGCGGAAATCAAGTTCGGCCGGGTCGGGAGTCCGACCCGGATCCGGGGAGTTATTAATTGATAAAACTGTTTTAATTACGGACCGAAACCCAACTTGGAAAAGATTTCAAAACAATAAAATTTTCGCCTCCGAAAAGGGTTGCCGGTCTCTCGGGTCGGGGAATGAAAAGGCAGCGGTGCCGCGGAACAAATTAAGCCCCAAACCTCAGTGCGTGTTTTTAAACCGACCCGTATCTGCGAAAGTCTACGTCCCAGAAATTCGAAAGCGGTACGTACGCATCCGGGACGGCGTCCGGTTTCATAAATTCGAAAAATCATCTCCGTACGACGATTAGAACCGAAATTTTTTTTTTAAAATCATGATTCGTATAATTAAAGCAAAATAAAGATTTCCATGACAGCGCCTGCTAGATATTAGGATTTTAAAAAGTAGGCCGCGTCTAAAAACTGCATGACGAGTATTTTAAGTTTTTCTTTTAGAGTGGCAACCAGATATTATGATAAGGGAAAGCGGGCTTCGCCCGTTATCGAATCGGAACTATTGATGTAATTAAGACATATTTGTACATTTGTATTATTTTTGAGGAAACCAATTCCATTTCAACAAATTTAACATTTTAAACGTTTGATTGTTTACATGTATAGAAAAATTACCACTATTTTCGATTAGTAAAAAGCGGGCTTCGCCCGTTATCGAATCCGGACGGTTTATGTAATTAAGACATCAGATTTTTTTTCCGGCAGTCTAATTCAGTTGTTTAAGGAAAAGCAGTGTCCTCGCCCCTCCCTCCCCCTTCAAGTTTTTTGCTCTTAACTTTGGTCCGTTTCTATAACTCAGAAACTATGTTACGGATTTCCCCCAAACTGATTCCAAACATCAGAATTAAAGTAATAAGGACCCTCTATAACATTCGTACAGAACACATTGTGCCCCCTGGTGGTGGAGGGTGTAATTAAAGGATTTTTCAGCCAACTCGGGTTCTATGGGTCACATCACGACGCGGTTTGGCTCAATCGTTTCGACAACGATAGAGGATACTAGAGCTTATCGGTTTTAGTTCGTTTTTCACCACCAGGGGGCGTTTTATTATCTCTGTTTCTATGGCCCGGATTACGACGAGGTATGGCTCATTTGACTCGACATTGAAAGCCTCAACGATTTCAGATATGATCGTATAAACAGTTTGCGCCACCTGGTGGTGGAAGGTGGAACTAAGGTTTACTGCAGCGCGTGCACAGCACGAATGCTATACGGTGCCGCAGGCAGCGGGGACCCGAACCGGAGGTTCGTTCAGTTAGAGGTTTATATTATTCGACTAGAGCTTATCAGTTTTAGTTCGTTTTTCACCACCAGGGGGCGTTTGCTTATCTCTGTTTTTACGGCCCGGATCACGACGGGGTATGGCTCATTCTACTGAACGTCGATAGAGGATACTACAGCTTATCGATTTTTGCTCCGACTCTCACCACCAGGGGGCGCTTTCCTATCTCTGTTTCTATGGGAAAGATCACGACGGGGTATGGCTCATTCGACTCGACGTCGATAGAGCTTACCAATTTTATTTCGTTTTTCCACCACCAGGGGGCGCTTTCCTATCTTCGGTTTTACGGGCATGAAAAAGACGGGGTATGGCTCATTCGACTCGAAAAGTCTTAACGATTTCAGTTATGATCATATAAACGGATTGCGCCCCCTGGTGGCGGAAGGTGGAACTAACGTATACTGCAGCGCGTGCGCAGCACGACTGCTATACGGTGCCGCAGGCAGCGAGGACCTGAGCCGGAGGTTCAGTTACAGGTTTATACTATTCTATGTGCAATTTAAGGGATTATCCGGGGCGTGCGTAGCACGACCGGTTTACGGTGCCGAAGGCAGCGGGGACCAGAGTCGTAGATTCGTTCAGTTAGAGGTTTATACTATTCGATGTGCAAATTAAGGGATTATCCGGTGCCGAAGGCAGCGGCGACCCGGGTCGGAGGTTCGTTCGGTTCGAGGGGGATGCGAGCCGGAGAATACAAAAGTTTCGAGGCACCGATGTAAATTAGGGGCCCGCTGGCGGGCGAAGCCAGCTAGTCTATAATAATAAGGAAAGAAGCTTGTCTGTCTCTCTATGTGTGTATGTCTGTGTGTTTGCTGTGTTCTGAAGAGACCGTTGTACGCAGAGCTACAAAATTTTTGAATCAGGTTCCTCTATATCTGAAGCACATCAAACTGCGACAAAATGTACTGGGGCCCATGAGCAAGCGCTTTTAAAACAAAAATCCTGGCCAGCTCGTGAAAAATATTAGTAGTTAGTCCGTACTTAAAGAATTATAGTTCATTTTATTATTTTATTTATATTTGCTACGTTTAATATCTTGTTAAAATGGTTACACTTTCAATTAAAAATAGATTTTTAAATTGGAGTAAGGTTTAATGTATTGTTTTAAAACTCCAAATTTGACAGGACTTTTCGAATGACGACAAGTGGCCGTTCTAATTTTACTTGCTTCAGGGCGCTGAATATGTAGCTACACCACTGGATACACCTATATTGTAAAATATTCTTTACCTTTTCCCAATTAGGTCTGTTTTCACTTACTTCTGTTTTCACTTCTTCGGGATGAAGTTTCAAAAGTTGCGTTGGCATTCAGTTTTAAGAGTGGGGACTTTTAAAATTACTGTGAACTGTGATATCGGTTTATGTCAGATTTCACCATAGACTTTTGTTACCCTCCTCCATCCCAGGGATAAATATTTCTTTAAATCTTAGAAATTTGTTGTGTTTAAAGGATAAAAGTATGCTTTTCCCGAATCGCGTTCAACTCGGAAGAGGTTATTTTATATTTTCATAAATCATAAAAAAGATAAGAACGATTGTCTATTTTTACAGTGTATACAATCTAATACAAATCTTATTTGATATGAATTTGTTAAATACTTTAAACAATATGAAATACCCAACACTAACACGCAAACATTATTGGATGAACATTAGCTGCAAAAGTTCTGTAGCTCCTCTTTTCTTTATTCACTAGGAAATGATTTCCTTCCCGTTTCTGTTGAAAATTGTATCAGTATAAATGACTCCGTAGTTACAAAAGTGAAAGTTTAATTTTGCCGTCTAACTGTCTTCGTTTAAGAAAAGAAAACAACAATAAAGAATAGTATATTAAGTCTAAGAAGAACGAATCGCTTAAGAACATCCTTAAAACAAAGTAATATTAATTTCTTAAAAAAAAAAAAAAAAAAAAAAAAATCTAATTTTTACCGAGATTTAGAAAAGAAATTCCTAAAGGAGAGTTTTATGTAAGAACTATCAAATAAACCGGAAAATTGTATTTCAATCGATGTCTGGTGAAAATTGATTCACTGGTATCTAAAAAATAGTATTAAAGGAAAATTATAATAGCAATAGAATTTATCGGGTCGTTACATGAGTTGCTTTTAAAATGTATTAAGAATGTCAGCCAAGTTTGCATTGAAATAAAAAATTTTGATAAATAATATCGAAACTGTAAGAACCTTATTCAAATTTAAAAATATTAGAATGGTGCAAAGATAAAAAAATTATATTTACAAGACATGGATATAAATTCTAGTGCTCAAAGTTGTGTGTTCAAATGTTTGTATTACTTAGATTTTTCTTATTTTATAAAATAATCTTCTTTGTATTAAAAACACCAAATAAATTAAATTAAGACAGACATGAGTACACTTAAAATAAAATTTATAAAAATATACTTAAAAACAATTAAAAATACAAAAAAGTAAACGTTTCGCCAAGCGACACGCAAGGCATCATCAGTACAAAAACAATCTATTGCATAACAAACCACTGAACAAATCAAGGACAGTTAAAGTTATTTTAAAAACAGATAATATTCATTAGGGACAGAACGAGCTTCATTCAACGTCTGCGATCGCAATTGAGTGAATCAACCCTCAAGGAGTAATCGAGCATGATAGCTGTTACAACCTGATTTCAAAATACTGGCGTTCGCAATTAGCGGGATGTGATTCGTTTGAAGTGAATGCTGGACAATTTTTGAATTCAAATTACTATTTTTTAAAGCAGTAGTATGTTCTTTTAGGCGAATTTCCAAAGATCTACCTGTTTCACCAATGTAGACACTATTGCAATCTTTATAGGGAATCCCAATCGCGCCCGTCGGCCTAATCGTTCGGAGTTTTCGTGGTTTTCTTCGAACCGTGGATTTATCCATGCGTAAATACGGGTTAGGTTCCCTTAGAAAGACCCCCACGAAGGGCACTCCCCCCGGGCCTATATCCCTAGCGTAGATAATTGGCCGTCAACAATCAACCCAACCCAACCCAACCCTTTATAGGGAATAATATAAACAACACCGGGTAATTTAGACTTATCATATTGAAATTTATGCTTAGTGAAAAAGGAACTCACTTTATTAATTGGTTTAAAAGAAACCCCAATATTGAATGATTTTAGAATGCCAGAAATTTTTTCAGACATATTCTTATAATAAGGGATACAGATAAAAGAGTTTGGTTTACTACGTTGAAAAGGGGGGGGGGGAGTAGAATTCACAAAATTGAAAGTATTTTTAAAGATTTTTTTAACAAGACCTATAGGATAGCTATTATTAACCAAATCGCGATAAATTTTACACTTCTCAATTTCAAAATCATTACTGGAACTGCAATATCTAATGGCCCTGAAGGCTAAAGTCTTAATAACGGCTATTTTACGGCTGAAAGGGCAAATTGAATTGAAATTAGTATATTGACCAGTAGATGTAGGTTTTCTGTAAACAGTAGTGGTGATAGATTGAGAGATATCAGCAGTGTGTCTGCGGATTAGAATGTCGAGAAATGGTAATTCAGCATTATTTTCAATTTCAACAGTAAACTTAATAGGGTCACCAATAAAGTTAGATATCGTGAGAATATTATTTAAATCTGCTTCTTTCACTATCAAAAAAATGTCGTCGACATAACGTCTCCAAAAAAGAATACGTGAACCAAGTTCAGAATTAATCTTATTTTCAATATTCTGCATTACAAGTTTAGCAATTACAACAGAGAGGGGGGACCCCATAGCGGTACCAGAAATTTGACTATAAAAGCAATTATTAAATATAAAACAGTTTGAGGTCAAACAAAAACTAACTAATTCAACAATCTTGTTGAATTATTAGTTAGTTTTTGTTACAGAGATATTATATTTATAATGAATTTCTTGATACACAACTTACACATAACAATAACGATCTATTTCAGAGGAAAGATGGGGAATAAAACAAAATCAATGAAATCAGTATCATTTTTTTTTACATAAATTTACAGTTAAGGGGACCGTGGACCTTTATTTGATCAAAAAGCGACCCAAAAATCGAAATTTAATTTTGTGTGTATTATTATTCTTCGGTTTGTATTGAACCGTTTGAGAAAAACTGCATGTAGCTGCGATGATTTTTCGCAAAGTTACAAGCGTTCGAATTATGTACACAATCAATTTTTCGGTGCTTTAGTAAACTTTATACCTGTTTTTATCAATACAGATTTTACAAGTTTTTGAGATTTTTGAAATGCTCCATGAGTCTTAATATTTGTTCAAAATTCATGAAATTGCTAAGGAAGAATCCTGATACTGTTTACAAAGAAACTGTGTAGGCATTTTACAATTAGACTTCGTTAAGATAATTAAATTTCATTTATTACTTATTAAAATGCTAAATTTTGATGAAAATCAGAATGAAATTTAGAAAAAAATCGCTCAAAAATGAACTATTCAAGGAATTAAATAACTGATACACAGATTTGTTTGTAATATAGTTTTTTTGAATCGAGGAAATATCTTAAAAATTAAGACGCAAGGAACATTTTAAAAATTGGTTTATAAATTTTAATTATTTTTAAAAATCTTAAAATTATATTAAGATTAGAAATTTTTTAAAGGTATTCTATATACTTATGGTGAAATGTATATATGCACAAAATTTCATATATCTACGATGAAAAATAAAAAAATTCAATTTTAACGTCCACCGTCCCCTTAACACACAGAAAAGTTTACAAAATGTCCTTTTATTTCATTCCAGGAATTACAATGGAGTTACGTTATTACTTACATCCGATAGACCAAAAATTTTTCAATAACAAAATACTTAGCAAAATCTGTATATATAAAATACAAATTTACTATAAAGAAATATTATCGCATTTTTTTTCAATTCATTTTTGTTCGTTCAAACGAAACTCAGCTGAATTTAAAATAGGATTGATAGAAATTTTCATCAAACCTTACATTAAAATTTCGATATACCAAGAACACGCCAGTAGGATATACCTAACAAATACGTAAATCATGAAATAACCTAATATGTATTAAATGATTTACAGTGTTTAGGGAAAATGAAATTTAGTGATCCATCTCAAAATATTGACTGCAGTAAGAGAATAAATATATTTAAAATAGAGGGAACTCCTTGGAGTTAGGCGTTATGGTGTATGTCTACGATTATTTACTATATTTAAATAACAAATTACATGTGTCCACATTGTCAATTTGATTCCTTGACCATTTATCATGTTTTAATTGACTGTCCGTGCCTCCGACACTTGTATAGAATATATTTTAATTCATCATCACCAATCTTGACAAACCTCATTGGAGAAACACCTCATGGGGCACTCTTTAATTTAAAAAAATATTCCGGCTTTTTTGAGATATAGTTTTTATATATCCTTCATGTTTTATCAATAACAATGTTAGTTTATACTTGTTTAACTTGACATATGGATGGGGTTGCCCCATCCAGATTATATTTCTTAGTGTATTAGTTTTACTTTTATACTTCATTTTTTTTTAACAATTCTTAATATTCGTTATATACACTGTATGACAATATCCGGATGGGTACCACCATTCAGATATTTTCTCATTAAACTTTGTTTTCTTTTTGGTTTTTGTTGTGGATTTTTTAATATATTTTTCTTAACTTTTACTTTAGCGCAGCTTGTCCCCAATGGGACCTTGTGCCATTAAACTTAAATCAACCAACCAGTCAACTGATATACAGGGTGATTTTTTTTTAAAGTTGTGAAAGTAAAACCCTATAAAAAAAGAACCACTGATTCAAATGACCTGAAATTCCACCAGTATGCTCCCAAAGTAATCGGAATTTTTTAGGCGTGGTTAAAAAAAAACTTAAAATTGGACCGACAGATGGCGCTGTAAGTTAACAGAAACAAAGAATATCATTAGTGGGAGGAAAACAATTGACGGTACTTTGAGTAAAAGAAAACTTTATTACGCATATCAAAAACATATAGAATGCAGTAATTGCGAAAAGGAATTGTGAACACTTTCGCAGAAACAGAACAAAATAAAAACATGGAGTAAAGCATTTGTGCGCGCGAAAGTCAACTGCGAAACTAACGCAACTGATTTTCAGTGTGCTGTCCACCGTTTTCAGCTACGAGTTGGAAACGTGAAACCACATGTTCAACAACAGAGCAAAGAGTATCCGGCTGGATGCTGTGGATCTAGTGCACAATACGTGCCTTCAGGTCAGCTGTGTTCGTAACATCACCACAATACTCAGTATTTTTTAGGTACCCCCAGAGTCAGAAATCGCAGTGTGCGCTTGCTTCACCTTTTTTATCGCCACTTTGCGTGTGTCGTGCGCAAGCTCGTCTCCCGATTTTACTGCATATACAGCGCCATCTGTCGGTGCGATTTTAAGTTTTTTTAACCACGCCTAAAAAATTCCCATTGCTTTGGGAGCATACTGGTGAAATTTCAGGTCATTTGGATCAATGGTTCTTTAGTTATAGTGTTTTACTTTCACAACTTTAAAAAAATCACCCTGTATAGCTATGGCAGAAATTGAGAAAAATACAGCATAGCAGAGCTACCTATTAGCGATATAAACCCAAACCAAATCAGCGCTAGCTTTTGTCAATGTCTAACAGAATAAGAAGTTCCATGAAATTTCGAGCATTGCATAACTGCCAACTTTTACGCTTTTTTGACACCACTAAAAATTAATAGAAAATTTTGGCTTATTGAATCACATGATTTCGGCGGTTTAATAAGGTAAAATTTACTATAAAAGTTTAGTGGTAGGAAAACAGCGTAAAAGTTGGCAGCTATGGCAATGGTTTTTCAGATAGAGCACCCACAACATTTTTGTTACATACCCACAGACAAACATTTCTCAATAATAGTCAAATCGTGTTTAGCACAATTTAAAACGTGTAAATCTATCAATTTTCATCGAAAAATTTCACTATTCGAATGCTTTCTTCTCACATATAGAAGAAAGTAAAAAGTAAATAAATCTCTAATGTTCTGACTCTAAAAAATGCTGAAGATCAGCAGTTTATTTATTGAATTGCTGAATGTATAATTCTTTTTTCATATTTGAAAATTACTCATTCGTAATGGCGTATAATTAAATATACATTACTAGTATAATTAGATATCAATATTCTTATCTATTTAATCTTATTAAATAAATTAATAAATAGCTTTTTTCATATCTGAATAATTATATAATCGTAATGAAATTGGGCGCAATTTAATCTACAGAACCGACACTTTTTAGAAAAAAACATATCGATTTCGTTAAAATATATTTAACAACTCGTTTTTTTAAAACAACATGCTTAGCGTCATTCAGTCAAATAAAATAAATTTGTGTAGTTTGCGAGATTTAATTCAATTGGATGATTTTTATTATTTTAAATATACTTATAATATGAAAAATTTTAGCAAATGTAATAATTTGAGTAACGTACTAATTAATTTGAGTAACGTACCTTAAAAAGTTTGTAGTTTAAAACATTTTCGTAAACACTCAAAAATCAGCACTCATAAATTCTTATTTATAATATGAAAAAGGAAAATTTTTGAATACATTTATAAATATAAGAAAAATCTAATAATAATAAATGAATGTCGGAAAAATATAAAAATAAAATAATCTGAATTTTAACTGTTTCTAACACATCCAATTTTTCAGCAGAGTTATTTTCGTAAGTGATCATCAGTTTCATCAGTTTTAGCGAGTGAAAAATTCACATCATTTGTTATATACTCTGCAACATCTTTGAAAATGTTTATGACTTCGTTTTATCTGTCTACCGCATGTCCATTCAATAATTCTCGCAAATATACTTGGATTGCTATGCAACTGATATACGTTATGGTGTACTATTCGCTATTGAAAATGAAGTTACTCACATTTACAGTTCTTTTACAGAGGCACTCAAAAGAACAATTTTACATTATAGTATATGGATAAAAAAAACTTCCAGTGTATTTTAATGATGTTACTTTATTTCAAAAATTATGAAATTAATATGAGTAACTGAGGTACAGAACACTCAAGCATTTTAATGCTAAATATTCCGGGAATTTTATTCAAGTTTTGCATAAATGCTAGCTGCAAACAACCCGCTTCGCTGCTTTTTATTATTATTATTATTATTATTATTATTATTATTATTATTATTTTACTTTTAAACATATGTGCAATTTTTTTCTATATTTAATATAGTATTATGCATTAAAAGACATTATTTGCATTAAAAGACATTTCTTTTTTTGTATCTTCTTTTATTTTTAGAACACTTTGGTCGAAACATGAAAATGACCTTGGTCGACCACTTTCAACCATCATATCAGCCATACCCCCACAGAATGGTCCTCGAACATTCCAGAACGTTAACCCCCTGAAGGGCGCCGGTATATTATATATACCACTTAATTTTAATCCATAAATGGCACAATGACACCAGAATTTTAGAATCAAATTTTGAATTTACAAGGTACATGAAGGAAAGCTTTTACTTATTTAAAAATAAATTCGTTTGTGAATCTTGGTGTCAATCAATCATTTCAATGTTTTAGCTCCAAGAGTACTTTGCCCCTGAAGGGGTAATCCATCCTCCCGGTCCATATGTAAACCTAATAAAAAATATGTATATGCATGTATATACTATATATGTCAAAAAATATATATGTATGTATAAAATATAAAGAACATTTTAGTACATTCTAGAAAATTCTAGCACATTCAAGAAAATTCTAGCACATTCAAGAACATTCTAGTACATTCTGGAGGATTCCAAACATTTTTTAGAACACTTTGGTTGAAATGTGAAAGTACCCTAGGTCGACCACTTTCAACCACCATATCTCTCACACTCCCACACAATGGTCCTCGAACATTACAGAACGTTCTCGATCCTTCCGGTCCATATGTAAGCCTAATAAATAATATGTAAAATATAAAGAATACTATAGTACATTCTAGAAAATTCTAGTACATTCTAGAAAATTATAAGCATTTTTTAGAACACTTTGGTCGAAATATGAAAATCTCCTAGGTCGACCATTTTCAAACATCCTCTCACATCCCCACAGCTACAGACATGCAACCACCATATGCACGATGGAGACTCAAGGCTACTACCACACACAAACACTAGTGGTCTTTTTCTGAAAAGTTTTGACTGCAAAGTGAAATATACGGACACACACGTCTATCGTCTATACATATGTATATAAATAAAAACAAAGGATGAGATATTAAAAAGCAAAGGATATAGATATAGATTTCAAACCACAATTTTTATTTAAAACTCTTTAACTCTTTTATTTATATTAAAACACACATAAACAACGCCTGCATTCAGCAATTAAAGATATACAAATATTAAATTACAGACATACATACAATAAATACAATAATCCAACGTGGAGTGAAAAATTAGCCAGAGCCAGGAATCGAACCCGCGTCCACAGCGTACCGGGCTGTTGCTCTAACCACTGAGCTACTCCGGCCAATTCCTGATTCCGCAATTTCTCACTAATAAACCATGTCGGACAGAAAGTCACCAGCCATCTAACAGATAGCCATGATGATTAGTAACAATCTAATGCCGTTGTCCTGTCATCATGGCTATCTGTTAGATGGCTGGTGACTTTCTGTACGACATGGTTTATTAGTGAGAAATTGCAGACTCAGGAATTGGCCGGAGTAGCTCAGTGGTTAGAGCAACAGCCCGGTACGCTGTGGACCCGGGTTCGATTCCCGGCTCTGGCTAATTTTTCACTCCATGTTGAATTATTGTACTTATTTATGTATGTCTGTAATTTAATATTTGTATATCTTTTACTTATCTTATTTAAGTGTGATTTATATCTTATTTATTTTATGAAAATATTTCTGGTTCGTATCAAATTATTTTTATTTGTCACTTGAAATTACAAGTTGTTGATATGTTTAGTGTAATCACCACATTATACAAGAAAAAAATGAAAATAGGACTGAAAATTATGTCTTTTTTCAACTTATGTTTAAAAATTAGATTAAGTGTGAGTATAACTCTCGCTCAAAGGGTTCCGTACATTAAATTTATTAATTACTATTTATTAATTTCGTTAAAAAACAGACTACAGTTTGTCAGGCGTAACTGAGAAATTACTTAGCAGAATGAACTGTGATTTTGGATTCGTATATTTCATGCTTCTAGAAATTGATTTATGTCAAAAAAATTATAGGTTACATTTCATAATTTTTCAAAAATTTATTAAAAATTTTTTAACATTAATTTCTGAAAAGCAAAATTGTAACCAATACATTGTTTTAATTAGGGATCAAATTCTAGCAGCTTCAAATATGCAAATCCAAAATTACCCTTCATTCTGCCAAGTAGTTTTTCAGGTATGCTTCAAAAACAATCCATTTGCCTTGCAATCTATTTTGCTACGATTGAAATGGATTTATCATTAGGAGTTTCAAACTCTAAATCTTCAAAATTCCTAAACTACTTGACCGATTTTTTTCCCATTTGGTCACATTTCATCTAAATAACATTAGATTAAAATCTTTTAAAAATTGTCAATATATTAATCATATAAAATATTGACAATTTTTAAAAGATTTTTATTTAAAGTTAATTAGATGAAATGGCCGTTGCATAGCTGCCAACTTTTACGCTTTTTTGACACCACTAAAAATGAATAGAAAATTTTGGCTTATTGAATCACATGATTTCGGCGGTTTAATAATGTAAAATTTACTATAAAAGTTTAGTGGTAGGAAAAAAGCGTAAAAGTTGGCAGCTATGCCGTTGTTCCTACGTACTAACAATACTTGTCAATAAAAAAAAATAGTATCTTATGTGAATTAGATGAAATGGGCGTTGATCACACGTGCTTCGTTGTTTACATGTGCCCCCTTTATTTTATTTGAAGGCTTCATGTAAAAGAAGTAAACTACCATAATGTAAACTAATATTTGTAATAACCATAGTGTAAATTACCATAATGTAAACTACCATAATGTAAACTAATAAAGAAAAGTTTAGTGGTAGGAAAAAAGCGTAAAAGTTGGCAGCTATGCCGTTGTTCCTACGTACTAACAATACTTGTCAATAAAAAAAAAATAGTATCTTATGTGAATTAGATGAAATGGGCGTTGATCACACGTGCTTCGTTGTTTACATGTGCCCCCTTTATTTTATTTGAAGGCTTCATGTAAAAGAAGTAAACTACCATAATGTAAACTAATATTTGTAATAACCATAGTGTAAATTACCATAATGTAAACTACCATAATGTAAACTAATAAAGAAAAGTTTAGTGGTAGGAAAAAAGCGTAAAAGTTGGCAGCTATGCCGTTGTTCCTACGTACTAACAATACTTGTCAATAAAAAAAAAATAGTATCTTATGTGAATTAGATGAAATGGGCGTTGATCACACGTGCTTCGTTGTTTACATGTGCCCCCTTTATTTTATTTGAAGGCTTCATGTAAAAGAAGTAAACTACCATAATGTAAACTAATATTTGTAATAACCATAGTGTAAATTACCATAATGTAAACTACCATAATGTAAACTAATAAAGAAAAGTTTAGTGGTAGGAAAAAAGCGTAAAAATTGGCAGCTATGCCGTTGTTCCTACGTACTAACAATACTTGTCAATAAAAAAAAAAAATAGTATCTTATGTGAATTAGATGAAATGGGCGTTGATCACACGTGCTTCGTTGTTTACATGTGCCCCCTTTATTTTATTTGAAGGCTTCATGTAAAAGAAGTAAACTACCATAATGTAAACTAATATTTGTAATAACCATAGTGTAAATTACCATAATGTAAACTACCATAATGTAAACTAATAAAGAAAAGTTTAGTGGTAGGAAAAAAGCGTAAAAGTTGGCAGCTATGCCGTTGTTCCTACGTACTAACAATACTTGTCAATAAAAAAAAAAATAGTATCTTATGTGAATTAGATGAAATGGGCGTTGATCACACGTGCTTCGTTGTTTACATGTGCCCCCTTTATTTTATTTGAAGGCTTCATGTAAAAGAAGTAAACTACCATAATGTAAACTAATATTTGTAACTAGCCGCCAGTGGCGACCAGTTTGGTCGCCCTTAAATGTATGTTAAGCACTGTAACAAATTATTTTTATTCATAATTTATTTTTTTCCTTAATCCCTCGCATAACTGGAAAAATCTAATAGATAAATCAAGAACTTTTGCGATCGCGGTAGCATTTCGCATATTTTTTGTTGTTATGTATTTCATCTTTCTTGACAAAAACCGCTTAACCCACTTAAGAATTTATGCTTCATGTCCGTTTGCTTATCACTTGCAATATGTTCGCTAATGCGGAGATTCTTAAACATATTTGGCGCAAAACAAAAATCGCGCCAGCCAAGGTGCGTCCGTGACAGCTGTTTCAATTTAAAATACACGACGTTCACATTTTTCATTTAAAATAGAAAAATAATAATTATCATAATACAAAACATTTGATTTCAAATTAAAGTATCGTTTCTAATTTGCACGCGCAAAAAATAAAAGCTGACAATTATTTTCGAAATTTGATCCATTAAATATTATTACATGAGTTCAACTTACGTCAAAAAAAGATCCGGAAGTTGAGTTGTATGGAACAGAATTAAGGTAAACTTTGACTGTCTCACTGGTGCGGATTATTTTTTTTACGCCAGGCAGCGATCCAAAAATTCATGGTTTAATATTTTAAACATTCACAACGAATGAATCTTTTTTCTTTGTTTACTTTCATATATAGAGAATTTTAACTGCGAACCTAATTTAAACTGAAGTTATTGCAGAATGTATACATAATTGAACGTAAGTCATCTCTCAAATATTAATTTATTTTGAACGATCTTTCTAAAAATGTAATTTTTATGCAGTTTTATTTGCAAAAATAATTTTGAATAAAAATGGCCGCCTGGCATATGAAAAAGTGAAACGGACATCCCGGAACTGTTGATGACAGTCACATGACTTACGGTTTTATTTTAGAGGATGACCATAGTGTAAATTACCATAATGTAAACTACCATAATGTAAACTAATAAAGAAGTTAACTAACAAAAGTTTCGAGATATTCAATACTCAAGTTATCTAAAAAAAATCAACAAACAAAACCATGATGATTGCTCCCTTTAAAAGAAACAGCTATTTATTTTAAGAAATTTATTGAAATACATAGTCTACTTAATTATTTTAATAACAAAACTCGTTGCCCTTATCTAAATTATATCTTTCATCATGATGACAACTATTGAAAAACGAATAACCTTGGGTTTTTTAAAGGATTCCATGATGCAGTTAAAAATGTTTACCTGAAAATGGAAAAAAAGGAAAAAGGAAAATTTCTGTTAGTATGTTATATGAATTAACTAAGTTCATTTAAAACGAGAAAAACAGAATTTTTGGTTTATGAACACCATAAATATTTGTAAAGCAGTCCAATAAATAATCTGCTGAGCAAAAATCATAATTTGTATTTTTAGAAACGGATGGAAAAGAATTAGTAGCTCATCATAAATGATGTATATAATTTACAGAGATTTTATAATTGGAAAGTTAATGATTCTCTGATGCGCTATTGGTAAAAAATGCTGAAGTACCAATATGATTTATTAATTGAACTGCCGAATGCATTTTTTTTATTCTTAATAATTATTCATTCGTAATGGCATATAATTAAATATACATATCTAGTATAACTAGATGCTACTAATCGTATTTATATAATCTTATTAAATAAATGAATAAATATTTTTTCATACCTGAATAAATAAATATTGCTAATGAAATTGAATGTAATTCCAACTACACAGCGTACATTTTTTAGAAAATTCATATTGATTTCACGAGAGAAAATTTAGTAATACGATTTCTTTTTAGCACTTTCCAACCTAGTTGAAAAGTGCTTATGACTTCGGTTTGTCTGGCCGTCTGCCGTCTGGCCGTCTGGCCGTCTGGCCGTGCTCTAACTCCCGTAAATATGCTCGGATTGCTCTGCAATTTTTATATGTTATTGTTGTTATCTATAGCATGTTCCCTATTTCAACGGAAGTGTGTAGCACTTATAGTTTTTTTACAGGGACACTCAAAAGAATTCCGTTACATTGCGGTCTATGGGGAAAAATCATTTGCGGTTTATTTAAATAATGTTTCACTATTTTAAACGCATTGAAATTTATATAGATCACTAAGGTGCAGGTGCATTACAAGAGACTTACTACGGATTATTGTGTGTATAGCAGTCATCGTTCATTTACAGGGACACGCAAAAGAATTATCTACTGTCTGTTAACAATAATTCCTGGAAGTGCGTTTTAAGTTATTGAACGCGATTTTAATTTTAACTTGCTTTTTGTCTATTACGTGGTTTGTATAAATTCTGTAGATCCTATACAGGGCAGCACAAAAGTTCGCGAACACATTTCTGTTTATTGACAAACTCCAGGCGGAGAATTTTAAACTGTGCTACGCGTTTCCTAACTGAACTAAAGTTATCATCCTATGTAGTATATATACAAATCTATAGATCCTATACAGGGCTGAATAAAAGTATTCGGATATTTTTCCGAATATTGTATATGTTGGAAATTCCTGAAATTATGTTTTTAAATATGTTATGCGTTTTCTAAATTGTTTACTTAGATGTTAGCTTTTAGCTTATTAAATGGTATGATTTGTAAAATTATTTTGGAAGCGTTGGAAAGTGCTATATAATCTATGCTTGACGCATGATTTTTCGTTCTTGTTTTCTTTTGATTCGAGACTACAAAATTATTCACCGGAATAAAAAAAAAATAGTGTCGTTTGCGAAATTCAAATTAATAGGATAATTGTTAATTAATTTAAATACGTTAGTAATTTAATATTGCATATTAGTACTCAAACACTAGTAGTTAGAAAATCTTAATTGCTACGACAAAATTTGACCGTCAGAAAATAGTAATTTTACAATTGATCATTGCAACATTTAATCCAGCATTTCAAACGTAATTTTAGATAATAGACTAACCATATTTTAAAGCATTCTGATAGAGCATCGGGGTAGAGATAGAATTACGCTGAATTTAGTAGATTCCTGAAAAAAATTCCTGAACAATAATTTCTTAATCACTGGCAAAACAACATTAATGGTGTATCAACCATTTTTTTGATAACTGGTTAAGTGAGCGAGAAATATATGATGACTGAATTATAATTTTACGTAAGCGTCAAATATTAACTGTGTACACGAGCGTTTCTGAAATATTTATATCCGTGCTTTGCGGATAACTTTAATTTTTTTACAATCCCTCTAACCTTGACTTTTATCTATATATATTTAAAACGAAAAGCACATTCTGTAAAACTTCCACACGAATATCGTCTCTTTGCGCATGCGTCAACCTTTTTTTTTAAGGAACCGTGAAACCCTCAGAATAGTGAAACATTAGCCTGTTTAACCTAGGGGGATCGAAAAAGGTTGATTAAAAACGGATGGAGGTATACCATTGCATTGATAGCATAGAACTTCTAATATATTTTTGCTCTGAGGTTGAAAGCTAAAGATTTTTTTTAAAGAACTCATGTTTTCACTAATAAATATGCATATATTTTCGCAAAATTTTAAAGAGAGTTTGGATACAGTTATGTTTATAAGCGATTGCAATGTCACAGAGTTCAGAGGATGAGAACTATTTTTTTTATTGCTATGTTAAAGATTCAGACTCGAAAACAAACAAACAAAAAAGCAAGAAGATTTTTTTTTTTTTTTTTTTTTTTTTTTTACAACTGGATAACAATATTTTTTCACGAAATTTTTTTACTGTCTGTAAAAAAAAAAAAAAAAAAAAAAAAAAAAAAAACAAGAAACTGAGTGCTTTTATCACTAAATATCAATATTTTTTCGCGTATTTTTCATCTTAAAATATAATTTATACAAAATCAGGGTAAAAATAAAAAATAATAAAAACTTTATGTTTTTTTATTATTATTATCACGGGCCCGGGCAACGCCGAGCGGGGGTCAGCTAATACGTAATAATATCTATAGGTAAAATAATTTTTTTTGATAAAATGAAATTTTACTAAATACATTTGATAATAATTTAAAAAGTCACATACATTGTTGAAATATTTTAATTAAAAAGCATTTCTCTTACTAAAACATATAAAGAGCATCACAAACAAATTAATGTGAAGTGAACTTTCATAATCCCTAAAAATATTTGCTGAACGTTTTGTTTTCACGAGAAAACAGGAAACCAAAAACAAAACTTCAGTCATCGACACTTTTTTTTCCGCGGTAAGGCATTTTGGAAACACTAGTGTGAACAATGGGTAAAATGTATTTATATATACTATCATAACTTTACAAGATTAATAGTTGCTATATTTTATATACTTACTTTTTAAAATATTAGTTAACCTAAATAGTATCTTTTGGTAGATAAGACTGTATATGAATTAAAAGAAAAGTTGTTATATTTAATGTAATATATATTTTTTAATACTATATTGATACGGAAAATAGTATTTTATATAAACTGAACAGGAACAAAACACATTACTTTTGGGAGCCCTAGATTCTTATTAGACAAGAGTGACAAGTATTAGCTATTAGGATTAGATTCCGTTGTATGAAAAACCCAAAAGCAATTATCCAACCAATTTGCGAGGTTGCCCAAAAACTGGAAAACATATGACTATACAAATCTCAATGCACAGATTATACACCCATGAGGGACCACGAAAAATCGACCCGGATGAAATAATCCCCGGTAACCTAATAACTCAAATAGTTCCCAATTTTGCAAAGTTTTGTCACAGCTATTTTTTAATAAAACTAGATCCTATACAGGGCTGAATAAAAGTATTCGGATATTTTTCCGAATATTGTATATGTTGGAAATTCCTGAAATTATGTTTTTAAATATGTTATGCGTTTTCTAAATTGTTTACTTAGATGTTAGCTTTTAGCTTATTAAATGGTATGATTTGTAAAATTATTTTGGAAGCGTTGGAAAGTGCTATATAATCTGTGCTTGACGCATGATTTTTCGTTCTTGTTTTCTTTTGATTCGAGACTACAAAATTATTCACCGGAATAAAAAAAAATAGTGTCGTTTGCGAAATTCAAATTAATAGGATAATTGTTAATTAATTTAAATACGTTAGTAATTTAATATTGCATTAGTACTCAAACACTAGTAGTTAGAAAATCTTAATTGCTACGACAAAATTTGACCGTCAGAAAATAGTAATTTTACAATTGATCATTGCAACATTTAATCCAGCATTTCAAACGTAATTTTAGATAATAGACTAACCATATTTTAAAGCATTCTGATAGAGCATCGGGGTAGAGATAGAATTACGCTGAATTTAGTAGATTCCTGAAAAAAATTCCTGAACAATAATTTCTTAATCACTGGCAAAACAACATTAATGGTGTATCAACCATTTTTTTGATAACTGGTTAAGTGAGCGAGAAATATATGATGACTGAATTATAATTTTACGTAAGCGTCAAATATTAACTGTGTACACGAGCGTTTCTGAAATATTTATATCCGTGCTTTGCGGATAACTTTAATTTTTTTACAATCCCTCTAACCTTGACTTTTATCTATATATATTTAAAACGAAAAGCACATTCTGTAAAATTTCCACACGAATATAGTCTCTTTGCGCATGCGTCAACCTTTTTTTTTAAGGAACCGTGAAACCCTCAGAATAGTGAAACATTAGCCTGTTTAACCTAGGGGGATCGAAAAAGGTTGATTAAAAACGGATGGAGGTATACCATTGCATTGATAGCATAGAACTTCTAATATATTTTTGCTCTGAAGTTGAAAGCTAAAGATTTTTTTTAAAGAACTCATGTTTTCACTAATAAATATGCATATATTTTCGCAAAATTTTAAAGAGAGTTTGGATACAGTTATGTTTATAAGCGATTGCAATGTCACAGAGTTCAGAGGATGAGAACTATTTTTTTTTATTGCTATGTTAAAGATTCAGACTCGAAAACAAACAAACAAAAAAGCAAGAAGATTTTTTTTTTTTTTTTTTTTTTTTTTTTTTACAACTGGATAACAATATTTTTTCACGAAATTTTTTTACTGTCTGTAAAAAAAAAAAAAAAAAAAAAAAAACAAGAAACTGAGTGCTTTTATCACTAAATATCAATATTTTTTCGCGTATTTTTCATCTTAAAATATAATTTATACAAAATCAGGGTAAAAATAAAAAAATAATAAAAACTTTATGTTTTTTTATTATTATTATCACGGGCCCGGGCAACGCCGAGCGGGGGTCAGCTAATACGTAATAATATCTATAGGTAAAATAATTTTTTTTGATAAAATGAAATTTTACTAAATACATTTGATAATAATTTAAAAAGTCACATACATTGTTGAAATATTTTAATTAAAAAGCATTTCTCTTACTAAAACATATAAAGAGCATCACAAACAAATTAATGTGAAGTGAACTTTCATAATCCTAAAAATATTTGCTGAACGTTTTGTTTTCACGAGAAAACAGGAAACCAAAAACAAAACTTCAGTCATCGACACTTTTTTTTCCGCGGTAAGGCATTTTGGAAACACTAGTGTGAACAATGGGTAAAATGTATTTATATATACTATCATAACTTTACAAGATTAATAGTTGCTATATTTTATATACTTACTTTTTAAAATATTAGTTAACCTAAATAGTATCTTTTGGTAGATAAGACTGTATATGAATTAAAAGAAAAGTTGTTATATTTAATGTAATATATATTTTTTAATACTATATTGATACGGAAAATAGTATTTTATATAAACTGAACAGGAACAAAACACATTACTTTTGGGAGCCCTAGATTCTTATTAGACAAGAGTGACAAGTATTAGCTATTAGGATTAGATTCCGTTGTATGAAAAACCCAAAAGCAATTATCCAACCAATTTGCGAGGTTGCCCAAAAACTGGAAAACATATGACTATACAAATCTCAATGCACAGATTATACACCCATGAGGGACCACGAAAAATCGACCCCGATGAAATAATCCCCGGTAACCTAATAACTCAAATAGTTCCCAATTTTGCAAAGTTTTGTCACAGCTATTTTTTAATAAAACTCTTACCAATACATATTCACAGATTTCTGCAGTGAAAAGACATAACGATTACTGTTGAAAAATAGTGCTAACAAAGGCTTATTTCGACGGAGCGTTTTTACACCACCCACTCTTTATAAATGGTAGAAATTTACATGCGATTGTTTTTCCTATATCCTTTTAATTTTTACCAGTGAAATTTTACCGAGTTTGCCTTATTAAAGAAACTTTTGAATCCTTAATTTTAAGGTCCTGTCAAAATTAGCTGAAAATAATAGATAGGTTGAACTTTGATAGCAAGAAAATTAGAATAATTTCAAAAATTAATTATCCTACAATAACGATTTTTGAAACAATCTTTAATCAGTTTCATAACATGATAATTCTTTCTTTTAAAATAATGATTTTTTGGTGCTTTTATGCTTGCCAAGGTCCGACTAAGAGATTTTTCTGTGCAAAAAAACTTTTAGAGTGAAATCTATATGTATATACGCACTTTTACGTGTACAATAGCTTGATGTTTTTTAAACAGCACACAGACCTTTTAGAGAAGACCAAAATCCGTGTCATATATAAATTATGTTACATAATGCCAATGTGACTAATTATATTTCTTTTAAATGCTTTTTTTCCATCTCTCTTTTAAAGTACTTACAAAAGCGTAATTACATCATACAAAAAATAAAATTAAAAAAAGGAGTGGGCAAAAAAGAAGAAGTAACACTTGCACCATTATTGTATACTAGCTGATCCGCCCGGCGTTGACCAGTCCGTCAAAAAATAGTAAGAAACGTGAAATCACTCTAAAAATCGCTTCACGAAACTGTTCCTCTGGTTACTCTTTGTCTTTCGGAAATTAAATAGAGGGATGAACCCTAAAGCGGAAGTAATTTCAGTACCACCTCATCAAATGTCTGGATCATTTGATTCAAAGCATCTCGGTGTTTGGTCAAAATAAAAGAAGGTTACCGTCGGATTTTCACAAAATTTTCATTTTCGGAATCAGAAAAATTAACAACGTACAGACTGTGAGTATCGATTCAATACCTTCCAATACTTTTCTTAATACTCGAGTATGTGTGAAAATGAAACTACTTCATTGTCTGGGATTATCAAATTGGTAGCTATATTTTGCGGTTTCAATAAAAATAGCCATTATCGGCGCACTCGCAGGAAAAACTTTTAGCTCCACCGCCAAAGGATGCATTTTGTTCTAAACAAATTCCCGACACATGTCCCCGCTGCCAGTGATACCATGAATAGACGTCCTACAAAATCTTTTAGTTCCAGTGTCCACCACCAGGTGGAGCATTCTATTCTAAATAAACCTCTTTCCGAACGAAACTCCAGCACTCGTTCCCGCTGCTTAAGCCACCGTGTAGCAAAGCGTGCAGTGCACTCGCGAAAAATCTGTTAGTTTCACTTTCCACCACCAGGGGGTACCAAATAAATGTCTTAATTAATTAGCTATATTTTAATTAGTTCATGTTAAGTTGAATAAACCGATTGCCGTTGAAATCGGGCTCATAGAACCCGAGAAAATAACTAACCCAGCTGGGTATTAAAATTCATAAATGGTGGTAACCAAGGGATGAAAAAATTATACCTAAGTTTAGCTAGCACCTGGGAGACCTTGGAAAAATGTTAGAAAATATTTCGTTTGAATCGGATCAAGATTAAATGCAAAATCTTTTAGTTACAATTTCCACCATCAGGGAGCACACTCTGTTCTAAACAAACCTCTTTTCGAAAGAAACTCCGTGCGTGTCCGCGTTGTTTATGGCACCGTATGGAAGGCGTGTTAGGCACGCACTAAATTCTTTTAATTCCACTTTCCACCGCTATAGGGCACGAAATCTATGTCTTAATTAGTTATCTATATGTCAATTAGTCCATGTTAAGTTATATGAATCAATTCTGGTTGAAATCGGGCCCTTTGTTTAAATCGGGCCAATTTTAAATGCAGAATCTTTTAGTCCCTCTCCCAACCCCTAGGGATGCACTCTGTTAAAAAAAAAAGCTCTTTTCGATCGAAACTCCGGAAAGTGTCCCTGCTGCCTACGGCACCGTGTAGCAGGCGTGCTACGCATGCGCTGCAAAATCTTTTAGTTCCTTTTTCTACCGCCAGGTGGCGCCTAATCTGTATCTGAATTAATTATCTATATGTTAATTAGTTCGTATTAAGTTGAATGAACTAATTCTCGTTGAAATTGTGCCCATAGAACCCGATAAAATACCCCTCCCTGGTGATTAATGTTCAGAAATAGTGATAACCAAGGGCTGAAAAAATGATACCGAAGTTTATCTATTACCTGGGGGACTTGAGAAAAGGTTTCGTTTGAATCGGACAAAAAAAAGATCTGATTTTGGAGGCAGGGGGGAAGGAGGGAGTTTCGATCACAGCATTAGCGCGTTATTTAAATTACAACCACACTCACCTCCCCCCCCCCTCCCACACACACACAAAATTAAACCAACGACGTTAAATATTAGGAATTATCATTAACTTTTGAAACAGAAACAAACTCTACTGACTTTTTTTCTTTCCTGTACTTTTTTTTTTTTTACATACAAAAACAGTATAAGTTATCGTTTCCAACCACGGAATCAATCAAACATTCTGGGCAAAATTTTTTAGTGTCAAAGGAAATAAATCGCCTAAAATTTATTAAAAAAATAATAAACAAACTAGACTTTTTTTTTTTCACTCGCCGTTTGGATTAATAGGGAAATTTAAGAATTGTATGTTGTTGAGAAACAATAACGAAATGCCTACATTTAAAACAACTTCAAACTTCAAACAGCATGATTATGTATGTTCAATTTCAATATTTAATTTAATAAATAGGTCCTGATTTGAGCATAGATAGAATGAAAAATCACGTCATAATTCTACAAAAAAGTTTGAACTTTTGATGTTTTCTTTAGAATATGTCATTTTCAGAAGTAAAACTATTTCAACATTATAAAATTAGGATATAAGTTTTTATTTATTTTTATATTATTATTTATTTGAACTCATAAAAATCTGTAAAGTGTTCGGAAAGTCGAATGCAGTTTTTGATAAATTTTTCTTTTCTTTTCTTTTTTAAAAATATGAATTATATAGATTCATTTAAAAATAATGTACGTGAAAAGTGTTTACTGTTGTTTTTCACATGTAAAATATAATTTTCCAACAAAAATCGATACATAGGATGTAAAAAAAGATATATCGCTATACATCGAGAGTTTTTTCGATGTCAAATATCAATATTTTCGATATAGCGATATCTTGGTACCACCCCTAGGTACACGTATCCGCATTTAAAACAAAGACTGCATATCACTCCATACCTCCAGAAGTTTCATCAAGCGTTGTCGGGCGGATGTAATCTTAAAATTTATGTAGACGTAATAAGGTTTCATTGTTATATTATAAGCAGAAACAGAGCATTGTTGGCAATAAATTTTATTTCAATTCAATTTTAATTATGTGTTGAAACTATTTTTAAACAATAACAAAATTCAACAATGATTTTTTACTTTTAATGTGTAATAACAAATAATTAATCACTTCTTATTACACTATCGTGCATGTTTGCAGACAAAGCGATTAAGACTTATAGAACGTTTTTTGTTACGTAATTGACTATAAAAAGTTGTTATTTACTTTTTATAATTGACTTTGAATCATGAAGTGGTACAGAAATGTAAAGCATATGATCACAAATTTTCTGTAAGTAATATATATTATTTAGTAGTAAATTGGAAGATATTTTGAATACATGGATACTGTCATTAAATTTTTTTGATTATTAAATATCAGAATATGCTTCAAATAATAATAATAGTGATTTTTATTAATATTTTACACCAGTTTTGGAAAAAATAATATTGTTGTAAAATCTTCGACTTTCTGTGTCGTGAAAGTAGATTTTTGTAACAACAGAACTGATTCTTCGTGAATGATTGCAATTTATAGAAATCTATTAAGATGGAACATACTATTGTATAATTTGTTTAAAAATTTTAAACAAATTAATTAGTTTTCTGTGAAATTTTTGAATGCGAACCACAATCAAGCGCACTGAGTCATTATTGTCCCGTTTATAAATAAATTTTATGGCAACAATTATATACATAACATAGTTGCCAAAACTTCCAATTTTTGAATACCACTATTTCCAAATAGAAACATTTAATGACAAAACTTGTGATTATGTAAGATGAAGATTGATAGTCGTAAGTAGTGTTACTGAAAACTCACAGAATCGGGAGCTATGATGTAACAAAATTTCATTGTTATATTATAATAAGAACAACTGCACTGAGTTTCTTATTGTTGCATATAAAATTTATTTCGAATGAAGTTTATTACTGTGTTAAGAAATATCTTTCAACAATTCAAAACTTTAAACAATGAAATTTGATTTTTATGTACAATAACAAAAATTCTTTTATTCTCATTATATTGAATTGATTATTTGATGAAAGTGATTAAAAGTTATCAAAGATCTTTTATTGAGAATTTAGCTTCGAAAAGTGTCTAATTTTTGTATATTTGACTAAATAATTGTTTCTACGGACATTAAATTATGAAGTGGCATAAAAATTTAAGGCGAAAAATCACAAATTTTCTGTAAGTATTTTATATTATTTTGAAATCAATTTGAAATTAACATTGCATAATATGTAATGACATTCATATCAATAATGTTATCGCTAAATATTACAATATGGATAAAAACGCAGTATTGGATTTATTTAATATATTTGATACACCAAGTTTAGAATATATATATATATAAGGTAAAGCTAGGAGAGTTTATAAATAATTCAACAGAGTAATAATAAAAAAAATACAAATATTAATTTTTTACTAAACTATCCATGAATAATTTTGACTGTATTTGTTTTTTATGCATTTCCATTGCTATTTTGTTGTTATATTGTAATTTATTAGAACAGGTGAATAAAACCATGAAAGCTATTTTTTGCAATCTGTCCTTACACGGTTGGTGTGATTGCGCACATGGATGGGAGAGATTGTTATTAATAATACCTATAATTAAATTCTTAACAATGATAATTAAAATTAAACGGCACTGATGTAACGTTTTTGTGAATAAATATTATTGTATTAGGAATGAATATTTCAACCTAATAATTAAAGAATCAGGAAAAGGAAATAATTTTAAGAACAATTAAGGAATTTTAATTAAAGGAAAAAAGGATCAGAAAAAACAAGCCCAAATAAGATTATAAAATTACTTGATAAAACGTTTAATCTAAAATTAGTCCATTTTCATTTCCACAGTTTCAAGGTTTTCTTGTTTGCAGACCAAAGTTGTCGTCGTCCACAATCGATGCACTTATTGTTGTAAATGGTGCAGCTTTCATGAAACCACCTGCCACAAGTAATACATTGAATCCAGTCAATGGCCGAAGTTATCATATAATTTCCAACGTTTATTTGAAATATATAATATTTTTAGTATTTTTCCAGCATTCCAGACGCTGAAATGTAACCATGATATTTTTTTTCAAATAAATTAAAATTATTCATGAGATTAAGGGTTAATAACTTATTTTCTATATATAAAAAATTCTTGTGATTTTTATAGTGCAATTATTTATGAGAAAATGTCTAACAATATAGTCATTGTAACCCCTATATGTCTAATCATTATTAAATGATTTTTATTTTCTTTCACAGAGGCATCAGAGTTACAACATACAATAACCGGGACACCGTTACAGATACAGAAAAAGAATTATCATCATTTGATTCTAAAGAGGAAATAGTTTGCAAATCTGAGAATTCTAATCAATATATAATAGATGAATACCCTTCTTCTTTAAATCCCTTTGATAAAGATGATAACTACCCTGCAGATTTAAATCCTTTTGATGACGATAATGAATACCCTCCAAATTTCAACCCTTTTGATGAAGATGATGACTACCCTCCAGATTTAAATCCATTTGATGAAGATAAGCCAAAACAGAATGATGACGATTACCCAAAAGAATACAATCCATTTGAACATGATGAAGCAATAACTATTTTTAGCAATAATGATTCAAACAATGTCTCTCTTTCTGAAGATAAAAATAATAACCTTTCATATTCGGAAAATAATACTTATCAATCAGAAGAAAAATGTTATGATGCTAATACTTCAGTTTTATCAACAAATATAAAACATAAACAACAGATGAAGAAAAAAAGAGTTAAAAGAAAAGCTCCGCATCCACCAGTTATGTTAAAGAATAATCATGGAGACTCTATACCATGTTCTGGTGCATCCACGTCTATGCAACTACATTTACATACAGAGAAAAATACAGAAATGAATAGCTTCAAAGATAACCATTCAAATAATAAAAAAATTCACCAGCTTAAGCTCGTACAAAAAAATATACGAATGAAAAGGTACTTCAGTGAAACTAATGTTTCTAAAACTTGTTCTGGATCTTCATCACCACATAAAAATTCTGCATCTGCTCCTGCACTGTTAATAAATAAAAGCGATTTAAATTATAAAAAACAAAGCCATCATTCCAAAATGAGAAAAGTTAAAAGGAGGGCACCATCACCACCAATATCCAAACAATCATTTCAAGGAGTTGAAAGAAAAATTAAAAAAAGGGCTCCATCACCACCAATACCCAAGCAATCATTTCAAAGAGTTGAAAGAAAAATTAAAAGAAGGGCTCCATCACCACCAGTACCCAAGCAATCATTTCAAGGAGTTGGAAGAAAAATTAAAAGAAGAGCTCCACTTCCACCCGTTTCAAGTACTCCATTCCAACAAAAACAGAAAAAGATTAAAAGGCAGGCTCCACCTCCTCCAGTTCTGATAGTTTCTCCTCCAGAAACATCAAAAAATGAAAAAAAATTGAAAGTTGGCAGAAAAATCAGAATGCCCAATCTTCATAAAATATTCAAAAATGTTTTCCTTAAAAAATAAGTAACATGATGCAAATTTATTTTCTTTTAATGCTTTTTAATGTTATTTATATTGAGATATTGATATTGTAGTGTTGTTTATTGATACTGTGTCGTTGATATGTATATATATATAGCAATTTATAGTGTTTATGGATATTGTGTTGTTGTTGATAGATATTGTATTGTGTTGTATATTATTTGGTATTATGTGATATAATTATTTTGGGTATTTTTATTGTGATATATAGTATTTTTGAATATTGTGTTTGTGATACAGATTTTATGATATATATATTTTGTGTTTTACATTGTGCTTTTGATATTGATTTTATGATGCATACTGCTTGTAAATATTTTTGTATATATACTGATTATTGATATTGTGATATATTTTGTTTATTGATGATTTCTATTATGTTTATATTGTTATCGTATTATTGATAAAAATGTACCTAACTCTGACTATCCTATGTATTTCCCGAATGTGACTTTTTTTAACAACTTATTGTGACTTACTTCTTTGCCTGACATGCAATTTTCTCCTGGGTCTACATGACATCACCGTCCATGAATGAGTAACATCTGCTAACAAGTTGTCTCCATCTGTGTTTAACATCTTTCGACAAGACGTCTTCAGCTTTTCCTGAGTAAGATCTTCCGTTCAGCAATCGTCAAGCAGCAATCCTCCAGCAGCAATCCGGCCACTGGCCAGCCATCGCAGTTGCGTTACACATACCATCCTGAGCGCAAGGCGGTGGTCCACAAGGGAGCAAGAAGTAGCCTGCCTCCAAGCGGTGTTCCCGGTCAACATTTTTGCTAAAAGCGAAAATGGCTAAAAGGTTACATTGATGAAGCTTAGACTTTGAAAGCGAGAATAAGTATTTCTGGAGTGTTTCATTGTATCAAATGAAGAGATAGTTCTCTGAATTTGTAATTCATTTGAGTAACTTATAAGCAATATCTATCAACATTATATTATGGTTAATGATAATTTTGTAAAGTAACAATTCATTGTAAAATATCAAGAATTGAAATTTGTAAAAAAATATACATATAATGAAATTTATTTCAATCCCAATAACAGTGTTTATTCAATAAATCTGCTTTTGTTATGAGATTTTGTAGTCTTGCTTTGCTCATTAATTTTATTTCAGCTTAAATCGGTGTTTTTTATTGAATGATTTTTTTTAAATTCAAATTTGATCATCTCACATAGCGTTTATAATACCATATTCTACTGACTATCATTCCAAACCGGTTTACGTATAATCTTTTCAGTACAAATTAATTAATAAAAAATACAAATTATAAAATGTCTGTTCATTTTGCTATTTGAATTAAGTAAAACGGAAACGTCCAGAAAAATAATTTACATTGTCATCATTGAAATATTGGTATTTAATTTTTGAATTAGATTCTTAAATGTTCATTACCAATAAAATTAGAATGCACTGGTAGGTTATGTGACCTGTAAATTAAATTTTACTAATATATTGTAAATAAAGTTTGATGATACTTTATATATATATTAGTAAGGTCTGAAGTTAATAATACTAATATTTGTAATAATGATAGTAATACTACTAATAATTTTTAGATAATAATTTTCATATTTAAAACGCCTTTAAACCGTTCGCTACCAGCTAATGAAAATGAAATGCTCCATTGCGCCCATCGCTGATGGTGGTACATTTAAAACCTAAATATTTTCCTTAATAAATCTAATACGTGAAAGTATTTATATAAATTTTATTCTCATTGAAATACTACTTCAATAATACATGATATCCTTTTATACTCTTTATAAGTGCTGAAAATTTAAAGCAAGTTTGATAATGTCACACTCAGAGACATTTATATAAAAGCATAACTTGACACAGGTGAGACATTTCAAAAACTGGCCTGGGAATCGTTGAACTTGAAAGGGTTAAGAAAAATCTTATTTGGCGAATCTTTATTACCAACTTTCGATATTGAAGAATGTAAAAAAATCATTTCTTTCCATTTATTTTTTACCCTTCAAGACTACCACGTAGAATAATTTAAAAATATGTACCGCTTCATATATAATTTAAAAATTTGTATTACGTTTTTGGATGAAACAATTCTAAGCTACATATCATTATATCTATACTAATATTATAAAGGAGTAAAGATTGTTTTTTTTTTGTTGTTTTGTTTGTTTGTTTGTTGGAGGTAATCTCTGGAACTACCGAACCGATTTCAAAAGTGATGGTGGCAAATTTATGGTGACAACACCTGCACCAACATAGGCTATATTTTATGTCAGTGCCACTAACCCCAGGGGGGTGCAAGAGCGAAAAACGTTCTAATATTGCGATTTTTTTTTTATACTGAAGGAGCTAGAAATTTGAAATTTGGCATTGTAGTTACTTATAAGACGTAAATGCTCTCTAAGTACAAAATAAAAAAAAATCGAAATTTAAAAAGGTGAAATGAGCGAAAAGCGTTCTAAAAACATTCTAAATTACAATTTCTATGGAATCTTTGGAACTACAGAACCGATTTCAAAAGTGATGGTGGCAAATTTATGGTGACAACACCTGCACCAACATAGGCTATATTTTATGTCAGTGCCACTAACCCCAGGGGGGTGCAAGAGCGAAAAACGTTCTAATATTGCGATTTTTTTTTTATACTGAAGGAAATGAAACTTGAAATTTGGCATGGTAGTAACTTATAAGATGTAATTGCTCTCTGAAAACAAATTCTAAAAAAATCGAAATTTAGAAGGGTGAGATGAGTGAAAAGCGTTCTAAAAACATTCTAAATTACAATTTCTGTGGAATCTCTGGAACTACAGAAACGATTTCAAAAGTGATGGTGGCAAATTGATGGGGACAACTCCTGCTCCAACATAGGGTATATTTTATGTCGGTGCCACTAATCCCAGGTGGATGCAGGAGCAAAAAAACGTTCTAAAATTGCGACTTTTTATTACTGAAGGAGCAAGAAATTTGAAATTTGGCATTGTAGTTACTTATAAGATGTAAATGCCCTCTAAGAATAAATTTTTAAAAAAATCGAAATTTAAAAGGGTGAAATGAGCGAAAAGCGTTCTAAAATCATTCTAAATTACAATTTCTATGGAATCTCTGGAACTACAGAACCGATTTCAAAAGTGATGACAGCAAATTGATGGTGACAATCCCTGCTCCAACAGCCTCTTTAATAAAAAGCTATTCGTTGCTGACGACTGGGTTTTTCGTTAATTGTTGCCACAGATTAATCTCGGAAAATGAAACATTTGAAGTTACTGAAAAAAATAATAGCTCGAAAAGTATTTGTCAGAAAATTGTTAGACAAAGTGCGTTTGAAAGGTAAAAAATTGTATTTTTCTTGATATAAATTTCAAATCTAATGATTATGCCGTTTTTCAAATATTGAATTTCAAATGTTACCAAATTTCACAATGGAGTACCAGAGCGAAACGTTCATGCGTAAAAAGACAATGATAAGGGCGACGTGTGCTGACGTGTAAATTGGCTATTTCACGAGTCACAAATTATAGTAGCCTTATTATTCTGTTAAAATATAAAAGTGTATTATGAAATGTCAATATTTTGTTTGATTAAAAGTTGGTTAAGAGAAATTGACCAGCGTAGCGGGCGTAGCTTGCTAGTCCCTAATATTAAGCGCGGTAAACGTCTGTGTGTGTGTGTGTGTTTCTGTCTGTGCACTCCACCTTTGTAACCGCAAAGGCTCCGGGACCAGGCGACGCACGGACGGCGGACGCGGACCGAAAAATTTGCAAAAAAGGCGCGACGCTTAAGTTTCGATCGGGTCGGGATTCCGACCCGGACCCGGGGAGTTATTAATGAACGAAAGTGTTTTAATTACCTACCGAAACCGAACTGGAAAAAGAATCGAAAAAAATTTCCGTTTTGATAATAGCAGACATCCAAATCGTCGCTTTTTAACGCATCATCGAATAAAAAAAAATGTACCGGAGGTATCGATCCGAAAATCGGGGTACACACGCGGCCGATTTTTGTCGTTCCAAAATGTCAAATTTTTTGAAATTCGGACCGTAACTTTTCTTTATTTCGGCCAAGAACTGACCAGACATCCAACATCGACCCCAGACGTAAAAAGAGGTTGCCGTAAAGAATGCAGGGTCGACTGATCCGAGATCAAATTGCCCCACTCCTTTTTGAAACAAGTGGAAATAATGACTCTACATTCGCGAAAATTTGCTAACACGTGTATAAAAAAATCGCGAATTCAGCAAAAAAAAATTCGTAAAAACCGACCAGTAATTTTTGAAGATATCAATTAAAACTCATTAATGACACGGCAAATGAATTTATTTCTATTCCGGAGAGACAGCTTCTTTTTTATTTCAACATTCAACGCAGACGAATCGTCTGTGGATAAGTCATTTCTGAAAGAGATAAAATAGTCACGTGACTTTCAACTGCCTTCTTTCAGAGGGGGGGGGGGCATTTCCGACTCTAAGGTGCGCATTAATTCCAAACTTTGACAGGGCGACTCAAAATGGATTCTGCTTTCAGAATATCTAAAAATTATTCTCATATCTTCATTAGGAGCCGATATATTATTTTATTGTGTAATTAATCATCGTTATTTGTATAATTAAAGCAAAAGAAAGATTTCTATTACAGTGCCGGCTAGATATTACGATTTTAAGAAGTAGGCCGCGTCTAAAAACTGCCATAACGAGTATCTTAAGTTTTTGTTTTAGAGTGGCAATCAGATATTATGATAGGGAAAAGCGGGCTTCGCCCGTTATCGATTTTTTTTTTTTTTTTTTTTTTTTTTCAGTTTTAAGTTTTCTTACAGGTCCCTGTCTTTGAACAAGAAGTCCGGTAGTCTAAATAAGTTGTTTGACATCAGATTTTTTTTTCCGGCAGTCTAATTCAGTTGTTTAAGGAAAAGCAGTGTCCTCCCCCCCCCCCACCTTCAAGTTTTTTTATCTTAACTGTGGGGTTCTAGAGATTCGTTCAGTTCGAGGTTTATCTTATTCGAGGTTTATTTTTCTATTTGCGCCACCTGGTGGCGAAAGGCGGAACTAACGTATACTGCAGCGCGTGCGCAGCACGACTGCTATACGGTGCCCCAGGCAGCGGGGACCGAAATCACCCACTCGTGGACAGCCACCCGTGAGGTATAGGAACAATAAGTCCACGAGGGGAAAAATAAACGCTACCCGGCACCGATAGCACCCATCCGTTCCAACCCCCACCGCAGGAGGCGCCTGTTTATTAGATTTGAAACAATGAATATAATTACATAACAATAATAAAATATAAAAGGTAAAAAATAACATTTTTTTGCAAATTGAAAGTTAAATATAAAATATTTTCGAAGTACTATAAGTTCATAATGTCCTAAATTTATGGTATTTTAGTTCAGAAAGTCAATGGTCAGTTCAGTCAATTTTTTTTTAAAAATTCTTTCGTAATGAAAGAGAAATTTTTATTGAGAATATTATAATTCTCTTTTAACTTTTGAGAGTTTGAAGGATTGAAAATGATATTACGAAGGTTATATCTGAGAGTTTCGTTCTTATCAAAAGGGAAGTGATGGATCATAAGAGGGCAGCATCCGAATATGTAGTGAACTGCATCTCCTTCTGCTTTATCGCATGGACATCTAGGTGAGGCTCTTTTTCTTATTTTATGTAAGTATTGTGGGAAACTGCCATGGTTACTCAGATAATACGGCAGTGTTGGCTGTTTGCAGAGATAATTTGGATCGACTTTATTTATAATTTTATAGGTATCTCTGCCCTTATTACATGAGTCCCAAATGGCTTGCCAGTCAGAGATGGTTTTCTTTTTAAAATACAATTTTGCTATTGAAATGGGGAACAACAGATCTTTTCTTGATTGATATTGGTCTTGTAAGATGGCTTCCTTTGCCAGGAGATCAGCTCTTTCGTTGCCAGTATCACCCACATGAGATTTAGTCCATGTTATTATAATGGATTTATCAGGAATTTGAAGTAATTGATTGTAAATGTTTTTGATAATGTAGTTTCTAGGAAAAGCAACTTTTAATACTTCCATAGAAGAGTAACTATCTGTAATAATTAGTAGTTTATTGTAGTCGGAGGTAGAGAACCATTTTGTTGCTTTATAAATTGCCATTAATTCTGCTTGATATATGTTATTCAGTGGATGATGTCGTATTGCTTCATCATGTATATTATTTCCATCTTTATATATGGTGAAAGCACTGGCTACACCCCCTGGCATGACAGAACCATCTGTGTAGGCTTCCACATCGTATTCTTTTGGATGGATGAATTTTCTATCTTCTATAATTCTGATATTTTGGACTCTGTAGTAATTGAGGAATCGATACGATTTTTCTTTCTGCATTATATTGTTAATGTTTAGCTGTGTGTTATTGATTAACAAATTTCTATTTCCTATTTTCAGTTGGTAGTACTGAAATTCATTCTGTATTTTTATTAGGATTGGTGGAGTTCCTGTAAGAAGATACAGAGCTTCGTGAGAGATAGTCCTATAGGTCCGTATTAAGTTTAATAATGCCAAACGCTGAGTTGAACGTAGTAATTTGCGGCCATCAGTATTCAAGTTTGGATACCAAATTTCGTAAGCATATAGTATTTGGCGTTCTATGACTGTTTGATACCATATTTTCAGGATGTCTGGTTTGATACCTTTATTAAAGAATCGAAATCCTCTAAATCCGTTTACAAAGTTTGCAATCTTTGTTCGAAGGTCTTTCATGTGATCTGTAAAATTGAATTTAGAATCTAACAGTACGCCAAGATATTTAATATTTTTTACTACTTTTATTTTTATATTCTCTAATTTAAATTTCGGAAGTCTTCTTTCGAGTAGATTGCTACCGAAAAGCATTGATTGCGTTTTCTGAGTTGATATTTTTAAACCGAGTTCATCACATATATTCTTAAAATGGACTATTTTGTTGTCGGTTGTAACTTCCAGGTCTATTACGGTATTTCCCTCTATTGGAATCAAAAAATCATCTGCGTAAACAATAATATCTTCATATAGATTTTTATAATTTTTTATTATGTAGTTAGCTATAAGAAGCCATAAGAGTGGTCCAAGACAGGATCCCTGAGAGCATCCTTTAAATACCCTGAGCCACTCTATATATTCATATTGATTTAAGCCTATACTTCTTTTGCTTATATAACTTTTTAATAAGGTTTTGAGGTATCTGGGTAACGGTGAGTCATCAATTATTTCTGATAATTGGTGCCAGTTTATTGAATCGAAAGCACCTGTAATATCAAATGATATGATGCCCACATAAGTATGTTTTTGTAATAATTGTGCAATTTTCTCTTTAAGTCTCTCCAGAGCTGATATAGTGCTTCTGTTTTCACGGAAGCCGAACTGTTCATCTTTTAGATAGTTTATTGCTTCAAGATAAGTTAAAGTTCTATTTTTTATTAATCTTTCTAGGATTTTACCAATCATGGGTAGTAGTGTAATTGGACGGTATGAATCAGGTTTTTATGGATCTTTGTTTTTCTTTCTTCCACGTTTCTGGAAAGTGTCCAAGGTAGAGACATTTGTTATATAATAACTTTATAAGCTTCATATTATTTTTTATCAAATTTTCTAAAATTCTGCCATCTACCCGATCATATCCTGGGGCTTTCTTTTTATTTTGTTGGTTAATTGCATATTGAATTTCTCTATGGGTAAATTTAAAATTGTTATATTCTTTTATTGATAGTGTGTTTGTGTTTTGAAATGATGATTCGAATTCTGGGCTTGTATTGTAATGGTAATGAAGTAACGTTTCTTGAATCTCTTTGTATGTATCATTTTGAGTTGAAGATTCCATGACAGAGTGGATGAGATCTGTATTTTTTAAATATTTCTGCTTCAGAATTTTAAAAGCAGTACCATACTTACTGTTTGTTTCCGAACAAAATGTTATCCAAGAATCAATTTTAGCTTCTTTAATATCTAATTTGTATTTTGCTTTGGCTTTTTTATATTTAATCTTGAGTTCTACAGAATCTGGATTTCTTTTATGTAGTTTATATATAGCATTTAGGTGGCTTCGCTGTACTTTAAGTTTGTCAGTATACCAGGATACATTAATTTCATGAGACAACTTTTTCTTTTTAAGTGATTTTTGCATGATGTTTAAAAGGATAACATTAAATTCCTCTGTCCACTTCTCTAACTCTGGAACAGAATTGACTGCTTTAAGTGTTGAAAGTAATGTTTCTTCATGTTTTTGAAACAGTTTATTGAATTTTTTAAACGTTTCATATTTGGTTTTGAAACGGTATAAATTTCTTATTGTGGGTGTGACATTCAGAGTAAAAGTAATATATCGATGGTCACTTAGTGATTTAAATGTCGAGTCTATTTTCCATGAATCTATAATATTTTTTGAATGTTCACCGCAGAGGGTCAAATCTGGTTTGCCTTTAAACTTGTCTCGCGCAAAAGAACATTCTGAATCAGGATCATTAATAATAGTTAATCTGCTCATTGCTAGATAGTCAAGTAGGATATATCCTCTAGCATTATTTCTTTTATAACCCCACGCCTGGAGGTGTGCATTGAAATCACCCCCAAGGATAAGGTTCGATGTATCTTCTATGACTCTGGTCCATTCTCGGAAGTCTTCATCAAGATTTCCACTCGGTTTTGAATATTGTGATCCGACTTTAATGAATTTTGATGACAGTGATAGGTTTATAAATACACTGTTATTTGTTTGTAGAGTCTGAATATGAATTAATAAGGGATTGGATACGAGTATTCCCGACGTCTGATTTATTGAATGGTAGAAAGAACATGAAATTGGGATTCCCGTGAAGGTGTTATTACTTTTGTGATAATCCTGAACTAAAGCTAAATCTACTTTATTTTCATGTATGTACTTCAGCAATTGGAGATTTGCAGCCTTACAATTATTAAGGTTTATTTGAACTATTTTTAAATGATTTGGTGGGGTCTTGGATTCTCCGAAATAATATCTATTGTCCAATGGGATAGTCTGATTTATTATATATGTAGCATTGGTTGGAGGTTCTACAGTTGAATATTATATAGAGTCATCAGAGATATTGAGTGATTTTAGTTCTGAGAACATACTTTTGAAGGATCATAGGAGATAGTAATATTTTGTTTTCGTTGCAACAATCTTTGAAAAATTGGGCAGAATCTAGAATTTGCACTATGCCTTTCAATCTTTTCAGGTTTTACTGCGGTTTTATATTCTCTTTCACAGTTGATGCAACGATGACGTTCATAATTTTCTTTTATTTTGCATGTGTCTGTTTTGTGGTTACCTGTGCAATATGCGCATGTTAAGTAATAACTTCTACAATTATCAACTGTATGACCATAACGTTGACATTTATTACACCTAACCACTGGATTGTAATATTCTATACGGCATAAATTAAAATGAATAGGTAATTTTCTTCTTGAAAATAATGCTTTCGCGTAATGTTCTTCTGCATCAAGTACTATTTGGTATGTTTTCATTTTTTGTTTTTTGAGAACTTTTGCTATTCCTAGAGGAAAATTCTGTCCCAGTTCTTGATGTATCTTATCAATTACTTCAGTCTCAGTCACATCTACTGGAATTCCCATTATAATGACTTTTTTTCTTTTAGCATCTCTAAGATCTGCTTCGGCCAAGTCTCTGAAACCTTCTATTTGATTTATAAAATCAATTAAAACCGCTGTTTTTTCGTCCGATTCTGTTTGGACTATGAGCGAGTTTTTATCTCTTCCTAACGAACATGAGATGTATTTAAATTTTTTATTCCCTTTTATTTTGTCATTTAACATGTTTCGTATTACATTAATGGGAATATTCGTTGATTGACTTCTTCTTATTATTATTGCTGATTTAGAGTACTTAAAGCAAGGTGTTTTTATAGGTTGATCGGATGTAATTGCAGCAGCATAACTCTTGAGTTGTGCTCTTTTCGATATTTCGGAATCGATTCCATCTTCCAGATGGTCTTTATTATTAACTAAGTTTTGTTTATTTTTTATGGTATGAAACATTTCTTCTATAAGTGATGTTTGTTTAATTTTTTCGGTTATTTCAATCTCTTTGCTCTGAAGTTCTTTTTCCATTTTGTCAATTATTTTTGATTGTTAAGTGATTTGAGTTTTCATTTCCTTTATTTGATGCTCTTGTTCGTTTGTCGTAGTTTTCAGGACGTAATTTTCTTCTTGTTCAAAGTATAGATATTCTTTTATCTGCTGTATTGAGTTCGCTATTTGTGTTCGGATGTCTTCATCATAAATTTTTGAATTACTTTCAATTTGATTTAGGATATCTTCCAATTGATGTAGTGGAGATTTCTCTTGTGTTAAGCTCGTTAGTTCTTGCAATGTCATTGGTATACTAAGAGTGGAACTCTCTCCAGAAAGTACCTGTAAATTCAGATGGGCTGTTTCCAACTCTTCCTGAATCATTTCTTTTCCACAGTCTTCCTTACTTAAAACACTTTTATCACCACCTTCATTTCCTTTGTCTTTATCTTGTATGGATTTTCCACTGTGTATCAGTTTTTCATCTTCAATATGTGTTAGACTGTAAGAGGCATTTTGTAATTCAGCTATATTTAATGCCATTTTTGGGGATATCTCTGAGGATGGTGCCTTTAGTATATAGATATTGGTGAAATCTGCCTGTATTAGTTTAAGTCGTCTTTTTAATTCGTCTAAGTATAGGTGCACTATTGCAGATGTTCCTTTAGTGCGTTTTCTTACACCCCTTGTCAACTGCGTAATTAGATCGATAACATCTTGTGAACAACTTGCCTCTTGGCTGTCATATTCTTGAAATTCTCCTTTGTCGGTAATTTCATCGATTATCATGTTGACTATACCTTTTGACAGATGGTCGTCCTCTGTGGCATAATGTTTTGAAATTGATTTTAGGTCTATTTCTAGGCATGAGAGTTTGTTTTTGATTCCTTTTGAGTTGGTGTAGTAGCTTATATAGCTTGTATATTTTTCTAGTTTTACTATAAACCATTCCAAAAATGCCATTGGTTGGATAGCACCTTTTTTGCTTTTCTTTATATGAATATAGTATTGTTGTGCTATATCGCTAAGATTTAAATTCTTCGTGAATGCATCATTGAAAGTCAACTTTTCAGTCTGATTTTTGTCTACAGTTCTAGAGATTGAACTGATTGGGACGACGTCAACATATGCATAAGTATGAGAGGTGTCGACATATGAGTTCATTTTTATCTCAGCATGGGATTGTTGTCTATCTGAATCCACCATTCTAACTTTTATTTGCAAACTGATTAATATACCTCTTTCTATGATTATAAAACTATGACTATCTTATAACTATTTTTATTTCCCTTTTAACTACTTATGCCTCTAATCAATCTAGAACCAGGAATACGGGCACCCCACATATGAGGAAGAATTTTGAATTTTGAAGAAAATTTTGTAGAAGAAAGATCAAAATAAAAGCCAAAAGAATAAGCCAAAGAAAAATGGTACCCCGACGTCCAAACCGGAAAGAACTCCCCGTGCTCATACCAGGAATTTTCATGCCAGAAATAATATTCAATAATTTACAATAATAAGGAAGGACAATGCTATAGGTGTTTGTTCAATTTTTTTTTCTTCTATACATGAATAACAAATTGCTATGAGATGCAAAACTGTATAATAAGAATTACCCTTATAACAATAATTGAGAAATTGAGATGTATTATTGTTGTTATAATGTTGGACTTTTTATATATAATTATTTACATTATTTGTTATGAAGAGTTATCAAAATGCCCTAAACTAAAAGTAAAAATGATTGCTCCAGACCAAAGAATCACACAGGGTCACAACTTACCTATGTGGGCCTATGCTATAGATACTCCTCGCTGCGCTTGAACTACATAGAGCTATAAAATAGAGTATGGCAATAACACCCCCCCCTCAAAAAAAAAAAAAACCACGCACGCCTAAGCCGGAAGTGAAAATATCAGTGTAGTGCTTACAACCGAACCTACGAAATATGGTATTACTATTTTGCAATATGTTTACTATTGAATGAGTTCAGTGATGGGCTACCGGTGCCACAAGGGTTAAAACTTTAATAAAACCGAATGGCTAATAAACAACTGGTAGGACTAATTCTAAACATTATGACTAGAGGAATGATATATTACAACACTAGGACAGAAATTAAAGTAAAAAAGCTGTTAATGTTAGAGGGAAATAAAAATGGGGGGAGGGAACTGCTGCCGGCGGGGACAGTGTAAGGGGGAGTCACTAGAAGGAATGTGCAGAAAGAAACTCTGTTATTTACTTAAGAACAGTGAAAAGTTTAATGAAAATAATAAAGTGCCCCTCCCTGCCCCCAAAGCCGGTCCCCTATATGAGATAGAGAAAAACCGATGATGCCAAAAGATGCAGCGTAAAAAGTTCCCTAGGCGCTGGGGAGCTAAATTGGAAAAATTCTATGCTCTATCTCCCATAGGAAGGGAGAAAAGTGGAGAAAACCGAATTTCGATGTTGGTAAAAAAAAAAAAAAAAAGAAAAAAGAAAAAAAAAATGCTGAAAATTGGATGTAAGACCCAAGTTACTGCGAGCAAACCAAGGGTAAAAACAGATTATGAGTACTACATTTCTTAATGATAAAGTACCTCACATAAGCCCCCCATTGTATTTCTATTTGCTATATGTTTTCTATTGAATGAGTCAGTGATGGGCTACCTGTGCAACAAGGGTTAAAACTTTAAAACCAAATGGCTAATAAACAGCTGGTAGGACTAATTCTAAACATTATGACTAGAAGAATGAAATATTACAACACTAGAACAGAAATTAAAGTAAAAAAGCTGTTAATGTTAGAGGGAAATAAAAATAGGGGGAGGGAACTGCTGCCGGCGGGGACAGTGTAAGGGGGAGTCACTAGAAGTAATGTGCAGGCAGCGGGGACCCGAGCCGGAGGTTCGTTCAGTGACAGGTTTATACTATTCTATGTGCAATTTAAGGGACTATTCGGTGCGTGCGTAGCACGACCGGTATACGGTGCCGAAGGCAGCGGGGACCAGGGTCGGAATCGGGTATATTATTAATGTCCGTGAACGTCTGTGTGTGTGTGTTTCTGTCTGTGCACTCCACCTTTGTACCCGCAAAGGCTCCGGGACCAGGCGACGGGGACAGCGGACGCGGACCGAAAAATTCGCAAAAAAGGCGCGACGCTTTCCTATCTTCGGTTCTACGGGCATGAAAACGACGGGGTATGGCTCATTCGACTCGACATCGAAAGTCTTAACGATTTCAGTTATGATCATATAAACAGATTGCGCCACCTGGTGGTGGAAGGTGGAACTAACGTATACTGCAGCGCGTGCGCAGCACGACTGCTATACAGTGCCGCAGGCAGCGGGGACCCGAGCCGCAGGTTCGTTCAGTTAGAAGTTTATACTATTCCATGTGCAATTTAAGGGATTATCCGGTGCATGCGTAGTACGACCGTCATACGGTGCCGAAGGCAGCGGGGACCAGGGTCGGAACGACTGCTATACGGTGCCGCAGGCAGCGGGGACCGAAATCACCCACTCGTGGACAGCCACCCGTGAGGTATAGGAACAATAAGTCCACGAGGGGAAAAATAAACGCTACCGGCACCGATAGCACCCATCCGTTCCAACCCCCACCGCAGGAGGCGCCTGTTTATTAAATTTGAAACAATGAATATAATTACATAACAATAATAAAATATAAAAGGTAAAAAATAACAATTTTTTGCAAATTGAAAGTTAAATATAAAATATTTTCGAAGTACTATAAGTTCATAATGTCCTAAATTTATGGTATTTTAGCCCGAGCCGGAGGTTCGTTCAGTTAGAGGTTTATACTATTCTATGTGCAATTTAAGGGATTATCCGGTGCCGAAGGCAGCGGGGACCAGGGTCGGAGGTTCGTTCGGTTAGAGGTTTGTACAATTCAATGTGCTAATTAAGGGATTACCCGGTGCGTGCGTAGCACGACCGGTATACGGTGCCGAAGGCAGCGGGGACCCGGGTCGGCGGTTCGTCCGGTTTGAGGTTTTACAAGATTCGAGATTTTCCATAATTCGAGGCACCGATGTAAATTAGGGGCCCGCTGGCGGGCGAAGCCAGCTAGTCACTAATATTAAGCACGGTAAACGTCTGTGTGTGTGTGTGTCTGTCTGTGCATTCCACTTTTGTACCCGCAAAGGCTCCGGGACCAGGCGACGCACGGACGGCGGACGCGGACCGAAAAATTCGCAAAAAAGGCGCGACGCTCAAGTTTTGATCGGGTCGGGATTCCGACCCGGACCCGGGGAGTTATTAATGAGCGAAAGTGTTTTAATTACCGACCGAAACCGAAGTTGGAAGAGAAGTCAAAACAGCGAAAAGTTCGCCTCCGCCGAGGGTTGCCGGTACACGTCCGGTCCGGGAAGGAAAAGGCAGGGGGTTCCCAGGGAGCGATTTATGCCCCAAACCGCAGCGCAGGTCCGACCCCTATCTCCGGAAGTCGGGGGGGGCAGAAATTCGTAAGTCGCACGTACGCAACAGGGACGTCGTCAGGTCTCATAAATTCGAAAAATCGTTTCCGTGCGACGATTAGAACCGGAAAATCCTTTAAAAATCGATCGATAAAAAATTATTTTTCTTTTCTTTCCGAGCTGCGATTCCCAGATCGGAGACGCACGGCCAGACGATTGTCTGGATCGGCATTTTCTTTGATGGAGGTCAGGTCACATGATGTTCAATTGGGGTTTTACAGAGGGGGGGGCCCATCTCTGATTCTAAGAGGCGCAGAAATTCCAAACTTTGACAGTTCGACGCTAAATAGATTCTGCTTTCAGAATATCTAAAAATTATTGTCATATCTTCATTACGAGCCGATATATTATTTTATTGTATAATTAATCATCGTTATTTGTATAATTAAAGCAAAAGAAAGATTTCCATTACAGTGCCGGCTAGATATTACGATTTTAAGAAGTAGGCCGCGTCTAAAAACTGCATTACGAGTATTTTCAGTTTTTGTTTTAGAGTGGCAACCAGATATTATGATAGGAAAAAGCGGGCTTCGCCCGTTATCGATTTTTTTTTTTTTTTTTAGTTTCAAGTTTTTCTACAGCTTACTGTCTTTGAACTAGAACTCAGGTAGTCTACATAAGTTGTTTGAGGAAAAGCAGTGTCATCGCCAACCCCCCCCCCCCTCCCCCCGCTTTTTATGACAGTGCCGGCTAGATATTAGGATTTTAAGAAGTTGGCCGCGTCTAAAAACTGCATTATTATTTTAAGTTTTTGTTTTAGAGTGGCAACCAGATATTACGATAGGGAAAAGCGGGCTTCGCCCGTTATCGATTTTTTTTTTTTAGTTTTAAATTTTTCTACAGCTCACTGTCTTTGAACTAGAACACAGGTAGTCTACATAAGTTGTTTGAGGAAAAGCAGTGTAATCGCCAACCCCCCCCCCCCCTACGCTTTTTTCTTTTAACTGTGGTCCGTTTCTATAACTAAGAAACTATGTTACGGATGTCCACCAAACTGATTCCAAACATCATAATTAAAGTAATAAGGACCCCCTATCCAGATATTATGATAGGGAAAAGCGGGCTTCGCCCGTTATCGATTTTTTTTTTAAGTTTTAAGTTTTTCTACAGGTCCCTGTCTTTGAACTAGAACTCAGGTAGTCTAAATCAATTCGACTCGACATCGATAGAGCTTACCGATTTTATTTCGTTTTTTCACCACTAGGGGGCGCTTTCCTATCTTCGGTTCTACGGGCATGAAAACGACGGGGTATGGCTCATTCGACTCGACATCGAAAGTCTTAACGATTTCAGTTATGATCATATAAACAGATTGCGCCACCTGGTGGCGGAAGGTGGAATTAACGTATACTGCAGCGCGTGCGCAGCACGACTGCTATACGGTGCCGCAGGCAGCGGGGACCCGAGCCGCAGGTTCGTTCAGTTAGAGGTTTATACTATTCCATGTGCAATTTAAGGGATTATCCGGTGCATGCGTGGCACGACCGTCATACGGTGCCGAAGGCAGCGGGGACCAGGGTCGGAACGACTGCTATACGGTGCCGCAGGCAGCGGGGACCCGAGCCGGAGGTTCGTTCAGTTAGAGGTTTATACTATTCTATGTGCAATTTAAGGGATTATCCGGTGCCGAAGGCAGCGGGGAGCAGGGTCGGAGGTTCGTTCGGTTAGAGGTTTGTACAATTCAATGTGCTAATTAAGGGATTACCCGGTGCGTGCGTAGCACGACCGGTATACGGTGCCGAAGGCAGCGGGAACCCGGGTAGGCGGTTCGTCCGGTTTGAGGTTTTACAAGATTCGAGATTTTCTACAATTCGAGTCACCGATGTAAATTAGTGGCCCGCTGGCGGGCGAAGCCAGCTAGTAATTATTATTATTATTCAACCATATCAATACAATATTTAATAAAATGCGACAGCTACATCAAGATGTTAGTAGTGTTTCAATAAAATTTCATTATGGTTAAATCATTTTTATTACCGCCGCAGGGGCGACCAATATTTTGAAAAAAAAAAAGGCACAAATTTCAATTTTCCGTTTTTTCCCATTTTCCCAATTTTTATTATGTCTACAATAAAATAAAATTACATTATATCTAGTAATAACTTATAAATGTTTAGTAATTTTGATCATGGGCGTTGCCAACTAAGAGCGAGACTGACCCCCCCCCCCGCACACACACACACACCCTAAATTTGAGAGCAAAAACTGAAATATGTAATGATATGATGCATGAAAAAATTTATACTAGGTGGCGCCACGTATTAATAGGAATAGTTGAGAAATAAGGAAAACTTCAACAAAGATGACTAACGAGGGCAACAGTAACTAATGATGCCTATTGACAAAGAGGTGAAAATATTTAAAAAGCTTTTTGCACATCATGGTTAATTTTATAATGTGGTTTGAAGGTACTTTATAGAACGTTTGATGGGTGCCTTGTTTTTTAGTGTATTTTTTTTAAACGATGTAATGTCTGTTTGAAACAAGTAGTATGAGTAATATACATGTATAAAAAAGAAGAATATACATATATTTCAAAAGCATATTATTGACTATAATGCATTCTTTGAAGACTTAGTTGTGTCTTCTACAATCGTTTGTTATTCCCTAGTAGCAAATTTTATCCTGCGCATATCTAACTATACTTTATATTTAACGCAAAGCACAAAATTTAATAAATGTCTGGATGACAAAATAAATGTCTGGATGAAACAAATTTATTCTAAAAATAGTCACGTCTGAAAGAAGGAAATTCTGTTGACTTTTTTTCATTTATTGAATGGACTGATGGGAGCATCGGGAAATTTTCAAAACGTACTTATCATGTGCGGAAGATATTCTTTAGCAGTTATTTGTAAAATATACATTACTCGTAACGGAATTCTTTTTCCCTTGAATTAAAAAGGAAGTTTTTTAAAAGAATATTTGGAATAGAAATTTCAGCATATGCTTGGAAAATTCTTTTGGTTGTTTATTCAAGAACCTACAAGTTAAAAGTATTGCAAAATTTTCCTTTCCTAATTCACTAACAGCAGAACGTGAAATTACACTAAACCTGAAATTATTATGAAAATATAACAGCTTTATAAAAAATGTTTTTAGATACTTCTATTCGATTTTGATTTATAACATTATAATTTGAATCAGTTAGTCAGATTTTTCCAAATACATTTCACGTGAAATTAGAACTCGACGATATTGTTGTCTTTCTATTCTACAAATGCAACTGCTGTCGCCGCTGCCGTTGGATATATTGTGATCGGGGCACTTTCTCGTCTTATGTTTTAAAGAAAAAATGCAAACAAAAACATGAAAGCTGGTAGTTTTATAGAGAAATGTTTGATAAATACGCTGAAGCAGACAGTTTTTAAATCAAAGAAAAGTTTTAAAAGCTATTTAATGTTGATATCGGTAAAAATAATTCAATTAAAACGCTTTAAAGGATCTAAACTTATACATAGCAATTTAACAATCTTTTCAGGAACATACTTGGCTATATTAGGGTGTGCAATGTCTAATATTTTTTTTTTTCATTTGTCTAACTTTTTAAGATTTTAAAATTTTCATTCAATATTTTTTTTGTTTTAGCAATAGATATTTAATTCATAGTTTGAATTAGCCGATTTTTACCTACTCCTACCAGATTTTAAAAATCATACATAATAATATTTAAAAAACTTTTGTTTTAACTTTTGTTTTGCTAAAAATTTTAAATATGTATTTACACATAAATATTAAAAAAAGAAAGAAAACTTTAAAATAATTAAAATATTAAGCATAGATCAAATACTTTGTGCAAATTTTAATTCATAAACCAAAAACAAATAACAACGTTGTAACGCACAAATATTAAAAATCGGCACAAAAAAAAAAAAAAAAAAGAAAGAAAAAAAACATACGGCCGTTTCAAGGATTCCTCAATCCTCTTCGTCAGTGCAAAAAAAAAAAAAAAAAAAAAAAAAAAAAAAACATACGGCCGTTTCAAGGATTCCTCAATCCTCTTCGTCAGTGCGAAAAAAAAAAAAAAAAAAAAAAAAAAACCCTCCAACCACAGGTTTAATTATTCAGAAGCTAAAATTATTCAAAAATGTAATTCAGTTATAGATCTCGAATTTTACGAGGCTTACTTGATTCATAAATGGTGAGTGATATGACCAGCACCTCTTTTCTCTCGCCCGTGTGGAGGGATCCTGCGCAGTGACTCATTTTTTCAGTTATTTGCGGTTAACTACGTCATTTCTTTGGGATGTATATACCATTGACTAGAATGGTATATACTGTTGCTTCAGCATTTTCATTCAAGCCAGTACTCGGGGCTATAACCAAGGGGTTCTTTGAACACATTTTTTTCTTTTTTCTTTTTTCTTTTTTTTTTCGCATTGAGGAAGAGAATCGAGAATCCTTGAAACGGCCGTATGCGTGTTTTTTTGTGCCAATTTTTAATATTTGTGCGTTACAACGTTGTTATTGGTTCTGGTTTATCAATTAATTAAAATATTACGCGCAAAAAGCACTGAATGGTAAAAATTGCGTGATATATTAAAACGATTTATGAAAAAGTCATATTTAAAAAGTCTTTTTTTATAGCGTCTTTTAGACATTATAAAAAGCAACAGACAGCGGCATGTTTTACTTAACCATTTTAGACAAGATGATTTTTAAATGCGTAATTGATCAAACTTAAGCAATCAAGAAAGCAGCCATCAGGTGTCGCGACCTTGGGAACCGAAATATCCTCAACCTGTCAAAGAGAAATGTATGGTAAGCATATTATAAGTATAAGATCACAACTGGTCGTGATAATATCATTTAATCTTCGACAATCGGGTAATTCTTTTAAAACAGATCAAATTAGGGTGTTTTTTAGCATATGGGGTCTCGAATGGGGGTTGACAAGCATAGCAGAGAACCCTAGTTTAAAAAAATATCTCTTTAAATGTGTATGAGACAAATTTTTGCCCAATCCATAAATTTCAGAAAATGAAATTGACAAAATGAAATTATCAGAAATAAAAATAAACAATTACAAATAGATATAGATAGAGATTATCATTTCTCATTGTTGACTAATAGATAATTCTTAATCGTTAGTTTTATATTTAAAGTTTTAATTGGAAAAATGCTTCAAATGTTCTTCTTTTTCATATGAAAACGCATTTACATTAAAAAATATATATTTTATAAAAGTTTTGAAAATAGAATTTTTAAGGGTCCCTGTCTACTATAAGTTATATTTAGAAAAGGCAAATCTCCTCCGTAAAATCACCATTTTTTGTGCAACTAAAATTTACCGAGATATTTTTTTGAATTTTCAGCGCTTTCTGGTACCAAAAATGCGATTAAACTTTTTAGGTGGAGAATCATTTTTCTAAAAAGATAAATAATGTGATGTTAAAAAAATTAGAAATATAAAATACTAAATGCCAAAAAATATATATAATTTCATGTTAGAATCTAATTGTCTAAGTGAACACGAAGACTCATACACAGCGCAGTATTACTTTGCCCCATATATAGCTACGATGGATATTAAAACCTTTAGTCAAGCATAACTCAAAAAGTATTTAACGGATTTCGTTCAAATTTTCACAGCAGGTACCCATAAAGGTGACAACGACACCTATTTATTACCAAGAATAAATGTGAAACCGTTTGAAAATTATATTTAAAAAAATAAAAAAGCACAATTAAAGTACATACGTCCCGAAAATTTAATGCATACGTCATTTTCACCGGCGGAGATTTTCGTAAATAATAGGATTTCAAAAGTTCATGAAGTAACACAGAGTAAAAAAATATGCACGCACAGTGCAGTACAATATCAGTACAATGATCAAATCAGTACAATAAAGCATATTTCCATTTAATAAAAATGAAAAATTAATCTGTATTTTTTTCTGTTTGAAAGAAAAAAAAAACCCACAATAACTTAGTATTAGAAATTTGGGGCAAATCTCACCATTAGCCTAGCCTTTTTTATTTCGCGTGTGTAAATCAGAAGCATTTCTTTGATGTTTAAATAAAAGATTTTGATTTGTGGCATTATTTTTTCTTATTTTCTTTTCCTTTTTAGTATTTTAAATGGAATTAGTGAAATGCATGTATTTTAAATTAAATGAGTAAAAGACATGTATTTTTAATGTATGTATTTCAAGTGAAATGAGTGAAAGGTTTATAGTTAAATGAAATTAATGAAATATTAAGATGTTATGAAAACAATATTTGGCGATTTATCAACTGCGTCAAATTAACATGAAAGTACCAATACATATGTGAAATGAAAACAAGGCACAGATGTCCTATACACACCACGTTGACGCGATTTTTTCCCCGCCAATTTGGCGAAAACTTTATTTTTGAATATTAGTTACAAATTAGCGTGCAATAATAGCACGTGAATTTTTATTTCAATATAAAAAGAAAATAACGTAATAAATGAAATAGCTTCTATTATTTTAAAAAAGGAAATAAAAATAAATAAATAATAGTTTTATATAAATAAATATTGATATACAGCAGAACTCCAATTATCCGAATCAATTGGGACCGCACCCTATTCGGATAATCAAAAATTCGGATAATTGAATTTTTTTAAAAGGGGTATATTTTAATTAATTACTGTATGTATGTTGAAAATGGGAGAAAAAATATTTTTTAAAGAAAAAGAGCTTTTAATTAATTAAATGAAAAGGCAACACTATTACATGTTAAGCGTATTTACAAGTGCTGTACATTAGTACAGTATGTACAATGTACGTACAGTACTGTAAATGAAAGTCATTACTTGCTGAACATCTCGGTCAAAGTAAGCTGTTTGACAGTCTTCATCCGTTTTCTGGGAGGCAAGTCGCGCATCCGCTTGACAGTCAGAAGTTGCACATGGTCATACTCGGACTGACGCTCCATCCACTTCAACGCAGTTTCAAGGCCGGCAAATTCTTTACTAGCTGATGGTCCCGTGTATGCTTCAACTTCGACATTAAGGTCATCTTCTTCCTCGACACTTTCTTCTCTCACACTTTTACTGAGTTCATCATCATTTAGAATTTGAAACCCAGGGTCTTCGCGGCGGGAAAGACAGTAGCGCGCTTACACAGAATCATTATTTTGGGAATCGCAGTATTTTTCCGTCTTCATTTTTTTTTCTGAAATTCTGAAAGCGATTTGGATAAACAGCGATTCGGATAGTTGGAGTTCGGATAATTGGAGTTCTACTGTACATATAAAAATAATCTCTAGAATTAAAATAAAAAATAAAACTAAATAAACATAACAAACAGTTTTCGCCAAATTGGCGAGGAAAAAAGTCGCGCCAACGTGGTGAGTATATGACATCTGTACCGGGATTTTTACCCTTTTATCTATGCTTTCGGAAACATAAAAAAATAAAATAATACTTATATCAGGCGTATAATATTTTGCATTTTTATGTGGATCATTTCTCCATTTTAAGATTTTAAATGCTATTTATATCAGATATTTCTTTCCTGAGATTCCCACAAGTTATTTTTGGTAATTTTTTAGTTCGCTTATTAATTGTTTACAATTTTTCCCCATGACAATAACAATTATTTATCACAAAAATGTCTCTTAGTTTTGTTAAATATGTTTGTTATGTATTTTCATTACTTGTTAAAATATCAACTAGTCGTTGGGGGCCACCGTAATACTTACCCATCATGGATATGCATAATGTGAAATATTAAAATAAAAATGTGTAAACTACTTATAAAATGCATTGCAATTCAAATAAAATCGTGGCTTGATGACGTCATAAACTTTAAAGGCTCGATTACTGAATTGCTTGAAAGAGGTTTTTCCTTATAACTCCAAAAATAATAATCCTATTAACTAGCGGTTTATTACATCTGATTAAGCGTCAAATTTGAATTAAAATATATCTTTAAAGTGAAATTTGGATAAAATACAGGGTCATGAAAAATCGAAGAATGTGGAAAATAGGATTCCAAATATCTCGGCAACTAATTATCCGATCGACTTCATGCTTTATGTAAAATTTATGTTTTTTTATTGTATTTTATATTCATTTCTTAAAATAACCAATTTCGAAAATTTTTATATACCTTTTATCAGAACGAATATTTCAAGAGTCCGAAAAAAATAGTTCCGGTTAATCGAGGTTATTGAAATGAAATAGGCTTCTTTCCATTATTACATACTAAGTACATACCAAATTGCAAGTCTCTATCTCATTTTTTTCGGGAGATAGAGCGTTTACAGACACACAGACACACACACAGACACACAGACGGACGGCAAATTTTTTTTTCTAAAAATATGTTTTTCGGAATCTCCAGTGTCTGAAACGTGTAAATCCGTCAAAAAAAAAATTTTCGATTTTCAAAACGATTACAAGACTTACCCTACTACGTATGATGGGTAAGTAAAAATGGCAATAAAATTTTATTTTAGCATCGTACTTAATTTTTTAAGATGGCGCAAAAACATGGTTTAATACACGTATATCTGTAAATATTTGAAAAAACATGTTTTTACACTCTCTAGAAAAATTTGGTAAGATGCTAAAACCGCCTATTAGCACCATTTTGAATTTTTTCCCCAATGGCGCCAACCAGCACATGGACATGATACGGAACTTTTCCCCATTCAGATACACAGACGAGGCTGGTCTCAAATAAGAGTAATGCTAGCATCAATATCTTTTTAACTCTATAAGAGTTACAAACAATAATGACATTAAATTCTCCGATTAGCTTTGGCCCCGATTACGGATGTTTCTCCTAGATAAAAAACTGTAGTAGAAGTCTTTTAAATTTGTTTCAAATGAAGCTCTGTCACCAAAGTATTAATTAATAATACAAACAACATTAATATTAACATGGGGGCAAAAGTTTGAATTTAAGTGTAAATATTTGAAACCTCCCCCCCCCCCCCAAAAAAAAAAAAAAAGTAAAAAAAAGTTACAGAAATTAATTTAAAATGTCGTTAAGCCACGCTTTCTGACGTAAGCAATTGGCTGCGAACCCGATTGCGAAACTTTCACTTAACTTAATAACGTGTATCCAATAGCCCTGAGGGTAACTTTCCCTTCCCAGTTATACGGAGCTTGGGGCTTTTTTAAAAAAGCTTGACGAAGTTCGAGTTTAAGAAGTTGAGATATACTACCAAATGACATAAACTACTATGAAAATAAACCTGATGAATTATTATGCTGGTTTATGTATGTATTTAAAAAGTTGCATCTGATTACTTTTTTTAGATAAATTACTCCTGTTTGCATATAATAACAGATGAACGGCTTCTGTATACTAAATTGTTTATATATTGGGAAGAGGTGGAGACGTGTAAACAAACGGGTAGACAGACGGGTAGAGAGACGGATAGTGACATAGATAAGATAACGGGTAGCGAAACGAATAGACAGACGGGTAACGAGACAAGTAAAAAAGAGTGTTGACAGAGGAGTAGCGAGATGGGTAAGAAGACGGGTAGCGAGTCGAATAGTGAGACCGGTAGACAGGATGTAGAGGGAAAGGTTGCGAGACGGGCAGCGTGGTGGATAGAGAGACGAGTATAGAGATGAGTACAGGTACGAGTTGACAGACGGGTAGAGAGAGGGGTATACAGGCAGACAGACGTTTCGAGAGACGGGTAGTGAAACGGGAAGCGAAACAGTTAGAGAGACGGATAGCCAGATGGGTAGCGAGACGGTTAAAGAGTAGGGTAGAAAGACACGCATAGTGCGATGGGTATACAGACGAGTAGAGATACAGTAGACAGATGGGTACGGAGAGAGACACGGTATAGAGGCACGACTAGACATACGGTTAGAGAAACAGATAGGCGGGTAGCTATACCAGTAAAGAAATATACAGACATGTAGAGAGAGAGTCAATCGGGTAGAGAGATGGGTAGAAGAACGGATAGGGAAACAAACAGATTCTAGAGAGAGACAGACAGGCAGGCAGAAGAAAAGTCTGGGGTTTGAAGTAGTAAACGCGCAGGGGGAGAGCCTCCTAGAAAATAATCAAGAAGTATTATCTTTGAAATATTTTTTTTTTCAATTTCGCCGATATGGAGATTTAATGTAAAATTTATCTTTACAGAAGTTATCGAAAGATTTTTTATGTACTTCAGTAGGAATTTAGGCTACGATTTAGTAATCAGGCTTGTAGCAAAGCATGTTATCAATGTGGTTTGAAGTGTACCAGTTTCTATAAATAGCTATTCAAATAAACAAGGCGGAATATTTTTAAATTCAAATGTAAATATTTGCTACAAAGAAAATGTTGCATCAATGAAATTAAATTTGCATTAAACTACGCTTTCTAAAATACGCTCTTTGCTGCAAATTCGATTACGAAACTTTAAAAAGCTTCGCGTTTTAAAAGATCCGGCCTTTTTTTTTTTTTTTAAGTTTTGAGCAATTCCCGCTTAAGAAAATGAGATGCTTTGCGAAATTTAAAATATATATATATATGAAAACATAACAGTATATATGAATTTATATATGATATTTTGTAATTCTATCATTTAATTTGCTCTTTTTCATATAGTGTATCTTCTTTATATCGTAACTAGCTGTTACCCGTGACTTCTTTCACGTAACATTAAAAGACAGAAAAACAAATGTACAAATGAAGCAAAATACATCACTCCCGATAATTAAAAACGTAAATAATTAACTAACTCTTTATCACATTTCATAGAAAAAATACGATATTTCTTTGTTATAGGGGCCTTGACATAAATCGGTTTAAAAAAAGTAAAATTTTGTGCCAAATAACCGTGGAAAGGAAACTGCAACCAATGGAAAAAGAACAGCCAAATAAAATCGTGTAAATCGACGAATTGGGTAAAAAGAAATGTCAATTTTACCTGATAAGCCATTTTACTTTTAACGACTTTGAGAAACGTTTTAACAACTTTCATTTAAAAATAATCCATTGGAAATAGTATATGCTTTTTCTTTAAATTCAATTCTTTTGAATAGGGATGAATAGTTCTACACCTAAATGCAAGGAGCTTCAATTGCAAAGCTTTTTGCAGCCCAAAATTACATGCAAACGTAGCACTTAAATTGCAAAGCTTTTTGTAATCCAAAATTATATGTAAACATTACTTTTGCATGTAATTTTCATTGCAAATTAACATTTATTACGGTTCAAATTAAAATTAACTTGGGTGCAAATTACATGTAAATGTTTCGTTTGCATGTAATTTGGGGTTGCAAAAAGCTTTGCAATTGCAAGTGTTACGTTCGCATGTAACAGCAAGTTTGTGTCCTTGGTTTAATTTATAGCTGAAACAAATCTTGATTTCTTGACACTATGCTGACAGGCGATTTTTGCTCTGCAGAATAAATTGATTCACAAAGTTTGAATATGTGGAAATATGTTTTTTTTTCGGAAATTTTACTGTAATCAAGATTTTTTTTTCACCAACTATTCAAATTGAAAATAAAATAATTTTTTTCAGTTTAAATGAGAAAATGGCATAAAAATATATTCATCCGTTTTATTTCTTCTTTTTTATCCACAAAAATTGAGTAATTTAAGTACCATTTTAAGAGAAATTTCGTTAAAATTTACAAAAAAAAATATTAATATCTCGGAATCTAATTCAAAATTTTAAATTCTCAGAGTTTATATCACATCCTCGAATCAATGATAACCGGTGTTAAGTAAATCACGTTGCATTAAGAGGAGTAGTTGCGAAATACACACAGTCAGATTTTAACTTAATAGACTTGTGTTCAATTTTCTTTTCCTAATAATCTTACTGATGCTTGTATTATTAATCACAGAGTTCAGAGACTAAATAGAGATGAAATGTTCATGTTTGGCGTAATGATGAAAATGCAACCCTACAGTCGGCCCAAACAACTGGCGGCTTGCTTTGAAAACCTCTCCCCGTCCAATGAATCCAGTCATTGTTCCACGTGCAGCCTCTCTCCATCCAATGAAGTCAGCCCTTGGGCCTAATGATTTGAGCGATAACCGGCTTTATATTGCAAGCTGATTTTACGGTTCATTACCTCTCTATTCTTTCACTGTACTCAGTAATTTTTAATGTATGAAATTGCTACACGCTCCATTTGAAACATATTTAAAAAATCCCGTTTCATTATGACGTCATTTTGATCCCAGAGAAATCTCTTTTCAATGATATAATTCTTGTTAATTTTCTTTTCCTGGCAATAATGACGTGAATTTTAGCAGAAAACTCACATCTGTTTGTAACTGATATTCAAGCTTATTATTAATCAGTATCAAAAAAATATTTCAGTTATTCATCTTAAATATGACGTCCATTATGTATATACTTTTATTATCCCTCTAAGCGTGTGGAACGTAATATTCCGTTCATTAAGCTCCAGGTTTCACTGCAATATATGCAATGTTTAAGATAATATAATTCTATAGATTTAATGTTTTTTCAAAACATTGAAGAATGATTAATACTCTCAAGGGTTACATTCATATTTGTAATTAAGTTTTATTTATAATGCTGAAAGAATTATATTTTTTTAGCATTTAAAACAAAATGCAGAGAAAACAACATTACAATTTTACCCTTTTTCAAAACGCTCAGAGGGTTAAACACTGATAGTCATGCTTTTTGTAATATTACGAATATTTGAAAATACATGTTTTATTTAAGACGTCATATTTGTTCAAGCCAAGAAGGATCCTTTTCATAGTTACATGGTTCAAGCGAAATATTTTTCTTAATAATATAATTATTGTTAATTCTTCTTTCTAATTATAACGCAGTTTTTGACAGAAAAAGATCTTTTTAATGTAACCGATATTCATACTTCATGTATAATAACAAATATTCCATATTGTTGTTTCAAATATCACAGAAATTCCTCTTCTTTTGAATTATTTTCATTTTTCACGCGAAAATCGCTCAATTGAATCTTAATTGTTGAGGAAAAATTATTTTTTCGCATTTTTATTTATTGGCAACGATCAAAGCCCTAGCAACGATAAAGTAAAATGGTTAAATTTTATCTAAAAATGTCCATTGATTCTCTAGGAAAATAATCAAATTTTGAATTATTAAGAAAAATATTTGAATAAAATAAACAAAAACCAGCCTATGTTCATTTGAGGATTATTATCAACCTATATGCACAGATACAGGATCATTAAATGCTCTATTTTGACGCTGGCTTCAGCCTAACATTTGCACACAATCAGATTTATAATATTACCAGAGGGCCCGTGCGAAGATTTCGCACTGAAATCTAATATTTTTTAGGTACTTCTCTCTATTAACCCGTCGACCGCTTTTCATAACAAAAAACTACCGCCAAACTGTAAGATTAAACGCCAAAAATGCAGTCCCATTTACTTGATGTCAGAATAATTATGCATGTTTGTTACGTCATTTAGTGGTATTACATTCGACATTTGCGTGTATTTTTCATTATGTTTTACTGATTTAGTAGTTATTTTATTAATTAAAATAACAATTGTGCCCTTAAATTCTTATATTTTATTTATTTTTCGATATTCCAATGGCAACGTTGTCCCGTTTATTTGGCGATAGTTTTTTGTTATGAAAAGTGGTCGACGAGATAATAAAGAAGTATAATTTTTTATCAATATGTAATATTTATTAGATGCAGGTTTTAACTTCTAAAGAAAAAGCAAGGATAAAAATATCTGCAAACAACATTTAGTTGTTAGTCAAGCCAGAATATCATCTAATTTATTCCATCAAAGTTGGACTAAAAGCTGATCCAAGATTGCTAAAGGCACGCGCGAGAAAAAAAATTAACAATCTTATTTTGACTGCATTAGAGGATGACGTCATCCGCTTCGGGAAAACCATGGGATTTAGAAATATAAATCTAAAAATTTCAATTTCAATTTTGCTTTTTAATCATAAGTATAAAATAAACCCGTGCGGTGTTTTTTATAATAATTGCTATGAGCATCCTATAATGTGGTATTTTATTTTTTTGGCAACAATAATTTCAGGAAAACCTTTCATTTCTTTCATGAAAACAATGCCGATTTAATTTTTTAATTTCAGCAAATTTTAATCAAAAACATGTTTTAACGAATTGTTAAGTGGGCTATGTCAGAAGCCTGTTCTAAAACCTTTCATATGGTATCTCATTCGTTGTTCTGCGTTTCATATTTTCTGAGTAAAAGGGATGTTGACAGGAGAAATAATATATAAGGATTAGGATTGTTATCCCTATGTTCTCAGCAATATCACTCAGACTAATCCGTTTGAGAGAAGTCCTAGTTTAGTTTAATTTAATTACGTAATCCTTATTAATAATAGTTTTAAATCTTTACAAGAGCTATATGTGGTTTTTTAATCTTGCCTGTCTGTCACTAGATTTATGATGCACGTTAATCTTTTTAGCTATTTAAAATTCTAATTATTGTATAACATAATAATCAATTGATAAATGCTAAAAAATATAAAGAGTGTGTTTTGTTGTAAATAAATTTATTAAAGGTAACATCTGTTTTTTTTTTTTTTTTTTAACTTTTATACATTTTAGCAACATAGCACATTTTTTTGTCCAAACAATTACTGCGTAATTTTACATTTTGTACCGCTTGAAATAAATATTTCGATCACTGTAATAATGCCTTTACTAAAATATGCCTTATGAACTTCGGGGCCGTATACAGCTACAACGATGAATTTCATTGAAGCCGATATCATCAGATCATCTTTTTGTCTTTATTTTCATCTTATGGATGGATATAATGAGTGGTTTCGGCTGAATTACATTTAACCAAGAAATAAATTAAAAGTTTTTTTTTTTTTTTTTTTTTTTTTTTTTTTTTTTTTTAAAGCGGAGGTTATAACTAAAAAGTTGCTTTTAAAGGAATTTCTTGTAGTTAAAGGTTATTATTATGACAGTCAGAATTATTGTTTAAAATAACAATATATAGTGATTAGCAATATTTCATTCCCTAAAATTGTATCATCACTTAAAAATGGATAGTAACATTATTCAGCTTGTCTTTCAAGTTTAATTGATTGCTCACTGTATATTATATGTATAAATATATATATATATATATATATATATATATACAAATACAAAGAATTTTACATATTATTCTGTGTCAGTATTTGTGATATAATATTTAAGAAACATAAGTTTAGGTGACAAGGTCTTTCTCAAATCTGACTAAGTGGAGTTTGGGCTGTATATACCTATTGTCAGTAACAAAATTCAAATTACGAATAGAGTATTAAATACTGATACCAATGATTAATATTTGATATGCAAACTTTATATAGGACATCATTTGTAGAATATTTGAAGTAGATAATTGTTTTTAACTTTTTAAATTCTTTATATTAACTTTTCTTTTAATGTTTATTTAAATATACGAGTGAAAAAAATCTAATACATTACCTCACAGTTACATTGTAAATAATGCATTGCAGTATTTTTCTGAAAATACTGGGCGAAAAAAGAATGTTTTGTGAAAAGAAAAATCTCACTAAACAATAATAAAGTCCATGAATAATTGCAATTAAGCTACTTTCAAATCTTAACAATTACATAAATAATGTGAAAAAAAGTAATTTCAGATAAATGAAACTAAAATCCAAGATTAAAAGCTAATAATTCATGACATAATTTCAAACATAAAATCTCAACAGATGGGAAGTAATAAGAAATTATTTTTACCAAAACTATTGAATCTGAAATATTTAGATCAGAACAAAATATTTATATTACAAATGTAAAAAATGAATAAAATAATAAGCATTTCGGTTTTTATTTGGTTTTAGAGATTTTGATGTAGATTTTTTGGAACTTTTCGTTTATATCCTGTGAAAAATTTAATGCAAAAAAAAGGATAAATAATCATGTGCATTATTTTGAAGCGTTTATGTGTTCTATCAACATGTAATAACTAGGTTTCATTCCGATTTAAATATTTTTCTAGCGCTAGATAATTGTTTTTAAAGTCTGCCGGAAATTCGAGCAAATGACGTCATCACGTTTAACTGTCATACAAATCGTAAGAAATTTAAAATTTTGTTGCCAGTTGTCCTACCAAATTGTAAAATATGTAAGGAAAAGTATTTGAAAGAGAAACACCTGAATTATTAGAACCATCTTAATTATTGAACCTAATATAAAAGAACATGTCCTGACTGACTATTAATCAACGCACAGCCTGAATCGTTGGTCTCAGGACAATGAAATTTGGAAGAGAGGTTCCATATACAATGTAGGTACCCACTAAGAACGGATTTTTGAAAATTCATCCCTGAGATGGTTAAATGGGGGGGGGGGGGGTCAAAATTTTCAGGTCATTTCGCTTTTTCGGCATATCTCAGCAGCAGTTTTCGGTAGGAGAGTGAAATTCAGTATAACAAATCTACTAAAAAACAGTTAAACACGTATTTCAGCGAATTTAGAAATTCAACCACTAAGGCGATTAAATGGGGAATCGAAAGTTTTAGATAATTACGCCTTTTCGCCATATGTTAGAAACAGTTTTAGGTTTGAGCGTGAAATTGGGGATAACAAATCTACTAAAAATTAGTTACACATATTTCAGCGATTTAGAAATTCAAACATTAAAGGGGTTAAATGGAAGAGTCAAAAGTTTTATGTTTTCATTTCGCCTTTTCGACATATCTTTGCAGCAGTTTTAGGTAGGAGCATGAAATTCAGGACAAATCTACCCGTGATTATCTAGGAGTGGGCCCCAGTAGCACTTTGTCTGGGGAATCATGAAAAAAAAATATTTATGTCGCGAAATCTTTATATAAGTGCTTTTTTTAATTCTTATTATTTATTTTCCTATACTTTTAATTTAAAGTATTTTACTTATATTTTTCTGGTTGCATGTAGAATGTATTTTCTGGGCCCCAAGCGAAGTCAGGGCGGTAGCTACAGTATATACCTGGGCCCCACTCGGAAGCGACCGGCTAGACGGGCGAAGATCGACTAGTATCTTTATAGCCAAGTTGTAGACAACTGGAAACACAGGAGATCCTTAAATTGTAAATGCAGAAAAAGCAACGGATGTTACTGGTCAACAAAAAATTCTTCATTAAAAAAAACAGAAAGATCTAAATAATATATCCCAGTCCTGCCCATTGCAGAAATTTTCAATACAACTTCTTGTCATGTAGCATTTAAAAGTTACTCAAAATATTAAACTTTCCAATAACAATCTAAATAAAGTTTTTTATTCGTTTTTGCAATTTATCCGGCCTTATAAATTTAAAATAAATATGATAAATTGGATCACAAATTTTACAAAACATGAAATCAATATTTTATTTGGTAAATCAATCACATTAGTAAACGAGAAATTTAATTTAATCCAGTCGGATGTGCCAATCACAAAACATTCTTCTATATTTTACACGTTGCTATTTCAAAAAGTTGTTACACGTGTTAATATTTTAATGTTATTACCCCCTCTCTTCGATATTACCCTATCTTTGATTTTCTTTTTAAAATACGAGTTAATCTCGATCATATTTTTTCAGTCGCTGGTGAATCGTTTGGTTAGCTGGATACGAATCATCCGTCGCTGCACGAACAGTCGATGTACAATAGAGCTACGAAAGCTTGTCTGTTTTATTAAGATAGCGCCTACATTTTTATTTTGACATATTTATGTATTGTAATTAAGGGGTCTCAGGAGTCTTACTTTTTCTCTGAAGATGCAAGTTTGCATTATGTCACATTTTATTTTATTTCTGATTTCATATAACACACAATAAAATGAAATTTTTGCTACTAATATGTCAATATCTGCTTGATTTAACATAATTATTTCAATGTTGTACAATTCATATTTAATTATTTAAAAAGGTTTAAATTAAAAAAAAAATCTCCTCTGATAGCCACTGCGCGCAAGGTTGTAGAAAAAATATTGCTTCAAAAATAATAAACAAAACTGATAATGATGTGAAATGGATGTATCTAGAACTTATACTTCAATTTGAAGCAATTAAAAATTTATTTATTTTTTAAATTTAAATTTAAATTGTAAAATGTTTAAAAATTTCATTTTTGTTGAAAAAATGCCAATTAAAAATAATTAATTTTTAATTGCTTTAAATTGAAGTATATGTTCAAGATACATCAATTTTACATCATTATCAGTTTTGTTTGTTATTTTTGAAGCAATATTTTTTTCACAACCTTGCGCGCAGTGGATACCATGCGAAAAAGTTTTTTTTTTACTTTTTCTTAAAATTTAAACCTTTTTAAAATAATTAAATATGAATTATACAACATTGAAATAATTATGTAATATCAAGCAGATATTGACTTATTAGTGGTAAAAATTTTATTTTATTGTGTGTTATATGAAATCAGAAATAAAACAAAATGTGACATGATGCAAACTTGCATCTTCGGAGGAAAAGTAAGACTCCTGAGACCCCCTTAATGTGCACACTAATAAAAGATAAACATACTAAATAAAAGATAACCATAATTAATAAAATATAAACATATAAAATAAAACATAAACATATAAAATATATTTATATTACAAGATGTTTGTGTTTGATTAGAATTATTTTGTGCTTTTACAAAAAAAGTCAAGAAAATCGCACAAAAAGCCCTATCACAGCGCCCCCTTCTTCAAGCGAAATATCCCCAAATTCATCTGTGTGTTGCTGGTAAAACCAAAAACATATATATGATATTTGGTTCATTTCTATGCGTAACTTCTTACACTTTTCGATGATACAAAGAGGACACACAGACACAGACAGTTTTGATGATCCGAAAAAAATTTCGACCTCCGTCAAAAAAAAAAAAAATTATATTGTAATACTTTCTTCTAATATACACAGAAAAAAGTAAAAGGTTAAACAATAAGCTTTTATTTTTGAATTTCTTTCTTTTATGCATTGATGAATCATTCATACAGATAAAACTATATTTTTGATGTATGGAAGTGTGATTTGCCTCAAAATCTCTATAATAAAAGCACAAAGCATTTGACTGTCGTCAGCAATTCCGGGATGACCGTTTCTCTCTTTCATATGCCAGGCGCTTGTACTTTTATGTACCATTGTTAAGTTCATTGTGATTGTTAATTTTGTATTGTTGCACTTTACAGACAAATATTGCTACATCATCATTATAAACAATGTCAACACTACTGAAGATTTTCTAAACACAAAAGATTCATTCATCGTGAAAGTTTAAAATATTAAACCATGGAGGTAATCGTTTACGATGTAGCCAGGTGTAAGAAAAAAAGTGAATGAAATCCTCAGGGTGGGAAGAGTGCGGAGCCTGACGTCAAACAGTCATGTCTTCGTCCCGATCGCGTGGGAATGAGTGAGGTAAAAACTTTTCCAATATGGCTATTCAGGAAGCAGAATAAACGGCCGTGTGATAATTAAAACATTTAAAAAGATAATTGCTCGAAGGTAAAGAAAAACGCCTTTAGTTTTTTTATAATGATACAATGAAACGCCGAGTTTGTATTGTTGCCGGCATTTAGAGAGCATTTCAAACGAAATCACGTGTGTTTATCCTTTATCTGAGGGCCTCGAAAACGACCGTCTAGATGGCGTAGCCTGGCTAGTTACTTGTTGTTGTTGTTGTTGTTGTTGATTCGACCCGAGGGCCCGGTGAGCAGTGGCTAGTTACTTATAAACATTGTTTTGATTATGTTGTTGTAACACCATTGTTGCCACAATTATTGTAATATTCTGTAATATTTTCGTCCTGTGAAAAAGCTGATTTTCGCTCTTGGAGTGTGACATTGATGAGGTATGATCCTGAAAATAACTTACCACATTTTAAGCAGGAAAGGTGAAAACACGTTTTTGGATATATGTAAATCCACTCACGGCCAGTAATTTTGCATATTATGTACTACATTATTCTTTTAAAAACATACACAACATACATTTTTACAATTAGACTACTATGCATATAAATGCTTTTACTAGAAACCATACCATTGATATATACATTCATTTATAATGCAAACACGAACACAGAAAATATATTTATCAAATAATGAAACATAGTACAGTAACGCACACGGGCGGAGCTTCCTGTTTAAAAGATGAATACTACTCGCTAAAGATGTTTTAATACTGCAGTGTCATCGACGATGGACTTGGGCGTTCAAATTTAGTTAGAAGGAAGAGGGTGAAAAACCAATTACCAGATTTTGTTGACAGAAATACAGACAACAAACGACGTTAAATGAAATTGTATAAAAACATTTTTATGATATGATTTAAAGTTCATTTTTGGTTTATTGCTATATCGCATGCATTATTTTCAGTTTACGATATAAAATATTGTTCTAATGAAAATAAAAATAAAACCAGTGAACCTGTGCGAGGATTATATTTTTTTACCAATATCTAATATTTTTGAGATGCAAGTTTAAACGCCTAAAGGAAAATTAAGGCTTAAAATAGCTGCAAATTACCATTAGTCAAGCCAGACTATTGTCTAATTTATTCCATCAAATTTACATTAAAAACTGATCGAAGACAGCAAAATGCACGTGCAAGAAAAATAATAACAATCCTATTTTTAAAGTATTAGAAGATATCATCACCCACTTTTGGAAAAGTACGGTACAAAGAAAGATAATTTAAATTACACATAATTAACGTTTGCAGTCATATTTTTTCTTAAACATATATAATTAATAAACAGACATACATACAATCAATACAATAATCCAACATGGAGTGAGAAATTAGCCAGAGCCAGGAATCGAACCTGGGTCCACAGCGTTCCGGGCTGTTGCTCTAACCACTGAACTACTCCGGCCGACCCCTGAGTCTGCAATTTCCCACTAATAAACCATGTTGGAGAGAAGGTCACCAGCCATCAACCAGACAGCCATGACGACCGGACAACGGTGAATAGATTTTACTATTCCAACGATCTACGAATATATATTAAATTACACATAATTAACGTCTGCAGTCATCGTTTTTTTTAAACATATATAATTAATAAAGAGACATACATACAATCAATGCAATAATTCAACATGGAGTGAAAAATTAGCCAGAGCCAGGAATCGAACCTGGGTCCACAGCGTTCCTGGCTAAACATATATAATTAATAAACAGACATACATACAATCAATACAATAATCCAACATGGAGTGAAAAATTAGCCAGAGCCAGGAATCGAACCTGGGTCCACAGCGTTCCGGGCAAAGATAAATTGAATAGATTAAAATACATTTTAAATTATTATAACAAATCATACCACTGCTTCGATCGATCGATGGTGTCTTCTCTTCTAACATTTTAATTTCAATTTTGTTTTTTAATCATAAATATAAAATTATCCCTCGAAGAGACGTCACACTTTGTGTACTCTTTATTTATTTTTTATAATCATTGTTGAGCACGATATAATACGGTATTTATATTTGTGGCGACATTGACTTGAGAAAAACCGTTCATTTCATTTATGAAAAAATAATGCAATTTTTATTATGTGACCAAAACTAGTCGGCTTGTTTTTCAAAAGGATATTTAGGTCTTTTTGTTTACCGTTATCCCTTTTAGAAGGCGTATTTTATGCTAAACATGGAATATTAATATTTTAAATTATCTATTTATGTAAAAAAAAAATCTTTAATTAAGAAACATGTCATGAGAAATTATCGAAGGAAAAATTTCGTACTCATTAAAATTACATGGCATAAATTCTTCTTCTTAATTACATTTCTGTCTCTACTTCTGGAAATTAACTGCAGAAGCATGGCTTATCATTAAGTTTTAAAGGATTCTCCACAAATCTTAACCCATTAAATTCTCATCAACAGCCCGATGTAAAGTTCTTGTTTGTCACACTGTAACAAGCTAGATCTTTTGTAGCGAGATAGAGGGCCTGCGTAGCACATTATTTAAAAATTCTGTTATTCTATCTTCAAAGTAGGCGCTAAAATGTTTATATGATCAATGTTTAAAAATTCCATTACATTTGAGATATTGTTATCTTAAAAATTTTATTATTTGTCCACGATTGTTGAACATTTATTTATCTATTTTTCAGCATTTATTTCAGTAAGTATGTTCCTCAAAATTTCTCGGAAAACTTTGAAACAATTAAATTGAAAAAAAAAACACTAATATGTAAAGAGGTTTAAAATAATGCTTAATAATTTAATGAGAAGGCATTTGACAGCACAAAACCTAATATTGTGAACATTTCAAATAAATATTTTAGATTTTCCAATGTCTGTGATTACTTTTATTTTAATAATTTGAGAATTGTTAAGTTGAAAACTGGAATATATAAATCATTTACATTTCTAAGTGTTTTAACATCTTTTTCAGAACCAATTTGAATATAAAAAACTTTGAAATAATTAGCAGGATAAAAATGTCTAGTTCTGAAAAAACTAGAAAATATTCTAAACATTAGTTAAATTGTGAAGTGTTCATGATTTTTTTTAATCATCTAATTGTATAAATACGAAATGAAGTGAAATACTTATCCGTTTAAATTTTAAATTTAAATTTAGAGAAAGTAGTATCTGATATTAGTAATTTTGTCTAATCTTCCGTAAGTAAACTCACACAAGCACAGCCAAGGTTTTTCTCAAATATGAAAGATGCTAGCAATAAAATGGTTTAATGTGGATATGGATACCATTAGTTGTCCCAAAAATTACTCTATTGTGCCAAATTATACTCGTTAAAATACGCCAATTGGTATTACAAAAAATTATTTAATAGATTTAAAAGTATCTGAAAAAGTGAACAGATGGCAATCGAAAAGCAAGTCTATACAAAGAGAAATGCCGGTATATAATGATTAAAAATATATTTATTTGCGTGCTTTAGATCGTGCGGTCGAAGTGAAAACTTCTATGGCGATCATCGATTTGAAGTAATACATTTAAATATAATAACACACAGTGTGTTTATTCCGGTATAAACTCGTCCAAACCATGGATGGGAAACAATGGATTACTTCCATTGTTGCAGAAAAAGAAATAATAAAAAATATTCAGACAATTCAAACGTCTTTTTGGACGTATTTTTTAATTCGGAGCTTAAATTTCGGTAAAAATATTTCTACAAGTGTTACTTTGGTTTTATAAAAAAAAATTTAAAAAATTCATATTTACTCTGAAGTAACGAGAATAGCGTCTATTGGGTTTATTTTATCTGTATGCATTATAACTTTATTGATGACATTTTTTTCATTAAAATTGAATAGAAAATATATTTTTATTTGAATTCATGGTGATTAAGCATAAAAGTACGTATATATAATACAAAAAATATATGATTTTGCCAACATAACGTAATTTTCAGTCTATTTTTCAATTGTTAATTATAACTAGTCGGATATGCCAATCCCAAAACTTTCTTTTATCTCATACATGTTAAGACTTCAAATTTCGCTATCACAGCGCCAAAAAATCAATATATTTCGTTATTCTGTTGTACGTCAGTTGCTTGCGACGCGCTGGGTTACCTTCTCTGTACGAGCAGCTGATTTTCAACAGCACTACGAAAAATGAAGGAAACACTCAAAAATTGTTATTACAGCGTCCCTTTCTGTCAGAATAGCCCCAAATACAATTGAGACCTGCAGGCAATAATCAAAAACATATACATAAAATTTGGGTCAATTCTATGCATAACTTCATACATTTTTCGATGGTACAATAATACAAATTGCACAAAAATCGCTATTACAGTGCCCCCTTCCGGCGGAATATCTCGATATTTACGAAGGACCTGCTATCTTTATGAAAAATTTATGTTTTTTATTGTCTTTTATGTTCACTCCTAAAAATAAACAATTTAGAAAATTTTTATATACTATTTATATACCTTTTATACCATACTACGTATGATGGGTAAGTGATATATAGAATACATATTTATAGGGTCTTCTATTAAGCAAGAAAATTATTGTCGGAAATGCTTTGCAAAAATGTCATTCATTTAATGGAACTGTAATTGCGTAAATTTTACATGTATGTACATGCTAATGGAAACAATCGTAATACATTTATTTTAATAAACCAAAATAATTAATATATATCATGCAATAACATAAAACTGATCATGTAAGAAATAGTTTAGCGAAACTAACATGTTTCAGTTTAAATTCAATAATAATTATATTTACTCTTTAAAATAAACAATTTCGAAAATTTTTATATAGCTTTTATCTGAATGAATATTTCGAGAGTCCGAAAAAAATAGTTCCGGATAATCAAGGTTACTGAAATTCAATAAACTTCTTCCCATTCCTACATACTAAGTACCTACCAAATCTGCTGTGTCTGTAAACGCTCTATCTCCCGAATAAATTGAGATAAAGACTTGAAATTTGGTATGTACTTAGTATGTAATAATTGGAAGAAGCTTATTGAATTTCAGTAACCTCGATTATCCGGAACTATTTTTCCGGACTCTCGAAATATTCGTTCTGATAAGAAGTATATAATTTTTTTCGAAATTGTTTATTTTAAGGACTGAAGATAAAAGATAATACAAAAACATAAATTTTGCATAAAGAATGAAGTCGTTGAATAATTAACTGCCGAGATATTTGTAATCCTATTTTCCATACTCTTCAATTTTTCATGACCCTGTATTTCATTCAAATTTCAATTTTAAGATATATTTTAATTGGAAATGAGACGCTTAATCTGACGCAGTAAACCGTTAGTTAATATGATTAACATTTTTGGAGTTATAAAGATGTTTCTTTTACGCAATTCAGTAATAGAGCATTTAAAGTTTATGACGTCATCAAGCCACGATTTTTATTCGAATTGCAATGCATTTTATAAGTAGTTTAAACATGTTTTATTTTAATATTTTATATTATGCATATCCATGATGGGTAAGTATTATGGTGTCCCCCAACGAATAATATAGAATTCGGAATCGATTTTAAATAAAAGGAATTACGTAGCTTACAAATGACAACAGATATTGTTTGGTGATTATTTGTACAAACCTTTTTCATTATCTCTTCTTTCGAAATTCCAAACTAATGCAATGGAATGATCTGATGATAAGAGAGATATTTATGCTGTTTGAAACTTTTGTTTAACTTTCCACTGCTAATTAGATTGTAAATTGATATTTTCTTAAATCATTACTTATCGGTTCAATTTATTGTTTATTTAATATTTTGCTTATTGTGGCAGACATTTAACTGTGTAAATATGCTTAAAACGGGTATATTCTAAAAATTGCTTTCTCATTTATTTAAATATTAGAAGAAAAAATCTTATTTTAATTTACTATTTTCAATATTTAACTTCAGATTTAAAAATAAAATCATGGTAAATAGTGATTTATTAACTCATATTGGATGCTATTTTTTTTTATTAAATCATAAATTTTTTCTTTAAAATAAAACCCAAGATAATCATTCTGATTAGAAACAGTTTAAGACTACGTTTATACAATTTTTCTAGATTGAAATTATTATTTTTTGCGTAAGAGAGTAATTTATTTCAATTATTTTAACACGATGGCTCTTTAGTAGCGTATTCCATCACATCAAGTTGTAAAAACGATCTTCTTGATGTAGCGTCTCAAAATGACATAGTTTTTCTATGTCTGCCAAGTCATTCCACTCAATTTCTTCAACCATTAAATCGATGATTTTTCAAAACACTTAAGAATTTTTGGTACGAAGCATATCAACAATGGATGAATGCCATCCCAAAAATTAGGACGAGCTAAGGTGGGAGAAGTTCTCAGTCCAGCATGGAAAGAAAGTGCTGCCGCACAAAATGAAATTGTGTCTTTTGAAGCAACGGGGATATTTCCATTTAATCCAACAGCTATTCCAAGTCGAGGTTTCGTTCAGTCAAACGAACAACATGAGTCACAGCCCCAGTTTTTCAAGGAAAAATGCACTTAAAAAGTCCTTCCGGCCTGTACCGGGAGGAAAAGGTAGCTTTCCTATATCTTTGTTTTAAAATTTTAGCTAATGTTACACGAAAACAGCAACTTAAAATGCAAAGAAACCGTTTACAAAAGATTCGTTAATACTGAATTTGAATAAGAAATTCACCAAATTATTGAGCAATAGCCAAATTGGTTTAATTTATGAAGACTTATTTTGGTCGCCAAATTTGGCGATATTTCGCCAAATGTCGCCAAGTTTGGCGAGAATTTGGCGCTAACGGATATGAATATATAGTTTTATGCGTTTGATTGGGAAAATTATTACAACAATGAAAATTTTTGTAATGTGCTGTCTTGTTTCAAAATGTCAGCCACCCTAGAATTTCAAACTGCTCTATCTCAGCCGTTTTTTAAGATAGAGGTAAAACAAAAAATGCTCTGGAATCCTCGCTTCAAGGCCTAACACTGAATTAAAAAATAAATTTGAATTTTTAACTTTTTTGTATATTTATTTTAGTTTTAAATTTTTAATTGGCCGCCATCTTGAAACAAAATGGCGGACCAAGCTGGCCAACGAACTCGGTCGAGACATTGGTGAGCTTAATACACACAATTAGTTTCATCAAAATTGATTTATAAATACGAGCGTTATCGTATGACATAGGTCAGATATATATATATATATATATATATATATATATATGGATATATATATATATATATATATATATATATATATATAAATCAACATTTGAACGGAGGGTGGTTTTGGGGTCTGGGGGTCATGATCGGTGAAAATATATCGAAATTTTCCGGAACTGCTTTCCTCCGAACGGCTACAATAGATAGCTTTATACTTTTTTGTATTGAAAGCTACCTAAAAGAGTCGAACAATCTCTTAAGACCATTCGCTAAGCAACCGATTCAAGACCTCCCCCAGCCATGCACATCACTAAAATCATACAAGCAGTTGACTGGCCTAACAATCAACTTGTCATTAAGTGATAAAGAAGATCTAATTCCAACTGCGGAAAATATTTTCTCCAACAAAATTTCTTGTAGAAATTTCACCTGTTCCAGTTTATGAAAAGAAAAATCAACGTAAAAGAAGGCCAGAAGCTATTGAAGAAAAGAAAGTAAAACGGCAGAAAAAAAGTCGCTTATGAAGGAAGAAAATCAAAGCAAGGAAAATAGTTGAGAAAGGAAAATAAAAGACATATAAAAGCGAAACCAAAGCAGAGAGAAAATAGCTGCTACGAATTTTCAGATGTCATAGGCTTTCTAAAAAGGAAGTGTTTAAGAATAAGTCAAAAGCTAGAAAGCGATTATCTGTAAAAGACGATGATATGGATGATGGTGAAATTCCCCTCCATGATTTAGAAAATGAGGATTTTTTTAAAGTGAATGAGAATGAGTGTGCAGAGTTTCTAGAAGAGTATGATAAAACCTTGGAAAAATGTGATTGGATCAAGTACATTTAGTGCAACTGTTGGTTACATGAAAGTTTCTCAAAGTACCTAGACAAATGCGCATTTTGCGGCAGAGCTGAGTACATAGTAAATAGTACATCTGTGGACATAGTACATCTGTGCAATTAAGTGTCGATATGAGGCTCATATATGATCTAATTAAATATGCAGAATTTACAGGGTGTTATTTTTTATACAACATCATATGAGGTCCCTAATCATGAGAGGATTACATTAATTGTCATAAGAATAGCATTGCGTATCTCTAAACGTTTTCAGGAAAGTTGAATTCATATTTAAAAAGGAATAAATAATGTTATGTCTTTCAACCCAATAAAAAAAAATATTTGTTAAAAAAAAAAAAAAAAACTTATCTACGACACGAATTTTATGATATATGAAAGCTTATCACCGTAATTGTTTTTATTGTAAAATGTTTTAAAATGTTAATTACAAAAAGGAAATGCAATATATTTTTTATTTTATAATAATGAGAAATTATTTTTATTTATAAATAAAGTTATTCTTGCTAATTCATCTGTCTTTAGCATAAAGCAGATATAAACTCCGTTTAGAACGGCAAGCTGAAAGTCGACATTTCTAGACAGATGAAATTATTGCTGTGCTTAACGGGATAAATACGTTTTTGTATATCGAAATGGAAGAACAAAAACAAAATATATTTGTAAAAGGAATTAACCTTGTCTAAAACAAGAAACGAATTTTATGATGCATGAAAGCTCATCACCGTAATTTTTTCTTGTACTTGTAAAACGATTTTAAAATAACAAATGCTAAACGGAAATCTAATTTTTTATAATAATGTTATATAATTTTTAGTTATAGATGCAGTTGAAATTGAACAAATAAATGTTTAATATGCGAGGAATAAAGATAAATTATTTTTAATTTATTTATAAGACAAGGTATATAAGGTAAATATTTTTTTAATTTCTTATTCTTTATTACTTTCTTTATATATATATATTTTTTTACAATAAATTAATTATTCAAAAAGGAATTTAAATCAGATTTTTTGAATTTAATAAATATATAAGTTTATTTATTTAAATGAAAACTGTATATTGCAGAAATAATACTACAGCTTAATAAACTATCGAATAGATAGCTTTATTATTATTTTAGCATTGCTTTAACTAAAAATTTTCCTATAAAACATTTCAGGTATCATGTTTGATTCATTGCGAATACCCGACAGCAAAACTCTTCTTTATTTAATTTTTTTTCTTTCCCCCTTTTTTTTTTTTGGCTGATTAAGTGATTGTTACATTTATTATTGCAGAAAATATACAAATACATATAATAAAGCATCAAATGTCGATTTGTATAATGATTGATTAATTATAATTCACATTAAATAGGTAAATTACAAATTAAAAAGTAAAGGTCAGAAAAATTACAGGTAAATCTAATTTTTAAGTTTCATAATAGTATATTTTGAGTCGACACATTTTTAGTATTCTTTACTTAATTTTTCTTCTTTAACTTTTCTTTTACTGATTAATTGATTCTTTCAATCGTTATTGTAAATATATACAAAGCTAATAAAAGATCAATTATTAATTTATTTAGTGACTGATTAAATATAAATCACATTAAATAATAAATTACAAATTGAAAAGAAAAGGACAGAAAAATTGCAAGTAAACATAATTTGAGGTTTTATAACATTTAGAGTTGACAAAAGAAATTAAATCAATCATTTGCAGTCTTCTGTCTACTGTCATATCATATAAATTATGTGCCAGGAGAAACACAGCCACAGCACTATCAATATTTATTTATTCTATGGCTGTTCCCCTATTTCTCGATAATTTATGAAAGAGTGTCTTGTTGCATACATTCTGCTCATTGTTATTGCATTATTTTCTCTCTTGTTTGGCTGGATAATTTATTTTCACGCTACGTTTATGTATCAATTACGAAGACATGATAAGTATGATAAAGAAACAAACTATCGACAAATACAATTGATGAGGTTCTAGTATAATTCATATATTACAGATGGCGTCGGCTTCTACTTTTTTTTTCAGTTTTTTTTTCTATCGTCGGTTGCGGTATCTTCAATATAATGCGGTAATTTGAGTATAAATTCTATTTCTATTTTATAAAACATATTTATTTTTTAGGATTACTTAATTTATGTCATATGTGTATACTATTTTTCTCACTGCTTCCGAGTTAAAAGTTTTTAGATAACGGAGGTGTATCAAAAAAGTAAAACTGGTATTTGTTTAGAACTCTGTTAGAAGTAATTTCAGAAGCACATTGTTAAAAAGTCCGTCGGATCTGCAGTTTCAAATTCTTCTATGTTACGTATTTTTAGAGTAATTTGATTTAAAAGGTTAATGTAAAATAGAGTGCTTAGTATATATTGTCGGTCAAGATAATTTGGATATAATGTGTAATTTGAGTATAAATTCCATTTTTAAATTATAAAAACTAACAATGTTTTTTAGAGTTTATTTTTTCAGATTTATCTTTATTATACATATTGAATTTTAAAGTTCGTGGTTTCTCTATAAAGCACACTGTTTTATAAAAGCTTAAATTATGTTTCATATTCATTGAGCTGGAGTAAGATCTATTTAAGTTATGAAACTCAATTGGGGGAAATTTATTCTTCGTATTTGGTATTATTATTATTATTTTTAAATCAAGATATCAATAATTTTCTTCAAGCCGTTGGGTGATTTATTATACCGATAAATCTCTGAAATAATTCCTCCAGAAAGTGCTGATCAACCTTCATTTGACAATGTTGTCATTCGATTTTCTCAAACAACTTACTGCTAAAATGTTCTATACCGAAATGGAAAAATAACCCAAGGCATAACTTTTGTTATCGAGTAACATATCTTGTTTCTCACACAAGCGTTAATATTAAATGTAAGGAAAAAAAGGAAAAATTGATGAACGATTACATTTATTTCCTAGATAAAAGAAATGTCAACATTATATAAAGGAGAGCGTAAAAAAGTCTCTAAGATTCTTTTTAGGTGCGCTCGTAATTATATAAATACGTAGCACCTATAGTCGTCGTTTGGTCCGTCCGTCTGTCCGTCCGTCTGTCTGTCTGTCTGTCTGTCCGTCCGTCTGTCTGTCTGTCCGCATATAACAACGCAAAAACTACCCAACCAAATGGTTTGCAATTTAAAATATATTATCTTTGCAGAATTTTGTCGAGACATTTCAAATTTTATTAAAATCGAATCAAAACTTTAGGAGATATTAATAAAAATATTTATTAAGAAATTTGAATTTTTTTTTTTTAAATCGGTGCTTTTTTGTTATAGGAGCTTCCGATGGATGTTAAATCGTCAAGCGACCGAGATACTTATTTTATGACAGAAATTAATCTGCAGACGATATAATTCATTTCACAGAATTAAAAATCATCAAGATCTGAGTATTTATATAACTAGCTGATACATATATATTTGAATATTTATATAACTAGTTAAGATATTTGTATGAACAGTGTCATAAAATATATACTTAACTAGCTGTTTAACTCGTTCTACGCACGGGATATCATGAATTTAATTCTAAAACGTGCGTACGAACGCACCTCGTTTGTAACGTTTGACGTACAATTTCCAACTTGTTTTATATATAGTAGGGTAGACCGGGGCACATTTTTCAATGAATTTTCTAATTATTATGTTTTAACTTAGGACATTTTAGACATTGTGGTTTTATAAAGCAGTTAATAAAGTCAAAATTTGTCTATTCTGTTGTTGCCCTATTTGTGTTTTTAACCGTAAAAAACAATTTCTTTTAGGTCCAAGTCATTTGCGTAAACGTGCCCCGGGAACGGGGCACGCTTACGTATATTCTAAGTGATATCTCCAAAGAGTAAGTAAAATAAATATTTAATCAAATTTAGATGTTTTATTTATAACTTAAAACACTGTTTAAAACGAAAAAAAAAATTAAAGGGAATTAATTAAAGAACATTTTATGGGCTAAACTGAAAACATAGGGCTGTTACAGTTATCACTGTTACAGTTTTTACAAACAAAAAATAAAGTATTTCCTTTTGCACACTTGTCATGGGACTACCTTTTGCTTCTAAGACATTGAACCCAGTCTTGTCCTTTTTTTTATTGGTAATCACAGTAAGAACGTGCGTAAAGGTGTCCCGATGTCAATGCGTAAACGTGCCCCGTCGCCATGTTTGGATTTATTTTTAACGTGCAACGAAAATTAATAATATTTCTGTTCATACAAATACAGTTCTCAAACAAGTTGGAAATTGTACGTCAAACGTTACAAACGAGGTGCGTTCGTACGCACGTTTTAGAATTAAATTCATGATATCCCGTGCGTAGAACGAGTTAAACAGCTAGTTATGTATATATTTTATGACACTGTTCATACAAATATCTTAACTAGTTATATAAATATTCAGATATATATGTATCAGCTAGTTATATAAATATTCAGATCTTGATGATTTTTAATTCTGTGAAATGAATTATATCGTCTGCAGATTAATTTCTGTAATAAAATAAGCATCTCGGTCGCTTGACGATTTAACATCCATCGGAAGCTCCTATAACAAAAAAGCACCGATTTAAAAAAAAAAAAATCAAATTTCTTAATAAATATTTTTATTAATATCTCCTAAAGTTTTGATTCGATTTTAATAAAATTTAAAATGTCTCGACAAAATTCTGCAAAGATAATATATTTTAAATTGCAAACCATTTGGTTGGGTAGTTTTTGCGTTGTTATATGCGGACAGACAGACAGACGGACGGACCAAACGACGACTATAGGTGCTACGTATTTATATAATTACGAACGCACCTAAAAAGGATAAAATGCTGCTAATGTTCATATATTTGTTTATCCTTAACTAAATATTATAAGTTCACAATAAGTTTCAATGTGTTCAACACCAAATTTACTCACATTGAAAGAAAACAGGTTATCCTTTCCGCATGTTAGACCGAAGCTTGACTGACGCTCAAAAACTTCTGAGAATACCCGCTAGGCAGCAGCATCAATCTGTTATGACTGGTGGGGCGCCAGTTATAACTCGTTTCGGAAAAAGTGCACTGCGTAAACGTGCCCAGTCTACCCTACACTTACCTAAAAATTCTGTTAAAATTTGGTTTTATATAATCTTATATTATATCATATATACCATATTTTATTTTATCATATATTATCTGACCCATCCGGGGTTTCCCGGGACTATGATAATAACCTTATGTAAACCTAAATTTGTATTATTTTATATCTTTAACCCGATTTTGTATAAATTTATATTTTTAATGACAGAATCACGAAAAAATCCTGTTAATTAGATCTTTCAAGAAAACATTATCTCCTTTTTCACCTTGGGTCGTTTCATAGTTTAAAAAAATATATATAGTTTTTGCTATCCAAATACTTATTTTTAATGGTTATAAATATAACGGTTTTACAGCCCGTGCAATACTCCAGCTCTTCAAAATTCAACCAAGGAAACTGTTGTAAAAGAAACTGTCCGATTCAATTTATAATAAACCTACAAAAATAATTACAATAAAAAAAGAAAATTGCATTGGCTAGAAAATTCATTAAAAAAAATATTATTTAAGTTACAAAAATACTATTTCAAATAACTTAAACTTTTCGCTTTATTGAAAAAATACACTTTATTACTTACCCATCATACGTAGTATAGGGTAAGTCTTGTAATCGTTTTGAAAATCGAAAAAAAAAATTTGGCGGATTTACACGCTTCAGACACTGGAGATTCAGAAAACATATTCTTAGAAAAGAAAAAAAAATCCGCCCGTCTGTCTGTGCCTCTGTAAACGCTCTATCTCCCGAACAAATTGAGATAGAGACTTGAAATTTGGTATGTACTTAGTATGTAATAATGGGAAGAAGCTTATTGAATTTCAGTAACCTCTATTATCCGGAACTATTTTTTTTCGGACTTTCGAAATATTCGTTCTGAAAAAAGGTATATAATTTTTTTCGAAATTGTTTATTTTAAGGAGTGAATATAAAAGAAAATAAGAAATTATAAATTTTGCATAAAAAAATGAAGTCGATCGGATAATAAGTTGCCGAGAAATTTTTAATCATATTTTGCACCTGTATTTCATTCAAATTTCAATTCAAAGATATATTTTAATTGGAAATGAGACGCTTAATCCGACGCAGTAAACCGTTAGTTAATATGATTGACAATTTTGGAGTTATAAGGATGTTTCTTTTACGCAATTCAGTAATAGAGCATGTAAAATTTATGAAGTCATCAAGCTACGATTTTATTCGAATTGCAATGCATTTTATAAATAGTTTACGCATGTTTTATTTTCATATTTTATATTATACATATCCATTATGGGTAAGTATTACGGTGGCTCCCAACGACTAGTTAGTATAAGTAATCAATAACATACAATATAAATAAGTAATTATGATAAAATTATCGATTGACTTGAGGATCTAATCTCAGTACAGTGGAACAAAAAAATCCAGAAATATGTATATATCTTTTTGACGCATTCGTAGTACGAAATTTAGTTTTATCATAGAAAATGCCCATTTATTTTACAATAAGACTAAATTTTCACTCAGTGAAACATTGCGCCACCCTCTGAAATTAGCTCTTGAAACTCAGTATCAGCAAAATGAAAGAAATATGGAAATGTAACAGCTTTATGAGTAAAATTCGTGTTTTGTTAAATGTGGACTCATGTTCTGTTCAAATCTTTAAAAAAAAATGTATACGTTTTTATTGTAATAAGAAAATTATGTCAGTAAATATATAATGATTTCAGTTACTTTCTCTGTAACAATAAAAGTAACTCAATTGCCAAAATTTTGAAGAAACTTTATTAAATTTTCGAAATTAAAAATAAAAAATAAAGACGAAAATAATTTAAAAATTAGCTAGCGCGAGCTTTTCTATAAATTAAAAGTTTTCAAATGGAAAAACAAATATATAATTTATTAAATTACTTCAGTAGAAATCCCAGGGCAGATGACTAAAAGAACCCGGCTTGTGAAAAGAACCCGGCTTGTGTTTTAAATATATTTATTCTGCCATATAGTATATACCGCTATGCTGCTTATGTATCTGTCATGTAATAAAAAGAAAATCAAACATTAATTATCATTAACAAAACAATCTTCATTTCCATTCATATAATTAAAAGAATTAATCATTTCCTTAAAAGTTACTAAATTCTAAATAATGAAGAAGAGCGTCCTTCAGATAACAGACAAAAGTTCGTAAAATGTCTATCGAATAAAATTACTTTATCTGACTTTCCGAAACCAACAAATGTCATCATCATTCATTACTTATTGCCAAACTTTCCATATTATGATTGTATGATTAAATTAGCAATGTTTATTATATTAACGTTCCAAATATTCCTGATCATGTTTGTTTAATTTTCAGGAAGTTAACAGTCGTAATACAACTGATTGTTTCAATAAATATTTAAAGCTAAAGAAAATAAAACAGAAGTACATAAACAACTCATAAACAAGAATGTTTTTGAAAAGATGATTACATTACATAAATGAATCACGTTTCACTTAACATCGGAAATAAACTTTACTGTTTGTGATTAAGGACTCTTCTTCAAATTTATTTCATTGAAGAAATACATCTAGCATAGCATAACCAATATATAATAAAATATTATTAATAATAATGATGTACATATTTATATTATTTCGTAAATATATAAAATTTACAAGGATCCATAATTTGTTAATCTATGAATAAAAAGAAATGGATTTACAATCCTGTGATGATTTTTTTTAGAAAGTTTGGTTTAAAAGGCGGAGTCGTTACAGTTAAATAGAGTTTTAAAAAGAAGTTTGTGTTTTTACTGCTATATGTTAAGTTATTTAGTTATGCTGTGTTTGGAGTCTTTTCCGTATTTGGAAATTACCTGGGGCAAAATAATTTTCGGACCTGAAAGTTACCCATTTATTTTGTTACAGATAATAAAACATTTATCTAATAGTATGTGGTATTTCAGTTCGAATATCATATATATGCTGTACATTTTTACTACTTAATACCAAGGATTTAACTTTAAAAAACCGAAGTAAAAAACACGTAACAATTTTATTTCAATATATAGATGTGGTATACAGTGAGACATAGACAGTCGGTATGCACACTGTAATAGTATATATGTTACGGTCAATATGATTAATCCGGTCATTATTAATAATATTCGATTATTTTTAATAATGACCGGATTAATCATATTGACCGTAATATATACATTTGTTACATTCCCATTTTATTTATTTTTAATGAATAATATGAACGACATGTTACTTTAGAATGCTTTCATGTCTAAATATAATATCACATTTAATCAGACATAAAAGATAAAATTACATAAAATACACTTAAAATTACATGCAAACGTTTCGGACTATGTCCTAGACCCTCATAAGTGCAATTACATACGCTGACCGGACAATTTTAAAACCATGTTTACAGCCACTTAAAGACATGAAAACTTCAACGAACTTGCATTAGAGTAAGATCGTATATTCAGGTGGCACCACACAGGATTCATTACTCTAATGAAAGTTCGTTGAAGTTTTCATGTTTTTAATTAGTTAAACTAGTGACTGTAAGCATGGTTTGAAAATTGTCCGGTCAGCGTATGTAATTGCACTGATGAGGGGTAGGACATACCCCGAAACGTTTGCATGTAATTTTAAGTGTACTTTATGTAATGTTAACTTTTATGTTTGATTAAATGTGATATATATATTTAGAAATGTTATACATCAGATGTTAAAAAATATTTAGTTATTTTGCTTTCATGTCTTTGAGAGATTGGCGCCTATAACCGTTGCTAACATCCGCTAATGATTTTCTTCAAGACACCAATTCAAATCCCACCATATTTAGCTGAAAACCCCTAAAAATGTCTATCGCAAGCTATATTAATGATATAAAAATGGGGATATGGGATTGGTTAAATAGCAAATAAAGAATCCGTTTTAATGTGTATTTTTTAATGCTTAAAATAATCAAGAAATAAAATACTTTGACATTTCTATTCTGTGGCACATAATAAAATATTACAATACCCCATTAAATACGTATATATTGATGTAGTAATTTTCAGAAAATTATATTATTGAAATCAATAATTTCATAAATTTGAGATGTAATTTTTATTTATTTATTTATTTATTTATTTTGATTTATCTTACTCCCAGCTGTTTATACAAAATTTTATGATTTATTAACATTTAATTAATTTACGGACATCCCGTTACTAAAATGTTTCGATTAAATATTTTAAAGTTAAAACTGGTATAGGCACCATTGTCCGACCACTGTTCATGTTTCTTTTATTTGATTTATTCTATTGTAGAATTCATCTCATTTCTTTATATAATTAAATGAATAAATTAATAAATGTCTGACGTTTATATATGTAAGTAGCATCTTAGAAATGCTTCCCGCAATAACCAATATGACAGGAACGTGGCGTGGTCGACTCTGAAAATTAAGTCATAATAAACAAGAATCAAAATTTAAATTATTGCTCCACTTTTATTAACATCTAATTCACATTTACTTAGATTCAACAATATGCAAAATAAAATATAAAATATCGTGAATTTAATATGACTGGGATGCCCTAAACAATATTCAATTTAAAATTAATCCCTAACAGGATTGCTCGGAACACATAATATTAACCCTTATATAACGTTCCATTCACTCACCTGGTTACCTCCGTTAGGGATTCGCCTAGAGTAACTCTTTCTGGCTCATCAGTCCTCGGGAAGTGGCTTTCCCTATTCTCCGTCAACACTACTCACCAGTCCTCGGGAAGTGGCTTTCCCTATTCTCCGTCAACACTACTCGTTTCACATGTTATTCAGGTATATCAAAAGCCTTCTAAAAACTTACATTTTCTTTCCTCTCTCCCAGAACTCTGAAAAACCCGAGTCAAAACAGAGAGAGAAAATTATCACTCTTCTCACACCCCACGGTCGATGACCTGACAGGTCATCGGGTGAGAGTTAAAGAGAAATAGGGATCTATGTTGGAGGTCTCAAGCAGCGCTCCTGGTCCATATCACTTGTCGAGTAAAGCCGTTAAAGGGATTAGTATATTCCAAGATTTCGCTAACATATGTCTGTTAAACCGAGGTGTTCGAAAAACATAGCTATAAATTTGTCAGAGGGATTATGTATATTTGGAGAGATAGCTTCCCTTAACATATAAATTTTATAAGTAGGAGTTTGTATATGGAATGGAGGATTAGAATATTGGCCAATGAAAATGAAACAGAATGAAACAGGATTTTGATTAGAGAATATTTTCCTCGGGGGAAAGAAAAAAAAAGGGGATGAGTTTTTGGTGAGGGAGAGAACGGACACTGAAGAAGAATTCTTAGAGCGAAGAAGAGTGATAATTTTCTTTCTCTGTTTTGACTCGGGTTTTTCAGAGTTCTGGGAGAGGGGAAAGGAAATGTAAGTTTTTAGAAGGCTTTTGATATACCTGAATAAGATGTGAAACGAGTAGTGTTGACGGAGAATAGGGAAAGCCACTCCCCGAGGACTGATGAGCCAGAAAGAGTTACTCTAGGCGAATCCCTAACGGAGGTAACCAGGTGAGTGAATGGAACGTTATATATGGGTTAATATTATGTGTTCCGAGCAATCCTGTTACGGAATAATTTTAAATTGAATATTGTTTAGGGCATCCCAGTCATATTAAATTCACGATATTTTATATTTTATTTTGCATATTGTTGAATCTAAGTAAATGTGAATTAGATGTTAATAAAAGTGGAGCAATAACTTAAATTTTGATTCTTGTTTATTATGACTTAATTTTCAGAGTCGACCACGCCACGTTCCTGTCATATTGGTTATTGCGGGAAGCATTTCTAAGATGCTACTTACATATATAAACGTCGGACATTTATTAATTTATTCATTTAATTATATAAAGAAATGAGATGAATTCTACAATAGAATAAATCAAATAAAAGAAACATAAACAGTGGTCGGAGAGTAAACTTTAATATAATTGTTCAATGTATATATTGTTCGATGAATGTTATTTAACTTGTCAGCGATACTTTTGAACAAGTTAAAAACTTACATTATCAACTGTTATATACAACTTCTAGAGGTCAATCAAAATAACAAATTGGAATGTTTGTTTTCGAGATCAATTATGTATCTTATAGCATTAAAAAAAAAAATGAGAATTTTTACTATATTTAACATTGATACCACATCACGTAATTTGATCTCCTATTTCAAATAAGATTTTTTTTTTTGTATGTGTGCTTCCGTTTGCATTACATAAATTTTGCTATTATTATAAAATGCCCCATAGTAGAACACCATGTTGTAACTTGTATAAACCATGTTGTACCTTTTATTTTCAAATTGTTTGAAATAAAAAAAAATATTTCGGGCAAAAATATTGAAGTTTTCAGTCACTATTTTCAGATTTTAAATCTGATATTATTTATAGACATTTAAATTCAAACATGAAAAGTGTCTTACCCCTTACATAGCGATGTAAATTTCCATCACTGTTTACTTAACTTTTAATAAATAAATCAACTTCTTCGCCACCACTATATTTATATAGAAATATTAATCCAGTAAATTTACCGTGAACTATGTTGCTGAACAAAGTTAAAAATCTATCTTAAAATTTCTGGTGTCTAATCTATACTAATATTATAAAGGAGTAAATCTTGTTTGTTTGTTTGTAGGGGGTAATCTCTAGAACTACCGAACCGATTTCAAAAGTGATGGTGGCAAATTGATGGTGACAACCCCTGCTCCAACATAGGCTATATTTTATGTCGGTGCCACTAACCCCAGGGGGTGCAGGAGCAAAAAACGTTCTAAAATTGCGATTTTTCAGTTATCACACTGGCTGTCAAGCCCTGAGAGCTTGGCAGCCGGTTCTGTATGTATGTATGTACGTACGTAATGCGATAACTCTTCATAGAAATATCCGTTTTCCTTCAAATTTTGTTTATAGGTTCACTGTGTTAAGGCGCTTCCCTGATTAGTTTTCGGGATTGATTGGTTAAGTATAAAAGGGGGGGAACAAGGGGCTAATTCCCCCCCCCCTTAATTTATATAAATGGGTTTTTCATGCAGAATTATTCCGTTTTCCTTCAAATTTTGTTTATAGGTTCATTGGGTTAAGACGCTTCCCTGATTACTTTTCGGGATTGATTGGTTAAGTATAAAGGGGGGAACGGGGGGCTAATCCCCCCCCTTAATTTATATAAATGGGTTTTTCATGCAGAATTATTCCGTTTTCCTTCAAATTTTGTTTATAGGTTCACTGAGTTAAGACGCTTCCCTGATTACTTTTCGGGATTGATTGGTTAAGTATAAAGGGGGGGAACAAGGGGCTAATTCCCCCCCCCCCTTAATTTATATAAATGGGTTTTTCATGCAGAATTATTCCGTTTTCCTTCAAATTTTGTTTATAGGTTCATTGGGTTAAGACGCTTCCCTGATTACTTTTCGGGATTGATTGGTTAAGTATAAAGGGGGGAACGGGGGGCTAATCCCCCCCCTTAATTTATATAAATGGGTTTTTCATGCAGAATTATTCCGTTTTCCTTCAAATTTTGTTTATAGGTTCACTGTGTTAAGGCACTTGCATGATAATTTTCGGGATTGATTGGCTGAGTATAAAGGGGGGAACGGGGGGGGGCTAATCCCCCCCCTTAATTTATATAAATGGATTTTTCATGCAGAATTATTCCGTTTTCCTTCAAATTTTGTTTATAGGTTCACTGAGTTAAGGCGCTTCCCTGATTAGTTTTCGGGATTGATTAGTTAAGTATAAAGGGGGGGGGGATCGGGGGGCTAATCCCCCCTTAATTTATATAAATGGGTTTTTCATGCAGAATTATTCCGTTTTCCTTCAAATTTTGTTTATAGGTTCACTGTGTTAAGGCGCTTCCCTGATTAGTTTTCGGGATTGATTGGTTAAGTATAAAGGGGGGGAACGGGGGGATAATCCCCCCCTTAATTTATATAAATGGGTTTTTCATGCAGAATTATTCTATTTGCTTCAAAATTTGTTTATAGATTCATTGGGTTAAGACGCTTCCCTGATTAGTTTTCGGGATTGATTGATTAAGTATAAAGGGGGGGGGAACGGGGGGCTAATACCCCCCCTTAGTTTATGTAAATGGGTTTTTCATGCAGAATTATCCCATTTCCTTCAAATTTTATTTATAGGTTCACTGTGTTAAGGCGCATCTCTGATTAATTTTCCTGATTGATTGGTTAAGTATAAAGGGGGGGGGGGAACAAGGAGCTAATTCCCCCTTAACTATACTAATATATAAAGTAGTAAAGATTGTTTGTTTGTTTGTTTGTTTGTTTGTAGGGGGTAATCTCTGGAACCACTGAAGCGATTTTAAAAGTGATGGTGGCAAATTAATGGTGACAATCCCTGCTCCAACATAGGCTATATTTTATGTCGGTGCCACCACCCCCAGGGGGGTGCAGGAGCGAAAAACGTTCTAAAATTTCGATTTTTTGTGTACTGAAGGAGATAGAAGTATCAAATTTGGTATGGTAGTTACTTATAAGATGTAAATGCTCTCTAAGAACAAATTATAAAAACATTCGCAATTTAAAAGGGTGAGATGAGGAAGAACCGTTCTAAAAACATTCTAAATTACAATTTCTATGGAATCTCTGAAACTACAGAACCGATTTCAAAATTGATGGTGGCAAATGGATGGTGACAGTCCCTGCTCCAACATATGCTAAATTTTTTGTCGGTGCCACTGCCCGCAGAGGGTGCAGGAGCGAAAAACGTTCCAAAATTATGATATTTTCAATAATGAAGGAGTTAGGAACTTGACATTTTGTATGGTCGTTACTTACAAGATTTAAATGCTCTATAAGAACAAATTCTAAAAAAATTCGAAATTTAAAAGGCTGAAATAAGCAAAAAATTTTCTAAAAACATTCTAAATTACAATTTGTATGGAATGTCTGGAACTACTAAAGCGATTTCAAAAGTGATGGTGGCAAATGGATGGTAACAATCCCTGCTCCAACATAGGCTATATTTTATGTCGGTGCCACTACCCCGAGGGGGGTGCAGAAGCGAAAAACGTTCTAAAATTGCGATTTTTGCGATGCTGAAGGAGCTAGAAACTTCAAGTTCGGCATGATTGTTATTTATAAGATCTAAATGCGCTCTAAGAACAATTTCTAAAGAAAAATGATCTAATGATTCTGCGATTTTTCAACTATTGAATTTCTAAAATTACCAAATTTCACAATAGAGTACCATAGCGAAACCTTCACGCGTAAAAAGATAATGATAAGGGCGACGTGTCCTGACGTGTATATTGACTATAGCACGAGTCACAAATTATAGTATCCTTATTATTCTGTTAAAATATAAAAGTGAATTATGAAATGTCAATATTTTGTTTGAAGAAAGGTTCGTTAAGAGAAATTGACCAGCGTAGCGGGTGTAGCTTGCTAGTATTTAATATATGTATAAAAAAACACAATTGTAAAAGAAAAACTCATGCAAAGAAGGGTTAAGGTACAGCACTTTCATCTATTGTCATTTCATCCGAAGCTTCTTTATCTTTTGTCTCGCTGGTGCAGCACGTGAAAAAAACTTGCATTTCAAATTAAATACATAAATAGTTCATCTGCATATTCCTTCAAATATACCTAATTATAGAAACAAATATTCATGTTTTTGCACTTTCTTTGTCATGTAATGTGTATAAATTCATTTGTTTTGCTTTCAAAATGAAGTTTTTCATACAAAGACCTAAAAATATTATTGAAATATATAAGATTCGAATTGTTTTTAACTTTTATTTTTCCTTTGAAATTTTCTTTAGACATAAGACTTTTGTTTTTTGTTTTTTACTATCGACAATCCGTTAGATAGTTCTAGTAAATGAATTGGATAGAAATCCGTAACTTTTAATGAAATACTGTGAAGCGTGCAGCTATCTGAAGATATCACTTGAACATAGCGTGTTAAAGAATTTCGATAGATATTTCGTGACCAGATGTAGTTGTAATGATTTGTGTTTTGTTTTCACTTTAGGATTGTTTCTTGCGTCGACTAATTGAAAGAAAAACATTTTTTCTCTCTTGATTTATTATCTCTGAAGCACATTTTTGCTTTCCAATAAATAAAACTTTTGCAAGAACTTTTGGATGGCAAACCTGTAATGAAATGAAAATACAGTTAAGATTGATAAAGATGAAAAAAAGATTTTTCTAACCAGGATATAGCAATGCAAGTTTTATTGAATCATAGAAAAAAAATTGTGAATCATCCAGAAATAACTGTTTTTTTTTTTTTTGTAATATGTTATGTTATGCACTTGATGCTGCTTCCCCGTAAATGTAACAAAGAACATATATACAAATACTACAAGTTTATTTATTTATTTATTTATTTTAAGATAAACCCTTTACCAAAATAAAACATTAGTCGACTTTGTACTTTAGGAAGTTGTATTACAAGATTATATACATTTTGAAATTTTTACAAAGTAAGTCAGAACGCTTTCACTGTCCTTAGAACAGACTTATATGTTCTAGCACGTGTTTTAACAAACCTTCTTCCACTCGCTCGATGCATCGTGAATCAGAATTACGCAGGTATCGTATGTTGCTGCCATTAATATATAATTAAAATACTTAAACATACTAGGGCATCCAACCCGGGCTTCTCGATATAAAACAGGTGAAAACCACTTTTTTATTGAAAATTCTAACAGATTTTTCAGATTTAATAATTTTTTTTAGATTGTACCCTAACAACACCAAAGAGCATTTTTGTATGAAATATATCAATTATATATTCAAATAAAAATTTGAAATTTATTTAAAGCGATAATTTCATATTGGCCTCGAGCCAGAAGTTAATAGTTGAAAAAATCTTTAATAATTTCTTTATCTACAGCAGTTTTATTATTATTATTATTATTCTAATAATTACAGTGGTTTTAAGCGCTTATTTCAATTACATGTCTGTCAAATGTGTGTTTTATCTATACTATTTTTTTTCTTACTTAATGAAGTTTTTTTTTATGATATTGAATAGTAGCTGGAAACAAATGCCGATCATTTTATATTGTTTAAAGTGCAAATGGGTTGATATTTTGTAATCGTCTGCAAGCGATAGAGATAGATTAAAAAAAATCATACTTGAAATTTAATTTAAATGCTATAATAAATGATTGAATTCATTCATTTTGAATTGCGATATAGTTTTCAAACAAATTGCATTTTAATATAGAATTTTTCCTCTAAACGGCATAAACATATAAAATATGCGATGTTTAAAAAAAATGCAGTCGGAAAAATCGCAAAACCGAAATTTCATCGTCAAGCGTTGCCATTTGCAAAATGACGTCAGCGTTATGCACGGACACGTTAGTCCTTTATAATAAAGATACGGGGTAGAAAAGGTGGATTAAACGACCTCTACACACACACACATATATATATATACTACAAATCATTTATGCAAAGACTTAACATTGTGCTTTAAAACTACCAGGATAAAAAAGTTCGAAAACTATGTTTCCTAACGGATTAATTTAATGCTACCACGAGTTACAGTAAAACACCTTCAAAATACACCCCTGCTGCTGCTATGAATTTTTTTCAACGCGAGTACAGTTGCTGAAACCCTTTCTGGAACCCATTAAACGAAATTGTTTTCATTGCGTCTGACGCAGCTTCCTGGATTTCAGTTGCGTCCTTTGAAATCAGTTTCGCAGGACACATTGTTTTCTCATCATACAAATAAAGCAACGTGTAGAATTTTTTGTTTTTGATTTCTACAAACACTGGCAGATTTTAATATTAGTGACGGAAAACCCACATTGAAAGTGATCTTCCCTTTTGGAAAAAACACTCATCAATTAACGGAAGTGAAATTGCAACCAACAGACATTAAATTTTCCTACAGGAAAATCATTCATAAACATTTCAGCAAGATGACGTACAGAGGAAGAAACCAACACGTGCAGCTAAAGATGATTGCAGACTTTTATGTGTTTAGACCATGACGTTACCAAGCTTACTTCGAAAGAACTTATGAACTTCATCTTTACTTCCTTTTTAACTTTTAACCATGTAGTAAGTAAAAAATTATCAGACCGAATGTAGAATGCTCTGACAATATTTAATCAAGATTTCTTTCAATTAAATATAATTTAAATATAAAGTAAAAGGGTGCTTAATTCCACTTCAATACATAAGCTAATAAATCATTCTTATTTCAGCATAGAACAAATTCAGAATGACGGATCATTCTAACAGCTTTAGTGCCCAATGGATTACAATTCAAGTGTGTGCATCAATGAGACGTAATGCGGTTTTCAGCATGGATATACAGTTATCTACAAAGGTTTGCAGATTTACCAGGTAAGACGCACGTTCCCTTACCTTCTCTTTATTAACTGTATTTAAGAACTAAAACTTTACATGTTTAATACTGCGCCGCCGACAGATTATGAGACTGACAAACGTCTCAAAATTTAAAATAAACTATTTAGCACATTATGCGGAAAGAAAAACTTTAAAAACATTTTAGAATATAAATAACCAACGTAAAGAACTAAAACTTTACATGATTAATATTGCGCCGCCGAAACTTAGCACGTTGTTCTTCAAACGACATTTCTGCTTTTAACAAACACAAGGAATTGCAGTTCACTGACACAAACTGCCTGGAAACTCACCGCAGTGTGGAACCAATTCTTCTTTATCACACTTTATGTCACGTGTGCCTCTACACCACGGTAAAATTGTTCTCTTCTCTTATAATTCTTGTTTGAGATATAAGTTGTGTGACGAAGTCCAGATATTAAAAAAGCATAATTCTTCTAAGTAAAGTGCCAAGGTATAATGGTGCATTGCATTTGCCGAAATAATCTGATATTCGATTCCTGTAATTAAACTAATCGGCAAAAAGGGCATTAGATGAAACACAAGTCTTCATTCACGTGAATTATTTTATTATATCAAAACATCGACTCAAGGAATGAGGGTAGCCTCGTTTTATTCCTTAAAAGTTTCGTCTTTTTCCACCAAAAGGGAGAGAAGATCTAAATAAATTTTGCATAGACATTATCGCCGTTACTTAGGTGTAAACATGCCAAAAGAATACAAATCTGGCCAGGCATTAGACTTCACACTTTGACTTTTCGAGATAAACCAATATTAAGATTTTTTGAATGAGAAATTTGAAGGATTACCAGGAATTGACGCATAGTAGTTTGGTGATTTTTAAAAGATAACCCCGAAGTTATTTTGAGAAAGCAACGGAAATGTTATGGGAAAAGAGCTAAAACTGTTGATTTTGCGTTTTTATGCAGCTGTAAATTTAAAGAATATGGCGCTTTGTTTTATCATAAGATAATAAAAGAGGTAAAGCTAGGCTCCCCCGCCAGGCGCGTCTTCGACCACCGAACCCAAGTCCTGACGGAATTTTAACGCGCATGACCGGATTTCTCTCTTTTTATGCGCTTCGGCCAACCAGAGGACCACCACCTGTGGACCCACCAACCCATTACCCAAGTGAGCGACGACAGAGGTCGTTGCGGTACGCACAGGATCCCATAACTCAGAAGGGACCTCCCGTAGACACTTGATGAACCGCCGAATGACCCAGCGACTTCGTCACTTGAACGCCATAAGGACAACCGGTCCCTAGGTCATATGCCGAGCTTTCCGACGGCCCTAGCTTTCCCACAGCGTCCGATTATCTAGTCGCATAGAAGGACGAAACGACTAGTTCATCTTCTGTGGGTTGTCGCTACGTGTGACGGGGTCCCTACGCATAGACGCGTCTTGGCTAGGTCCACCCCCTTCTAAATGGTTGTCCCCTTCTAAATGGCTTTCCCACCGGTGAGTCACCACAGCAGCATATGGAGAGGTCCCCGATCGACTCCATTTAAATGGATCATCCACATAAATATCAAAAACACAACAAATCACAAAAATGTTAGAAACAACGGAAAGGTAGTGGAAGAGCTATTCCTGGTCGCTGGAAGACATAAAAAATCAAGAGGCGGGCCCGGTCGAGGTTAGTTGTGGGTGAAAACTAGGGGAGACTCCTATACACCCGCCCGTCAGACGTAGAAAGCTCTGACTGCGCATAGACACGCCGGATTGGGTTTCGGCCCGAGACTCGAGTTTTGGCAATGATCGACGCCGCATTAGTCGGCGAGCCACAGTTCCTCGTAATCAGACAACACAGGTGGTGGGTGATATTTTCTCCAAGAAGCGGTCTTGTCCACAGCGACCTGAGGGGTTGCCTTCGGACTGTAACCGCCCTTGGATTTGGGCACTTCCTGAGCTGCACGACCATTGAGGGCGGCACACAAATGCTACAGTTGCAGAGCATGACGTGGGGTTGCCGCCCACGTGGCCTGGACAACACGAGTCGGCGACTATCTCACCTCTCTGCCGCTGGTACGGAGCAGATAGTTGCTACATGCCGTATCTCCCACTGCCCAGCGCACTAAAGAGTCACCACACATCGTGCTCTACAGAGCTCGATCCTGCCTCCGTCAATTCCTCACACAATTTTTGGAGACAGTCCGGCTATCATTAGCTTAATCTTCGCCCAGAGTCAACTACCTCTCACTTATCTCACCTACCAGAGAAAAGAGGGCCTCCCTCCATCTGAGCAACTGGGATCGATCTACGGGAATTCCTTCCACCAACTATGGAGGAGGCTCCGAGCATTGGCCGAGTCCTCGCGAAGCGGAGAACCCGCGCTTGCTTGGGTGGGACCCACGGCCCACAGTCCCCATTGGGTCTTCGACCCATGTGGGCTGTCGCGCAGTTTCCCAGGCTTTCAGAAGTCCCTTTCCCACTGGCGGACCACGATGAGGTCGATATTCCGTCCTTCTCCTGTCCCCGTCGTGTCGACGGAACATCTCCATGTGTCGAGATCCCGGTCTTCTTCCCTACCAAAAAGGCCGATTCGGAGCAACCCAACGGAGAGTCCACACAATGCTCGGCTTCCGGTCATCTTCCCCACCGAAGGGGCCGAGAGGACAGATGCTTCAAAGAATCCAGATAATATATTAAAATACAGAGAAGAAACCGTAAAATACTGAAGTACAACTGCATTTAATGTTAAGATAAAAATAGTTGCAGTTTCGAGTTAGGAAAAAAGTATTACATTTGAGTTTAAAGAATAGAAAATGATTTTGAATAAGGAAATTAATTGAGATAGAGAAATTTAAGATAGGAAAACTAAATTTTTGAATAAAATATAAAATATGCATGATTCTATATAATAAGTAGAGTAACATAATATTTTGATGTGAAATGCTTCCTTGTATCCAGTTCGATAATTTTCTATATATATTTTTTGAGTAGCTCAATATATAATTTATTCTATGCATCAGAAAGGATATATAGGACATAGGAATAAAATTTTTAATGCGCAGTTTTCTAAATTCAGCACCTAAAGATTTTAAACTGTAATATCAGCAAATTTATTAGATACATTCTCATGAACTCTATTCTAAAACTTTAAGTCAAAATATTTAAAATAAAATTATATAAAATAATTGTTATTCATATGATCTTTTTCTAATACTACTTAATTTATATATATGTATAATACGAATTCTTATTAATATATATAAACATAGATAATACTATAGATATTCATACGTTGTTTTTACACATGTTATAATGATACACTAGTGTGCAAAACTTAAGCAACAAACACAAAACGCTAATTTCTGAACACGTGAGTACTCAAAAGGAAATTCTATCAAGAGCAAGTGTAGAAAAAAGGTACTACCCTAACAGCACGGCCAGTCGATGTGAAGTGCCCTTGACGTCACAAGTGGTTATAAGTGTCACAATCGCTACGGTGTATCAAAATATGGTATATTTTGATACACCGATTTTGATGATCTCATTATTACTCACAAATGATTGTTAACACTGAAAATTCCCTGTGACTGTCGATTTGTGAAGGGTCACCAGGTGACATTACAATAAAGTCATCTTGTGATTTTCAAGTCACTGTCAGTTGAAGACTGAACTTTGAAGTCATTGTGAGCATTGCATTATGATGAGTCACCAAATAATGTCACAATGAACTCGCATGGTGACTTTCCGGTGATCGACACTCTATTGTGAAGTCATCATTGCACTCTTTTGTAAAAAGTCACCAGATGATTTCATTTTCTGTCACCTGGGAACTCGTCACAGAAAAGCTATCATGATGACTTTACAATGGAGTGTCAAAATGACAGTCACATGAGAGTCACAAGATGACTTCATTGTAAAGTCACCTGGTGACTCGTCAAAAAGCAGCAGGTGACTGTTCAGTGGAGTGACCAAATGATAGTAAAAATGAGACGAATGAAGGATATCACATTTCTGTTCATTGTAGTGACTGTGACAATTGTGACCATCAGTGATGTCAAGAAGACTTCATATCGACTGTTAGGGTAGTACCTATTTTCTACACTTTTGTTTATAGAATTTCCTTTTGAGTACTCACGTGTTCAGAAATTAGCATTTTGCGTTTGTTGCTTAAGTTTTGCATACTAGTGTATTATTATAACATGTGTAAAAACAACGTATGAGTATCTATAGTATTATCTATGTTTATATATATTAATAAGAATTCGTATTATACATATATATATATATATAGGGAGGGGGATAAATATTATAGTTAATATAACTTTGCTTATTGTTTAGATCATACATTTTACTAATTAAATTTATGTTATTTTAAGCTACACATTTTATAAAATTATGCTTGAAGTAGGAAACTGCAAAACTAATGGACATGTCATAAAATACAAAGAATAAATTATTTCTAAAAAAGTGAGACCCTATGCAAGTCAAATGATTTTCTGGCTCTATAATGTTTTTCTATAAAACCTGTTTGTTAAACATGAAAATGATTGCTTGGGAATTGATAGCATCCGAAATTCAATATTTCGGTTATTGAAACTGATTAATACACTATAAAAACTACTCGGGAACGTTTTTGAAAATCCGTGAAAGAAAAAGTATTATTGTTTTTATAAATGCTGTTTAAATCTTGAAAATATATAGGCTTCTGAAGTTTTTAAATATAATGAGCGCTTTACGGAATCGTGTGTAACTCGGAAGAGATTATTCTATATTTTCGTTCGTAGTTATACTATATTTTTTTCTAAATTAAGAAATATTTTTCTCTTTTTATATAGTGTATATAAACTTTTAAAAGCCTTATATTTTATGCACTATGAAGATTTTTTAATTAAGATTTTTAAATAAACAATTCTTTTTTAAATGTTATAAAAAATATATCGCAAAGTATATATTTAGAGTATTATAAATTTATATACAACAGTTCTATGAAAAAAGATATTTTTCTGCAACCAAGCTTTCTCCTTTGTTAAATAATCATACTTCATTAATATTAAAATATCATTTAATCTAAAAGTATGCCCACAGGTAATGTTTTACTGCAAAATTAAAGAATAAATAAATAATGGCTAGTGTATTCTCCCACTAATTAAGCTTTGATCTTGCTTTTTAAATGTAAAGATACTTACTCTTGAAGTGTTCTTCTTTTTGTCGTAAAAAGAAGGAATTACAAATCTCAATGTTTATTATAATCAAAAAATGTTTTCTTTTAATACATAATTAAAACAAGCCTGTTTTCTCTACTCCAGTTTTTATTTATGTTCCGTGTTTTTCAGAAAACATATTTAGTGTTAAAGATATATATATATATATATTATATACAGGGTGTTTCACAAAGGACCCCTAACTTTAAAAATCAATAACCCGGAAACGGTGATAGATAGAAACATGAAACCAGTGGTATGTTTATTAAAGAAATCGTAAGAATCTTATACGTAAATCTCAAAATTTAGTTAAAAATAGCACCGATAGATGGCTCTGAGAGCGTTAAGAATCCTTCTAAAGAGAATTCAGAAGCATAGAAAGACTAGCCGTCAAAGATTTCGCCATTGAAATCTGACCGCTATTTTCGTATAGTGAAAATAATTCGCATCGGCAACGGTGCCTGTCTGTTGATTTTTTTTAAAAGCTCACGAATTGTTTTCCCTCTGAGCCTTTTGCGACTTGAAATCGCATTTGAAAACTTCTACTTGTGGCAGTAGGACTCTGATTTAATCGCTGATACTCCAACACAATAAACATACGTTCCTCCACGGTAAACACCACTTTCGGAATTATTTTCACTATACACTAATAGCGGCCAGATTTCAATGACAAAATCTTCAACGACTAGTCTTTCTATGCTTCTCAACTCTCTTTAGAAGAATTCTTAACACTCTCAGGGCCATCTATCGGTGCTATTTTTAACTAAATTTTGAGATTTATGTATACGATTCTTACGATTTTTGTAATAAACATATCACTGGTTTCATGTTTCTATCTATCACGGTTTCCGGGTTATTGATTTTTAAAGTTAGGTGTCCTTTGTGAAACACCCTGTATATACATATAATATCTTTATAAATGTAATTTTTTTTATATAAAACAATCGTTAAAATTAAATCTTGGCCTTATTTAAAATTTCACATATCTTCGGTAAGAATAACGCTTTCTGTATAGGTCTCTCATTTTCTGATACATCTATAATAAATATTAATTTGCCTTCAGGATTTAAAAAGGTTTTTACTAAAATAATAAATAATTATATTCCTGTTTATTACAAGAATTATATTTTTTAATTTCTTTAATAAAAGAAAAACTTCCGAAGACATTTAACGATACATTCAACTGAAAAACACTGTACATAGAACAATGTACATATTTGAAAGAAATTTATACATAAGACTGATATAAATATCATATATATTTTAATTTTTCACCTCATTAATTTTTATTTTTAATCGCAGATAGAGGGCTTAAATTAATAGTCAATAACAATAATTTCCTGTTTTCTATCCCTTTGATGTAAAAACGCATACAGTTTAAAATTTTCCTCTTTATTAAATAATTTTTTCTTCTTCTGTGATTCATTTTAGCTAAATTTTACGTGAAATTCTGTGTTTTCCGATTTTTACTAAATAAATAAAAGAATAAAGTTTTTCTGTCGTTGAAGGTGACGCTCTCAATCTTTAGTCAAAACGCTTGATCAAAGGCATTGCCATCTAAACATAAATAAAGAAGTATTCCGACTACTGATACATCTGCTCCTCTTTTCGTTCTTTATATTTAGCAATTCATTTTTCTGTCTAAATCATATTTACTAGACGGCAGCTGCTCCTCCGTCATTTTGACTATGTGTGTTTTTTTCACAGGGTTTCTAAAATTGTTTAACAGCGTACTGTTGGCACTGATCTCCATAATAGTACGGAGGGCTAACTCACAGGTCCACATCCTACCACAACCACGTCACACTTTCAATGCGCACAAGCAACTAATCCTGCACTTTTCTTAATATTACAAGTATTGTTTCAAACTTTTCCGCATACCTTTTATCACTTTTGCTTATTCCTACAATTGTTTTCATATTTTTATGAGTAATACTTAAATTTTCATATTGTTAGGAGTAATACATAACATTTTTTTTCATATTTTTATGAGTAATACTTAGCAATTTTTTCATATTTCTTTTGTTTGGCTTACATAAAATTTAATTTTATTAAATTAAATATTTACAATGAATGAAATCTGTTGTTTTTTCAATTATATATATATATATATATATATATATATCATTGTAAAAATCCAATTAAAAAATATTTGCCCCATAATTCTCTATGGTAGGAAATCTGTGTTTTGCCAAACATTTTCCTCAGAAATTCATTGGGATTGTATTCATGGGCTGACCGCTGGATTCAATGTATCGGAATAGGAATATAGCCCTCTGTAAAATTGCGGAACTCGGTGACTGTTGGCGTCATTTCAGTCTTTCAAATTTAACAACTTATCACAAGAAATTCAAAGACCTTCATGTGTCAATATACAATGGACAAATTGTGATGCATATTTTCTCGCCAAATTGGATGCGCCAATAATTTAGGACGAAGAATTTGTGACGAATGATTTTTGATCATTCTATCTGGCACTGGTGTCCAATTAACAATATACTTGGCACATTTCTTGTAATGTTCATGGATTTGGGTGAATATCAAGTATTTACCCTTCTGTCTTCGAAAATAAAATCTTTAATTTGCAGCATGGATGCTTAAATGGATTGCTTAAATGTTAAAGAACTTGGTGTGCTACACCAATGCATCAGGGATCAATCCCCAGTCTGGACATTTTTTCACTCTATTGGTTTTGTACGCTGTCTAGTAAAGTGATAATTCCCATCCGTTGTATATCTTAAAAATATTTTAGAAAAGAGCAATAACGACCGATTTATTAAATCAGTTTTAATGCAAAAAACGTATCTAGATTTCGTATTATTATTGCATACATTTTTTAATATATCTTCAGACATAACGGAAGGTAGTTGTTGAGGTGGATCGTTTCCTTGATTCATAATTTGGGGCAGACTGGGTAAATGGACACTAAATCTAATTAGTGTTAACAGAAAATCATTTATATAACAATGTATTTTGTTAATTCATTTAATTATGTTATAAATATTTTACAAAAAGGGCAATAACTACCTATTTATTAAATTAGTTTTAATGCAAAAAACTTACCTACATTTCATATTATTATTACATACGTTTTTTAATTTATCGTCAGACATTAAGGAAGATAGTTTTTGAGGTGGATCGTTTTTCTTGATTCATAATTTTGGGCGTAAATTGTTAAATGGGCTCGGAATCTGTTAAGTGTTAACAGAAAATCTTCCAGCTTGAACTCAGCTGAATACGAGGTACTCAGTGGTTTTATGTGTCACATCAGTGATGTATTCAGTAGGTGTCCCAGGAGGGGGTCATTCTAATCAGATTCTTATATACGGTCAAAATTAGAAGTTTCCCCAGGAAATTTCGTAATATCCCCCTGAAGCAGCAATAATCCATACTGGAGAAAAATGTCTGAATTGAACTCTGCCTCACAATGATTTGAAAATCACGTTTCATAACCAAAACATATCACAGTATTGATCTTATTTGAAAGAAAACTTCAAAATCTAAGCTGAAGAATCAAAATTAGTTTTGATTCCATTATCAACGACATACCTCTGTGAAGCGGAAATCTCTGTTTGCACAAACACCTAAATGAAATACAGAAGCCGCTTAAATGCAGAGTCAGATATTACTTCAATTATTAGCAATGAATCCTGATATCAGAAAAATTTGCAAAAAATGCGAACACCAGTCTCAAATTAAACCTTTATCTGTCAATGTTTGCTACTTAAAAATATAAAATTTGTTGCAAAGCGAAAACTTTGAAATCGAATATTTTTTATGCATTCGAATTTTTAAGAATGTTAGCTGTATTCTTGTTAATTGAGAGCGAATTTTTAATATATAATTTAATTGCCGCGGCAATGCGAAATTGTTTACACCACTGCCAATTCTTCTGCTTCGTAGCAATAGATTTAAAAACCATTAACATGCCAAACATAACGCTCCGTAATTTTCGATGCTAAAGTTTGGGAGCCACTTCTCTAGAGTAATATTTAGGTTCTAAGATTAAAAAAAATGATTTTTTCTATTGCGTTTGGCTATTTCTACACACAGATTAGCTATACTCAAAGAAAATGGTGTTTCATTTATATTTTAATCAATTTATCAGTATTGTATGTTAATTATCTACTACATAGTAAGTTAGAGATTTTGGTACTAGAGTGCTTACTGCTAAAATCTCATAAAATTTTTCTTTTTTTATGCCATTTTATGAAAGAAAAATATATATTTTTCTAGTTAAAAATTATTTACTTGTATATGTCAATAAATAAAAATAAGTGCGGTTCTTTCATTGTAAAAATTTTAAATAAAGGTTAGTGATCTTTTAGAATTGAAATTATCATCGAACGGTCTTCAATATTTCACATCCTTGTTCTTGAAAAACATTGTTTGGATTGAAATAATTTGAAAATGTACTAATATACTGATAACTTATATTTCTTATTTGATATAATTGAAAAAATATAAGTCTTGTAATCTAAGAAATGTACTTGCAACATTTTGTCTAGTGGAGGTTAAAGAACTTTTAAAAGCATGATTACTTAAAAAAATATATATATATATATATATATATATACTTTTTAAGGTAGAAAGCATTTTTGTAATATCTGAACAATGATATAAAAGGTGAAGTTTACTTTTCCTATTATGAAATTAAAAATAATAAAAATGCGTTAAATAATTAAAAGAGAGCACTTTAAATTAGTAGATGAAAGTGGGTAAACATTGAAATAATTCCGATTATGATTCTAAATTTTTTAATTTGATAAAAAAAATCACTCTCATCCGCATGTTACTTGTACGTGTTGAGTAAATGAAATCACGAAATTATCGTACTGTGATAAATGGAATCATAAACAAGATATAAAAGACGTTTTCAGAAGTTTTTTGAAAATTCATTTTTAAATTACATTATTGTATCTTCTATTATTTTCTTATAAACAGTAATATTTTTTGGAACTTAGTAAATTGTATAAATATGCATATAATGTTCCTTTTGTGAAACTTTCACCATATTTACTATTCTCAATATAAAAAGAAAAGCCAGAAAATGCATTCCAAACAATTTGTATATTTATACAGAATACGAAAATAATTTGTCATAAACATTCATTATTTATTCTTTTTCCTTTTGTTTTCAAATGCATAACATGGTTTCTGTCAAAAGTACATTTGCTGAAAATTTATGATACTGAGTAATCTTTATCTCTCGACGGACTTATTAATCAACAATCCTTAAAATATGCATGATTTAAAGGGTGCATTTACGTCATAAGTGACACATAATTGATTAAAAAAGGGAGCTTAATAATGAGAAAAGATTGCACACAAGACAGTTCTAAATTTGCAAAAGATAGCAAGCAGATAGCAATACATATAAAACTTTTAAATGTTACTTTTTTATTTTATATTTGATGATTGTTTATTATTTTTTAATAAGAAGAATAAAAAATTTTCTGAGAAAATTCTGGAAACAGACTAACATGGTAGACGATGTTTACATATTTCTTTTTAAAAATAGGTTTACAAATTACGAATATGTTTTTTATTGTTTTTGTTTTAATGTGTCACATACTATATATCTTAAAATACCTAAATGAAGTATGTTGTAGAATGGACAATAAACTTTAGTAAAAGAAATACATTAAAGTGTATTTTTCGGAACGTCGTCGTATTCATCTTAAGAGTGTATAAAACATTAAACCATACAGAACAAAAATAAATGTTATTCTTTTTAAATTCCTTAAAAGGCGTATAGCTAACATAGTGATAAAGTATCCAAGCCGGGAATCGAACCCCGGTCATCAGTATAGCGCACTGACGTTCTACCAACTGAACCACTTGCTTGGCACTTCTCACTAAAACTTATTGGCAAGGCTACAAACGCAGCACAAGATGGAATATCTTCCGTAAGCCACCAACCCTGGGGCATACACAAAACACAAAGAGAAACCAGCATCGATAATTGAATACACCCATTCTTAATACTTGGAAATTTTTCCACAGAAAACTTCTCACGCTTTGCAGAGTGGTTCAGTTGGTAGAACGTCAGTGCGCTATACTGATGACCCGGGTTCGATTCCCGGGTTGTATACGTTATCACTATGTTGATTATACGCATTTTAAGCAACAAAAAAAAAATAATAATATGAAAGCAAGGCGTGAAAATTTTTCTGTGAAGAAATTTCCAAACATTAAAAATGGATTTAAAAACAAATTATTTTTATTTATTAAAAAGAGTCTAAAAAAGTTGTATATAGGTTTTAAAAATACGAACTAGTCGTTGGGGGGCACCGTAATACTTACCCATCATGGATATGCATGATATAAAATATTAAAATAAAACATGTGTAAACTATTTATAAAATGTATTGCAATTCGAATAAAATCGTGGCTTGATGACGGCATAAATTTTAAATGCTATATTACTCAAAATTGATAATAATATTAACTAACGGTTTGCTGTGCCGAATTAAGCGTCTCATTTCCAATTAAAATATATCTTTGAATTGAAATTTGGATGAAATACAGCGTCAGGAAAAATCGAAGAGTGTGGCAAATATGATTACAAATATCTCGGCAACTAATTATCCGATCAACTTCATTTTTTATGCAAAATTTCTGCTTTTTTATTGTCTTTTACATTCTTTAGTTAAAATAAACAATTTCGAATTTTTTTTTATATGCCTTTTATCAGAACGAATATTTCGAGAGTCCGAAAAAAGTAGTTCCGGATCATCGAGGTTACTGAAATTCAATAAGCTTCTTCTCATTATTACGTACTAAGTACACACCAAATTTCAAGTCTCTATCTCAATTTTTTCGGGAGATAGAGCGTTTACAGACACTCAGACACACAGACATACAGACACACAGACGGACGGCGAATATTTTTTTTCTAAAAATGTGTTTTTCGGAATCTCTAGTGTCTGAAACGTGTAAATCCGTCAATTTTTTTTTTTGATTTTCAAAACGATTACAAGACTTACCCCGAAGCTAACGAAAAAGAAAAACTACCTCGGTGCTTTACGCATATCTTTTTTCACAGACCGCGGGAGTCACGTGATGCTCGAATGCACCAATGGAGGTGTACGAAAAGAGCATCACATCACTCTAGCGGTCTGTAAAAAAAAAAAAAAAAGTGGAATGCACCGCGGTAGCCTGTCTTTTTCGCTAGCCTCGACTTACTCTATACTACGTATGATGGGTAGGTAAAACGATGTTAAAATTAACTACCCGAGTGCTTTCGACTGTTATAACCGTCGTCATCAGGGAAGGAGTAGATCTTTAAGCTGTCATTGTTATTGTAGTGTCGTTGGTTTTATAGTTGGAGTTGTCTATTTATTAGAACGGAGGGACGGTTGTTCAGTAGTTACGTTATAAATTCACCAGAAATGTTCAACATGTTATACCAATTCTGGGGTATATTGTATGACAGCATATCATTACATGTGTTTCTCTCTTCAGATAAAATCTTCAATGATTCCTGATTTTAGAGGTTTAGTGATGCGAAGTGTGGTCTATGATTATTGAGTTTCTGAAATATATGTTGATATCTTACTTCTGATTAAATCTTGATAATGCTGTTGTGGGTTTGCAATCCCTGACTGCACAAATTTAAACATTTTTTAGTAATTATTATAAAGTAGTACTTCTTATATTTATGAAACTCTCATTAATGTATACATATATACAGAAATATCTCCCGATAAAAATGAAATTTTCATTTAAAAACTCTCTCTGGAAATAGCAAATTGTAGTTATAACTTCTCTTAGTGGTTATTTATGTACAAACAGCAGAAAGGTTCCTTAAAAAGATTTTAAAAAGTAAGTAGATTACTTTAATATAAAAAAATCCCTGACGGCTCGGCCTACAGGCACAGGTAGATTTCGAAGACGCAGACCGTGGGGCGCCTGTTTGTCGGGAATTGCGGAAGAAATGACCTTTTTGCGATGATGCTGCAATTGGAACCGCCTACTTCGAAACCAAACTTGTTTGCAGGCGGAGCCAGCAAGGATTTTTTTTTTTTTTTGCTATAAGAGTTGGTCCTATAAAAAACATGTCACTGTAAAAGTTTTAGATAATATTAAGAGGATTTATAATAAATTTAAGCGGATTTGAAATCTTGGGAATTGACGAAGTTATGATTTTTTTTCTTCTAAAACACCCCTCCCCACCCCTTAAGGCAATTTTTAATTATATCAAAGATCTGTCATACATAAATTTTCGGCCCTTCTCCTAGAAGTAATAACAACTTCAAACGGATTCGATACGTATCATAATTAAGAAATTATGGGGGGGGTTCTGTTTTCACAACCCCCCCCCTTGGTTCGATTTTGCCCATTAACGAACTTGACCGAGATTTTATGCCCCTTGATTTTATGTATCAGTTTCGAAAAGAAGCTGGAGTTGGAACCGCCTACTTCGAAAAATAACTTGTTTGCAGGCGGAGCCGGCAGGGTTTTTTTTTTGTTTTTAACTTTTTTGGCTATAACGGTTGGTCCTATAAAAAACTTGTCAATATACAAGTTTTAGATAATATTAAGAGGATTTATAATAAATTTAAGCGGATTTGAAATCTTGGGAATTGACTAAGTTCTGAATTTTTTTCTTCTAAAACCCCCCTTCCCTCTCCCCCTTAAGGCAATTTTTAATTATATCAAAAATCTGTCATACATAAGTTTTTGGCCCTGTTCCTAGAAGTAATAATAACTTTAAACGGATTCGATACGTATCGTAATTAAGAAATTACGGGTTTTTTTTTCTGTTTTCACAAAAAGCCCCCCCCCCATCCCCCCCTTGGTTCGATTTTGCCCATTAACAAACTTGACCGAGATTTTACGCCCCTTGATTTTATGTATCAGTATCGAAAAGATGCGGGAGTTGGAACTGCCTACTTCGAAAAATAATTTGTTTGCAGGCGGAGCCGGCAGGGATTTTTTTGTTTTTAATTATTTTTTGCTATAACGGTTGGTCCTATAAAAAACTTGTCAATATAAAAGTTTTAGATAATAGTAAGAGGATTAATAATAAATTTACGCGGATTTGATATCTTGTGAATTGACGAAGCTATGATTTTTTTTCTTCTAAAAACCCCCTTTTTCCCCCCCTTGGGGCCATTTTTAATTATATCAAAAATCTGTCATACATAAATTTTCGGCCTTTTTCCTAGAAGTAATAATAACTTTAAACGGATTCGATACGTATAAAAATAAAGAAATTATGAGGGTTTTTCTGTTTTCACAAAAAGCCCCCCCCATTCTCCCCCCCCCCTTGGTTCGATTTTGCCCATTAACGAACTTGACCGAGATTTTATGACCCTTGATTTTATGTATCAGTTTGGAAGAGATTTATGAAAAATTTTTCCAGTTATCGTGGTCAGAAAAAAGTGACATAGATAGATAGATAGATAGATAGATAGATAGATAGATAGATAGATATATAAAGTTTTGAACTGGGGGTGGTTTTGGGTTCTGGGAGTCATGATTAGCGTAGATCTGCAAAAATTTTTCAAAATTTCCAACTTAGGTGAGAATGTAATAGGTAGTATTTCTTACGAAATCTACCTAAAATATCATTATAAACATATGAAAAAAAATTTTTTTTTCGTTCATAAAATCATAATACTTTTATTCGAGTCATTATTTTATGTTTCATTTTTTTCATTATGCCAGTAATATTTAACTTTTAATTATTTTGATCAAACGTTCTCTCTAATCTTTTATAAGCATATATCTTTGTCATTCGAAGGGGCACTCAGAATATCGTTTACATCAAAATTTTGATTCCGCCAGAAGTTCCTAAATGAGATCTCTGATTCGTTTAGAATCTTTTGCTTTAGAATCATGTATAGCTACGCTTTCAAGGGTTCGGTTTTAAAACCTCTCTCAAGTTTTCAGAGCTCAGATTTTGTGAGTTTTTGATTGTTTGTATTACCCACGCAACATCAGAAAGTGGCCAATCCTGGTAATAAATGTATTTTTCTGAACGTCTTATTCATCTTGAAACAGTATGAAACATTAAACTATACAAAATAAATATAAATAATTTTTATTTAATAAAAAGAGTCAAAAAGTTCATGTAGGTTTTAAAAGCTTAAAACCATCGTAAATACGAAGACGATGTTAAAATTAACTACCCGAGCGCTTTCGACTGTTATAACCGTCGTCATCAGGGGAGGAGGAGATTTTCAAGATGTCACTGTTCTTGAAGTGTCGTTGGTTTCATAGTTGGAGACGAGTCTATTTATTAGAACGGGGGAGGGTTGTTCAGTGGTTACGTTACAAATTCACCAGAAAAATTCAATATGCTATAATATCACGCATATCATTACATGTGTTTCTGCCTTCAGTTAAAATCTTCAATGATTCCCTGATTTTAAATTTTCGGGCCCTCGGTATTGTCATGGGCGCTAAAGCTTTTTTATCGGCAACCGGGATCCTGGGATATCCTTTTCGTAGTATTCAGGCAAGAGACAACCTTTTTTGTGAAAAATACAGAGAGAATTCTTTTATCTTGTTTCTTTCTGTATGGGTCCCAGTTTTTCTTATAAAAAATGGGGGTGTCATATCTTAAGGAACTGTCTCTTACCATTGGTTGACCTACTGCCCCATGTTTTTTTTTTTCTCTAGGCTGTCTTCCATTGTTGACCCCGCTTTATCTTTCGGAATAAAATTTAATCCTGTTGGCCTTTATTCATCGTTCATATCTGTTACCTTTGTGAGTGTCTCGTAGAAAGGCGTGGGCTTTCAACTCCATCTGTTTCTGTTCGAAAATGTCGTTATCTTGCTACAAAGTCATTTGGTGTGTCTTTATACGATACTATTTTGAGTTCCTGGCTAAATTTTCTCTTATATATTTGCTAGGTTAAATACACACCTATACTCATTTACACTGCACTAACACTGAGAAACATTACACTTTCAAATCTGAGTAAATCGATGTTTTCATTTTGTTATGAAACTTTTTGTTTCAAATAGGACGAACCAATGCTTTCAATTCTGAAATACCAGAAATACTCATAATATTGAAGTATGGATGTACTCAAAACTGAACACATACAGGTCAGTTCATACTCATCTTTGAAACATGGACATACTCAAAAACGATTAGAATCAGTTCAAACTCATATTTAAAACATTGAAATACTCAAAAATTATCACATAGAAGTAAGTTCATACTTATTTTTGAAACATTGATATACTCAAATATGAGCACATGATGTTTTATTTTTGAGTGTGTGCATGTTTTCAGAAAGGAGTATACACATTTTTCAAACGGGAGCAATTTTGATTTAGAGCCATTTTGACTATGCGAGATACTCAGATTTGAGTATTTTTTGTTGAGTTTTGAAAATTTGTTTTTAGAGTGAATATACGTTTTGTTTATCTATATAAAGTAAATAATATTAAAAAATAGTATACATATTTTATATCAATGTTTATGAAACACTAAGAGTAGTATCAGTCTTTTATAACAATTAGTCTGTTGGATTTGTGGGGTAATATTTTTAGTTCATTTTTAAACTGATGGAATAAAATATTTCCAATAACCCTTTTGATTGAAGAAAGAACAAAATTCCACAGGTTTGTAAATTAAGATTGTCTATATGTGACTCCTTTGTAGGCTTCTAATATTATTGGGAGATACAGTGTTTAAAGGTTTCTGTGATATAGTGTTCATAGAAAATGTGTGACATCATTAAACATTTCATGGCTAGTATACCTTTAATAATATATAAAACCTCATAAAGAACGTGAAAAATAATTTAACCAAACAAATGCACAGAAAAATACCCAAATGGCTCATTAAAATGCTTGATTGAAGATATATATGCATTTGATTATTAAAGAAAAGTATTATAACATAGTATATTGTATCAATGTTTATGAATCAGTAAGAATAGTATTATTTTTATGAAATAAAAATCAGTCTTTTATAACAATTAGTAGGTTGGATTTGTGGGGTAATACGTTTAGTTCATTTTTAAACTGGTGGAATAAAATAAGTCCCTCCAAATAATACATAACAGGCTAAAATGTATCTTTCATAAAGCACGAAATAAAAATCAAAATTTTGAGATTTATAGAAAAGAAATATGTAAAACGTTGAGAATTATACTTAGTTGACAAAAATATATCGACTATATTTCCCATGCATTTTATATCTTGCTGTGCTTGATAAAAAACATTTCAATTAAGTAACGATATTTGTATACGTGGCTTCTGAAATCGTCGCAGAATGGTCAAGGCTCTACTCTGGAAAGAGACTCATCCCTAGTTCGTATCACGTTGCCGGTAAGTACTGTTTGTTTACTGTATATTGAATTAAATAGAAAAATCCTCCCATGGATGTAAATATGTCTTTGAAAAGTGATTATTGAAATTCATTAAGATGTACGTTTGCCCTTGAAAAAGGAAATTTTGTTCTATAAAGTGCATTTAATTAAATTTGTAACCATGGAAATATGTAGAAAAGGGCATAATTTTGTTTAAAAATGAAATTTTGTTCCGGAATTTGCGAAAAAAATTCAATTAAAAAACGGAAATACTACAAACATATTGACTGCCAGATGCTAGTACAATTTCTGTATGTTAACGAAAAATATTATACAGTGAAGTTTACTTTTAAAACTGTTGGAGAATGTTTAATATTTGAATTGTTTTGATTTTATAAAAAGGACGACCATTTTTTCTATAAATATGCGAAAGATTTATATAAATATTCTCCTAAAAGAATTAGAAGAACCACGGGTCCAAGGATATGTTTCTCCAGAGCGTTGCAAAATAAGATTATTCTAATTTCAATCACACTGCACTGTTCAAATTACAAAATTTTACCGAAATCCTAAATGTCGCACAATAGTAAATCATGGTTTTTTTCAACTATTAAGAAAAAAAACATATAAAAATCTTCACAGATTTTTTACTAATTATACTTTGACAAATAAATTAGTATATTGATGACATTGTGAGATACAAAATTTTATGTATTGAACAAAATACAGTTTTGTTTTTCTTAAAAAGCAATATATTTAAAAGACAGATAAATAAATTTTATCAAAAGGTTTACAAATATATTGAAAATATCGAACTGACGAGATTACCTTCTGTCAAGAGTTTTTGACTGCTAAAGGCTAAATATTTCCTCGCACTGTTCCAAGATGTATTTGTATTTGAATCTCAAAATAAAAAAAAATATAATAAATGTCTCTGTAAAAGAAATTTATTCAAAATACATTCACGTCTGAGAGAGAGAAATTCTGTTGTCTCTTTTGTATGGTAGGATATTTATTGATAAAAACGTATGAAAGCTTTGCAAGGAATACGAAACGTATATTTCGTATATTGGTGGTATTTGCTTTTTGTCTTTAAATGTTTTCTGCTTGAAAAGAAGTTATTTTTCTTTTGAACAGAGAAAGCATGCAGCAAAATGAATCTTTGTATTATACATGCCTTGAAAACATATTTAGTTATACAATATGGGAAATATTCAACTATTTGTTTCGCAAAATATATGTACTAGGCTAACTCAAAATATGAAATCAAAGAATACATTTTGTGGATTTAAAACGAGATTTCAAACCGACAATTATAGTGACACTTTTATAGGCACGTTCATTATTACAAGCTGGAACAAACATCTCGAATGTGAAAGCGCATATTCTGTAAAAAGGCGTTTTTTCAAAAGGAGCACAGCCCACTGCGGAATATTTTTCCGAGGTAAAATCTGAATTCATGTCTTTCTACTATTCAGTAAAACAATGATATAGTTTTCCTTCTTATAGGTTCTCTATATCACGTCCGTCCATTTTTAGCATGTTTCAATTATATCAGCTACATTTGAAATTTGTATACCTTCACACGAGTAAATTATGTAATAAAAATGAAATTTTGTTTTCTCAAAATACTTTAAGATGGGGCAAAAACGTCAAACGATTCATAAATATTAGCCAATTTGATGCATAAAAGTTTACCGCTATTGAACGTCCAAATGGACATTGTAGTTAAAGTTTTGGCCGACTCCACGATTCAACTTGCACGTATTAGAAAATCCCCACATTCGCTAAAATTGAGATTTGCGGCTTTCCAAGATCTTGAGGTCTGGTATCAATGGCAACACGTGGCTGGATGCCAAATACATTGTGGATCAAATCTTCTTCGTGTAGAAAATTCAGCACGTAGAAACGCATCCGGTGGTGATGGATGATAACAGAGACTATAGCAACCGAACTTAAATTGGTTCAGGACAATAATCTGACAATTATTGCTGATTTTCTATACATAAATAACTACTTCCTTTCTCTAATGATTATAAAAAATAAGAACAAAAAATTATGCGTTGAGCATAGATTATGTAACACTGTCCAACGCTTCCAAAATAATTTTGCAAATCTTTACCGCAAGGTGTAAGATGATATCTAACTAAACAATTTTGAAAAAGCATAACATAGTTAAAAATCCAATTTTACGAATTACCAACAATATTCGGAAAAATATCCGAGCTCTTTTGTGTAGCCCTGTATATGATATATAGACTTGTATATATACTAAATAGAATGCTAAATTTTAGTTCAGTTAGAAAACGCGTAGCACAGTTTAAAATTTCCCTTCTGGAATTTCCGACAATAAACGGAAATGTACTCGAGAACTTTTGTGCTGCGCTGTATACAATCTATACAATTTATACACACCAAGTAATAGACAAAAATTGAGTTAAGTTTCAAAATGCGTTCAGAAACTGAAAAAGCATTCCCAGCAATTATTATCATTAAGCAATAAAAATCAGCCATTCGGTTTCATTGAAAAAATCATAAGAAAATTTAAAGTGAAAGATGAAGAAAAACGAAATACAGGTACAATCAAAAGTTTGAAATTTTGTAAAGTTAACTACATCTCAAAATTTTTTGAAAGTATGAGACATTACCTCTTTAAGTTTGGCATTACATTAATCGCAGTCCCTCCCCTTAAAGTTGCGGGTTTTGTTGGAAATTGACCCAATCCAGGCTTTCATTAAATCAGTGGTATATATTATACCATTCAAAAAAGATAACAAAGATTTTATGTACGTAGGTATGACACTGAGGAAATTTCGGGACAGATTAAAAGAACATGAAGCAGATCTGAGATTGAATAGTCCCCACACTGCGTTTGCAAGATTAACACAAACTGAACCTATAAAAGTAGATTTCAATGGATCCAAAATTATATTCCGCCCACGTAATCACGAGGAAACTATCATGAGAGAGTCTCTGAAAATAATATCTAAAAAAGAAATAGTCTGTAACAATGTATTATCATATGATAACCACGCAGTCTGGACTGAATTAATACATCATTGATTAACCTGTACTTGTTTTTGAAATGTTGAATGACCTTTCCCGTCCCACCTTATATTCCACACCCTTGAATTAAAATGGTTTGTTTCCGGGCAAGCTAGAAAAACGCGAAGAGACAACAACTAAACTTAACTATTAGTTTTTCACTGATGATGACCGAGTAAGTTCGGTTGAAAACGTTTTGATTTTAAAACGACTTTAATGTGCTTTGAAATGTTTTTATGAACGTTTTACGCGCCTTCAAGCAATATATATTTACATTTATTTGTATCTTTATGAATTTTAATTATTAAACAAGGTGAATATTCTCTGAAATTTTAACTTTTTATTGTAATTTTTACAATTTTTCATCCTGATAAGTTCATAGGTTGTATACACTGTTAAACATTTGCAGCAAACTGTCCAGTCATTTGACCGTTTTTATATAAAACAGTTACATAACCGTAACTTAAGTCTAATCTGATCATATTATTGCATATATTATGGGTAGAATAGAGTTAAATTATGATTAGGTAACCGTGTTTTATAAAAAGGGTCAAATGACTGGACAGTTTGCTGCACATTTTTGACAGCGTACATTTTCGTAAGAATAGCTGGTATACCCACAAAGGTATAGGCATACAGACGTAGATAATACCAATTTTTAATGCTCTTCGCTTAAAACATGCAAATCCAATTTAATAAATTTTTTTATCCAATTTAAGGAAACTTTGAAAAAACTAGAAATCCTACAGCAGAAACGTTATGCTGAAACTCGTAAGGAATATCTTCAATATTCGATAAGATACCAGATATTATAGCAAAATATATTGAACTGTTATTGCGTAACAATTTCTCTTCATTGTAATTCATAATTTAGTAACCATTTAAATAGTGCTTAAAGATGCGAATGACATTTTTATATACTTATTTTTTTTTAAAGATATTTGCTTCGTACAATTTAACGGATGTAATGAAAATACGAATAATAATTAAAGAAATACCACAGCTTTAGAGAAAATGAAAATTTAACATTATCTGTCAGAGAAGCAGATTTTTTCTGCTTGGTGCCGAAATAACACTAACGTACGTTCTATGTGAATTTGGATGTATATTGTTCTTAAATTGAATCACATAATACAAATTTTGACAGTACCTATTACGTAAAGTGATTAAAAGTCATAAAATTTGAATAATATTGGGAAAAAGAATATGATAGAGAGATACGGCTAAATTCGTTTTGGTGTCGAAATGACACGAACTGAATCTAGTTTTACACAAGAACGAAAAATCATGCGTCAAGCATAGATTATGAAACACTTTCTACTACACCCAGAAAACTTGCAACGAATCTTCACCGTTAAATAAGGTGAAAGAAGATATGTAAGTAAACAGTTTAGAAAACATATAACACACTGAAAAATACAGTATTCGAAATTACCTTCAGTGTCAATAAAGCAGTCGAATTATTTTGGGCAGCCCTGTATAAGATCAATAGATGTAGATATGTGGATTGATAAAATTTAGTTCAGTTTGAATATTCACGTTTAGCAATTTTCGCCAATCGATAGAAATGTACTAGAATTCTTCTGTACAGCCTTGTATATTATCTGAAGACTTTTGTACACACCACATATTAAGCTAAAAGGCAACTTAAAACTCACTCGCAGCAATTACCAAACATAAATGACAATGTATCTTTTTTTGAGTAGCCCTGTATATGAATTTATTTATATTCCACAAACTTCTATTAGTCTACTAAATATAGTTCAGCAGGAAAATGCGTCAACACAGTTAAAAATTACCCTTAAGCTATTCTTTCTTATAGTCTGTAATACTTACTTATTCCCTTGTGTAGCCCGGTATATGATCAACCGAGTTTATAAACACACACGAACTATGAAAAAATTAACCAAACTTAAAATCGCAAACAAAAGTTGAAAACCCATTTATCACACATACAGTGTAAATATATCACATGTGCTCTAAACAATATGTTTTGTGTGTCCCTGTAAATAAACGCAATGCACACCAGAGAGCAATTTATAGTGCCTCTCAGTAATGCATATAATTTTCATTATGTTTGAAATAGTTAAATATTACTAAATTATACTGCAAATGATTTTTCCCATAGAACAATGTGTAACAAAATTCTTTTGTTTGACACTGTAAATGAATAATAAATGCTTTGCACCCCATATTCATAAAAAAGAATGTTTTACTGCGCTTCATAATTATATAAAATTTTCATTATGTTTTAAATGATGTAGCGTCATTAAAATGCCCTTAAAACGATTATTTCCCATTGACTGTAAAGTAACGTAATACTTTTGACTGTCGCTGTAAAAAAAAAAACTATAAGTGCTACACACTTCAGTTGAAATAGGGAACATGCTACAGATAACGACAATAACATACAAAAGTTTCAGGGCAATTCGAGCATATTTACGGGAGTTAGAGCACGGACAGACGCCAGACGCCAGACGGTCAGACAGCAGACAAACCGAAGTCATAAACACTCTTCAACTAGGCTGGAAAATGTTAAAAAAGAATTCTTCCCCACGTTTTGAATACTGGGCAGAATGTTGTGTAACCGGGAAACCCCGGGTTAGATCATTTAGTGTCAAAAATTATCGTAATGGGATAGGCGAATATTAAAATATGTATTCTAATGTAATTTTTAGTTGAAATGCATCTCATAACATACATGCATAAAACATCTCTCATAAAAACTACGAGAACATAAAAACTCGTAGCCTGTTACACACGTATGTTGAAAAAAACAGATTAGAGATTGCCCAATCTGTTATTTTAAACATTTTAAAGGAACCAAAATTAAAAAATAATCTTGAAATATTAGGAATGACTTCCTACTGCAATAACTTTGCTAGCATGATTCTCGCTGTGTTCATAAACATTTTAAAGAAAATACAGTAAACGCTGTTAATACGGGTAAAAAGGAAATTATAATTTTTTTCGTATTAACCTGTATTTGTAATACTCATGAAGATAATAAATATTTAAAAAACACTTAACATAATAACTACCACTGATTTCTCTAATTATCTTATTTTTAAAATTAACTTCATTTCATAAAGTTAACATAAAATTTTAAGTCTTCGCTTTGTGAGTGTCATTTTCTTTACACAAAATCAAAATACTCCAGTAAAAGCCTCTGAAAAACTAATAATTTCAAAGTACATGAATGAAGTACAGTGATCAACTGATCGCTTATTCTTTTTCCTGGAAAAAAATGTAACTAACATTACATTAATAGCTGCATTTTTCAAGCTATTGCTATCACATATCCTTTTAATTGTAACACCTCAATACGAGACATAAAAAGGATGGTTAATATGACTGAGAGTCTTAATTTAATAAATAAATAAATAACCGTTTTCTTCTACGTCCTTTCCTTTCTATGACTCAATTGTAAATCTTACAAATGAGAAGTATTTGAAACGTTCTTATCTCTCCCTTCTTTCTTTCATTTTTTCAAGACCTCAGGACATCCCTTTTCATTTTGTTGGGTGGACGAAAAGGGGTTGGTATTCTTTGAAGATCGACATTCTGTCTGGTAAAACTGATAAATTACTACAATTTGGCAAATAGTTTTAATGTAGACATAATTATAGCTTAGAGAGAACAGTGTTCGATAAGAACGGGATTTCTTTCTTAAACGTGCCCTTCTTTTCGACGAAAATCACATTGAAATGAACAGGAATTTTTCAGGTATTAGCCGCGATTTTGCTTTTGTAGACTGTGAAAAGCTTCAAATTGTTTATATAGTTTAAATGATGAACCCATTGTTAACGAGAAAACTGCTCTTTTTTACCATGCCTTTGTTTCAGACGTGTTCATATTAAACGAGTTCGAATGTCTATCCTAACTTTGATAAAATTCAAGTTTCAGAAACTCTCTTTCTTAATTACTTGGAAATCTTTCATTTCAGATATCTGATTTCAGAGCGACATCTAGAGTCGTATTCACCTGTCAAATTCAGCATTCCACATTCTTGTGTAACTATGCAGATTAGAAACTGCAAAGGGAATGCCAGTAAAAAAGATGGAACTACAAATTTTTGGTGCACAACCATTTTACAAAGAAAGGAATGTAATTTAAAAAGCAGAAGAAAATTTATGTGTAAAATATTTCGCTAGCAAACAAAATGGTAATATACTTTCTGATTATTCTTGAAAGTCATTTTATGATGTAAATGGTTATTTTGAAATGAAATTGTTTCTATAAACGCTATTTTTCATTTGTTTTCCCGATAAACTGGTGAATAAAATTCTTTCTATGTTAGGTTATTATTCTTTCTTCTTTTCAGTTTTTAATGCGACATTTCAATGCTTAAGGGGTCTTATACCTTTTAAACTAGCCGAAAATCAACAAAGACACTCAAAGTTTAAATTACTGTACCTTCAAAACTTCTGTATGTAAAACAAGAAATTTTGACTATTGACTAAACATATTGTGCTTTTTAATATACTACCATTAGAAACGGAGTAGTGTTTTACAGAATTTGTGCAATATTGAAATTAAAATAACTCCTTTTTTTAATCCGTAATTAATTGCGCGCATGATATATTGAGAACGTATGTATGGATTGCTATGAAATTTGATATAGATAATAAGCACATATCTATGTTTAAAATGGTCTACTTTTAAATATTTACAGCGATAAAATTTTTAGTTATGACTTTCTTTACTCATTAAAATTGTAAAATTTTGATTTTTTTTGGATGGCTAACGAAATAGTTTTGACCTAAGAGTAGATCATTTTAAAAATACATATGTGATTATTATATATATCAAATTTCTTAACAATCCATACATACATTCTCAAGATATCATGCGCGCAATGACTTGTGGAGTTAAAAAAAAAAGAGCTATTATAATTTCAGCAATACGCAAATTCTATAAAAGGGTAACCAGTTTCTAATGGTAGTGTATTACAAAGCAAAATCCGTTTAATCAATAGTCCAAATTTAATATTTATACGGTTTTGAATTTGATACACTAATTCAAACTTTGCATGTTTTTGTTGATTTCCAACTAGTTTAAAAGATTGAAGACCCCCCTAAACTTATGGCAGTATTTTTTTTTTTTAGTTAAATAGTTTTTGATACTGTAAAAGAAGTTTTTAAAATAATAAAAAAAATTACTTTATACATTTTATTTATTTCTCTTTTTAAATTGTACCAGAGTATATCCAGTGTTTGTAAAATAGTTGAAATAAATTAAAGTCATTATTCTGTAATTTTGAAATGCGTTTAAAATGCGTATGTGAATTCTTTATTTTTTTTCTATTAAAATACGTAGGCACAGAATAAAAAATGTAAAAGAAATCATCATAATTTTTTTATGTATGTAAATTTCTTCTTTAAGTTATAATATTCCTTGAAATTAAATATTATTAAATTAACTGTAGGTTATTTCTCGGAACAGTTGTTCCTTCTAATATTAAGAAATATTTTTTTTTATTTTATGTTTTATAGTAAAAAATAATCAATCTATATATATCGCCGATCAAGAATTTCTATTTAAAATTAATTTCTTTTTGAACTTTAACACATTTTATGAAAAATAAATATCTAGCAGCTTAATACTTTATATTACACAACACGTTTTGATTTTGTTGGGAATGCTATTTTTTTCTTTACAATTTGTACCCATATCGTAATAAATAGGATTGTACAGTTTTTCTGCCAATTTTTCTAAAAAAAAATAAAAAATTAGCAAAAGGTAATAATATGTATATAGGTTTTATTTTATTAATATTGAATTATTACATCTCTTAATCAGATTATTTGGTCATTTCGTAAGTATTTTTTAAATAATGTGTTTATGTAAATATGTTCGTTAAGTTTAATCTCAGATGATAATTTTGTTTAAATGTACATTTTTATGTATGCATATTTTTTGTTGACTGTAGCAAATAAATTACTGATTTGTCATTATATATATTTGTAATAATGCGATTCTCAAAAGAGAAATTTGATGAAAAAATTCTTGACGTAAAAATATTCAAGACACCGTGAAACTGTCCATGTTTAAAGTGTTTTTAATGCAAACATGTTTTCACAAAATTGACAAAAATCAGTTTTAGAGACATATTTTTTCCCTGTATTGAAAATTCTTTTTCGAGATACCGCTTTTTTTTAGCAACAGCTACAGTCAAAATCACGTATCAAATTCAGATTTTAAAGATTTTTACGTCTTTTCCCAACTTTGCAGATTAGAAATTGGAAACTAAATGCAAGTTAAAACTTGAATTTTCGTAGAAGAACTATTTTACATAAAACAGAGAAATCTAAGCAGCAGAATGAAAGTTTTGTTTAAAGATTTCTCTTGTAAACAATCATAAAAAACTTTCTAAATGTTTTAGAAAGTCATTTTGTGTTAGAAATAGTTCTTTTGGTTACATGATGACTTCCCAAAATGTTCTTCATATGTTTGTTAGATAAAACGATAAGAAGATTTATGTCCTTTATAAAATAATTGAAGCATTTTTGTTTCTCATTTTAAAAATCTAACAATCTAATTAGTGTAAATCCATTATCTTAAAAATATTATAACGTTACTAGGGGGCCTACCCCCTGCGATCTACGCTCGCCAACCCCCGCTCAGACTTCGAGGCCTCTAAAAACCTGACAGCGTGCTTTATTTTAAAAATATTGGTAAATCTGTAAACGGGTTGCCATGCTTTTAACGTGTTGATGGTGCATTTTTTGATTATCATGGCCTCACACACGGCTGTTGCGACAACTGACGACTGTTTTCGGGATTGATGAGTAAAATCAATTACAACTTGAAAACCAGCTTCTATAAAATGGTTAGGTTTAAATTGTGGCTACCTCTCGGACTTTTATAACAATGATCTGTATTCTATTCTTCCTTTGCGTTTAAGGATGAGAAAAATTGCTTCTGCTTGTGAATAACATTAAGAACCACGGTATTGAAAAGTACTATGTTATAGACATTTTCAGTAACAGGTTTTAATTTTCTCTTTATTTTAGTGCACGATCATGCATATTTTCATGTTATTTTAAATATGTAAATTATTTATTTTAATTAATATGTATATACGAATTTTCTAATAATTATTTATCATACAAAATTAATTAAATATTTTGTGCATGCATGCCTGCATTTATTCGGCATCAATTGATGAGATATTTAAACAAATTTGCTATCCGAGATAATTTTACACCATGTTATGCCACTTGAATATTGCCCATAAGAAAATCGGGTACTTTTCCAGTATAGGATCCTTTGCTTTTAGGTTTGGCGTAATTCAGGCTTCTAAAAAGGATAGATTCGCTAATATACATAGATTTGTTGCCAAAAGATATGAAAACAAACCCAATGAACTTTTGGTGCTTTTCTATTATAGGGTCTTGACGCTTTTTTAAAAAGCTTGGCGGAATGATGATTGACGATTGAATCCTGACGATAGAAATGTGATTTTTTTTTCAAGTTTTCCTGAAAAACATAATTTAATCACAATCTTGTCTTTATTATGGATTGAAATAAAAGATAAATTCAATTTCAATTTGAAAATGACGAATGAAAAAAAAATCAATAATCCCTATCGGGATCCTTTTCAATTTTTTTCCCTTTTTTGTCACAAAAAAAACTGAGTAATTAGTTGCCATCATTACAGAAATGTCATTAAAATTAGAAAAAAATTAATATCTCGAAAACTAATTCCAATTTCAAAATTCTATTACCAGTTTTGACATCCGCGGATTTTTATGGACAATTGGTATTAATTTCATCATCAAGCGTTTAATATTTTATTAAAAATAGCCCTGAAACATAATCAGTCGTTTAATCAGTCGTTTCATAAAATCGTTTCATAAATTCGTTTCATAAAATCGTTTCACAAATTCGTTTCATTAGGATTTTATATATATAGGGTAGATTTCGTTTTAAAGTTTGCTAAATTTTTGGGGGGATTTTGAATTACAATTTTAAGGATTAAAGAATCTTTTAAAACCCTTTTTACATAAAAAATGTGTTTATAATCAGGATAATATTTCATAATATTTAAAATTATGCATATATTTTTGTGTAAACTACTTTACAATATATTACCATTAATTAAACATTATAAAAAATTTGTAAGTTACTCCTCGACGGAGTTTTTAATTCTTATATTTATGCGTAAATTATTCTATATTAGAAATTTACAATCTATATATTTTATATTAGAAATTTACAAATTTACATATTTTATATTAGAAATTTACAAATCTACTAGATGGTACCCGTCAAAACTTGACGGAAAAAATTACAATATCAATATTAGTAAAATAAGCTTCTTTATTACATAAGTAGGGGTGTTTATGAAACAATCTTTCAAATATTTTATTAAAAAAATTTTCCCCAGTGAATTACGTTATTATTTACGATGCAAACTCCAAACAAACAATCCGTAAACAAAATGGAAATCAGTTTGACATTACCGCCCTATTCCCCACGGCAAGAAAGAAAATTTCCTGAACCTATGAAGTATCATACAAATAGCATATCCCTACGTTCGTCTCATATTCAGTCAATAAAAGAACATATTAAATAAGGCACACATCCCCCCCCCCCCTGTGATAATGCAACCGAATGAGCTCCTATGCGCATGTGCATTGCTTCTCGCCAAACGCACCGTTGAAATTCGACGTTAAAAAAGTTTTTAAATGTTTTGATCAAAATTATTAATATGTCTTCTTTAATCATTGTTCGTTTTAAATCCATATCTTCTGAAACACATCTATTGTTTTAAGCTAATAAATTTTTATGTAAAGATGAAGAATTTTTTTTACAATAATAAATCAATCTACAGAAAAAGGAGATTTTTAATGTTTTCAAGTGTAATTTATTTGTATGGTTTCTTCATTCCTTTACATAATCAAGATGATTATTCCTTTTCCATAATTAAGAGAAATAATGTAAATAAATAAATATCCAAGATTATTTTTGATGCTGTTTTCATTAATATATTGTAAATTTTATTGTTAAAAGTTACTGATAAATGATACTTTAGTAAATGGGGCTTTTCTTAATTATTATTATTATTATTATTATTATTATTATTATTATTCTTTTGAGATTTAATGGCAACATTCTTCCGTTTGTTTATTGGGCGCTACAGTTTGGCGAATTATTTGAGGTACTTTTCGGTTAGCAGGGCGCCAATGAAGTATATATATATATATATATATATATATATATATATATATATATATATATATATATATATATATATATATATATATATATATATATGTATATATAGTATATACATACATAAATACAAATATATATAATGTATATTGTTTTGTTTTTCTAGTATTGAATTTATGTGGTTTATAGATTTTGGTTGGCTTTTGTGATAATGATTCTGCAAGTAATTTTCCATTGGAGTTTGTTATTATGTATATATATATATATATACATATATATATACTTTATTGGCGCCGGCTAACCGAAAAGTACCTAATTTGCTTATAGTTTTTTTTTCTTAATCGGACGACGGGATAATGCACGGAATTTCGACGGGATAATGAATATTTTTTATGGTACCAGAATATTTTTCTGTATTTTATAGTTATACTAGGGGGCCTGCCCCCTGCGAGCTACGCTCGCCAACCCCCGCTCAGACTTCGAGGCCTCTAAAAACATGACAGCGTGCTATATTTTAAAAATATTGGTAAATCTGTAATTTGGTTGCCATGCTTTTAACGTTTTAACGGGACATTTTTGATTATCATGGCCTCATACACAGCTGTTGCGATAACTGACGACTGTTTTCGGGATTGATAAGTAAAATCAATTACAACTTGAAAACCAGCTTGTATAAAATGGTTAGGTTTAAATTGTGGCTACCTCTCGGACTTTTATAACAACGATCTGTATTCTATTCTTCCTTTGCGTTTAAGGATGAGAAAAATTCCATCTGCTTGTGAATAACATTAAGAACCACGCTATTGAGAAGTACTATGTTATAGACATTTTCAGTAACAGGTTTTAATTTTCTCTCTATTTTAGTGCACCATCATTCATATTTTCATGTTATTTTAAATATGTAAATTATTTATTTTAATTAATATGTATATACGAATTTTCTAATAATTATTTATCATACAAAATTAATAAAATATTTTGTGCATGCATTCCTGCATTTATTCGGCATCAATTGATGTGATATTTAAACAAATTTGCTATCCGTGATAATTTTACACCATGTTATGTCACTTGCATATTGTTCATAAGAAAATCGGGTACTTTTCCAGTATAGCATCCTATGCTTTTAGGTTTGGCGTAATTCGAGCTTCAAAAAGGGATAGATTCGTTAATATACATAGATTTGTTGCCAAAAGTTATGAAAACAAACCCAATGAACTTTTGTTGCTTTTCTATTATAGGGGTCTTGACGCTTTTTTAAAAAGCTTGGCGGAAAAAACTAAGCAGGATAGAAAACCAAGCGGATAGAAAACCAAGCAGGATATTTTATTCTCCTTCCGTTCAGTTGGGCAATTATTATTTTATATATTCGTTTCAAATATCCGAATTAGTGATTTTATAAATTCGTTTAATTAAATTTTACAAAAAAATAACAAAATGATATCAATAAATAATAATTACTATTAATTCCTTTTACCCCCTTTCTTTTGCGTTTACATAAATGACGTCATTTGAACGAATTCATTCAAAATATTTTCAGTTTATAAATTAAATTAAATGCTGACAGACGATTGAATCCTGACGATAGAAATGTGATTTTTTTTTTTCAAATTTTCCTGAAAAACATAATTTAATCACAATCTTGTCTTTATTATCGATTGAAATAAAAGATAATTTCAATTTCATTTTGAAAATGACGAATAAAAAGAAATCAATAATCCCTATCGGGATCCTTTTCAATTTTTTTCCCTTTTTGTCACAAAAAAACTGAGTAATTAATTGCCATCATTACAGAAATGTCATTAAAATTAGAAAAAAATTAATATCTCGAAAACTAATTCCAATTTCAAAATTCTATTACCAGTTTTGACATCCTCGGATTTTTATGGACAATTGGTATTAATTTCACCATCAAGCGTTTAATATTTTATTAAAAATAGCCCTGAAACATAATCAGTCGTTTAGTCAGTCGTTTCATAAAATCGTTTCATAAATTCGTTTCATAAAATCGTTTCACAAATTCGTTTCATTAGGATTTTATATATATAGGGTAGATTAAGAAATACATATTTTTATGATTTGCTGAATCACTTAGTTGTTTACTTTTTCATGCATTATATTATTGAAGGTTGTTAGTTCTCTTATTCGTTTAAATATACCCTACTTATATAAAAATAGCGTGTGTTCTCTGTGGTGTTTCGCATAAACGTTGTAAAATTCAGGTTATTAGATTTTATCCAACTTTGCTGTCATAACGGCTGATGAAGCAGCCATTTTCGGCGATTTTTTTGTTACCTGTAAAATGTTTGTTTTTGGTATAGCCCGAACTAAGAAAAAATTGAGTACTTTTCCATTATACGGACACCATTGTCGCCAAGCATATAATTACATGTATGGCATGGTGTCGGTATAACGGAAAAGAAGCAAAATTTGCGCTCGGTCAAATAATTGAATTTCGTTAAACATTAAATTTTCTGGTACTTTTCTATTATCCGGTCGACCACTTTTCATAACAAAAAATTATCGCCAAACTGTAAAATTAAACGCCAAAAATACAGTCCGATTTACTTGATGTCAGAAGCATTATACGTGTTTGTTACGTCATCAAGTGGTTTTTAATTCGAGATTTGCGTCTATTTTTCATTATGTTTTACTGATTTATTAGTTATTTCATTAATTAAAATAACAATTGTGTCCTTAAATCCATGTATTTTATTTATTTATTTATTTTGATATTCCAATGACAACGTTCTCCCGTTTATTTGGCGTTAGAGTTTAGCGATAGTTTTTTGTTATGAAAAGTGGTCGACGGGATAATAGAGAAGTACCAATTTTCTTATTTTTAATCTGAGAAAGAAACAATAATCATGGATTTAATTAATTTTGCAATATGCGGTGCAACCAAAATAATTTTGATTAAATCAGTACAGATATCGCAGACGCACCTGGGTTATTTTTTGGCACCTAAATGACGATTTTTGCTTTGTATGGCAACCTGGTGTTTTATAATAAATTTGAATATGTGTGTAAATAAATAAAATAAAATAGGTACTTTTATGTTAGCTGGGCGTCAAGGATAACTCTCCAGATCTTGTTTCAATTGGAATCATTTAAATTGCAACATTTTACGTGAGATTTGTTATTCATATTGATATGTTTACGTTTAGATATTTTATTATGATTATATTCTAGCTAATTAACTTTTTTTTTAAATATTTTATACTACAATGTTAAAATATTACCTAGTTGATATTAGTTAATGTCAAAAGATTGGCGAACCACAGGGTTCAGGGAAAAAACTCTATGCCCTCAAAAGTGGGAGTTGTCAACTTTATGACGTCATAAGCAGAAGTAAATGTTTAATTGAAAATTACAGCTAATTAATTAAATTTTCGAACAAACGAATGCACGATAACAAATCTGTGTCCTAATATCTTTCATTTAAAAAAAGAATGGTGTAATTTGATGCAGTAGTTTGTTCTAACGGATTGTCGAAAGAAATCGCTTAGCGTTTTAAATATATAGATATACACAGGATTCACAGGGGAGTCCCTTCAACCTGCAATAACACTTAAATGAATAAATCTACAATTATGGAGCAAGTCTGTAGTTATTGTAACCCCATTCATGACGAGCATCCTTTAATTAATCTTTCATCACCGGTAATTCAGGAAAAATTTACTTGTCTAATTTAATTGCAAAAATTCTGTAATTGTATCAGACAATTTTCTTAATTTAAATTTACTGGTAGGATAAATCAATAATTCTGAGCATTTTTTACGATATGCATATTAGGGTGGTGCGAAAAAAATGAAGTTTGTATTTCCGAGTCGCTATATTGCGGAAAAGTTGCGAGTGGTAAATACAAGAAAAACAAACAAAAAATTATTCAAATCGGACTTTATCTTCCGATCCCGCAAACCTCCTAAAAATTCAAAAAAATTGAAAATTTCCGATTTTTCAGAATTAAGAAAAAAGTTTTACGTATGCATATTTTTTATCACTATAGTGAAAAATATTTGCAGATGGTATTGTTTAATAATAATTATTAAAAAAATTGCGTGTAGAGAATATCTTCCATACGCGAAAACCGCCTAAAAATTAAAAAAAGTTGAGAATTTCCGATATATTCAGCATTTTTTTTTTTTTTTTTACGTATATACATTTTTTATTGCTATAGTGAAAAATATTTGCATATTGTGCTGTTTAATAATAGTAATAATAGTAAATTGCGTTTAGAGAATATCTTCCGATGGCGCAAGCTCAATAAAAATCGGGAAAATTTCAATTTTGAGTGATTTTGATGAATTAAGAAAATAATCACATGGGGTCAGTTGGCGTTCCAATGTTAACTGTTGCATATAAATTTCACAGCTCTTTGCTTGTTTAGATATTTGATAATATTTAAACAACCCAGAACTCATCACGCGGAGGTGGCTGCACTTCGAGTCCTACCAACACCCTTTCGTCCATCCAACCATTTGCTACTTACATTAATTAAATACATAATTTGTTATTTCATCTGTTTAAGTCTGACTGTTAGACGCAAGTTTGTACTGCGATTTGGTGGTAAAGTCTGGTATCATGGACATTGATTTCAGTGTGGCCCTAATCAATCCATCTCTTGATTGGGGCCCACATAACTTAAGCGATGCTTCCGTTAACAATTTGACTCACAGCTCGACAGCTTGCGTGTGGAAGGGAAATGTTTTAGCATCGCAGTCTAGAATATCACCTTATTAAACAAATGAATGTATTTCTTCATTAGTTACTCTCCGTAAAAGAGTTGTACATGATAATTTTGCTACATTCCAATCAATTAATTCTGCTGAATCTGCTGCACCGTGATAAAGTTTCTGATGCCTTTACCTTTTGAAACAGTCTACCTGGGTTTTAACACTCTTCTTGGCCCTAGCCCTCTATGTGCCTCCTCTTATCAAAGACCATTGCCATTAGTAGGTTTTCCGGGTGGGCAAAGAGCGAATTTCGTTCAATTACAGGGGATACCAGTTTTTTCAGGTCGTCAGGCAAGTATCGAGACGTTTCTATTACTCTGTACAGATGAATAGTCCTGACTTTAATATACTTGCTGCATTTTATTTCAACCAAATTGTCATGCAAGATTTTAAAATAAATGTCACTATGGCTTTTAAGGAATCCGATGGGTTTTCTACGTTCACGTAAAGTTGAAGGACCCTATTTGCACAAGTGAGCCATCTGGCATGTGAATTTGGGCCGGGGTGACGCTTTGATAAGTCATTTGGAAAGTTGCCACTTTTAATTGCATGACTTACGTCAAAATAATGTCTTTGGTCCTTGCTCAACACTTGTATGCCCACTTTTTGAATTTCACAATCAATTAATTGTAAATTTATCACTGAGAGCTTTTCTCAAGCAATGAGATTCTACCCAATTCGTCCACTAAATGATCTTGGGATGTTGTTTCACCATCCAAATGTTGAAAAAGATTGCGAAAAGTTAATTCAACAAAATGGAATAAACAAACAATCCACTGAAGTGGTTGTCCGAGATGCACTCCAAGCTGTCTGATAGCACCAGATTTCCATCCTGTATTGGTGTTTGTGGCACTACAGTACTACCAAATCTAAGTATTTTAGTGAAGCCCTTGTTCAGTAATCAACTCATTAGTTCAGCTCAATAGAATCAATTTACATTTAAATCTTAACCTGAGACCACAAACTGACCTCAGTTGATTATTTTCTTAATACATCAAAATCACTTTAAATTGAATTTTTCCCGATTTTTATTGAGCTTGCGCAATCGGAAGATATTCTCTAAACGCAATTTATTATTATTATTATTATTATTAAACAGTGCAATCTGCAAATATTTTTCACTCTAGCGATAAAAAATATAAATACGTAAAAAAAAAATGTTAATTCTGAAAAAAATCGGAAATTTTCTTTTTTTTTTTTTTGGATTTGTAGGCGGTTTGCGGGATCGGAAGATAAAGTCTGATTTGAATTTTTTTTTTTTTTTTTTTTGTATTTACCAATCGCAAATTTTCTGCACTATAGCGACTCGGAAATACCAACTTCACTTTTTTCGCACCACTCTAATACATATTTGACGCTTGTCGCGATAGGGTTCAAAAGATTTTTGATACCACATGAAAGTGAATGCAGCGCATTCTAGCAGATAAATCATTTTAACAATGAAATGATATTAGGTAAGCTCAATGTCTCCACAATACGAAACAATATATGTGAATATCAGTGCATGTGTGTTACTGCCAATTCGGGACACACTGAGCATATTTACCTAGATTTTCTCTTAAAATAAATCGCAATTTGCTTACATGTGTTGTTTTTATTAATAGGTATGTAGCTTCCTTAAAATGCTACACTTTTACAAGCGATTAGTGACGTATTTAAACCGGTGATTGGTTATAGACAAAAAATAGTATTTCTAATAAAGTTATTTTTACATGTATAACGTCATTTCGTACCACATCGATGAAGCTCTACACATTAGTAATTGGGTTTCTTTCGATATCTGTCATAGTTTCCGTAAAGAATCGATAACGTTCAAATTTCGCCCTTAGGGGCGTTGACTTCTCTCTGATATGATAGCGCATGGTCGCTTTACTATACCAATGTCTCGCGGCTGGCATCACGTGACCATACTTACTAGTTAGATTCCTGCGTTAAGATCACAGATTTGCCTTCTTATTTTAATGTTTTGTTGCTGAACGGCTATGTGCTTGGTGGTTGAATGGTTAGAGTGATGCATTTGAGTCTAGATAGCATATGTTCGAATTTCACGTCTTTTTATTCCCAACTTTTCTTCTAGATTTTTATTTAAAAATGTTTTATCGGTTAAAATATTCCATTATCGGTGAAATATTCCGTTTCAGTTTTTTTTTCAACATTTTTATTTTTAAATATTTTATCAGTTGCTTTATATTTTCCATGATGAATGGAATATTTTTAATAAAAGTAAAGTTAGCTGTTAATAACAATCAATGATTTATTTTTATTTCAAAAGAAAAAAAAATAATGCTAACTTAAATATTCTATTCCAGAATTTGTTTTCTACTTTTTGATTTTTAAATGTTATGCATGGAATATTTTAATCAAAGTTAATCTTCATATTTAATAACAATTACAGATTTATTTATATTAATGAAATAAAATACTTACTTAAATACGATAAAATGTGCTTAAAATTTTACGTTAAAGCGCCTTTTAATATTTAAAGTTTCATTTCGGTACAATATTTTAATATATATATATATATATATATATAGCAAAGCATAGTTAAAGATGTAAAAGGGCTGGAATCTAAGCATGGTCGCGTAATTTCTGCAGCGAAACACTTGTCTCTACTGTGTGTAGACACTTCCTCCAAAATTCTAGGTTTATCCGTTCAAGCGTTATTTTAGGATAAAGAAATGTTCTTATGCACATGTATATCACACATCAAGAATTTTTGTTTAAAATTATTATAAAAATTTTATAAATATGAAATTTTTACTAAAAATAAGTTATAAATGGAATAATACTAATATATTACTGTGTCATAATAAGAAATTTTGATTTTATTGTAAATCTATATTAATTTTATTTGCAGTTTTTACTCAAATTTACAAAATGTATTTAATTTATTTTTTTGAAATTGTTATAAAATAAAAATATATATTTAGCATAATATATACAGTTAGCGTATTTTATAAATATTGATTTATGTATCTTTTAATCAATTTATATCAAGATTTTTAAAGGTTTTTTTTTTTTTTTTTAAGTAACTAATAATATTTTATTTAAATTTCTTACTTTAGTTACATCTAATTACAAAATAAATTAAATGTATATTTTTATATATAAATAATGGTGTAATAATTTATATAAACCATGCAGTTAACAATGATCACTTCTTATTTGCTTTTGCAAACATATATTTAAAAAAGAAAACAACAATTAGAGTCAAAATCGCGTAGAAAATTTAGCTTCCAAAACTTGTCACATTATTTCGCAACTACGCAAATTAGAAACTAAAAGCAAATTTTGAATCAAATAATGAAACTGAAAATATTTGGAGCAAAATTTTTTATAAACAAACGAATATCATTTACAATCAGAAGAAGACACATTTAAAACCATTTATTAAAAAAACAAAAGCGAAATGAACTTTCTAAATACTTTAGAATGTCATTTAATGTTATAAATATATATTTTGGACAGAAATGTTTCCTTCAAAGTTATTTTTCAACCGTCTCTCAGATAAAAAGATAAAAATATTTGTCTCATTTGTACATAACCATACTTTTTTTTTTTAAGGGTTTCGTTCATCTCACGAAATCCTATTGCTTCCGCTGCGTTGTCTGTCTGTCACAGAGCCATTCTCGAAAACTATGTAACTTACAGAGTTGAAACTTTGTGTACAAATCAGAATATCAGCTGTGAAGAGCTGAAAATATTAAAATTTGAAAAAACCGTATTATTTTAATAAATAGAGATAAAAAACTAAAATTCTAACAGCCTTTTCCTATTAAATTTAAACATTTTTCGTTATACCCGATGCCAAAAATTAAAAATCAACGATGAATATCTTACTTTTAAATGCTAAAGGTGTAAAATTAACAACATAATATAATTAAAATAACTTTTATTAGTTGTTTTACATGTTTTGACTCTTTCCGAGTCATTTTCAAAAACAAAATGAGAATATTCTAAAGCTGCACGGGCTTTGAAGTTATTATTTTCATGTACTTTTTTTAAAAAATACGCACGTTATCTATTATTTTTTACTTGGTTGTTTATTTTCATATCTTTGACCATGGAGTAATTCTAGCCACAGTTTCGGTACAGCGCCTAGAATAAATAGTGTGGAAATCTGCTACAAAATAGTACTAAAAAATTGAATCCAATAAATGTACAACGTTGCTGAAAAGATTATGATGGGATCGTCGCACCACCTTTTCTCTACGTAAATATTGTATTAGAAAGTTTCGGCTGGTGGTAAGTATTTTAAATACTTAAATTATATCCTTTTCTCCTCTGACTTAATGATTTTTATAAGTTTTTTTTTTTTTAATTATGAAAGCATGGCTAAGAAACGTGATACGCATTGTTTTGTCTCTGGTTGAATATTATCGTAAGAGCACCGTTGCACATTTATGGGCTACAACTTTTTAGCACTTTTAAAGCATTACAAAGATAGCCGGTTTCCACACTATATATTCTAGGCGCTGTAGTTTCGGTAAATTTAAAGATGCCGCATCGTTACATATTGTATTTTTGCGCGTGAGTATCTCTATGGTTTCTCTTATTATGGATGGATAATATAGACTGGAGGGAAATATTATTTTACTTTGATTGAAATTTATTTGGATGGTTTCTTCTTAATATAATATTGCCAGGGCTGTAGTTTTTCTACTGTATTTAATATCAGCTATATGCTCTTTTTTTCTGCGATGCGGCATCTTTTAATTTACCGCAACTGTGGCTAGAAAAACTGCATGGTCAAAGATATGAAAATAAACAACCAAGTAAAAAATAATAGATAACGTGCGTAATTTTTAAAAAAAGTACATGAAAATAATAACTTTAAAGCCCGTGCAGCTTTAGAATATTCTCATTTTGTTTTTGAAAACGACTCGGAAAGAGTCGTTCTTTGAGAAACGTGAGATGAAAAATGAGATTTTTTTTTTTTAACTCTGTCTAGTTTATATTTTGCGGACGGGACAAAACGGGTTTTTGACACATCTATATCTCGCGTTCTATTTATGGTAGAAACAAAATTCTTGATTCTATGGAATGGGGCGTGCCAAGGGACGAAGAATTCAAAAGTAAAACAAAATCCGACGAATAGGTTTCCAGTAAATTCGATTTCAAAAGTGCTGTTTTTTGCACTTTTTAAATCTTGTTCAGATCAAAAACTGTTGACAGGACTACAGCAATGTGTAATTATCGGATTTTTACGGGGTTTACGTTATTTTAATTGTTTTTATGAGTAGTTCGGACCTTTGTAAGTTTCATGTAAAAATATTAATTAGTTTTTGATTTATATCAGTTTAAAGTTATTGATTCCTATACTTAACATAGAGCAAAAAACTGTTGATAGGGCTACAGCAATGTGTAACTATCGGATTTTTACGCGGTTTACGTTATTTGAATTGTTTTTATGAGTAGTTCAAACCTTTGTAAGTTTCATGTAAAAATATTAATTAGTTTTTGATTTATATCAGTTTAAAGTTATTGATTCCTATACTTAACATACAACAAAAAAATAACTCCAACTCTTTTAGGAATGGTCGTATGCACATGATATTAAGATATGTTATTACACTCGACCCAAGAAAGCTTCCTATTATAAAAAATCGTAACATTTAAGGTTCATTTACAGGGTCTCACAAAAGATCTTTTGATATAGCGCTAAAGAGTTGTGTAATTATCCGATTTTTACGCGGTTTGCAGCATTTGAATTGTTTTTATGAGTAGTTCAAATTAATATTTCGTGTAAAAATATTAATTAGTTTTTTATGTATACCACTTTAAAATGATTTATTCCTATACTTAAGATGAAGCAAAAAAAATATTAAATTGTCTAACTCTTTTCAAAAGAACGTATTCGAATGATGTTAAAATATGTTACTACGAACGACCTAAGTGAGCTTCCTATTGTAAAACAGAATTGTAGAATTTACTGTTCGTTTACAGGGTAACTCAAAAGATTTTTTAATAAGACTAAAAAGTTGTGTAATTAGCGAATTTTTACGTTGAAGAACATGATTCCTGTACTTAACACAGAGGAAAAACAATAGTAAATTGCATAACTTTTGTCAAATTGGCTATATACACAAGATATTCAAATATGTTACTAATAGTCACTATTGTAAAGCGGCATTGAAGCATATACGTTTCGTTTACAGAGTCTCTTAGAAGATCTCGATTACATTACAACCGATGTATATTTACTGAGTGAGATGTATTTTAATGATTTTACACTGTTTCAATCTCAGTAAGGTTTCATTATCTTGCTTTAAAATTTAATATGAGTTCATTTTGTCCTTGTGAAATCTCGTCGATGTTAATCTCTAAATCTATTAAAATATAGTATTTTCATCGATTAAAAAAACTATGTTTATTTATAAATATATAATTCTAGCGTATCAGGAATTGATTGAAATAGCGATTACAAAATTCCAACTTTACGTTCATGCGCTGAGTAATATAATGTAAAAATGTTGCTACCCCAAGATTACAAGTTTTGCGTTTAAATATTTGCCGTTCATCGAATCTCCGGCTATGACGAACTTAAAATGCTAAATTTCGTATACAATAGGTGATCGGTAACGAACTGTTAGGTTTACGAACAAATCGGTTAACGAACACTTTCGCGTAAGATTTTTATGTTCGGAGAACGAACACCTCACGATGATGAAGCAATGCCGTGTTTCATATTTGCCGAGCTATACTTATTGTCTTTATTGTCACCTATGAGAACATTTTAACAGTTGCATACATATGTCCTAATTAATTCATGGACTGCCGGAGATTGGGGACCTATATTTTAGGATCACCGAATTTTAATGAACAGACTATATGAACAGAAATCACTTTAATAGTTTTCATACTTTTGCAAACGTTGCGAATTTTATATTTTTCATATTCTCGAAACGTTGAGTTAAAAACTTAAACAAATAAAAAACTTCTAAGGTGCTCAGTAATTTTCAAAAATAATATGTTTAATATGTTAGTATAAAAATCCCTGTAAATTTTTATACTAATAGAAATAGGTTCGTAGAAAAAAATATATTGATTATTCTCGGTAAAGTATGCTCCATAAACTTATCGTTGTAGTTGACCGAAATAAAGTGCTTCTTCTTTTTCCACATTTTTCTGAAACTGTAGTATTTTAATTAGTTTGTAAACTACTGTAAAGTTGTCTAATTTTTTGTTTTTGAATGTATATAAACGGAAGAGTGATATAAACAAAAGAAAAAGGAAAATAAATATGTCATAAATAATCTGATGAATACAATGTAAGGAAATTAATATAAAAGTTTTCCCGTTGTTATGGTAGCGACATGTACAGTGTAATAAGTCACTCAATAAATTGTATAATTCTGATGTATAATTCTGTATATAGCATCACTATTTTTTTTTTTTGCCCCTTTCATCTTTTCTTTTCTGAATAAAAATGGAATCCGCATAATTGAAATTAAATACCTTACAAAAAGGAGTGATATCTCATCAAAAACAACTCGTTGTAAATGATCCCGCCAAGCCACAAACCTAAAACGTCAGTCACAAAAAGAAGTTATATCACATAAAAAGAAGCGATATAGAAGTGCATACTCCGAGTCCCGTGTAAAAATCTATCACCACTCATAATGTTTCCAAAGGACTCGGAGTGAGGTACAGTATGTGAAAACTGCTTGGCGACCTGCAGGCTTTTATAATGTTTGCGTTTCCTGCAATTACATATGGCTATATTATTTTTATTTTATTTTATTTTATTTTATTTTATTTTATTTTATTTTATTTTATTTTGCTCCCATAAAATTGTAAAAGTTGAAGCTTCTGTGTTTGCATGTCCTTTCTTATTTATGAGCTTGAAAAATCAATTTGTTGATTTTATTTACCGTTATTTAAACTAAAAACACCACTCTTATGAAGAGGATTTTTTAAGTAAACGTATAAAGATTTTGAGTTTGTAATATATGTATATATATATATATATATATATATATATATATATATATAAACCTTATAATAAACGTTAACTAAATTGAGATATATTGCAGTAATTCTAGCGTAAGGGAATGACATAGATCTGGGGGAAAATCCGTTCTGTCAGTTCTTTCGCATACAAAAATATTTATAAAAGTGGTATAACAAAAATGTTAAATTTATTTTTCGATTTTCGAAATTGATATACTACATATATTAGAAAAGCCTGCAGGTCGCCAAGCAGTTTTCACATACTGTACCTCACTCCGAGTCCTTTGGAAACATTATGAGTGGTGATAGATTTTTACACGGGACTCGGAGTATGCACTTCTATATCGCTTCTTTTTATGTGATATAACTTCTTTTTGTGACTGACGTTTTAGGTTTGTGGCTTGGCGGGATCATTTACAACGAGTTGTTTTTGATGAGATTATATTGTGATGAAAATCTTTCTACAATAATTATTTTTCTATCAGACGATTTCCACGTGAAAAATGAAATAAAAAGTTTCACCAATTGAAAAAAAGATTAATATGAAATAAAATTGATTGACGTCAGTGGTAATAAAACATAAAACGGAAAGATTTCTCAATAATACAAGGAGTATGAGTATGTGTATGTGCACAAAACAGAATAATATCACGTCATTAGAGAATTAAAAAGAAAATTTGACGTCATATCAAAAGTTTAACGGATTTTTCAATTTTTTTCAAAATAATACAAAACGCGTATCAATATGAGTAATAGAGAATAGTAAATATATGAGTTTGATAAACATATTGAATCATGATAAAAATCCGATTATGGAAATATTCGCATATTTTAACATTTTGAAAGTGTACAACATGTTTAATTTTGAAATTATTTTTTTAAATATCGCATTTAGTCTGCATGACAGATATTACAGTGGGAGAATATAATAGCGTGCTTAGACCGCTATCGGAATGGTTTAGATATTCGAAAAAAAAAAAGAAAAAATAGACAGGTAAATTTTTACTTTATAAAAAACATGACTTTTTTTTTTTTTTTTTTTTTTTTTTGGCTAAATGAAATTTGTTTGAATTTATTAAAGAAAGGATAAAGTGTTTTGAAAGGAATATTAAAGAACCCTTTGAGCGATCTTCGATCACACTTAGCCACTTGTTTCCATTATTTATTTCTAATAGGGTATTTTCATTATGTTAAAGATAAAAGAACTGTATTTGCGTTTAAAGTACATTAAAATATTTTTTCTTTTTCTTTTTCTTTTTGTTTTTTTGAAAAGCATTTTTAAACGATAAAATAATGTTAATCATTTTATCGTTTAGGCATATTTATATATATAATATAATTATTAATAAAAAAAGAAGCAAGAAAATATATGAATACTTATATACTACTGCGTCATGTTAAGATATTTTGATTTTATTTGCGTATTTTTTTTTTTTTTTTGAATGATTATGCATATGACGATAAATGGCATTTAACTGTCTTTGTTGGAACTTGTTTCAAAATAAAAATGGAAAAATAACCATAATATATATTTTTTTCTTAGCTCATTATTTTAAATTATCACAAGTTATTTTAATCATTTCATGCATATATTTTTAAAGATATGTGCCATTTTTTTATGGATAAAAATATTTTTATATAAATTGTTTATTTTGGTTAAATCTAAATATAGAATTTCTTTAAAAGTACATATTTTTAATATGACATTTTTGGTTCACTGCAGCAAAACTTTGAACATTTTTCTGTTTAAATATTTTTTAAGAAAGAAAAATCAAAGTAAAACACTGAAATTTTATGAATGATTTCTACATGTAACAATTTATAAGAAAATATGAGCAAAAATATTTTTGTAAACATATGTTTCACAAAGCATCATTAAAATAAATTTTTAGAAACTTTCCAATTTTCCTATGTTGAAACACCCTTTTCTACATACCTGATTTCATAACAACAACTAACATCTAAATTACACACAAATTCAGATTTCAGAACTTTTCACATTCTTTCGCAACTATGCAACTTAGAAAATGAAAACGGGATGTAAATCAAAACGTAGAACTGCATATTTTTGGAACACAACTATTTTATAGATAAACGACTATCTTTTAAAAAGCAAAAGAGAACTGTTGTTTAAAAAGTTGTAGTTGTAAACAAACGAGAAATAAATTCTCTAAAAATTTTTTAGTCATTTCATATTGCAAATGGATATCTTTGATACAAATGTTTTCTCCAATATTCTTTCCGTGTTTGTCAGATAAGCGATAATAACATTCTTTGTAACTTTGATTTTTATTTCGCATTTTTAAGTATTAACAGCACATTTTGCTTATCTTAAAGGCATGATAAATTTATCCGTTTATAAAATAAATTATTATTATTATTATTATTACATAAAAACGCTTTTAAAATAATAAAAGAAACCTTGTATTTTTTTTTAGGGATGCGTTTGCCTGATATAAAAACTGAAACATTTAAAACATTTTGCATTTTATTCTCTCTCTCTCTCTCTTTTTTTTTTTATTGCAGAACAATATCAATCAAGTACTATTTCTTAGAAGTATAATTTTTCTTGCAACAGACGAGAAAAAAAAACTTTCAGATATAAAATATGAATTTTTTTTAATTTAATGCATTTGCATGGTTTAAATTTTACTTATATGTGATAAATTATAAGCCAATCGCACTACACACTGTTAAAAAAGACATTTTTTTCTTAATATAGAAAAATATAATACAACTACGAACGAAAATATACAATAACCTCTCCGAATCACCCACGATTTTGAAAACGGTTCTTTATATGTAGAAACAACATAAACTAATATATTTACTAGACTTAAACAATCAGTTTAAAAAACAAAGTTTCGTTTTATGCCCCTGATTGCCGGAAATTTTTCCAAGTAATTTTCCTTGTGGATTAATTCGTTTTCTAAAACAGAAATACCTGTCTCTAGGACGCTATCAATTCTCAATTAAATATTTTTTGCTGCATAATTGAGTTTATACATGCAATTTTAACATAATAATATTTATTTTAATGTTAAAGATAATTCAATGCTGTTGATTTATCATGTTTCTCTGTAAGATATGTTTGTTGAACATGAAAACGCTTAACTGAGAATGGGTAGTATCCTATAGACCAATATTCTGGTTGGTGAAAAATTATTAACATACTAAATAAACTAGTCGAAACGTTTCCGAAAATCAGTAGTAGCAAACGAAACTTTGTTTGTTTAAATGATTATTGGTTTCTGAGGTATCTAAAGATAAAGAACGCTTTTCGGTATCGCAGGTAACTCAGAAGAGGTTATTGTGTTTATGTTGTATTTTCCTAGATTAAGAAACATTTGTCTTTTGTTACAGTTAGAAGTTTCCATTATATTTATATTCTAGTGAATCGCAATCACTTTACAAATTGTAATATCATTACATGTTGAAAATAAAAATACACGAATATAAGTTACACAATAATATTTATTTCATTACTTTTGCGTCTGATTATATATAGTCCCGTGATAAATAGAAATTTTGTAGAAATAAATTCCAACTCATTTCTTTTACAATAGTCTCCGGAAACCTGACAAAGTAGGTGTGGGAAACAGTGTTATTTTCCCTGCCTTTTTTGTATCAATCCTTTATTTGATTAGTATGATAACTTGAGCTCCATGTACGCCATGTTTTTCGTCGCGTAGCGGCCGATTCCGCACTTTGTTTACATTTCCAGCCTCTAGGTTAGATGGTTTCTCGATGACGTGTCGTTCTCGATGGTTTCTCGATGGTTTCACGATGGTTTCTCGATCAGGGATCGTATGCAGCATTTATCATTCGCAATCGCATTCGCAGGGGTTCTAAATTTTTGTAAGTTAAAATATATTTTTAACGTATTTAAAAGGTTTAAACATTATTTAAATCCTTTTTGATAAAGTTGTAATATTTTTTTTTCAAAATTTATAGTAATAATTTAGTATATGTAATTTAAAATGTAATATGTTAATTTTTGTTTCACGTATGCAATTCGCGTTGTCGCCTGTGATTGGTTGACACGGTTCGTCTGTCAGTTTAAAAGGTCTGCGGTCTTGTTCCTCGTCCAAAGCCATTAAATAATATTTAATATTTACTATTAAATAATTATTTAATGGCTTTGTTCTCGTCGGAATGAGCTGGAAATGACATATGAGGCAGTTCCAGAAACTTGTATGGTTTGTTTCAAGTAGAATAAATATTCTTTAACGATGTCTTCAAGAAAATTAAGTCCCGAAAAAGGGAACTTGTTATTGTTATAAATTAAAAGCTGTGTTAAGTTTAATAGTAAAGTGAACATGCTTTTTGTAGTAGTTATACAAATATTTAAGTAATATCATCTAATATATAATAAATATAATAACCAATATATCCAGTAAGTCTCGCACCTTAAAGAAGGATGGATTTAGTAGATTATTTTGATAAGAACATCAACATTCAATGGTGATATGTGGAGCTCAAGCAAAGAAATCTCATTTGTCAAGTTAATATTATTAAATAACATAAGTCTTCTTAATAAATCAAGTTCAAACTGAAGACTTTGTATTTTACTTAAGTACATTTCCACTACACTATTTCAAAGTTTATTTTCAAGTTATAAATATAAAGTTTATATGCAAAGTTATATATATATGTAGCATTTTGACGAGGTTGAGATATTACGATGAATACTATTCGATGAAAAGATGGCAGTCCTTCAACGATATAGCAAGTTGCAGTCGAATTTATCGAGTATGGCGAAGTAGTAAGGCAATGAAATGATTCCACCTAAGTTTTCCAATAAATCCAGCCAATCTCCAGACGAATAATTTTATTAGAAGACGAACAACACAGAACAATTCCCAAAAGGTCTAAAACTTATAGCCCTCGGGCTAACGTTGCTTCACTTCATTGAATTAAGATGTTACTGGGCCAGTTGAATATTCTACGGTCATACAAATACCAGACACATATTTGTTTAGCTTCCGAAAACGTCAAAAATCTCTCGCTCCGACCGGTGCAGGTGAGTTTTGTTCTCTCCGCGGAAACATACACAGAATTACGTCACGAGCGCTCAACCCAATGCGTGAGAAGCTAGCTCCAGCCCAACGAATGAGGCTAGAGGGCGAGGCTAAAACATTAAAGAATCCCTTACTTTGGTGCGGACCAATTTAGAAGTTAAAATCCCAAGCGCGCGAAAGAATCAGAGCAATAATAATAATAATAAAAAGAAAATGGCTTTTAAAAACATTCGAAATGAGAACGCGTCTCAGAATTTTATAGATTGGGGAACTGATAAAAGTTACGAATGATCTTAAATTTTAGATTAAGATTTGGAATAAAATAATTATTAATATACGGATATTTACTTTTAAAAGGACTTTAAATAGGAATAGATATTATTAAGAATTAAGGAAATACTGACTATGACAGAAGTTAGATTAATTTTAAAAGATTAATGCGAATAAAATTGAAGGCTACGAAGGAAATAAATTTTTATATAACACACACATATATATATATATATATATATATATATATATATATATATATATATATATATATATATATATATATATACTGAACACTTCTATGTTTCAGACGCCACCTTTTCAACTTAAGCATGTGTTTTATGGTCCGATATTTTCGTTTGAGTTTGTGATATATTTCAATCATCTTAACTCTTTCAGTCCAAAGTCTACTTTATCGCCGCCCCCTCGTAAACACACAGTAGTGGGAACGTGAAAGTAATTTAAAATTGCGTTGTATAAATGATAATTCCTGCCAAAAAGCGAATGTTATTGGATTTTTGCGAGTACTGAAATTTTTCGTGTGTATTGTAAAATTGTTAAACTTACACTATAAGAAAAGCATAATTTTAAATTCCAAAATATTTTTAAATTTTGGAATGATCGTTTCAAATGAAACAAAACAAGAACGAAAAATCAAGCATTGGGCACATAGTATTATGAAACACATACCAACGATAGCAGAATATTATATTACGATATGGTATGCTTTAACAGTTGCTATTACAGTTGAAAATCATTTGTAACTTCGGTTTGTCTGTCTGTGCCGCTGTCCATATTTCTGTCTATGTATACTAGCTCTAAGTCCATAAATATACCCGGATATTCATTTAATGATTATTATTACATGCTTTATTTTAACTTACAATTCTGTTTGTATATATGTGGCAGTCAAATCTTGTTGCGCATTTTTCACCCACTTCCTGGTGACACAGAGCTTTGAAATTTGGAATATACATGTATTCAAGAGGGCAATACAAGAATCGGACTTAATATTAAATTTTCTATCCCTAAGTGGGCAACGTTGGCCCAAAACGTGCACTTTCCCTATAGAAATAACTTTGCGTTTGTTTAATATTAATTGAAAAAAAAAAACAGCTCCATTGTTGCAAAATACATCCATTTTAACCACATTGATGCTCGCATCATTATGGCGTCGCGCGCACTTGTGCTTTATAATATAAGTTGACTGTATCATGGTTGAGATTTTTTCCAACAGGCAGAAAATATGCCGGGACCAGGACTCGAACCTGGGTACTTTGGTTTGCCATACCAACGCACTCCTACTGAGCTATCTCGACGATATCCTGGCTGGCATATTTCACTCTTATCTGTTGGACAAGGCTGCAAACTGCAGCGCTAATTTCATTCATTAGAGCTATAACTATAGCATTTTACATGATGAATCTGAAATAGCACGGAAACTCCTGTATATCATGTAATTAGGTCATAATGAACAGAGGAAAATATATTCAACTAGGTAAATTATATCCAATGGTTGGAGTATGATAGTTGAGATTCCTTCCAATGGATATCATCAGGATAGCTCAGTAGGGAGGGCGTTGGTACGGCAAACCAAAGTACCCAGGTTCGAGTCCTGGTCCCGGCATATTTTCTCTCTGTTGGAAAAAATCTCAACTATGATACTGCAACCATTGGATATAATTTACCTAGTTGAATATACTTCCCTCTGTTCATTATGACGTAAGTTGACTGTTTTGTGAATTTTATTAAAAGCGTGTTTAAAAAAAAATTACATTTCATTTATGTTTTTGAAGCTTTATGTAGCGTATTCAGTATTGGAAATGAATTGCGTTGGATTTATAGTTCCATTGCAAGGACACAATACAGTTCCGTTATATTATGGTTTTAGGAGTAGTTTAACTTCGGTGAACGTATTATTGCTAATATAAGATTTGTGCCCACAATATTTAATTTACCCTGTGCTTAAAAAATCATGATCGGGCTTCACATAGGTGGGAGGTCTTATCATATACACGTGCATTGCATAAAACAAAACAAAACAAACAAACAAAAAGCATTTAAATGATTTTATTAGGTTTCATTGTAGATTATTATAGAATGTGTTTTTTTTTTATATATATAGACATATAGCCTGCCTGATTTATTTTTAGGAGAAGGTGGCTTAAAATGATCCCCTTAAAGGGAAACTTGTGTAAAATAACATAACTGTTTAAATAATTCTTTGGCCCTTTGCTAGTATGTTTTACTATATTTTGCCTTATAAACATATTTTAATAATATTTTAAACCCAAAATGATTAATGAAAAAAAAAGATTTTTTAAAAAGTGTCCAAAGAATAATTTTACCCTCACTAAAGAGCAAAAAGTTCCTTCATTTAAAAATAATTGTAAATGGATTTTTATTGGCAAAATAAAGGATATAATAGTAATTATGGCAATACATAAGTGTAATTCGCATCTAAAAATTATCTCCATTAAGTAAACCAAGTCACATTTCTGTACATGAAAGACTGTATATCTAAATAAATATGAAAGTTAGTGATTATCTTATAACATATGTTATAAAACTTAATTTTTCAAAGAATTCTATTCAGACGTATAATCCCGCGATTGCTTGAATACCACATTGCTTCTTCTTCACTTAGCAGAACTAGTCTGTGTTACTTGGTAGATAGCGCGACCTGTCTCGAAGTAAACATATGTGGATCATTTTGCACGCTAGGATCATTTCAGGCTACTTTCCCCTATTTTCTTCTAATACGTAAGAATAATGTATTGGAATAGTGAAAATGTTTGACTTCCATTTTTTTATGAATGAAGACACACTTCCAAATTGACCCATTTTAACACTTTTCTAGCATTTTGAAAACGAACTTTACTGGTATCGATAAATTTCATTTCTATCCCCTATACAACTGTTTTTTTGACTTTCATATGAAATCCGCTGATATAGAAGTGATTTTAGTACCATGATCTATTGAATACAAACGTTTGAGCAGAACTATGCGAGAAGATGAGATATTTGATTGTTGTATTTTTTATCCCGGATATGTTCTTTGAATCTTTCTTCAATTTTTCTTTTCTTCATTCCCATATATGTTATTTCTTTATTTTCTATATTTAAACCTTTAATTCTATAAGTCCTTCTGTTTGTAATTTCTCATATTATTTTTCTACACCATTCCTTATTAATTTAAATAGAGTTGGGTTGGGGGATAAGCATCTGTTTCCCTAGCTTAGTTGGTTCTCTTTTCATTTTTAGTGTTAAACTGCTTATAAATGGGAGGTTGGTCTCATAATTAGAGCCTTGATCAAGTGACGAGACCTTCAACTGACTAGGCACCTCCAGAGGTATAATTCACAGGGAATTTGGACGGCTTTGCACCCACGACAGATTTTACATGCACCAGGCGCCATTAGTGCACATGCCGGATTTTTTGCTAGTAGCGAGCCTCGAGCCCGCGACTTTTCGGCTACGAGTCCGATGCTCTGCCAACTGGGCCACCGCTGCCATCGGCATTGTATTTGTTCATAGTACAACAAGTGACTATGAGCAAATACAATGCCTATGGCAGCGGTGGCCCAGTTGGCAGAGCATCGGACTCGTAGCCAAAAAGTTGCGGGCTCGAGGCTCGCCGCCAGATATTATGAATACTCGATGTTATGAATGGTAATGGTCAAATGAAAATTGAAGATGTTGTAGATGTAAATGCTGATATGATGAAAAATTTGAAGACATTTGAATTCCCGAACTTTAACCAATTAAAAAAATCTCTTCTTTGTTCCAGCTGTAACGAACATAGTCCCTGAATCTGCTAATATAATAATTTATACTGATGGTTCAAAGATGTTGGTGGGAGTTTCGACTGCATTTACAGTGTCATTCAAGAATGACTTCATTTTTGACTTCAGTATACGGATGCATCGGTTTAATTCAATATTTCAGGCCGAACTACTGGCAATCCTGGACGCAATTAAATGGTACGTGAACCAGATTATAAAGAGGCTATCCTGTATACAGACAGTCTGTATTCTGTTTTAGTGCTGAATCGTGCTTTTCCAAAAAAATTAAATTATATGTGATATTTTTAATTTGCTATATGATAATGAGGATAAGATCCTACTCTTGGGATGGATAAAAGCGCATGTCGGCCTTTACGGAAATGAAAGGGCAGATACATTAGCCAAGAGTGTCATTACATCTGGCAAGGCTGACCTTATAGCAAGGATTCCATTCCCAATATCACTTCTCACTAGAGAGGATAAACGTAACATATTATCCCCGTGGTAGAAACATTGGCAAGATTCAGATACTGGACGCCTTACATATGATATTTTTAAAAAGGTTAATCCTGATTTTGAAAAGAGAAATAATGATCGATGTGAATGTGGCTCTTGCGATGATGTCATACATAATGCCCCATACATGATGCCCCATAATAAAGTTCCATTTTGATTTTTTTTTAACTTATACTTTACGTCAAAACATCATTAGAGTTCTTTTTTCACAAAACAATTACAGAAAACTTAATGAAAATTATAACATATTAAATGAAAATTTCTCATTCATTAGACACAGGTTTTAGAAGTTTAGAGCTAGTTTATACAGCAACCTTTTGATGATGCATTTTTTTTGGATATTTTCAAGATTATTTTCGTGAGCTGTGAATTTTATGATTTAAATTTCTGTATCAGCTGAAGATTTTTGATTTAAACAAAATTTTAATCAGTGATATTTATATTACATGGATAGATGTAAAGTATTATTTGAATATAAACTGGCATGGGAATAATTTATTCTAACTGATATCTTTAATCACTGGTTTTGTGTTACGTTGTGGAATGTCCTTTTCATGTTTTAATATCAGTGTCTTCGTATTTTAATTTATCTTCTTGTGAACAATCATTTTACCATATAATTTATTGAATTACTATATTAGCTTACTTTATAATTACACTGGAGATGATATGGGAACACCTTTTTTTTTATTCTGAGTTTATCCACTGGTTATTGAAAGATGATGCATAGTGATTTAATATTATTGTAGAAGAACAATCATCTTATCATATTATTTGCTGTTATATTTTCTAAGTACAGTTAGTGAATTCATTTGATTGCTGGTATGAGAATAATTATTTTGAGTTTTACCTTTTTTTCTACTGATTTGGCTTACACGTGGTAGGAACATGGAATTATCAATTGTGCCAATGATTGACTGAGAATTGCTTAGGCTTCTGCTGATAGATTTTCGAACATTCTTTGAACAATTTAAATTCGATTGTCTTCAATTCTGCTGTGATGTGTGTTATGCCTGTTTGCTGACCTGACACTGTTACCTGATATAGTATTCTAGTGATAGACTTTTGAACTTTTTGAACAGTAACGTCTGGCTGTTTACTTTCGGTCTGTAACATACTGTTTTTCTGAATTGAAAGAGCTGCCTGTTACAGTTTCTTTTGCTTATTGACTTTTGAACTTTTGTGCACAATGAGGTCTTTTTTTTTGTTGACAGTATTATAGCTTTTGGATAGTAGACTTTTGGACTTTCCTGCATAATAGTGTCTGGCTGCTAATTTTTGTACAAAGGCATGTTGTACTTCTTCCTGTTTGTTAAAGTGCTAACAACGTTATTATTTTGTGTATTTCGGATTTAGTGTTATTTTATTAGTTACAGCATAGTTTTAAAGAGCTTGTGTATGTTAGGATTCAGTTTGTGTTTTTAGGATTTTAGTTAGTTTAAAGTTTAATTTAGTATTTTGTTATATATTATAATATTGCTAGCAATGCGGCCATTGTTTTTTTTTTTAGATTTTGGAATTTAATTTGAAAGTATTCTGTATAAGCGATTGTTGTTCTTGGCCGATTTCGGTGGCTGGGTTTTATTGTACAGAGGTGGGGGGTTTACCGTCTGGACATTAGTCCATATGCCCACCAGCTGGCGTCCAGGCTTGGTGTCCTAGTACAACAAGTGACGGTACGCAAAAGTGATATTATTTAACTTATTTTTCTGATTATTTCTATAATCATAAAACTTTATGTTAATATCTACGTGTTGTATTCAGTGACATATTGAAGGCATGTATAGTTTCATTTAGATGTCGCAAAAATTCTGGGAATAAAGCATACAACAATTTTTAGACATAACAGTTTTTTAAAGTAATAGCACAATACATGAGTAATTACAATAACTTATAGTAGTTTCAAACTATTGTCAAAACCATTTATTTTTCTTGATCTGTATTACGAAAAAATTTTGTTGAAAGAAAAAAAATCATTAGTACTTAGAACATTTTGTGATCTTTGATATATTTTATATTATCATTTAATTAATTTTAGCATGTTATATTTTTCTGAAACAAGAACAGTAGCCTTTCTTATATTAAAAGAAATTCAGATTTCAACATCTTCACAATATAGAAAGTTATCGTATTAATGAAATAATAATCTTCTGCAAAGAAAATATCCTACAAGAACTTTCACAGAGGAATTTCTAATTACATTTTCCTGACGACAATTAATTAATTGGAATGTCATTTAATTTATTCCTTCACAAAAATTCACTAAGATTGTACATTAAAGATAAAAAGAAAATGTCAGATGGTAATCCTGTTAGAATTGTTTATGTTTTGATAAATTGTCACATTTATCCCCTAACTTAAGACAAATGATTCCAAATAATATGTGATACCTCACATATACTTTGATTTCTCAAAAAAGATTCGTTTAATAATTTATTTTAATGAAAAGCTGTAGAGTTGATAAATAAAAAGTGTCACATCACAATTTTGAAATCCTTACGGATAATGAAAATTTAGCGCCAAATCCATGAAATGAAATTTAAAGATGTTAAAATCAAATATTTATATGTGAACAGATGAGTTTTCCCGGTAAGGAAGATAAAATTATCCGACGACTGCAAAATAATTTCAGTGTTACTTAATCCAAGAACTTATAGAAAAAGTACCGTTTTAATTCATAATTTTTTTTTATAACTGCACATGGTAATAAATTATCGGCCAATCGCACTACACACTGTTAAAATAGACATTTTTTTCTTAATATAGAAAAATATAATGTAACCGCGAACGAAATAATACAATAACCTCACCAAGTTACCCACAATTCCGAAAATTGTTCTTTATATATGTAGAAACAACATAAACCAAAATATTTACTAGATTTAAACAATCCGTTTTTTTAAGTTTATTTTTATGCCAGTGATTGCCGGAAATATTACCTAGACATTCAAAGTCATAAGGGTTCGTATATTATAAAATTTTACGAATAAATTGTGCTTTGGAGGTCGCCTGCAATTAAAAACGTGTACCGACTTTCGTTTTTCAAATGGTGGCATCCACTTTTGACGCCTTATTTGAGTTTTATGTGTAAAGTAAGCCCTGGAAAATACCTCGTTTATGCATTTTATTGAGTTAAAAAATAAAATGTGTTAAGGGTTTCTCCATAACGTTAGAAAAATAATATTAATATCTTACAGGTGAATGCACCAGACTCATTCAATTTGAAACCGGAAAAAAGTACAGGAAAATCTAATTATGAAAGAAATTAACAATATACAAAGAAAATATTATGCAACTTTTTCTATTACTTTAAAAGGTTTTCAATTCTATGTGCACTAGAGATGACAGAAAAAGTGTCATTTTAATCGACAAAAATTAAAAGTATTGTTTATCTAGGAAATTAAGATAGAATTGAGATATAAATTCACACGCCGGCGCCGGTGGTGTGGACGATAGCATTTATTTTTATATAAATATTAGCGTATGTCATAATTTATAATTTTTGAATGTGAATGTATTAATAATTTTCACAGCAAAAAATAAATTCTGAATAAAAAATCCGTAAACATATTTGGTATATTCATTTTATCTGACTAAAAAATAATCATTTGAATCAGATGATTTTTTGAAAATATAGTGTAAAAGCACAAGTGATGGCCCGGTTAAGGATGTAGTTTCGGTTTTTAGCCAATAATTTCTACACAGCACGCATGTTTGTCATGGCGAAAATCAAAAGATAACAAGAAAGGATAGGAAAAATAATTTAGTCTAAAAACAAAAAAAAATCAGAAAAAGAAAATTTATTCCTTGACACGATATGATTTACAAAAAGTTCAGCAACACCAGAGTTGGCCTACATTGCACCGGTAATGGCCCATCGCTGCACTAAATGATGGCTCACGCATATCAGTCCTTCTTAATCCGAATATTTTTTGCCGGGATTGGTCCTAGGCTTTTTGTTATCCTTCTCGGCTTTTTTTTTTACCTACCCAGCTTCTTTTGTTACCCGTTTTACTGCTCTTTTTCTCTGTTTTACTTCTTTTTGTAGGGCTTCTTTTTACTTCCGTTCTTTGGCTTTTTGCAGCTCGTGTCCTCTTTGCGATGTCAGGACGAAAGGCATTCTCTCGGATTTTCTATTCCTTTTCCTTTCAGGACTGTGCGGCCATTCAAAGATTTTGTTTAACCGATGAGAGTGGTGTTCAGCTGATGAAACGGAATTGTTTAAATTTTCCGACTCTGATAAAACTCTCTTCGTCGGACGTTTTAGGCTCTTGCTGAACAATTAACAGATTCACAGAAATGTTTTCGAAGTTGTTGCTGTTACTGGAGATCGTACTTGGTTTGAATGTAACGATGTCGACTGAATCTGGATAATCTTCTTTTGCTGAGTCCGTCGCCATTTCCTTAGGCCTGATTTGAATGGTTCGATTTTTCTCCTGAAGCTTATACAACCAGCGTAAAACTTCCAGCTATGCACTTGATGGTTGTTGAATATTTTCCACTTTCTTCATTACATTCTTGACGATGACTCGATTGAACTCCTCACTCGATAGATTTAGAAGTTGGAGCCTCCTTACAAATGGTTTCAATTGAAACGTTGATGATTATGTGACCCTTGCAATATGAGTAATTTACAGCGTTTGCATCGAATGGTCCTGTTTCCCTAAAACAATATTAATTGCTATCAACACGTCGTTTTCTAGTACGATTTTCAGGATCGAGATAATGTTCAATTTAATTATAGCTTCATGTGGATTGTTACTGCGCCAACAAAGAAATTTTGAGCTTTTAGGAAACGAAAAGCAACAACATCGCAGGGTTAAGAATATGGTTTGCGTTTGGAAATAAAGCGCTCACAATTATTTCTATAGATTTGCAAATTTCGATAGTTTCATGCAAAAGATGTGTTTTGTGCACGCCTACAAATACAATTACCGACAATTGAACATTATTTGTCACTAGAAAAGGGGCGAAGACATTTCATATCCACTCATATAACGTTTCTCAGTCATCGCACGGTTGCAGCTCCTACCGATGCCCCATGAGCGAGGAACACTGTGAATCACTTGTGTAGGAATTCTTTCAAACTGGTAGATGATCATAGGTTCCACTTAATTTTAAGAAGCCGAAAATGTAAACATGACCGTTATGGAAAATTTGGAGTCAGCTTGATAGATTTCATCGACATCTTTGGTGTCTTTCTCAGTCAAAATTCTGGTGCTCGCTAATATTAGTATAGATATAAGGATTAAAAATAATTAATGTTAATATTGTTTTAAATAATTTGTATGACTTAATTAAATATATTAAAACATAAAATCTTTCTTATTTTTCAAGATTCCCGCTGCATGGATATGAATCACAATCTAAAGCACCGCAAACAAACGTCATGACACTGAGCCACCTTGTAATCAAACGAGAAAGCTTAGAGCTATATTTTCAATTTTCAGTGCTTGCTGTAGACTCTATTTGTGATGCCGAAGTTAGACAGCCGGGGTGTAGACGCTAGTCTAAAAGAGTAATCAACTGTTCCATTTGTTTCCAAAAGATCGTAGCGTGTCTAATGTGAACAAAAACAAGAGGGATAGGTTAATATAAATTTTGTACTTAAATAATTTGGCTCAAATGTTCAGATTCCCTCAATAACGTTACTTCAATTAATGACAATACATAGCAAAGTATGAAACGTAAGTGTGGTCCATCCCTGCTATGACCATGGAAAAGAGAGTGGAGAAGTTGGGAAAAGTTTACTTACGTGTTCCTTACACTTTATACTCATAGAAGTCATTTACAACTCATTTTACTTCGCTTATCTTTCTTGAAGCTTTCGCCCAACCCAACGAAACCCAAATTTCGTCATTAAAAGTCTTTCTAACAAATCACTGCTGAAAGAGGAAAAAACACAAGCTTCTATAAGAGGAGCCCCCGCTCACGTGACTTTCGATGATTTGTCCAAACAAAGACATCATGTGACAGCCAAAAGGCTATTTTATCACTGATGAGTAACGGCCAGTTTGGATGTTAAGCGTTTCTCCTCTAGTGTACTCGGAATATCAAATGGGCCATCACATGTGTATTAGAAAACTGTGGCGATCTTGGTAAAATTCATTGACGTGGATTTTCACATGGATTTAATGTTTATTTCCTGTCATCAATTTTTTGTGCGTAATGTCCAGGGACTAATTGGAGTTTTAATCAATTTAACAAACTTACTGATATTTTTTATTTAATCTAATAATTTTTATACATATTTCGAAATTTTATAACTTGTAATATACATATATGTTTGGAAATAATTATGTCAGACAAAAACAGTGTTAAATAATATTGGTATATTTTTTTAAATCTTACTTCACGTTTTTTAAGAAACAAAATAATGTGCATAAATCGTATCTGAAAGTAAACACCGTATGTGACTTATAAACAATAAATAGCTTAAGAATATTTGACAAAATAAAATTTCGTAAAAGTTTTCTGTACTAGCTATATGAAAGTCTCAAATGAAAAAACCAGCAATGCAAACAAAATTTGCCATTTTCAAAAAATTTTATGTTAAAATTTTCATATTTTCATATTTTTATGTTTTTCATTTTTTTTTTTTTTTTTTGCTTTATATAGTGGTCAAAGCTAAGTTCTTTTGTATATCTCAGAAAAAAAAATATACAGACTCAGCACAAAATTTTCAATAAAACTTTTATCAAAGTCGATATATCCCTGTGTAATAATGACTTTCCAATGTGCACACCGTTGTTTCGAGTCATAAATCATGATATAATCCATAAAATGCATAAAGTTAGAGAATTTTAGAAGTAAATCTGTCTAATGAGTTTCAAAGTTTCAAAAAATCGATAAATCACAGTTCTTTCTGGGGATTTTGAAATGATTTTTATTCGAGATACATTAGATACAAATCATTTTCAAAAACTGCTGAGCTGCATTCATTTCACTAAAATTTCTTTCGAATGAGATTTCTTAAAATACGTCATCCTTTGAAATTTCTGTATAGAAAGAAAAAGATATCCGGAGGCTTACATTTTGATATCGAGAAGAATATCTTAATTTTTTACAAAACGTTCATATTAAGTATAATAAGTATAATCTTTAATAAATCTGAGCAATTAAAATAAGATTTTTCTTTCTAAATCGAAGAAATTGTCAGATGATTTTACTTTAGTTCCCAACAAATAAAAACTGCCAAAAAACTTCTTTATTTTTGGTTTTTTAAGTGTATTCTCTGTAAAAATAAGGAAGTATGATTTTCTATAATATTTTTGCTGCAATATATATTTATTTGATTATAATATTAAATGTTATTCAATATGTATATATATATATATATATATATATATATATATATAATTTCTTTCTTAAGTTTTTAATTTTATATATATTTTTTCAATTACCTCTATCTAAACGGGTTACTATCAAAATCTCTTTTGATAGGCTGGCATGGATAAAATATGTTTACTTTTTATATTAAAATTGTTTATCTGAAAGTACGCAAAAATATGTGTTACTGATGCTTAAAATGGAGTTTTATTTTCCCTTGATATATTACCAGTTTCATGCTTGTACTTTATCTTAGGAAATAAATTTTAGTTTAATAAACTACATTTTAATACATTTCTTATAAATCTCATCTTAATAGAAGTGAGAAACGTATTTTCTGAAAACTAAATGCAATTCCACTAAACTTATTCATCTGATTTCCAATTCAAACTTTTCTGCAACGAATTACGCAGAAATCCGATGTTAAAAAGATTGTTTTTAAATAAATTGATCGTTGATATTTCAAATGAGAATGTGTGAGAGACTGTGATTGTGTATAATTTATTTACTTTCTTATTTATATGAACTAAATAGCAGTCACAAATAAAAACTAATTAGTGTTATTTGAAGTAAATTTACTACAGATCATTTTAACGGTAACAAATAAGATTCTAACTTCAGAATTTCTCAAGAATTATATATTGCTAATACCTCGGGATTGATAGTTTTTTCGGGCAATACATTTGATTAGCATAAACTGAAAGGATTTGTATAATAATTAAAAACACGTGACGTTTATTAGGAAATGCCTCTACATTTAATTTCACTTAACTACACTAAGCGATTGCACTTTTACGTATGATTCCTTATGAGTTTTATTTTATTTATATTATTTTGAAAGAAATATCAGATTTTGTGAGAGTGAATAAATTAGTTGATGTCTATTTCATTTAACGTTTTTAACATAGAAAAACAGAAAAAATATTACATATTAAAATATTTTACCTGTATTTCATTAAAAGTGCATCCAGTTGAGTTAAAAAAAATAGAAAAAAAATTTACTTGATGAAAATTAATTTATACTAAGCGATTATTGCAAATAAATTATTTTTTTTAAAAAGAGACAAGACACGTTTTATAGTTTGAAGGTTTCTCTTTTAGAGAAGAAGGAAAAATTTATATATATATTTTAACAACTTTAATGATTGATATTATATTTCTAATATAAGATGATTTGTTACTGTGTGAGTTAAAATTTAAAAGTGAAACATAATTACATTCACACACTAAAGTGCATTATTTTTCTTTCATTAATATTTTATACTTTCATGAATTGTTTCGCATACATTTACGTTTTACCTATATTCATACACACACACACACACACATATATATTTATTACCTTAAAGACCAGTAGAATTTTGTATACTTCCCTAGCTGTAATTAAGCAAGCTTCTTTGAAATAAATTACTGGTAATTCAGCTGTCGTGATATTGCTTATTTCTCATAAGACAATATATACACATGCATATATATCTATACTAATATTATAAAGGAGTAAATCTTGTTTGTTTGTTTGTAGGGGGTAATCTCTGGAACTACCGAACCGATTTCAAAAGTGATGGTGGCAAATTGATGGTGACAACCCCTGCTCCAACATAGGCTATATTTTATGTCGGTACCACTAACCCCAGGGGGTGCAGGAGCAAAAAACGTTCTAAAATTGCGATTTTTCAGTTATCACACTGGCTGTCGAGCCCTGAGAGCTTGGCAGCAGGTTCTGTATGTATGTATGTACGTACGTAATGCGATAACTCTTCATAGAAATATCCGTTTTCCTTCAAATTTTGTTTATAGGTTCACTGTGTTAAGGCGCTTCCCTGATTAGTTTTCGGGATTGATTGGTTAAGTATAAAAGGGGGGAACAAGGGGCTAATTCCCCCCCCCCCTTAATTTATATAAATGGGTTTTTCATACAGAATTATTCCGTTTCCCTTCAAATTTGTTTATAGGTTCACTGAGTTAAGGCGCTTCCCTGATTAGTTTACGGGTTTGATTGGTCAAGTATAAAGGGGGGGGGACAAGGGTCTAATTCCCCCCCCCCCTTAATTTATATAAATGGGTTTTTCATACAGAATTATTCCGTTTCCCTTCAAATTTGTTTATAGGTTCACTGAGTTAAGACGCTTCCCTGATTAGTTTACGGGTTTGATTAGTTAAGTATAAAGGGGGGGATCGGGGGGGGCTAATCCCCCCCTTAATTTATATAAATGGGTTTTTCGTGCAGAATTATTCCGTTTTCCTTCAAATTTTGTTTATAGGTTCATTGGGTTAAGATGCTTCCCTGATTAGTTTTCGGGATTGATTAGTTAATATAAAGGGGGGCTAATTCCCCCCCTTAATTTATATAAATGGGTTTTTCATGCAGAATTATTCCGTTTTCCTTCAAATTTTGTTTATAGGTTCATTGGGTTAAGACGCTTCCCTGATTACTTTTCGGGATTGATTGGTTAAGTATAAAGGGGGGAACGGGGGGCTAATCCCCCCCTTAATTTATATAAATGGGTTTTTCATGCAGAATTATTCCGTTTTCCTTCAAATTTTGTTTATAGGTTCACTGTGTTAAGGCGCTTGCATGATAATTTTCGGGATTGATTGGCTGAGTATAAAAGGGGGGAACGAGGGGGGGGTAATCCCCCCCTTAATTTATATAAATGGGTTTTTCATGCAGAATTATTCCGTTTTCCTTCAAATTTTGTTTATAGGTTCATTGGGTTAAGACGCTTCCCTGATTACTTTTCGGGATTGATTGGTTAAGTATAAAGGGGGGAACGGGGGGCTAATCCCCCCCTTAATTTATATAAATGTGTTTTTCATGCAGAATTATTCCGCTTTCCTTCAAATTTTGTTTATAGGTTCACTGTGTTAAGGCGCTTCCCTGATTAGTTTTCGGGATTGATTGGTTAAGTATAAAGCGGGGGAACGGGGGGATAATCCCCCCCTTAATTTATATAAATGGGTTTTTCATGCAGAATTATTCTATTTGCTTCAAAATTTGTTTATAGATTCATTGGGTTAAGACGCTTCCCTGATTAGTTTTCGAGATTGATTGATTAAGTATAAAGGGGGGTAACGGGGGGCTAATACCCCCTTAATTTATGTAAATGGGTTTTTCATGCAGAATTATTCCGTTTTCCTTCAAATTTTGTTTATAGGTTCACTGTGTTAAGGCGCTTCCCTGATTAGTTTTCGGGATTGATTAGTTAATATAAAGGGGGGGGGGATCGGGGGGCTAATTCCCCCCCTTAATTTGTATAAATGGGTTTTTCATGCAGAATTATTCCGTTTTCCTTCAAATTTTGTTTATAGGTTCACTGAGTTAAGGCGCTTCCCTGATTAGTTTTCGGGATTGATTAGTTAAGTATAAAGGGGGGGAGATCGGGGGCTAATCCCCCGCTTAATTTATATAAATGGGTTTTTCATGCAGAATTATTCCGTTTTCCTTCAAATTTTGTTTATAGGTTCACTGTGTTAAGGCGCTTCCCTGATTAGTTTTCGGGATTGATTGATTAAGTATAAAGGGGGGGAACGGGGGGCTAATACCCCCCTTAATTTATGTAAATGGGTTTTTCATGCAGAATTATCCCATTTCCTTCAAATTTTATTTATAGGTTCACTGTGTTAAGGCGCATCTCTGATTAGTTTTCGGGATTGATTGGTTAAGTATAAAGGGAGGGAACAAGGGGCTAATTCCCCCTTATCTATACTAATATATAAAGTAGTAAAGATTGTTTGTTTGTTTGTTTGTTTGTTTGTAGGGGGTAATCTCTGGAACCACTGAAGCGATTTTAAAAGTGATGGTGGCAAATTAATGGTGACAATCCCTGCTCCAACATAGGCTATATTTTATGTCGGTGCCACTGCCCGCAGAGGGTGCAGGAGCGAAAAACTTTCTAAAATTTCGATTTTTTGTGTACTGAAGGAGATAGAAGTATCAAATTTGGTATGGTAGTTACTTATAAGATGTAAATGCTCTCTAAGAACAAATTATAAAAACATTCGCAATTTAAAAGGGTGAGATGAGGAAGAAGCGTTCTAAAAACATTCTAAATTACAATTTCTATGGAATCTCTGAAACTACAGAACCGATTTCAAAAGTGATGGTGGCAAATGGATGGTGACAGTCCCTGCTCCAACATATGCTAAATTTTTTGTCGGTGCCACTGCCCGCAGAGGGTGCAGGAGCGAAAAACTTTCCAAAATTATGATATTTTCAATAATGAAGGAGTTAGGAACTTGACATTTTGTATGGTCGTTACTTACAAGATTTAAATGCTCTATAAGAACAAAATCTAAAAAAATTCGAAATTTAAAAGGCTGAAATAAGCAAAAAATTTTCTAAAAACATTCTAAATTACACTTTGTATGGAATGTCTGGAACTACTAAAGCGATTTCAAAAGTGATGGTGGCAAATGGATGGTGACAATCCCTGCTCCAACATAGGCTATATTTTATGTCGGTGCCACTACCCCGAGGGGGGTGCAGAAGCGAAAAACGTTCTAAAATTGCGATTTTTGCGATGCTGAAGGAGCTAGAAACTTCAATTCGGCATGATTGTTATTTATAAGATCTAAATGCGCTCTAAGAACAATTTCTAAAGAAAAATGATCTAATGATTCTGCGATTTTTCAACTATTGAATTTCTAAAATTACCAAATTTCACAATAGAGTACCATAGCGAAACCTTCACGCGTAAAAAGATAATGATAAGAGCGACGTGTCCTGACGTGTATATTGACTATAGCACGAGTCACAAATTATAGTATCCTTATTATTCTGTTAAAATATAAAAGTGAATTATGAAATGTCAATATTTTGTTTGATTAAAGGTTCGTTAAGAGAAATTGACCAGCGTAGCGGGCGTAGCTTGCTAGTATATATATATATATTTGGATGGAAATTTTTAATTATTTAGGAAAAAATAGAAAAAAGTCTTACTTTATGCAAATTAATTTATACTAGTTCGTAAAACATTCTGCTTATAATGTAAAAATATTCCTTTCAAGTTCTGTACGTATCTGAAGAATTTTTTAATTAATATTTGCTCTATAGAGATTAAATAAAAGTTTGTTTAATTTTAGACATACAGGAACCATTCCCGGCACCAAACTCTTAATATAAAATATTTATGATGGAAAGAAGCCAGTAAATCACACACATGATAAGAAATATAATTTTAATGGGTGATTTATGATGTTAATAGATTTTATTACTAAACAATTATTTTTCTAATTTGAACAGGAAACGTTTCGGAAAAATAAGAATTCAATGCAATTATGAAGGTGTTGATGCTAATGTTATTTGCATTTTCTTCGTTTTTCATCTGTCTCCTATTTTAGATAATTTTCAGTTATTTTAGAGTGAATATCTGTACTTCTAAGGGAAATATTTATTGAACTGTCAATTTGAAAACAATAATATAGGACTAATTTGCATGAAAGAGGATATGACGTTAACATTATCCTTTTAAATACCACAAAAGTAATTTGTATTTTCGAAATGTAATACACGTATAACATTCAGGTTTTTCATAATGGTATTAATGTAAACGCTGTTTGTCCTCTTTTATAAGTAAATATAATGACCATTTTGATGGAAATTTTTATTACGTACTATTGCATAGGCACATATTTAAAAATATATATTTTTTATTATTAAAGAAATGCAATTCCACTACATTTTCATATCTGATTTCCTACTCCAACCTTTCTGCAAAGAACTAGTTAGAAATCCAATGGTTAAAAATAACATATTTAAATACTCATGAAAAATTTTTCATCGTTGATATTTGCAATAGGATTGTGTCGTAGCGTGTCAGTGTAAAAATTTAATTAATTTCTTATTTATTTGACAATCCGGGACTTAAATATGTATCCTCGAGAAAAACAAATTAGTATTATTTGAAGACATTTTAATAGACCCCAGTTTAACGTATAAAATTTTCTAAAATTATTTTCATTATATGGTGAATTATTAATCAAATTGTAGTAAAAATGAAATTTGAGGAAAGCTTCGAATGTGACACATCCTATGAATGTATACATCCTATTTTTATTTTTTGAAAATACATTTTGTAATGAATATAAGTAAAGTTTTGTGGCATTTAACTCATATTTTACATGATAAATTTTATATGATACTTTTCAATTAAAATTTTTTAAGACAATGTTTTTCGATCTTTAAGAATTTTTTCGGAGGCCATTACAATTCTTTTCTATTATATCGGTCTGCTTTGCTCTCTCCCCTGTGACTTATAATTTAATGGCGTCTACAGGTAAAGTGAAGGAGCTGAGGAAAACAGAGGGGGGGGGGGCATAATTGCATGCAGAATGATAAAACAACCACGCTCTCGGTTGTGCTGCAAAAGTTTTGTAGATAATAGCTATAGAAGAATCAATCCTAATTTACTATACTGGACACCAAATTCCTGTTATATTTCATCAAGTTTAGCATGCTTATTCCTATCGCGTGCAGCCCTATTACGAAAGATTAACACGTTCGCACTTAAAGCAATATAAATAGTTCAGCGTTTGTTTCCGGCTAATATTCCATAATGAAAATGACACTTCATCAATAAATAAATAAAATAATAAATAAAATAATATAAATAAAACACAAATTTAACAGATATGCAATTGAACTACGCTCTTAAAGTATGGGAATTTGCAGAATCAAAATGGCTGTCCAATTAACTCCTGTCACTCGGCTAATACAAAATTATTGTGTTTAATAAATTCAAAAACTTTATAGGAATACATTATAGATATTTTTGACATAAAAATATTTTCTGGTGTTAGTCGGTAATCTAAAAATACATATTAAAAGTAATAAAAAAAATAAAGATTTCGATAGACAAAAAAATGTTTTTACCAATATTCTATATCCCGGGAAGTCATGATTTGATCCAGTTTTCATAAAAAACTGCGCGATAAGTAGTTCTTTAATTTTGCTGTACACACCGTTTTTTCTTTTCTTTTTTTTTTTTTTTTTTTTTTTTTTTAAATCGTGAATGGCACAAATTACTAATCAAAATGAAATTTATAATTTTCTTATCTTTATTCTACATTTCTTCGTTATCTTCAATGTCATTTCGATTTTACTTATTTCTTTGGAGCTGCCCCAAGGAAATGTGTGCGTAGCCCATGTTGGGTACGAGGAATTCAAAATTAAATATATCTTTGGAGCTATAAGTACAATCTTTGTGCAAACTAGTTAGATCGAACTATTGCTTCTTACATTACAGAATATAGGCTTTTTAGGGTTTCGTTCATCTCACAAAACCCTATTACTCCCGCTCCGTTGTCTGTCCGTCACAGAGCCGTTCTCAGAACCTATATAACTCACAGAGTTAAACTTTGTGCATATATAACTAATACCCTGCTATTATAATAAAAAGAGATAAAAAACCAAAATTCTAACAGCCTTTTCCTATTAAATTTAAACATTTTTCGTTAAAGCAGTTGTCAAAAATTAAAAATCCACGATAAAATTCTTTCTACAATAATTATTTTTCTATTTAAAGATTTCCACGTGAAAAATGAAAATCAAATAAAAAGTTTCAGCAATTGAAAAAAAAAAAGATTATGATGTCATATGGGTAGTAAAACGGACATTTTCAAAGATTTCTCAATAATTCAAGGAGTATGAGTATGTGTATGTACAGAAAGCAGAGTAATATCACGTCATTAAAAAGAAAATTAATCTGACGTCATATCGAAGTTTAACGGATGTCTCAAATGTTTGAGAATAATACAAAGCGAGTATCAATATGAGTAATAGAGAATAGTAAATATATGAATTTGAGAGGAACGTATTGAAAAATGATAAAAAACCGATTATGGGAATATTCGCATATTTTAACATTTTGAAAGTGTACAATATGGTTAATTTTGAAATTATATTTTTTTAAATATCGCATTTAGTCTACATGACAGATATAATTATGACAGAGTATAATAGCGGGCTTCGCCCGCTATCGGGCTGGTTTAGATATTCGAAAAAGCGGAAAAATAGACAGGTGAATTTTTACTTTATAAAAAACATGACTTTTTTTGTTGCTAAATGAAATTTATTTGGATTTATTAAATAAAGGATAAAATGTTTTGAAAGGAATATTAAACGAAACTCTTTGTGCGATCTTTGATCACACTTACCCACTTGTTTCGTTTTGTTGTTGTTTATTGAAAACAGAAACAGGTATTTTACATTGAATATATTTTTGTCTACAAAGAAAACTTAAAAGCTTTTACATGAAGAATATCAATAATATATTCAAATATAATTTTGAAATTTATTAAAACGGGTATTTTTGCATTAGCCTCATGACAGGAGTTGGTAGCCGAAGAAATCGCCAAATATTTCGATATTTACAGTAGCCGTTTCGATTTTTCCAATTTTTGTGGTTTAAGCGCGTACATCAATTGCATTATATTATTTATTTATTATTTTATTTATTGATGAAGTTTTATTTTCGCTATGGAAGATGAGAATATATTGAACTAATTATATTGATTTAAGTGCAAACGGGTTAATCTTTCGTAATTGGGCTGCACGCGATAGAGATAAGAGTTAAAAATAATCCATGCTTGAAAATTATATTAAAACCATAAAAAAACACTAAATTGAAATACAGTTTTTAAACAAATTGCACTTGAAATAGCAATAGTTTTCTATTCGACGTAGTATAAATTGAAATTGTGCCATGTTTAGAAGTTAACAAAATGTTAGTAAAAGCAGAATATTTTTGTCAGGTTTTGACACCGTCAACAGGATGTAAGTGTTACTCAAGGACATGATTTTGCCTTATAATATAAATTGAGGACAATCTAAAACAATATTGAAATTAAGGGGCATGAAGAATGAACATTTGTTGAATCACCTTTCATAAGGCTGTATTTTAAAAATTAGAAGATAGGTTTTTCAAATGTATGCAGTTTTGTTTCGAACTTATTCTGAGTGCATACTATGCCTAGAAACAAGCAATTATGTCACAGCAATGATAACGCAGTCGTAACAGTCTAATGGCGTGTTGTACAATACGAGAGATATACTTAAAAGTTTCATTTGAGCATCGAGAAGAAATCCTTAGTGATGTAATTACGGAGAAATTAAGGTGTATGAAGAATGAACATTTGTTGAATCAATTTTGATAAAAGGCTGTATTTAAAAATTAGAACATTGAGGGTATTTCAAATTTATGTAATTTTGTTTTGGAACTATTCTGCGTACATAATATGCTTAGAAACAAACAACTATGTCACAATAATGATAACTCAGTCGTAATAGTATACTGATGTGTTATACAGTACGGGGTATGTATTTAAACATTTCATTTGAGTATCCGTAAGAAAGACTAGTGAGGTTATTAATGTAAAATGAAGAATTTAAGCGGTGTATCTGGAAAGAACACTTTTGAATCACTTTTGATAAGAGGTTGTGTTTTAAAAAGAAGATTATACATATTTTGAATTTATGTAATTTTGTTTTGGAACTATTCTGCGTACATAATATGCTTAGAAACAAACAATTATGTCACAATAATGATAACTCAGTCGTAATAGTATACTGATGTGTTATACAGTACGGGGTATGTATTTAAACATTTCATTTGAGTATCCGTAAGAAAGACTAGTGAGGTTATTAATGTAAAATGAAGAATTTAAGCGGTGTATCTGGAAAGAACACTTTTGAATCACTTTTGATAAGAGGTTGTGTTTTAAAAAGAAGATTATACATATTTTGAATTTATGTAATTTTGTTTTGGAACTATTCTGCGTACATAATATGCTTAGAAACAAACAATTATGTCACAATAATGATAACTCAGTCGTAATAGTATACTGATGTGTTATACAGTACGGGGTATGTATTTAAACATTTCATTTGAGTATCCGTAAGAAAGACTAGTGAGGTTATTAATGTAGAATGAAGAATTTAAGCGGTGTATCTGGAAAGAACACTTTTGAATCACTTTTGATAAGAGGTTGTGTTTTAAAAAGAAGATTATACATATTTTGAATTTATGTAATTTTTTCGAAGCTATTCTGCGTACGTAATGTGTTTAGAAACAAGCAATTACGTCACAATTATGACAACCTACTTTTAACAGTTTTGCGACATATTTAACGAGGTGATTTAAAAGTTTCATATATGTATTGGAAAGAAATTGTAGTGCTGCTATTGATGTAGTTATGAAGAATTAATATAGCTTGTGCGTTAATTGCAGTGAAAGTATATGTGTTTTTTCCAATATGCCTTTGAAACCATAGAACCAAAGAATATGGAATTATAAAAGTAAAAAAAAATATTATTAAATTATGATTATACTTAAATCTATTATATACTATTGTACGATTTGTAGGCTATTTAAATATATATGTATATATATTGTTTTCAGAATATAAATAAAATACTCAAACAAATTATTATTTAAGAAAAAATAAGAATCAATCTATATCAAATATTTCGTTCTTAATCCAGGATTATCAAATGTCAAGGACTCATGCTTTTAGAACAATAGAACAAGTCAAGATTGGGAAAAACTGCTCTTCAATGAAAATCCATATCTTAACATTCGTGACCTAATTCATGATAAAAAATGCAAATTCTGCAAAAGTTTGAAATAACAGATTACAGATCGTAGATCCCTAGAAATTCGATATCATCTCAGGAAAAGATTTTTTTGTTTCATTCCAAAATACTTTAAATCGTATTGTTGTGTTTTTGTTCTATTGAATTTTATGGAAATTGTGTACTTTGTATTTATGCACTTTGAGTTTTATTTGTGAATATCTATAAATATGTGAAATATATCTTTTGTTACTTTTCAGTCGAGTTTACCTTTTTAGCTACCAATGTACATCCTTTTAAATTTTCATTAACTTTCGAAATTTTTCGAAATGTTTTTTTTTGTTTAGTCATGCAAAAATAAATATTATATTTATTTATCATGTGCTATATGATGTATTATAGTGTAGGGCTTATTTCTACTGCTAAGTGTTTGCAAATATATATTATAAGTAATAATTCTAGCTTGAAAATTATATGTTATAGTTAATAATTTTCAATTCAAGTAAAATGTTGTTCTATATGTTTATGTTTATTTAAAACTTAACAAGAAATTATGTACTTGACATAATGCCTTAATATTTGAATACACTATCTACCAATAAGTATTTGGATACCTCTGAACAAAAAGAAAAACAACATTTATTCTCATTCAATAGTTAGTAGAACCTCCACGAGAAGCAATTACATCCGCAACCCTCCTGGGCATGCCTTCTACAAGTCCTTGTATGACAGCTAGAGGTATTTTTCCCATTCGGCTTGGGGAAGAAAGGTAAGTTATTTTCCTGATTTCGGGCGGCTGTCGCACCCTTTAATTTGACGATCCAACTAGTACCAGACGTTTTCGATTGAATTCAGGTATGGGCTCTGGGCAAATCACTCCAGTCGATTAACCTCATTGTCACCATACCAGTCGATGGTGGACATCGCAACATGACAGCTGGCGTTGTCATCCTGGAAGTAGCATGTGTCCAATCCGTAACAACTGCCACAACGTAAGAAGCACGCTGTCATCTAAAATAGTGCATTAGGCGTCGGTGTTGAGCTTACCATGAATTGGGACAAAGTATCTCAGACCAAACCAGGAAAAGCATCCCCAGACCATAATTCCCCCTTCACCGAACTTAACTTTGGGCACAATGTATTCTGGCAGGATGCGTTCTCCAGGCAGACACCAGACCCAGATCCGACCATCTGAACGGTAGGTAATGAACCTTGATTCATCCCTCCAGAGAACCCGTTTCCACTGCTGTACGGTCCACTGTCGACGTGCTTTGCACCACCTTAACCTAGAAGCGTGGTTGGACTTGGTGATCAAAGGTTTATGGGCGGCAGCAAGACCAGAAAAACCAAGCAGATGAACTTCCTTACGGATGGTATTCATCAAAACAACACACCCGGATGCCTGTTGAAACTCTTGGCGTATCTGAGCCATTAGTCGGGTGCGGTTCTTTCGAATTTCTCTCTACAACACCCATCGGTCCCTATCTCCCAGTTTTGTGGTTTTGCCGACTCTGGGCATATTCCGACAGTCACTTCTCACCTTCCACTACTGAATCACATAGGCCACAGTCGATTTTGGTTAATTTGGGTAATTAGTCGATTTGGAAACTTAAGGATCGGCCATTTCTGTGGTACCGATGATTACACGTTTATCGAAATCAGATGTTTCTGTACTTCGTGGTATCTTGCATCCGACTGATGCAATATTATTGCTGAGAGCATATTTAACGATGGAGAGCGTGACGTGTATCAATATCGCAGATATCGGCATTAGCATAGGTGTCGAAATACTTATTGATAGATAGTGTACTATAAAAATGATAGATTTGTCAATAAATTAAAATTAGATTTAAAAAATATTTTGCTTGTTCATAGAAATATTGACTTTATGATTAAAATATTATAATTAGTTCATTAGATAAATCTATTAATTTATCTGTAAAACTATTTTATAAAATTTTTGTAAAATTAAACCAAATAATAATTATGTGTCAAATATATGTCATACTAAATTATATATCATATTATGTATTATACATACCTTGTAATTAAACTATTTTTAATACAAAGTATTTTATTCCACACGCTTAATGAATTCGTTTCTGTTAATTAAATTTCCAATTAACAGACACAATAGCAAGCAGAAATGTCGTATTTAATAACAAGAAAACATTTTATATGAATAACATAATAAATATTATAAGATAATTAAATGAAATGATATAAAAATTCTTTTGAATAAGAAAATAATAAAATGTTTTCCAAACAGTGAGTGTTCGCATCTTTTAATGTGAATTACAAAATATAAAGTAATAGCATTTGAATATATTATGTTTTATCCTTTCGAATTAATCTTCTCTTTATGAATATTTGCTCTACATTAATTGCATTAAACCTATTAAAATAATATTAATGAAATACAAATATATATTCAATAAATGAACAAATCGTTGTAGTTTGTGTAACAGATCGGTATCTAAATATTTGATCTCAAAGTTTATTGCAGATTTGCGGAAAGTATCATTTGAAAAAGGTTTAGTTACTCCCCGAGTTATTATTAAATCGTGTTTTATATGCATTAACAATATTATTGAAATGATTTAATATAAAAGTACATTTTTTACCGTTATGAGCATGATCACAATAGATAAGGCTACTAAAAACGAGAGAGAGGACGATTGCAAATGAACATCGCATCCTGTACATTAAAATACACTGATTAAAAGTAGGAATGCATAGACATTGCATTAAATTGAACATTCACGTTTTGAGACAGAATTCAATTGACACTATGAAAAGACGGAAAAAGAAAATACCTATTATTTTAACCTTTCTAGAAAAACATGTTTGGTGATTGACTTTTGAATGACTGCATTTTATTGTAGTTCCACCACCCTCCAAAAAATCAAAACGATGGCTCTAACTACACTGTAAAAAAATGGGTTGATCTACTAAAAAAAATTTAGTTTTTCTCATTGATCCTTGTAATTACTAAATTTTTTTTGTATTCTTACTCAGTTACAAACAAAATCTGTAAGAAATACTAGAAAACAGCTAGCAACGATTCCGGTTTATAATACCGGTTACTAAAAAATTCTGTAGAATACAAATCTACTAAAAAAATTTTAGTAACCTCGGATTTTTTTTTACAGTGTACAGCTCTAATTAGTTCAATAATAATCGAAAAATATCGTTTTTATTGGTATGAAGTCATTTACAATCGTATGTAATTTATTTTGTCATAAGAGCTCGTGTACAAATCAAAAATGGATCAATTTTGTTTTTTCAAAGATGAAACCTACTTTTGTCACTATAGTTGAATCCCTATTTTGTCACTAAATTGAATATAGGGAAAGGAAAAGGTCAGTTTATATACTTAAATCATCATACAGTTAGAATAAGTCAAAGTTTGAGATTGTTACTCGTCGGTCGGAAGCAGCATGTCTGAATGGTGCGTAGGAAAGGCTGCCTCGAAATTTTTTAGTGCTTGACTTGTTTGTTTTGAGGTTAATAAATGTTTTTTGAATCAAATTTCGAATATTATATTTTTCTACTTCCTAATGAAAAACAGTAATCACTTTAAGAGAGTTAGAACTGGGTTAATTAAGTGCTAATGAAGACTTTAAAACAGGCGCACTGCTCTCGAACACGGGAGTCCAGAGGTGCACCTGGCGGAGGGGAAATATTAAATTATTGCGACAAGCTTCAATTTGTAACTTAACGCAAAATTATCCAATTGAATCTTATTATTTAATGACAACGAATACAACGAATGGATCCAAACATATTACAATCATTGTTCTATTCAAAACATAATTTTAAATATGAAAATTATTATAAATGCATATTAAAATTATGAATTATGACCTTCAATTATTTTACATAGGACGAGTCACAAAAGTAAAAAAAAAATAGTGTGTATGTTTACAGATCATTTCAATAATTAGTTTTCGAGATAGAAAAATGTTTTAATTTTTTACAGTCTCAAGGGACAATCTCCTGTTATCCAATCATCCACAAAAAGGAAAATCTTAGAAAGTAGCTGACAAAACGTTTGATATTTTTTTTTACATACATAGTCAATTTATTTTATACTTAAACATTCAGTATAAGTTGTCTAATAACTAATTATGTAGTCCCACTACTTGTTATGGAATTTTTTGTTTCGAAATTTTGTATAATCCCCTAACATATTTACTTTTTTAACGCTGTAAAAATTAAGAAAAATATATAATCGGAATGTTTTTCGGGGTTCTTTGGCCCGAAAAATTCAAATATGCCATTGAAATTAGATTTTACCTTCAAAAAATTAATCATTCCCATAGAGAACTCAAGTCATTTCTAGTACGTCTATAATTCTCAAAATGATGTAAATTTTCTGAATATATATAAAATTACAACACATTACGATCATTTATTGATGGAACGGATATAATGTTTCATTTACATTTTATTTTATTTCTATACTAGCTGACCCGCACGGCGTTGCCCAAGCCCGTGTAATAAACTCAAATCTTTTAAAAAACGATATTCTGGCCAAGGTCTCCGATGGCTTCGAAACCGTATACCGTGTACGCTCGCACGTGCCGGAAAATCTTTTATTTCCCCCTTCCACCGCCAGGGGAGCAACCTCTTTTGGAAAAAACCTCTGAGGCAGGTTAACGTTGCCTACGGTACTGTATAGTAGGCGTGCGACAAAATCGAGCTGGTTTCGAGAAGATGTTAACATTATAAGCTGAGTTATTGAAATAAGGCACAGTTAGCGAAAATATTCCTGAGTGTGATGCCTGGTGATGGGGATGTTCAAGTGTGCTTCAGAAAATGACTAATTAGGAGGACTACGATGCATCTTTAAAAATTCGTTCGTTTGCTTAAGTTATTAACTTAATTACGAATTTGCCTTAAACTATTATTCGGAAATAGTGGTAACCGCTACTCATAAATTTACTTTAATGTTATAGAAGGTAACTATTAAGTTAATTATAATGTTTGGAATCAGTTCCGTTGAAATCGGAAAGTAGTTGCGGAGATACGGAAACGGGGCATAGTTAGAGAAAAAACTTTGAAGGAGGGGCCGGGGGGTAGGGAATGTTCAAGTTCCCTTCAGCTAATTAGGGCAACCACTATGCATCTTTAAAAATTCGTTCGTTTGGTTAAGCTAGGAACTTAATTAGAAATTTGGCTATATACTATTATTCAGAAATAGTGGTAACTGCTACTCATAAATTTAGTTTAATGATATAAAGGGTGACTATTAAGTTAATTATAATGTTTGGAATCGCTTGCGTTGAAATTGGAAATATAGTTGCTGAGATATGGAAACGGGGAATAGTTAGAGAAAAACTTTGAAGGAGGGCCCGGTGGGGGAGGGGGGGGGGAATGTTCAAGTGACCTTCAACAAATAAATAATTAGGAGGATCACTATACATCTTTAAAGACTGATTCATTTGGTTAAGCTAGGAACTTAATTTGAAATTTGGCTTAGGCTATTATTCGGAAATACTGGTAATTGCTTTTTAGAAATACACCTTGAAGCAATAAATGCTGATTTTTACGATAATTTAGTAAAAATGGAACTAAATGGATAAGTTCGGATCATTATTACTGAGATATTACTGAGAAGCTGAGATTTAAAATAGCGGTATTCTGTATATAAAACAACAATTAAACGCTACGTGTTATAATTGTTAAATGTAATTAGACCCCTACCCCTCGCCATTCCCGCAAATATATAACAAATAATCTGTTAAATAAAGTTTTCTGTATTAATAGTCTCTATCATTATAATATATGACCTGTTTTTAAAAAAACCTTAAACCCAGATAATTATAATGAAGAAAAACGTGCCTGTAAATGTCTTAAACAGGTGTCGTTTGTGTAATTTGCCGTGAGTAGGTGGCGCTACATTAACTTGGCTATATGCAGGTAACTGCAATCCATGTTGGCACTATTTCGTTATAAGTCCTTATCTATGCATCGTTACTCTGATTAATTTAATGTGTTCTGAGAAGATATTCTACACAACTAACCAACCGAAGAAAAAAAGCGTATTTTTAATGAGAGTTCTTTGTGCATTTTAATTAATATTTCAGAAAGTAATTAAAATATTAAACTTCTGACTTAATAGTGCACCAGGAGAGGGTTTGGACTACCTAAATCTAAATTTCCAGCCTTCTAGGTGGGCTAGATTTTCCTATCCATCGCCAACAGGCACACACACAGACACACACACACACAGAGCGAAACTTTCTTTTATTAGTATAGAAATAAGATAACTCTGTGCAATTTTTTTTTGTTAAATAAGGAAATATCTATGTTAATTTTGAAAGTGAAAGGAAATATGTAAGAATATGAAATAATTGGAATTTAGTAAAAACAAATTCCATATTACATTTCAAAAACAATATTAACCTTACTTTTTTAAATATTGGAGAAATATTTAATAATAGTGTGAAAGATAATATGAATATTAAGAAGCTATCACGGTTCTTCCGATTTAAATAAGCACTTCAAGTATTCAGCATATTTCCTGTCACTGATTATTAATTTTAAATGTTACAATGCATAATTAAATGAAATTTTATGCTTTTTAAAATTTTAATTCAAATTAAATTAATGTATTTAAAAATAAACACATTACGTGTTAAAATAAAGAAATACTAACAAAATTAAACATGAAATCTGGAGAATTTGTAAGCCGACTGTTCAAAATAATCTTTGGAAAATGATGAAATATAATCGGTTTGAATTGCAAATTTTAAATAACGGAGGAGTGTAAAATAAGTTAATAAGAAAATATCCAAATAAAAGTATTTCGAAAGAACAATGAAAAGGCAGTTTTAATTAGTTTTTACTTATTGCTTTTTTTTAATGTATCATTTAATAATTCCTTAATTAATTTTAAGTGTTTAAAACTTTCAATTAAATTGTAACTCAGTTTTGTGTTAGAACGGTTAATTTCAGTTATAAAGTTTTAAAATATACAAATACTTTTAAAACGCTTTGTATTTAAACATACCAGATAAAAATATGTATGAAGATTTTAACAAGCTTTGTAATAAAATTAATTTGAAACTTAAATCTTAATTTTGGATCATGAAAGTATTTTTAAAAAGATATGGTAATTTTTTATTAAGTTGTTCGGTGTAACAGCTTTTAACAATTTTACATCAAGATTTAACACATTTGGCTAATTCATTTTGACACCGAACCTACTTATTTCATCTCGAGAAACCAATATATTGTTCAGGAAATATATCGGGTAAAAAACCTCATAAACTTAAATTCAATAACATATTTGTTAGTTGTAGAAATCTGGTGAACATAACGTGTTAAGGAATCATGTTAGACATTTCGTGAGATACACATTAAACATTTTGATCTTCTTTTATTTTTACTTTCTTCTATCTTTACATGGATGGATGACCACCTCAGGAAACCCGGCTTGAGCCTTAGAGTTTGTGTGCAATCCTGAGGGGCTGACACGCCTCTATCACCAGCGAGACCACAGTTACAGAATTTTACAGTATAATATTACAATACCATATAGATACAATAGAATATACAATAAATACAATAGAATATACAATAGAATATTTTTCTTCTACTCAGAAGTTTTACTTTTACATGTGATTTTTTTGTAGTGAAAGTAATTGAATTTTGTCTGATAATAATGTTTTAAAACTTTCATACATACGATTATTATTATTATTTCAATGTATACGGAATATACAATTTCCAGATAAGATATTTACAAATACGGTGCAAGCACCATGCCTAGAATTATTATTGGTTAAATATGATGGGTTATTATTGGCTAGCATGTTTTATACAAATACTTTACTACAATTGATGTATATGGAGAAATATGATGCACACATACAGTTATTATAATTAATTCGATTATACAATTATACGTTTAGACCATTTCCAGAATATGACTATATACAAGTACTGTGCAGACTTCATATTTAGGATTTTTGGTTACATGCGATGCAGATTCTTGGTTAAATACTTCTAATACAATTAATAATATACTAATATGAATATACAGATGCAAATACACTGAAAATTTACAAGTAATATGCAAATACTAATAATATACAGATAGTGTGGTATTAACTCTCATTACAACAGTTATTATATTCAATATTATTTATATACATATGTACAGAGAAAACAGGGCCCCTGCTAGATTGGACAAGCGGTTGCCCGACTACAGAGTAAGAGGATTTGAAAATAGAAATTCATTTTTTTCAATATATTTCATGCAGTTGATAATGCGCTGGAGAAGAACCGGACGGTCCAGGAGATATAGCATCCAGTTTTTAAGTGACATTTGTGGTGATTTTTTGACATGGAAATGTGAAGTTAGAGTGCAGTTTAATATGTAGTGTAATGATGTTGCTTCTAATCCACAGACACATAGTGGTGAGTCACTTCTGTTAATTTGGAATAGGTGTTGTTGAAATGGTCCATGATTTGTTAAAAATAGGTATAGATATCTGTTGTGTATTTCTAGTTGTTGTGAGACTTCCGGAAGGAAGTCTCTTGTGCAATGACCCACCTGTGCTGTAGACCAGCGTTGTTGCCAACTGTCTATGATTTGTTTTTTTAATTCTCTTTTGAGTGTGGACGGTGGTACAGGAAGAAAAGTTGTTTCCAGTGTTAGTTCATTTCCAGCTACACCCGAATGACCCTTGACCCAATTAAAAAAGAAGTTTTTGGAGGATAAATTTAAACGTTCTAAAATTTCCTGGACTAAATAATTATCTATGTCAAATTTTGAAAGAGCCATTAAACTTGATAAGCTATCCGAAGAGATTAGAAAGTTGACCGAATCCTCTTCCATAGCCCAGCGCACAGCTTCTCCAATCGCAAGTAGTTCGGCCTGGAAAACTGAATTGCCCGAGTCAAGTTTTGCACGCCACGTGTGATGAATTATATTATTGTTATAAGCACAGAAAGCCGATGCTGTGCCTTCAGTTTTTGAGCCATCTGTAAAAATATGGAATTCCCCATTGAATTTTGAACCCGGACAGGTTTTTATTTGATCTAGAGTTGGTGAAGTTTTATATTTTGAGATCTTTGTGGCTATTGTTTGTGCATTAATACGTGTTGATGAAATCCCTAATCTAGTGGCTCTAGCAAATTCAGCTTCCGCTTCTAGTTGCAAGTCCAGGGGCGGGATACCCGTGAGTACCTGCAATGCCGCTGTTGACGTATTTTTATACGCTCTTGAGATGAGTAGGAGTACTTTTCTCTGCGCCGCCAAGAGGTGACGCACTCCATGCGACCGTCTCATACGCGTGAACCAAACCCCACAGGCATAAGCGATTTGACGCTGTAGGATTGCCGAATACCATATTTTAAAGAAATGAGTTGGCAACCTGCCCGAAATTGATGAAAATTGATATAAATTTTGTGTAGTTTTAGTAATTTCTTCCCTTTTTATTACTAGGTGAGGTAGGAATGAAAGATGTTGGTCTATTGTAATTCCTAAGTATTTTAAGGTTTTGACTGATTTTAGGTTTTGTCCTTTTAGTTTGAAAGTTGGGTCCCTTTTTAAGATATTAGGTTTGACAAATGTAATTGTTTTTGATTTATTCAATGATATTTCAATATGGTTGCGCGTTGCCAAATTTTGAACATAATTCAGGGCAATCCCACCATTATGCTCTAGCGCAGCGCGTGATGGACCCCAAATAATTAACAGGACATCGTCCGCGTATGCCACAATCGCACAGTGCTCAAAGACAAAGTAACGCAGTAATCCCTCCAAGAGTGACAACCAGAGAAAAGGACCAAAACAGGAGCCCTGTGGACAGCCTTTTGTGAAATAATGCAAGATATTAGGGTTGTGCCAATCAACCTGAGCCCGCCTACTCGAAAGGAAGGAGATAATTGTATTAATATATTGCTGCGGGATGTCTAAGTCAGTTAGTGATGAAATTGCCAGGTCCCATGGAAGGTTGTCAAATGCCCCCATGAAATCCAGCGATATAAAAGTCGTGTAGTTGTTGTTTTCTTTATTGATATCGATATATGATAGGGCATTTTGAAGAGCAGTTTCTGTTGATTTTAACTGTGTGAAACCGTGTTGTTTATTTGTTAATCTATTGTTTTGCGTTAGTATATGATTAATTCTCCGCAGCAATAGTTTTTCAAAAATTTTGCCTATTGTTGGAAGTAATGTTATCGGTCTATAAGATGTGTGTTCGTCAAGTGGTTTACCTTCCTTTCTAAAGTAGATAAGCTCCCCAAGCTTCCAGGCCACCGGGAAATAATTTAAGGAAAGTGCTGAATTAAATGTCTAGTAGTGTAACTGGTATTATGGCAAATATCGCTCTTATCATACGATGATCGATTTCGTCTGGCCCTGGGGCCTTGTTTTGATTGAAGCTATATATTGCATTTCTTAATTCACTTTTTGTAAATTTTGGTTGGTCTGATTGGGGTTGTATGTTAAATGCCTGGGCAGGTTGCACTGGCATACCTGCTGAAGGCCCAAATATTCTTTCTGTAAGGTTAGCTAATGAAGTGGACCTGGAAACCGGAAAGGATGAGTCCGGTAGAAAGCTAATTAATTTATCTTGGTAATCTTGGAAAGCCAGTTTTTTTTATATGCCATAAGGGTCAGTTTGTTTATTACAGAAATTGTCCCACGCTTTCTCTTTTGCACAGAGGATTTGTTTTTTTATATTTGGCTTTTTCTTTTTTATAATTTTGGAAGTTTATTGGATCGAAATTAGAGTTTTTTGCTTTATTATATAAAGCTTTTACTTTATTCCTCTGTCCCCTAAGGTCCGGCGACCACCAGGAAAATTTAGGTTTTCGAAATGAGGGTTTTTTTTTAAATGAAGTTATTGCTGAATCTTTAATAATTTGGTAGAATTTTTCATAATGGATGTCCAGATCTTGGGATGTTTTAATTGTTTTAAAATTAATATTGTCCGTTAAACATTTATGTTGAACCATTTTTTGAAATTTATAGGGGGGAATGTTTTTTGTTTTAAATCTGCGTTTTGGTAAATCCGTTACTGTTAAAAATAGTTGTGTAATAATTGGCCTGTGGTCACCGAAAAATTCTGGGACAACTTCCCAGTTACTGAAGTGTTGGAAGAGGGGTTGTGAACAGATTGATAAATCTGGTCAGCCCTTCCTTCTGCCCGACTCATAGGTTGGTTGGCAAGATGGTTCGTTTAAAACTACAAGGTTTTCTGCCAGCAAGAAATCTACGAGGAGTCTTCCCCTGGCGTCTTCCCGCGAATACCCCCATAGTGGGTCATGTGCATTGAAGTCCCCCAGGACTAAACAGTAGTCGCTAAGATGTTTTGCTGATCTCCAATCTTGGAGATCAATCTCTAGTTCAGCCCTTGGAGGACAGTACAGGCTCCCAATGCTCAGAATTAAGTTCGGTAGGTCTAGATTAACGAAAACTGAATTATTGAATTTAGCTGAAAGACAGTGTTTTAAGTTTTGGTTTCAGATCAAAATATGACAATTAAGGGAGCTGGAGCTGTAACATGGCACACTCAAAGGGAGAGAGACCAGTCGGCCTTCAAAAATATAAGCATCCTGGAGGCACGCCAGTGAAAAACCCTCTTCAATTACATGATTTATAAAAGCTGCCGTATTACCTTTAGATCGTTGTAGATTACATTGAATCACCTTGAACTCGAGGCTGTTTGAGTTCTTTGTTGTGTAAAGTTCCTCTGATAAAGTTTGTAAGTTTGGCAGCGACTATCAAAACTATAATGATCAATGTCCAGAGGTCTATCCTTTCCGGAATGTTTTTCATTTGCGTCTGTGCAGTTTACACACCTTCGGGTATGGGATGTACAGTCCGATGTTTGGTGATGGCCAGCACACTTTGCACATACATCTCGATCCTTACATTCCCGCGCCATGTGACCTAGTTTTTGGCATTTGTAACATTTGGGTGTTATGATGTACTTGCGCACATCGCACCTGTTGAAGCCGATGTTGATCTTTATTTGCTCGAGTACATGTGCTTCCCTTTGTGGCATTTCTATGATTAAGTTCACTGTGTCATTGTTTCGCGCAGATTTCAGAATTTTATTTAATTTGAAATTGATGTTTTCAGTTCTTAGGGCTCTTTGCAATGCTGGGTGTAGAATGTTTTCAGAGTAATATTCTATGTTTCTCAATGCTTCGTCGTCTTCGTTTTCCGATACTGCTGGGACTCCAAATACCATGATTTTCTGTGTTTTCGGTTTGATCTTTTCTACTGTGATTTTCGGTGCTAATTTAGTATTTTCTGTTAGCTTTTGCTGCAGCTCGATGATATCTTTCTCATCACTGCAGGTAACTACTAAGTTACCTGCTTTCGTCGGCCTGCAATTGATGTTTGGCAGAGTAGTTGTAACCACTGCTTTGTTAAGTGTCCTTCTTATTTCCTGTATCGTTAGGTTTCCATCAATTGGTGTCACCACTAGAGATGGTCTCTGTGGAGGCCTTTGTTGCAATACTTGCGCATATGAATATCCATCATTTCTTTGCGTCAGTCTTTTATTACTTTGTGATATTGATTGTGTTTTTAGTGTTTTCTTTAGGGCATCAATTTCTTTCTTGTAATCATTGAGTGTCATTTTGATGTAAGCGCCGTGCTGTCCGAGTTTTCTTTCTACTGCTTCTTTGATTCTTGTTCCCTGTTTCTCCATGTCTTCGTACTTCTTTATTTCTTTCCTAAGCTCTAGGCACTCCTCTCTCCATTGTGATCTGTCATCTTCTGTGTCTTGTATCCACCGCATTAGCGTATCTACCTCTTTGCGGAGTTTTATTATTTTCTCATTTGTTTTCCCCTGATTTTCTTTGGGAGTAACTGCCTGGATGTCTTGCAGTATCTTTTCTACTTCAATTTTGATGTAATGTGGTGTTGATGGCTTTTGGTGTTTTTTAGCTTCCTTTAGTTCTTTTTCTAGTTCTTTTTGTTTCAACTTCAACGTTGCTACTTCTTGTCTACTTTCTTCTTGTTTTTCTACTTTCTCTTTTAGCTTTGCCATTTCTGCTTCATAACTTTGTAGTTTCTCGCTATGTAATTTTTCTCTTTCTTCGACTTCCGCATGTACTTTGTCTGTTTCAGGACGGCTGTGTTCCATGAGCTTCAGCTGCTCTAGTTCTTATTTTAGATCCCTTACCTCTTCGTTCTGTTTCTCTACTGTAGTTATTTTTTTGTCTAGCACCTCCTTCACCATCTGCAGCTTTTCAGGGGCTCCTCTTTGCTTACTTTTGTATAACTTGTCAAACTCTGACATTAGCTCAGTTATTGTCATCTTCTCCCATTTTTGTTGTCCTGTGCGCTGTGTTTGCGGTGTCTTTGGTGTGCTTGGCTGTTCTTGTGACATCTTGTAACTTTTTCTTGTTACGATTTTGTCCTCAGTGTACCTTTGTGTCGATGGATTTGCTATTTTCTCTGTATAGTCCCACACTGAGATGTCTGACATGTAACCTGCTTTTTCCACTTTTGTTAAAACTTTTATTCTAATTAATTATCATTTTTCTTATGACTCACCGTTTTAACTTTATCCTTTCTTTCTTACACTATATTACTTTAAAATTTAAACTTTATTTTTAATCTTTAAAATTTCGAATAAAGCTTAGGTTATGTGGGAGGCTTTCTCCGGTCAAAAAAAAACAAGAACGAAAAATCATGCGTCAAGCATAGATTATATAGCACTTTCCAACGCTTCCAAAATAATTTTACAAATCATACCGTTTAATAAGCTAAAAGCTAACATCTAAGTAAACAATTTAGAAAACGCATAACATATTTAAAAACATAATTTCAGGAATTTCCAACATATACAATATTCGGAAAAATATCCGAATACTTTTATTCAGCCCTGTATAGGATCTATAGATTTGTATATATACTACATAGGATGATAATTTTAGTTCAGTTAGGATACGCGTAGCACAGTTTAAAATTCTCCGTCTGGAGTTTGTCAATAAACAGAAATGTCTTCGCGAACTTTTGTGCTGCCCTGTATAGGATCTACAGAATTTATACACACCACATAATAGACAAAAAGCAAGTTAAAATTAAAATCGCGTTCAATAACTTAAAACGCACTTCCAGGAATCATTGTTAACAGACAGTAGAGGATTCTTTTGCGTGTCCCTGTAAATGAACGATGACTGCTATACACACAATATTCCGTAGTAAGTCTCTTGTAATGCACCTTAGTGATCTATATAAATTTCAATGCGTTTAAAATAGTGAAACATTATTTAAATAAACCGCAGACGATTTTTCTCCATAGACGTAATGTAACGGAATTATTTTTACTGTCCCTGTAAAGTAACTATAAGTGCTATGCACACCCTGTTCCATATTAAGCTTATTCTAATGCACCTTAGTAATATATATAAATTACAATGCGTTTAAAATAATGAAACATTATTTAAATAAACCGCAAATGAGTTTTCCCCATAGACCGCAATGTAAAGGGATTCTTTTGAGTGTCTCTGTAAAAAAACTATAAGTGCTACACACTTCCGTTGAAATAGGGAACATGCTATAGATAACGACAATAACATATAAAAATTGCAGAGCAATCCGAGCATATTTACGGGAGTTAGAGCACGGACAGTCAGCCAGACGGCCAGACGGCCAGACGGCAGACGGCCAGATAAACCGAAGTCATAAGCACTTTTCAACTAGGTTGGAAAGTGCTAAAAACATAGCTATTTCTTTGCTAATGAAAATTTGAAAATGAGAGTCGCAGGAAATTCCATTTATAATTTATCATATATTTTTACTCTTAATTCTAGGGAAGAGGGACTGTGTGAATCCTAAATTTATTATTTGATATATACAGTGACAAAACAGAAAAAAATACATATCATGCAACTGCACAAATTTTCGACACAACGCAAAATATTCGTGCTAGATTGAACCAAATTTTGAATGAAAAATTGATTGAACCAAATTTTGATTGAAAAATTGATTGAACCAAATTTTGATTGAAAAACATTGCTATTTCTTTGCTAATGAAATTTGAAAATGAGAGTCGCAGGAAATTTAATTTTTAATTTATCATATATTTTTACACTTAATTCTAGGGAAGAGGGACTGTGTGAATCCTAAATTTATTATTTGATATATATTGTGACAAAACAGAAAAAATACATATCCTGAAACTACACAAATTTTCAACACGACGCAAAATATTCGTGCTAGATTGAACCAAATTTTGATTGAAAAACATTGCTATTTCTTTGCTAATGAAAATTTGAATTTGATTGAATCAAATGAAATTTGATGCAAATAAAATATGATTGAACCAAATGAAATTTGATGCAAATAAAATTTGATTGATCCAAATTTTGATTGAAAAACATTGGTATTTCTTTGCTAATGAAAATTTAAAAATGAGAGTCGCAGGAAATTCCATTTTTTATTTATCATATATTTTTACTCTTAATTCTAGGGAAGAGGGACAGTGTGAATTCTAAATTTATTATTTGATATATACAGTGACAAAACAGAAAAAAATACATATCATGCAACTGCACAAATTTTCGACACAACGCAAAATATTCGTGCTCGATTCAACCAAATTTTGATGTAGTAGCTGAAGACATAAGATGGTGAATATTTTTACCATGATTTGTTTTTCTTTTATGAAACGTGAATGGTGATGGATGAGTATTGCCATTTACTGGCAAAATATTTAGCCGTGAACAGGTAACATGTCGAACCAAGAATTTGTAAAATGTTGAAGACTAAACTGAGTATTGAACCATCAACTGGCTATGATAATTTTTTGAAAACCAGCTTTGATCAGACTGGGACTTAATTCAGTTTAAATGGAAGTACCACACACTACGGATACATAAGGTTGAATAGGGTTTTGACACCTCTTCATTTGCAGCCAGTGTTCTAACCACAAAACAAAACCACAGATCCTAGTTCTCAAAAATAGCGTAAGCAGAGGGCATATAACTATTTGTTCTGATTGACTGCTGAATAGTTCCATGTTTGGTAAAATTTGAAGTCTATTTCAAGGTTGAACTAAGATTTTTTTTTTTTTTTTTTTTTTACTTACAAAGAACGTGCGATTAATCTATACACTACTGAATAGTTTAACTTTAATATAAAATTTTTATGTACTTTTGATTTGAAAAAAATAATTTATTCTTAAAAGTATATTTCTGTGATACGATGTTGAAGGGATTATCGCATCAAAGGCTACTTTAAATTATCTGGTATTTTGACGAATTATATATATATATCTGCAAGTCATTCTTACTTATCTACTTATTTATCTTAAAAGGAAAATTAGTCGTTGGGGGCCACCGTAATACTTACCCATCATGGATATGCATATTATAAAATATCAAATATGACAATAAAACATGTGTAAACTATTTATAAAATGCATTGCAATTCGACTAAAATCGTGGCTTGATGACGTCATAAACTTTAAATGCTCTATTACTGAATTGCGTAAAAGAAACATCCTTATAACTCTAAATTGATAATCATGTTAACTAACGGTTTACTGCGTCGGATTAAGCGCGTCTCATTTCCAATTAAAATATATCTTTGAATTGAAATTTGAATGAAATACAGGGTCGTGAAAAATCGAAGAATCTGGAAAATAAGATTACAAATATCTCGGCAACTAATGATCCGATCAACTTCATTCTTTATGCATTATTTTTATTTTATTTTTTATTTTGTACTCACGCCTTAAAATAAACAATTTCGAAAATTTTTACATACCATATATCAGAACGAATATTTCGAGGGTCCGAAAAAAATAGTTCCGGATAATCGAGGTTACTGAAATTCAATAAGCTTCTTCCCATTATTACATACTAAGTACATACCAAATTTCAAGTCTCTATCTCAATTTGTTCAGGAGATAGAGCGCTTACAGACACACAGACAGACGGACGGCAATTTTTTGTTTTCAAAAAATATTTTTTTCGGAATCTCCAGTGCTTGAAACGTGTAAATCCGTTAAAAAAAAAGTTTTTCGATTTTCAAAACGATTACAAGATCTATACTACGTATGATGGGTAAGTAAAAAAAAAAAAAAACACATTAAAAAAAAAAAAGAACGAAAAATCAAGCGTCAAGCATAGATTATATAGCACTTTCCAACGCTTCCAAAATAATTTTACAAACCATACCGTTTAATAAGCTAAAAGCTAACATCTAAGTAAACAATTTAGAAAACGCATAACATATTTAAAAACATAATTTCAGGAATTTCCAACATATACAATATTCGGAAAAATATCCGAATACTTTTATTCAGCCCTGTATAGGATCTATAGATTTGTATATATACTACATAGGATGATAATTTTAATTCAGTTAGGAAACGCGTAGCACAGTTTAAAATTCTCCGTCTGGAGTTTGTCAATAAACAGAAATGTGTTCGCGAACTGTTGTGCTGCCCTGTATAGGCTCTACAGAATTTATACACACCACGTAATAGACAAAAAGCAAGTTAAAATTAAAATCGCGTTCAATAACTTAAAACGCACTTCCAGGAATTATTGTTAACAGACAGTAGATAATTCTTTTGCGTGTCCCTGTAAATGCACGATGACTGCTATACACAAAATATTCCGTAGTAAGTCTCTTGTAATGCACCTTAGTGATCTATATACATTTCAATGCGTTTAAAATAGTGAAACATTATTTAAATAAACCGCAGACGATTTTTCTCCATAGACGTAATGTAACGGAATTATTTTTACTGTCCCTGTAAAGTAACTATAAGTGCTATGCACACCCTGTTCCATATTACGCTTCTTCTAATGCACCTTAGTAATATTTATAAATTACAATGCGTTTAAAATAGTGAAACATTATTTAAATAAACAGCAAATGATTTTTCCCCATAGACCGCAATGTAACGGAATTCTTTTGAGTGTCCCTGTAAAAAAACTATAAGTGCTACACACTTCCGTTGAAATAGGGAACATGCTATAGATAACGACAATAACATATAAAAATTGCAGAGCAATCCGAGCATATTTACGGGAGTTAGAGCACGGACAGACGGCAGACGGCAGACGGCCAGACGGCCAGACGGCAGACGGCCAGACGGCCAGACGGCAGACGGCCAGACAAACCGAAGTCATAAGCACTTTTCAACTAGGTTGGAAAGTGCTAAAAAAGGGGGGGGGATGGGGAATACTAATGTTAATGAGAAAAAGTTGAAGAGTAAATAACTCATGAGAAAAAAGGAAATTAAGACATAAAATGCAAAATAATATTAATGTTATAGAAAGCCTTAGGGGCTAAGCAATAATTTAATTTCCTACCCCTTTCTTCCCTTTAAATTAAAAAAAAAGAAAAAAAAAATTGAGACCAGCCGAAGTTGAATTGAAGTTATCTTACTGTTACGTGCAAAATGAGAATAGTTATAAGAAAAGAAAAAAAATGTCAAAAGGGCATTGATTTTGGAGTAAACTTACAGGACTGTGGGAAATTTCCCTTAAACAATAACACTGGAAGATATAAGTTATACTAGAGTGAGAAAATACCCTTTTGACTAGAAATTTTCAATGTAAGGACTACCTCCCATTGAGCCAGAAGAAACGAAAAATACAATTATTTATAGACATCACCAAAAAATTGAAAGAACCGATGAATGGAGGAACGATTAAAAGTTTAGAGGTGGCTCCAATGGCAGATGATACGAAAAGCTGAATTAAAAAATAAAATATTATGAACAAACAACTTAAAATAACTTTTAAAAGGTACTAAATAGTATTATTCACTTATACAATATAGGAACATGAAAGATGAGAGTTGTTGTAACTAAAATGTTAAGAGGGCATTGACTATGGAGTAAACTTATAGAACTGTGGGAGATTTTTCCTTTAACATTGATACTGGAGGTTATAAGATGTACTAGATGAGAGAATACCCCTTTAACAAGATATTAATAATGTATGGACTTTCTGCCATGAAGCCAGATTATACAATGTATACAATAGTTTTTTGAAATAATACAACTTTTAAAGTACTTAAATTTTTTAATGGAGTTTCACTGGTGCAACAAAGAAAAATAAAATAATTTTAGCTACTTTTAATACAGGTATTGGTGGACATATAAAATGTAAAAGGCTTTATGGTGTGATGTTAGGTCACCAGGCTTACCAGTGGGGCCAATCAATTTGACCCATGCTGCACTTGGAAACTTGATGTTATTGGTTATAAAATTTTGTGGCATGAGCTGAAATAACACATATATGAAATGACTGGCTGACTGGGATATGAAGGCCTCGGAGACTGAGAGACCCTTTAAAATGAGAAAATAGTCAGAAAGAATGAAAAAAGTTAGAGAATGGCCCCAAATAGGGGGTCCAGGGCCCCCATGACGGGCCCAGCGAAATGCAGGGGGCTGGAAATGGGTAGCTCACAAAAACCTATTGAATGAGCTATTGGACTATGGGCAAAGAAAGAAATAAGAGAAATGTAAAAAAAAAAAAAAAAAAAAAAAAAAAAAAAAAATGGTGCCCTTATAAGGGTCCGAGGGCCTAAAATAGAGAACGTAACATGAAAATGGCCACGGAAACGGAAAGTCCATTGGAAAAACTTCAAAATGAGGTAATATACTTAAATTAACGTGGAGTATCTTTAGAAGATAGAAAAAGTGAAAACAACTGCAAGGAGGGGGGGGGGGAGGCCTAATCTGACTGGGCCAAAATTAAAATGGGCCACAGAATCAGAAAGCCCAACTCAAGACCTTTAAAATGAAATATTATGTTAATAAGAATGGATAATAAATAAAGAATTTCTATAAAAGATGCCCTAGGGCCTAACGCGAAGGCCTACGAGATGTGAGCCACAGCTAGTAGATCCAAAAGAAAGGGCCCCTGGAGCTGAGAGTTCATGAGAGACCCTTTAAAATGAGATATTACATAGCAAGGAAGATTAAATTTAAAGAATGGGCCCTTTTAAGGGGCACAGGGCCCCCTTGATGGAATCACGAAAAGAAGGGGGCCGGAAATGGAAGGCTCACACTGGGACCTTTAGAATGAGCTATTGGAAAATAGGAAAATAAGAAACAACAAGTATGTAAACAAAAAAGTGCCCCTTATTGGGCCCCAGGGCCTAAAAGAGAACTATTTTCGTAACATGAAATTGGCCTCGGAAACGAAAAGTCCATTGGAAAACCTTTAAAATGCGTTATTATACTTACATGAATGTGGAGTAACTTTAAGAGATAGGAAAAGTGAAATCAACTTCAGGGGGCCCAGGGCCCAACCTAACAGTGCCAATATTAAAATGGGCCGCATAATCAGAAAGCTCATCTCAAGTCCTTTAAAATGATATGTTATGTTATTAAATTTGGATAATAAATAAAGATATTCTAAAAAAGAGGCCCTAGGGCCTAACGTGAAAGCCTACGAGGATGTGTGCTACAGCTAGTATATCCTTGCTGCCCCTATGTGACATTAAACGATGTGAGATTTTACCCACAATGCAGTTGAAGTGTTTTATTCAAATTCTTTACTGCTATGGGTAAAGTGTAATGTGCTAATAAACTATATTTATTTGTGGGCTGGTTGCCATATACCAATAAGATCCACCACTCTTATGAAGGTATCTCAATTCTTTTTGAGTTTGCCTGCTCAATTTTTATGTAGCGTCACCTTTTCACCAACCAACCAACCCATTGAAAATTTTGGCGTGAGTGCTCTAAAGGGGTAGCCATTTTTAATAGAAATGAAAATTACATTTTAAAGCAGTGAAATGTACACTTAAAATGGTCTGAGAGTTAAGCAACTGGCATCTATGTGTAGGAAATTTAATTGTTCATCGGATACAATTAATAAAAAAGAGAAATATATATATTTAGTAATTTTTAAGAGGGTTTGAATAAGACACACTCAAAAGTAAAAAACATAAAAGCAAGCTATACATGACAAAGTTGACAAGATTTGGTAGAGTACACATAATATACATTAAATTACACAGAAATGATGCCAGAGCTTTTCTTAGAGTTTAAGAAGACTTTATACAAAGTTAAATGAAACATTAGAGCTCTCGGGAACGCTTATTTAATTAATTAAATGGGAGCTTAAAACGTAAACAAACACCCATGCCACAAGTGCTCGCTGCAACACTGAATTTATAGTATCAAGTGTGGTACACCCCTTTAAAATTTTTCCAGTGTTTCGATTTTTTTTAGGGTGTCGGAGCACTATATGTATGTTCACATAAAATTACAGGGCGAAATAAAAATTGGAAGTATTTTTTAAAAAATCAGAATGGTTGGAAAGTAGTGCTTTCTGGGTGAGGGTAAAAAAATGTGCAAGCCGAACCCCCAACTTAAAATTACACCAGTGTATTGAAAATTTTTGAGAGTATATCGGAACACTAAATACACAATCTCACCAAAGATATAAGAGATCCGATGATTTGAAGTATGTTTAAAAAAAATTAAATGTGGCTCCTATGGCAGAAGTTATGAGAAGTTGATTAAAAAAAAAAAAAAAAAAAAAAAAATTATTTTGAACAAATAACAACTTAAACTAACTATTAAAGGCTACTGTATGGCATAGTACACATATACGATAATAATAACAATAATAATATACACAATATATACAGTTTTTGTATTTGGGTGACGTTGAAAAACATGGCGGCTACTGAAGCTTGGATGCCATGTAACCGTGCCAAAGGGCCAGAGTAATTTTACTAAAATTGATATAACTCATTAAAAAGATGACCGATTTGGTCGCGGCTGGTCTCAATTTCTACATTAAGACTTTAAATAACTAATTTGACCGGAGAGAGGATTCCCACTTACCTTTAAACGCCTTTATCCTAGCCTGCCATGGGAGCGATTTTCAAGCGTGACCACATGGATTTTCCCCTTCTATCTTTACTCTTCTATCTTTACAAGAAGAAAGTATTGGATTCATGAAAATTTTCGACTTCCGGTTTCCGACGGATTTATACGTTTTAGAAGGTCCTGAACAGGATTTGACCGTTTTTAGAAAATGTCTGTCAATGACTCTGTCTGTCTGTCTGTCCGAACAGGTGGCGCTGCTATGCTACTTTTTTTTCATTATTATCAGGATAACAATATCTCAAGAACTAATGTACGGATTTTCATCAAACTTCAAATTCAGTTAGATGTTTGCATAAGTTGTTGTTGTTTAGGTTTTGGTCTAAATCTCACAACAGGTGGCGCTGCTTTGCTGCATTTTGCAGGATTCACACGATTTTAGCAATAGGCATATATCAGAAACTAATGCACGGAATTTAATAAAACTGTATATTGAGTTAGACCTTGATTTAAATTGGTGCTGATTCCTTTTAGTGTATGAGAAATCTGTGTGAGATAGAAGAAAGTTTTGGGATTGGCACATCAGACTAGTTACATTTGTTTTTATCGATTAATAGAAAAACAGTTATTACAAACTTATCGATGATTTGATTTATTATATTACTTTTACATGCTAAAGGTGTAAAATTAACAACTATAATATAAATTAAAATAACTTTTATTAGTTGTTTTACATGTTTCGACTCTTCTGAGGCATTTTCAAAAACAAAATGAGAATATTCTAAAGCTGCACGGGCTTTGAAGTTATTATTTACATGTACTTAAAAAAAAAATAAATAAATAAATAAAAAATAAAAAAAATTACGCACGTTATCTATTATTTTTTACTTGATTGTTTATTTTCATATCTTTGAGCATGGAGTAATTCTAGCCACAGTTTCGGTAAATTAAAAGATGCCGCATCGTTACATATTGTATTTTTGCGCGTGAGTATCTCTATGGTTTCTCTTATTATGGATGGATAGTGTAGACTGGAGGGAAATATTATTTTACTTTCATTGAAATTTATTTGGATGGTTTCTTCTTGATATAATCTTGCTAGGGCTATAGTTTTTCTATTGTATTTAATATCAGCTATATGCTCTTTTTTTTCTGCAATTAAATTTCCTGCTGGTCATGCCTATGTAGTAATTCTTGGATCCGTCTTCTTTAATAAAAGGTATTTCATATACTCCTGAATAATTCTCAAAATTAATTGGGTCAATTTTACTGCACATGATATTCTTTAATTTCTTAGGTGGTTTGGCTATTAAGCAGATATTGAAACGTTTAAGGCTGTGTTTTAATTTTTCGAAAAGCACAGCCTTAAACGTTTCAATATCTGCTTAATAGCCAAACCACCTAAGAAATTAAAGAAAATCATGTGCAGTAAAATTGACCCAATTAATTTTGAGAATTATTCAGGAGTATATGAAATACCTTTTATTAAAGAAGACGGATCCAAGAATTACTACATAGGCATGACCAGCAGGAAATTTAATTGCAGAAAAAAAGAGCATATAGCTGATATTAAATACAATAGAAAAACTACAGCCCTAGCAAGATTATATCAAGAAGAAACCATCCAAATAAATTTCAATGAAAGTAAAATAATATTTCCCTCCAGTCTACACTATCCATCCATAATAAGAGAAACCATAGAGATACTCACGCGCAAAAATACAATATGTAACGATGCGGCATCTTTTAATTTACCGAAACTGTGGCTAACATGTACATGTAAATAATAACTTCAAAGCCCGTGCAGCTTTAGAATATTCTCATTTTGTTTTTGAAAATGACTCAGAAGAATCGAAACATGTAAAACAACTAATAAAAGTTATTTTAATTTATATTATAGTTGTTAATTTTACACCTTTAGCATGTAAAAGTAATATACTATTACAAGGTGTTATATTTTATTATATTGATTTATTATGTTAGAAATATACTTTTATTTGGGAAATATTATTTTAAGAAATATTTTTCTTTTGCGTATATATGTAGTAGTAATGAATAATGATTATTTGGGATATTTATTTTAAAAATACTATTTCTAGGCAAATATTTATCTACACATTAATCACGAAATCTGGATGACAAAGATTTATGACAAAGATTTTACCGGGAAAGGTGCATTCTTCTGCATACTTGTTTATTAAATTCTTATGAATGTGAAATCTGCCAGCTTTGCTTTAAGCTGTTAATAAGTGAACTTCTCAATTCCCCTCGCTAATGTTAAACCTATGGGCGTAGCATGCATTCGTAAATTTAGAAAATCTCTTTAGGAAATTATTGCTTTTAACTGTTTTTTTCTGTATACTATTTTGAAGGATGTCTCATTTTTTCTTAGTTGTTGAAATACTTTAAAAATATGTACATATTTTTATGTGAATTGTTAAAATCTTGCGCAGTTTCACTAAGATTTCAACACATAAAAATTACGTATATATTTTTTAAATATTTTGACAGCGAAGAAAAAATGAGACATCCTTTAAGAAGAGTACACAGAAAAAAGAAGTTAAAAATATTAATTTAACGATGAGATATTTTAAATATACGAATGCATTCCATGCCAACGAGAGAAATTCAAGAGTTCGCTGACTAATAGCCTTAAGCTTTAAAAAGCTGCCTGAATCCGTTTCTTCAATTTTTCCAAACGGATTTTTAAAAATTAAGCCTCTTCATGCACTCTAAAAATGACATTTTCAAAATTGAGCAAAAAATACTCAAATCTCAGTATGTCGTATAGTCAAAATGACTCCAAATCAAAATTACTCAAGTTTGAAACATGTACATACTAATTTCTGTAAATATGCACACACTCAAGAATAAAACATCATGTGCTCATATTTGAGTATGTCCATGTTTCAAAAAATGAGTATGAACTGACTTATATGTGCACATTTTTGAATATTTCCATGTTTTTAAAATAAGTTTGAACTGATTCTAATCATTTTTGAGTATGTACATGTTTCAAAAATGAGTATGAACTGATCCCTATGTGCTCAGTTTTGAGTATTGCATATTTCAATATTCTGAGTATTTCTAGTATTTCATAATTGAAAGCATTGAGTCATCATATTTGAAACAAATCTTTTATAACAAAATGAAAACATCGATTTACTCAGATTTGAAAGTGTCATTTTTCTCACTGTACCATCATCAACAACTAAATTGTTTTCCAGGAAATTTTAATTGTGTTGAATATAATTATTCTGCAGCATATATTTCTTTTAAAAACGTGTTGCTTATAAGCAAGCATGGTGTGTTATTGAAAACGAATACTGGAGTAAAAACTTTAACATTTATATTCGTACATAAGGCGGCTCATGTATAACGTCCTTATCTGAATTGTTAGGCAAAAGTTTAGAAAAAAACAAAATAATTGTAATAAAATCAAACCACATTTCAGGTACGATATTTAAAAAAAATCTTGGAAACCGAGGGTAGAATATTTTTTGTAATTGTACAAGTTAGTTTCCATTAAATTTAGTAAACTATCTTTTTAATTGCGCATTTCTAATTAGAAGCATATTTTATCCATTCTACACTTTGCAAAAATTTATCATTATTTAAAACTGGTGAAATTAATGTATATCAAAACTTTATTACTCCAATTTAACTACACTTAATAGGAAAGAAATGGGAACAGATGTGGCAGATGGACCGGTGTTGGCGCGATTTTTGTTTTTGAGGTATTTTGGCAAGAAAATCCCGTTTTTGAATACCTTTTCGGCTTAATGTACTAAAACAGCATGTTATTTCTTTTTTTTTATGAAACAGTTTATTTTATTATAAAACACACAATTTTTTTTTTTATAAAATACACAATAGTTTATTATAAAACACACACATTTACTTTATTGTAAAACACAAAGAATTTTTTATAAGCACACACACAATTTATTTTATTATAAAACACACACAATGTTTAATTTAGTATTCACAAACACACAATGTCAAGAATACAACTGGCTCAGCTATTAATACTGGTGGGCTTCGATTAATAGACACGATCTGGTACACCGCGTTGCCACACTAGGCAAAAAATCGCCATTTTGGCGCCAGAAATGTATTCCGGTGCGTCTACGACATCTGTACCAAAATTGTAATGAGATTCTAGAAGAAATTATGAAAATATTTAATGGTAACGTCTTAAATACCAAATATGCAAATTTCTATGCGGCAAAAGTATTTGGACATTTATTTAAAGAGCTATAATTTTTTTGGACAAAATAAATGTTAATATTAAATATATTTTTTTAAATAATCTATTATTGTCTACAATGTGTTATAATCCTCTTAATAATTTATTTGTTGTTTGAAATCTTGCTGAATTCTTCAAAACAATGGTTCGAATTCAAATTTATTTAAAAACAATTTACTTAACTTTTTCATCCTATAATGCTATCTATACTCAATCGAGAGGTCTGGTGACGGGAAAAGGGTGTAGATCATTTGGAAAAACTTATATAATAATATATTAGAAATACGTTTTTGTATTCGCACTGTATGCATGAAATTGCTGCCTTTTTAGTAGAAGTAGTCCTCTCTGATTCTTACATTCGACACATGTTTGAACAAATGACATTGTAATATACCAATATACTATTCGCGAATTCCGTCAATTATGGCCAATTTACCAGATTTACTTCACTCCATAGACACCAAACCAGATTATTTCTACGATACATTTTAACCACGAAATCACAGATGAAAATTCCAAAACATTATTTTATTTTCTCCAAATGGCATTTTGGCTATCCTAACAAACCTAAATTTTCTATGTATAAAAAAATATGTATATAAATAAATAAATAAATAAATAAATAAATAAATAAAAATTCTTACATTTTTATTATGCTTATTTTTCGTTTGAATAATTTAGGTTTCCAGAAGGATTTTTTGGTCGCTGCCTGAACATCGCAATCTGAAATTACATTTCTCTATTTTGAAAGCATTTTGACAAAATGGTAAAACACATTATCATTTCTGGAATGTGCGAACAGGGATTCCGAATTCTTAGCTTTAAAAGAGGAATAGCTAGTTTAAAAATGTTTGGTGCATGAAAATATTTTTTTTCTGTGGAGGTTCAGTTTATAGAAATACTTACTTGGAGAAATATTTCGTAGCCTACATAAACATTTTCCGAGTTATTTAAGAGGCTATATTCGGAATTTATTGAATTTTGGGGACTATAAGAAGGGTAATATTTTCTCTACTTCTTCCTTAAGGATATTATTTTTGATAAAACATATCTGACATATGCCTAGTCAATTGTAAAATAATTAATATTTCTTATTTTTATATTAGAAATTAAAACGACACAAATCGGTAATTTTTTAATCAACCCTATATATATATATATATATATAATCCTAATGAAACGAATTTATGAAACAATTTTTATCTACCCAACATATGTAAAATCCTAATGAAAATAATTTACAAAACGATTATTTTTTATACCGCTGACCAGGCACCTACCTGCATGGCTTGAGTGCCTAGCTTGAAGAGTTAGTACCTGGGCACGGTTTTGATATTCGCCTGATCACAGCATGGCTGTGATCAACCTGTCAAGAGACTTATTGGCATCACTGTAGTACTATTTAATGATTTGTTACAGTTTTCTTTGTTTGCCGGTTCATGGTGTTACTTTGCCTTGGTTCTATGTTGGCCGGTTACTTAAAGTGAATTTGCTTGACGCGAAGTGGTCTCGCAATTTAGAGTCTTTATCAGGTGACGAGATCTTCACCTGAATAGCCACCTCCAGAGATAAAATTCATAGGGAACTTGGAGGACTTTGCGTCCACGATGGATTTTACATGTACCTGGTTGCATTAGCACACATGGGTATGAAACGACTGATTAAATTCATTAAAAAAAATAATGATGTAATTTGATGCAGTAGTTTGTTGTAACATACTGTCGAAAGAAAACGCTTAGCGTTTTAAATATACAGATTACATGGAGCTCAATTCTAGAAGATTAAACCGGTTGCACTTAAAGTAAGGTAATTCAGCGTTTATTTGTTTCGTGTAAAATTCTGTAGCTAATTTATAAAAGAAAATAAAACTTTATCAGACAGATATTTTAAATAATGAATTGTTTCTACTACAAACTAAAAAAAGTGAAGTATTTCGCGATTAACTACTAGCATATCATAAATATTTTAATTTATAACTATCACAGTTTCGATTTTTTAACCATCAAATAAAGAGGGGGAAAATGTACTATAATAAGCAAGTTTTTGAAAACTATATCTCAATTTGCTACATTTAAAGATATTTTTAAAATAATTTTCAAGTAGGAATTTTTTATATTTATTTCTAAAATGATATTCCTACAGATTTCCGATTCCTACAGATAAACTCGTTTTCACTTAATTCAATGTAAATGATTGAGCATTTGTTTGCTTCTGTGTAACATACTGTAACTAAATTGATTAAAAAAAAAGTTACACTTTACAAATAAATAAATGAATACACGACTTGAACAGACATGTAGGATAAATATCGGAATCTTTCTACTACAAACTGTAAATAGTGAAATCCACTGGCATGCGGTAATACGAATGTACAAAAAATGTATTTTGATTTAGTTGGTGGATAATCTAAATGCAAAAAGTTTTCTATTGAAAATGTTTTTCCCCGAACGTACAAGCTACCGCTCCATTTTCCACTTACCGTGTACATCTGGCATCTTTAACCCAGGTACCTGGTGATGTATCACCTGGTAATAATAATAAGTTCTTCGAGAAATAAAAAAAGTTGGATATTGTACGTCAAACGTGACAAATGAGGTGGTTCGTACTATAACTAGTTTTATAAATATTCAGATCTTGGTGCAATAGCTACAAACAATTAGTTACAATTCTTTTACATTAAAATTATACTATGAGCAAATATCCTACAAGACAATATAAAAAAAATCATCGATATTATTTCAGTGAAATGAATTATATCGTCTGCACCTAACATAACATAATTTCGCTGATCTTTGATTGGCTTATAAGTAAAGGGCAGCTGCAGTTGACGACATTGTTTGTCAAATTACTTCTATAGCAAGAAACACCTATCTGCCGTTTAGCGCTCCTACTATACACATGAGCACGGTCGATTTGATTGGTGTACGTGTAACATGTCTATCATATGAATGACCTACGTCGCTTTGTCGATTCATGCAATGGTAGCTACGACAAACACCAGGATACATCGCTAAGCCTTGCGACCATCTAACAAGGAGAGTACCAAGCTTGGTAATCACAGATTTTGATTATTTTTATATATATGTTGTAGGGTAGAAGCCCCTTAGTCTCAGGTTCAATGGATTTTATACAACGGTCCTTAGTTCTCGAGAAATGGGGGCTCTAATATTATAACACAACTTAAATACTTACTTTGTAACGAATTAACCGCGTTGGTCGTAGCTCAGTTGATATGGCGTCTGCTTGTTAATCCGAGGGTCCGGGTTCGAGGCCGGAACGCGTTTCGTTTGTTTTTCTCTTTTTTCATAAATATACTTGTAATTGTATTTTAATAATCTCAATTAAAAATTATAATATTGTGCATTAATTATAATGTTAACCTATTTATTTTTTTATCTGTAACTACATCGTTGTATAAACATCATTAAACGGTTAATTAAAAAAATCAGTTTTAAAATGTATTTCATACATGCTTTATCGTTGAAACGATACTGAACAATTGTGTCAAATTCGTGATTGTAAAGAAACATCATTTATTAATTGCCTTAACAAGGGAAGTCAATGCGATGATAATACTACTCTGTTTTTAAAGTAAGAAACATAATTATATTAAAAATTAGCATAAAAATTAAATTACAACATATTTATGTTTTATTTTATTGTAACTAGAGGGCGCCACAACAGACTATGGTTATTTCTGTTTTTAGTTTGGTGCAGTTACGTGGTTCTTGTTTTTAATCTTTATCGCACAAGTGTGTATCATTCTATATCAGCTTATAATCTTATAAAAATGGAAGAAGCAAGCTGTAGTTCACAAAAAGATCAATCTGAAGTGTCAAGATTCGATTAAAATCAGAAAAGGCATGTCACAAATGCGTTGAAGTACTGAAATATTTTATTGCAAAACAATGGATTTTTAACAAATAATCCAGCATCTGAAATATCTTCGTTTTCTATTGCGATGGGAGAAAAGTTCTATAATTCGATAGTAAATATGCTGATTTTGTAACAATTTTTGAATTTTTGCTAGTCAATAATAGATCCATTTTTTAAAATAACTTTAAATGATGAGAAATGTTTAACAACGGTTTAAAAATCAAAAACGCTAAATTAAAATTTAATTATGTTAACAAAAATTTTAATTGAGATTATTAAATTATAATTACAAGTATATTTATAAAAAAATGAGAAAAACAAACATAGCACGTTCCACGCTCTTAACCTGGGCCCTCGGATCAACGAGCAGATGCCATATCAACTGAGCTACGACTAACTCAGTTATTTCGTTACAAAGTAGGTATTTAAGTTGTGTTATAATATTAGATCCCCATTTCCCGAGAACTAAGTTGCGTTGTATAAAATCCATTCAACCTGAGACTAAGGGGCTTCTACCCTACAACAAATATAAAAATAATCGAAATCAGTGATTACCAAGCTTGGCATTCTCCTTGTAAGTTATGATTCGATTTTCATAAAACTTGAAATGACTCGACAAAATTCTGCAACTATTATTTATATTAAATTTCAAACAATTCGTTTGGGTAGTTTTTACGCTGTTATATGCGGACAGACGGTAAGACGGACTGACCAGACGACGACTATAATTGCTACGTATTTATATAATTATTAACGCACCTAAAAACCTAAACACCTCCTTGTTTTAACATTTTCCTTGGTTAACTCCTTGGTTTAATATTTTATACTTTCACGACGAATGAATCTCTTTTTTGTTTACTTTCATGGATCGAGAATTTTAACTGCCAACCGAATTTCAACAGAAGTTATTGCAGAATATATACATAACTGAACGTAAGTAATCTCTCAAACATTGATTTATTTTGAATGATCTTTCTAAAAATGTAACTTTTATGCATGTTAATAAAAATAAATAATTTTGAATAAAAATGGCTACCTGGCATATGAAAAAAGCAAAACTGCCATCCCGGAACTGTTCATGGCAGTCAAATGTTTTGCGTTTTTATTATATAGATTAGGTACGATAGTATTTAGTAGAATGAAGAAAACTTTTATTAATATCTTTTTAGGTTGTGATTCGATTTTCATAAAACTTGAAATGACTCGACAAAATTCTGCAACGATTATAAGTATTACATTTCAAACAAATCAGTTGGGTAGTTTTTGCGCTGTTATATGCGGACAGACGGTCAGATGGACTGACCAGACGACGACTATAATTGCTACGTATTTATATAGTTATGAACGCACTTAAAAATGACAGCACAAAAACCTAAACACGTCACGAGAAAATCAATACTCTTGAATTATTTAAGAAATTAGACAGTCGTCAAAGTTTATATGTAAGTTATGATACTCTAGTCATATGGACTTCGACGCTATCATTTAAATACTTTAAAGAGTTCTAAACGCATAAAATGCAGATATTTTAAGTTAATTTTGATTCTTCAAAAGTGATTGAAGGAGAAACTCAAATATGAACTGTTTATTGTTTCAAGATTAAAATCGTAGTGCATTCGCAATATCCGAAATAGGAACTTTAATAGATATTACTTAGTGAATAATATTGAAGTATAGTATATAAGATTTTTATAAAAATGCTTTCATTATAATGTAAATGGAATTTATTTTATTCTTAATTTTTAGCAATAGCAAAACTCTACAAAATAAAATAATATGCAAAAACCAAGCCAAGTAAATCGTAAAGAAAACAAAACTGTTTTTTGAAACATTTGTTCTGTTTTACAAAGTATTTTGAAAGCGCACAGAAAAGAATCGAATAAGCATTCATACAATATGTTTTTTTAAAGTATTTTACTGTTACTTTTTGTGTTTTCCAATAGAATATCCCCCAAAAGCTGTTTGTGGTACCGATAGAAAATTCGGATTCCCCAATGTCGGATTGCCCAACTGAATTTAACCCACATATGACGGTATAAAGACAATTTGTTTTTTTAAAAAGTTGCTTTTTTAGCATAATTTTCTGTGTTTTTCTGAAAATACATACATATATTTCTGTAATTTATTGTATAAATATATTGTACAAGTTTAAATAAAATATTGCTGGTTTAAGAATATAATTTATAAATAAATACACCTACACACACATACACACCCATGGGTCATTGTATGGGAAACGTTTCTTTTTGTGAATAAAAATTACAATAGATAATTTAACCCCAAAAAATTAATACTAATAGCCAAAAGTTATTTATCATCTGTTCTAAGATTTAAGAATGTGGTAGTATAGTCTTTTTATTATTTATTGCATAAAATTTATATTATTTAATTATTTATATTATTTAATGCATTTAAAGTTATTTTATAAAGATTTAGGGGGCAATTTTCTTAATAATAATGTTTAGGAGGATATAAATACTCAATGTTTCTTTTTTCATCATTTCAGTGTAGGATGTGAAACTTGAGGTAGATATCGCAAAAATACTTACTTTTAGTAAATAAATGAAGCTTACATTTTAAATAAACAATGGAAGATACATAAAGTTCACGACCATTTTTTAGTTCAGTGAAGACACTTCCAAATTAATGAGAAAACAAACAATATGCGCATCTACCGATAATAACATAAACAAGTGAGTAAAAAACATAAACAAGTAAGTGATCGAAGATCGCACAAAGGGTATCGTTTAATATTCCTTTCGAAACACTTTATCCTTTCTTTAATGAATTCAAATAAATTTCCTTTTCCAAAGAAAAAATAAGTCGTTTTTCAAAAAGTAAAAATTTGCCAGTCTATTTTTTTCGTTTTTTCGAAAATCTGACCACCGGATAGCGGGCGAAGCTCTTTATTATACTCTGTCATAATAATATCTGTCATGTGGACTAAATGCGATATTAAAAAAAAAGTAGTCCCCCCCCCCTCTCCCCTTCTTTATTAACAATCTCTATTCGCATTATTAATTACACCGTTGTCTTTTAGCGTTTTATTTCTTTTCTTCTACTAGCAGGTTCAGCCTAACAAACCTAGGTTTGTTTGGAGGGAAAATGTACTTGGACACGAATTGCTTATCTAAACACATCGAAGCTAGTGTACTTTACCTCGATTGCCTACTGTTAAATTTTATTTTGTCTGATTTAAACTTGAAAATATTTACAATCTTAGGAAGATTTATTGGCATAAAGATGTGGCATGAAGAAAAAGGTTGTTTTAGAAAGCGCACGTGCGAGGTTTTTCTAAATTTCTAATTTAGAAAAAAACACTTGAATTCTTCAAACAGAGAGGAGAGGATACTTAAATTGGTGATTTATTCACGTGGGTGTAGATTATCTCCACACTTCTATAAAAATTTAACATCCTTCTCTTCTCCAGGAATTGATTCAATATTGACAACAGTATTCATATGAGGAATTTACTAGACTGACTTATATACCGAAAAAATATTACCTCAAATCTGCCTTTAATCTTAAACTGGTAGACAAAAAATGGACAGTTTATATGTTGTATTAATAATGAAAACTGGAAATGGCCAATGGTGTATATGGAACAATATAGTTTTCACTGTGCTAAAAACATTAAGTTCATAAAGTGGAATTGAAAAATAAATAAAAATAACCATGATATGAACTAACATTCTTTTAGTTGTTTTATGAACCACTAGCCGGTTTTAACCCGTCTGGGTCCCAAATACATTCTGCAGCGTACTGTCTTGACTTCCGTTGGGGCAAAGAAATTTAATTTTACATGCAAACAAAGAAATTTGGGATTGCCTAAGATAAATGGCGATCACTTTAAATTGATACTGTCACACCCATAAATTATTAATGAGTTGATCAAAATAACGGGGCCCTTTAAATTTCTCAGCCATACATCGTTAATGCGTCGATCCCTATAACGTGGTTCAGTTATTTTGCGTGCATAAATCATTAAGATGAAATAATTTTAACAGGACCCATTCGGTTGCACACTTGTAATTTGACTGTACGGTAATCACCATAAGGCATCCTTGTGCATACCTTAGCACATAAATATGGAATCAGTATTTAAATGGCATTTTTTTACTTTCAAAAAATGTATTTTGAAAAAAGGTGGAAGTGTAATATTTTGTTTAAAATTTTAAATCCGAACGCTAAAAGACGAAAATCGAAAAAATATATATATAAAATGGGAAGTTGAAAAAAAAATTCCTTGGAAAAATTTTCACACAATATATATAATAATAAATCAGCAATAGTTCTCTTTGTCGCCTAATCTTCCGCAATCGGGTTCACAGCCGAAGTTGCCCACAAACTCGCCAGATCTAAAAACGCTGAAATACATGATTAACTACTTTTTTTGTAGATTTGTAAAGCGGAGTTTCACATTGTTACTTAAAACTGCTGCTGAGATGTGGCACAAATACCTAAAACTTTCAACACACAGTGTGACCCCCTTGATCGATTATTATCTAAATTTGCTGAAATACATATTTAACTATTTTTTAGTACATTTGCTGTCATAATTTCACGCTCCTACCTATTACTGAGATATGGCAAAATGACGACTAAAAATTTGACTCCCATTTAACCCCTTTGAGTGGCTGAATTTCTAAAATCGCGGAAATACATGTTTAACTATTTTTAGTAGATTTGTTATCCCGAATTTCACGGTCCTAACTATAACGTCTACTGATATATGGTAAAATGGTGTAAAGCATTCGACCCCCATTTAGCCTCTTTAGTGGGTGAATATCTAAAATCGCTGAAATATGTGTTTAAATATTTCTATAGCAGATTTTTTATCTTGAATTTCAAGCTCTAATCCAAAACTACTGATGAGATATGGTGAAAAAGTGAAATCATCGAAAATTTTCGACCCTTCATTTAACTCACTTTGTAGTTAAATTTATAAAATCACCTGAAATATATGTTTAACTATTCTTTAGTAAATTTGTTATCGCGAAATTCACGCTCCTACCATTTACATTCTTTTGAGAAAGGGCAAAATGACATAAAACATTCGATTCACTATTTAACAACCCTTAGTTGCCGAATTTCTAAAATCACTGAAATACCTGTTTAACTATTTTTTAAGGAGATTTATTATCCTGAATTTCACGCTTTTTTCTAAAACGACTGATGAAATACGGTGAAAAGGTGAAATCACCGAAAATTTTCGACCCTTCATTTAATCCCCTTTTTAGTTGAATTTCTAAAATCGCCTGAAATGCATGTTTAACTATTCTTTAGTAGATTTGTTATCCCGAATTTCACAGTCCTAACTACAACGTCTACTGAGATGTGGTAAAATGGTGTAAAGCATTCGACCCCCATTTAACCCCTTTAATATCTGATTTTCTAAAATCGCTGAATTACATGTTTAACTATATTTTTAGTAGATTTTTTATCCTTAGTTTCAAGATTCTACCTATAATTTCCACTGAGATATACTAAAATTATCTAAAATATTTGACCTCCTATTTAATCCCCCTTAGTTGCTGAATTTCAAAAATTGCTGAAATAGACGTTTATCTATATTTTTTGTAGATTTGTTATCCTGAATTCCGAGCTCCTAACTAAAAATGCTGCTGAGATATGGCGAATAGGCAAAATGACCTAAAACTTTCGACCCCCCATTTAACCCCCTTAATAGATGAATTTCTAAAATCGCTGAAATATATGTTTAATTATTTTTTTAGTAGATTTTTTATCCTGAATTTCACGTTCCTACTTACAACTGCTGCTGAGATATGGCGAAAACGCAAAATGACTAAAAACTTCCGACCTCCCATTTAACCCCCTTAGTGGTTGAATTTTTAAAATCGCTAAAATATGTGTTTAATTAACTTTTAGTACATTTGTTATCCCGAATTTCGCGCTTTTAACTGAAACTGTTGTTGAGATATGGCGAAAATGTGAAATCATTGAAAATTTTCGACCCCCATTTAACCCGCTTAGAGGTTGAATTTCTAAAATCGCCTGAAATACATATTTAGCTATTCTTTAGTAGAACTGTTATCCCGAGTTTCAAGCTCCTACTTAAAACTCCTTCTGAGATATGCCGAAAAGACGAAATTATCTAAAACTTTCGATCCCCCATTTAACCCCCTTAGTTTATGAATTTTCAAAAATCCTTTCTTAGTGGGTGCCTACATTGTGTAAAGAACATGTATTCCAAATTTCATTGTTCTAGGACAAACGGTTGAAGCTCGGCGTTGATTATGAGAAAACCAATCTACTCTTTTAAAAGTATAGATTTCCATACATTAAATTTAAAGTTTCATAATGATTCTAAAATAATCATAACATTTTTAATTACGAATTTATATAATAATCTATTTCATGCAACTTTGCAACTTCTATCATGTGTGATTATTTTCCATTATTACATATAATGAAATTATTTATTTAAGCAATTAGTGTAAGTACTGAATATGATCGGATAAATTTTCTGTCGTTTCAAAAAGTTTAGTTATTGTTTTTGCACAATTTTACGTAAGCAGATTTAAACTTAATTAGTATTCTGTCAATTAATGCAAAAATGGAAAATTGCTTCATAATGTTATTATATAATTTAGTAAGATGATGTAGCAAATAAATTTTTATATCATCTAAAAGAAAATACGCATATTACAGATATACTCAGATGACAATGCGCATTCTGGAAAATTAACTAGGGTAAAAAAAAAAATGTATGAAATTATAAATGCTGAGTAATCTTAAATATTTGGTAAAGGAAGAAATTTTATTTTAAATACAGTCCTTAGTTTCTATTTTTGTACACAGTATTCTTTCCAAATTTTGTCCCTTTCCTGATTATAAGAATATATAGAAATATACAACGGGTTCTACAAATTTTTGTTTAGAGATATATTATTATTATTTTTTATATTTAAAATGTTTTAAATAATTTCAAAAAACGATCTGTATTTTTAAAATTTAATTAGATACCCTTTAAAATATATTACCATGCATAATATTGTAAAGATTCTTTAATTTCGAAATGAGAAATTTAATTTACAAAATTAAAATGAACAAAATAATTAATATTCTATCAAATGAATATCTAGTGCGAAAAAATTTCTTTAATTTTTAAAACTATAAATATTTTTGCAAACATTAACATATCGTAGTAACGTTCAGAAGAGAAATACATTTTTGGGTACATGCGAACTCTTAAACAATTTTAATAAAAATATGCTACTAAAATACTGCAAAGTAGGAAAATTAATTTTAACATGACAAAACTGTAAATTTTTACATTATAGCATTAAAAAATAACAGTGAATTTCTAACATCAATTAAATCTTTCTAAACCATTGGGATAGTTGTGAAGCTATTGAAATGATAAAAATGTAAACAGAATGTACGCATATTTTTAAATTGCCCAGTTTTGAATTTTCTCGATATACCAAATGCGCTCTAACATCTTTTTTTATTATATAAAATATGTCATTTGAAACATTTATGTTTAAATCTAATTGCTATATATATATTAAAAAGAAATAATAAAACAAAGAAATAAAAAATAAATAAAAGAAAAAAAGGTGAAAAAAGCCATCCTATTAACAGTTGATCTTAACAAATTTTTACACTTTCTTTAAATATATATATATATATATTTTTTTATCGGATGGGATGTCAGGATGATTTATGACCTTTATTACTTCCTATTTTACATTTTCTAGTGATTAAATGAGACCTTACTTTTATCTGAACAAACTTTTTTACCTTGCACATGTAACCGAGTTTTTTTCCCAATACAAAAAGGACTTTAGAATTAAAATAGAACAGAAGAAAAATATCTAGTTACAAAAGGAATTATAAAATATTGCATAATTGGCTTATCTCCCTATGTGTAGAAGTCTGTTTTCTATTTTTGAAATAAATATCAAAGAGTTATATTTTTAATGCAAATGGAAATCGGTGTGAAGTAACAGTGTAAAGGAATTTTATTTAATTTCTGACTGCTTCCGCTTTAAATAATGAGAAAATCTATTGTGCTATATTAGCGGAAAATTTGCCTTTTTAATATTAAAATAAATAAGTAAATAAATAAATAAATAAATAAGTAATAAATAAATAATTTGCTGAACAAAAATTGAGAAAGTACTAAATTTGTTATAAAAATTAGAAATAATATTGTACTGAAGAGACATACTTTTCGGCGGTGTTAACTGTGAGTTGTGATGCGCACGAGAAACGCATTGAATTGTGATTTTCAGCTATTACCGTATGACAAATCTTTTCTGCATGAATTTAGTCTAGCTGTTGTCCACCAATGCCGTTGTTTCGGACCTGTCTAAATGTTTTTAACAAAGCAAGCTGTATGAACAAGAGCTTCTTTCACCTGAAAAAATAGATGATCGTATTACGATCACTTTATAACACGTGGAAATAATGAATCCGAAAATTTATTTACTCCCGTTAGTGAGGCTTATGGCCTGAACATCAGTTGAGGTAGTTCTGTGGTGACACAAAGTGTCTTCCATGTCTGTATTTATGCATGTATGTAGTATATATGTATGTATTTATGTACAGATATGCATGTATATATGTCTCTCTATAACTGTCTCAAAAAGAATCCGATTAGGTTACTATTTTTGTAGGATATGACAGAAACGTACATCGAATTAGCTATATATTTTTTGGTATAATTTCTGACATTCGTTTGTTTGCAGGGACAATCATAAGAAATCGGATGTATTATGACCTGCTGAGGATAATTGTATGAAGTAAAATTTAGTAATGTGGCAATAATTCCCAAATAAAGAAATTGATATGCTTTGTTGATATGCACTACTACATGTTTCCTATAAAAACTAGTGCGCATAACATATATTTTTCATTTACAGTGACACACAAGAGTGTTTGATATATTTACTGTTTGAAGTAAACTTTAATGATGATTTCTTGTTTCTAACATAAATGAATTAATATTATGTAATAATATCAATATAGTAACACGTTAGTGAGGTGCACTCTTATATATTGCATACCAAGGACTGTGCATGTAACGTTTACAATTCTTGTACAGGGGCACACAAGATAGTTCATATATAATCGACTATGAGAGATAATTACAGGAAATATATTTCCAATCGTGTTATGCGGTTTTAATTATAAAGAAAAATTAGAATATATTAGCGTCCATTTACAGGGATTGTTAGAAATGCCTTTTTATTTATGTTACGCGTATTTCAGCTGAAGTAAATTTTACTATACTAACTTGTGTGAGCATAATATAAGCAAATTCATATACTATTCGGTACAAATTGATATGGATATGTTACTTTCTATGTATGGTAACCTCTGGAAAAGTGTTTCATTAGCGTTGCACATTTTCTAACCGTGATAAAATTTAGAATACTATGTTTTACACTCTCAGAAAAAAACTGTAAATTTATGAGAGTTGCCCTTCAATTTTCACGGGCAACAGCCTTATTTGATGAAAAACGGTCTGATCCACTAAATAAGCGGCTTTATCCCTTAAATACTTAGAAAATTAAGAGCAATCCACATATTCTTACAGTTCTAGCCCATATGTTAGCAAAAATACGGTACGACCCCATACATTGTCCTCCGCTAGGGTGTAACCCTTCATTTTACTTGTGTTTCGAAAATTTTAACCCGCCAAAACAGCGATTCTGTGATGATTATCTAACGTGCTACGTGCTACGGAACAGTAAGTAAAGTGTTATTGTGTTTTAAAGTGCATTGTATCCTGTGCATTATAATGCTGTATTGTTTGCCCCGTAAAATTACGGGCTGCACAAAATGAAGGGCTTAGATTTTGTTTTCTACGGGGTATGACTGGAATCTCTGCTGCCGGCCTTTGCCCGTAATTTTACTGCAATTTTTCTAACAGTGTATGGACCTATGGTAATATGTTAAACTTCGGAAAACATTTCGAATGCCGTCAATACAAATTGTAAAAATTTACTTTTTATTGCACGTACGTGTTTTTCTGATAAACTAATGTTTACTATACTAAGTGATGTAAGTATAATATAAATTCATTTATATACAGGGTGCCATGTTTTTGCCTCAAAATATAGAGAGATACGGGATATGTTATACATGCATACACTAACAGAAATCTAGAAACATAATTAAAAAGTCACTATAATTTTCTATTCCTTTATCTCCAACGACATCCAATATATATATTTTTATATTTATGTGTATTGTTTTTAATAAATTTCATTAAGAAAACAAAAAGACACATTTTTGTTTCCATAAAAAATGTTATGAAGATGTCATACACTCTCAAAAATATTTCCTTCAAAACACGGAAATATCGCTGGCAGCACTGCTGCCGCGTTATTTCTGTTATTTGAAGATTTTCCGTTTATTTTTTCTCTGTTATAGGAGTGAAATTTTCCGTTTTTTGAAGAATTTCCGTTTATTTTTTTCTCTGTTACATGCTGGAAATTTTCCGTTATTTGAAGAAAGTCGGTTTTAAAAAACTGTCTTACTGTTTGTGCTGCCATCTATGGACGGTTGCGGAAGTATTCATAATTTAATACATTTTAAGAATATTTCCTGTCGCACCTGAGGATTGAACTAGGAACCTGCCGGTCTGGAGTCAAGTATGTTACCGATACGGCCAGTGGGCACTTGCTTGAAGAAGAGCTTGGAAGAATGATAGGTTTTCTTCAAATGGCGGCTTTGGTCTTTAAAAATTTGGGGTTTAGAAAGCTGGCAAATTGGAAATTAATTGCGGGGAGATTTTGTCGTTATGAGAAGACGGTTGGGGTTTTAACAATTTATTATTAATAGAGGATAAAAATATGAATTATATATATTCTTAATTCTATTGTTAGACGTAAAATATGGATATTATATTTTTAATTAAATTCGAGAAGAAATGTTTGCTTTTTTAATAAAATCGATTTCTTTTTCAATTATTATACAGTTTTTTTTAAAGGTGTTCAGTTCGATGAAATGTGTTCAATGTTTTAGAATATATTTTAATTTCGAATTTTTTTTTATAAATTAAAAAAAATAAATTGCGAATAATTTTAAATAAGTGAGAAAATCTATATATTTAAAACGCTAAGCGATTTCTTTCGACAATCCGTGAGAACAAACTACTGCATCAAATTACATCATTCTTTTTTTAAATGAAAGATATTTGGACACAGATTTGTTATCGTGCATTCGTTTGGTCGAAAATTTAATTAATTAACCGTAATTTTCAATTAAACCTTTACGTCTGCTAATGACGTCATAATCGGATAACGCCTACTGTTCCGAAGCACAGAGTTTATTTTCTAAACTCTGTGGTTGAATAAAAGCGAAATAATAAATACTAAAAGCACGCGGTTTTAAGGCCGAATTTGTTAATTTGCAAGTTAAATTTCGGTAAAAATACTTATCCGCGTGTTTTATAAGCGAATAACAATTCATATTTATTGTGACGTCACGGGAATATTGTCCATTGGGTTTATTTTATCATTATGCATTATAACTTTGTTGATGCCATTTTTTCATTACAATTAAATACAAAATATATTTATATTTGTGTGCATGGTGTTTAAACATTAATGTAAGGTATATGAAGTACGTGTGAAAAGTTTGCGCCGGTGAAAATGACGTTATACTTAGCGTGAAGTGCATTTTAACATTGATAAAACTAAAGAGAAAAATGTATATGATTGTGTTAACATGACATAATAGACGCTTTCAGTGTGACGTCAGTCATGACGTTTTGCTTGGATACTGACTCCAAACAAACGGTTGCTATGTGTCATTTCTTATTAAATATAAATAGTAGAAAATATTACCACTGCATATAATGTATTAAAACGCTTTGCCGTGAGATATAATCATAAGATTTAGGTATAATATACAAACATAATAGAAAATACAACATAGCAACTATTTGTTTGGAGTGAGTTTCCAAGCAAAACGTCATCATTGACGTCACGACTGAAAGCGCCTATTTTACTGATTTTTGCATTCATAATTATAAAGATTAGAATTGGAGCCGTCATTGATTTTTTCATCTTGATTGCATACCTTGATTACATGTTACCAATTGCTTTTTTTTTAAATTATAGGATAGAAGATTTCCTTTTTTAATAAAAAAAATCACAAAAGTAAAGGATTTCACGAAATTTAAAGTTATTAAAAATAGTGTTATGAGAGAAAGAAATCTTGAAATAATTATTGTATTTTTAGCTAGAATAAACAATGTAAGACTAATATTTCATAGGACTTATTTTGGTAGTATATTATAAGTTTATTTAACAGTTCCTTTTTAGCGCAAAGTCCTATTTCTTTCACTGTGAATTTCTCTTTCGATGTCAAAAAATGTTTTTCCACTTTTGGACGCCAGCCAAAATACAGTGGCAATTTTTAGAAATGTACAACAGTTGTGACAACAAAGGCGCTATCGCTTTAGCTTTCATCGCGCTTACATCACTTCGAAATACTACAAATTTCTATTTTTTACTACATTTTACAATTTCAATTCTTACATCATCAATTAGAAAAAAAATTAGCTTTCGATTGAAATTTATTTGAAAACTGCCGATTAATTTAACGACTTTTTAAATAATTTTCAAGCATGAAAAGTTTTTCAATTCTATCTTATCAATGACCACCAGTTTACTTCAATAATGTAAGTAGCCCCTGGGAAAGTTGCCACAATTGAAAATAGATTTTCCTAACCATCATAAAAAGTGAATAATAATTTTAAAAAAAAGTGATAAATCATAAGATCAGATTATCCATAAAATAGAACATTTTGGCGCTAAACAAAATCTGTCAGGGAAAAAAAAAAAAAAAAAAGACTATTTTTAGTTTATGTTGAACATAAAATTGATATGTTGAATTCGTTGATGAATATGTTCCATCAGATATCAGGATATGCTAGGAATTGCATTTTTTTATTTTTTTACATTTGCCAACTGTATAAGAGGAAAAATATCCCCGACTGTGATGAAAAGGGATAATCATCCTGATTATGTCAAGGAACCGAAGAAACCATACAAATAAATTACACTTGAAAACATTACAAATCTTCCTCATCTGCAGATAGATTTATTACTGTAAAAAAACTTCTTAATCTTTGCATAAAAATTGATTAGCTTAAAACAATGGATGCGTTTTTGAAGGTATGGATTTGAAACGAACAATAATTAAAGAGGACATTTTAAAACTTTAATTTAATCATTTTAAAACTTTTTTAACGTCGAATTTCGACGGTGCTTTTGGGCAGATGCAATGCGCATGCGCATAGGAGCTCATTCGGTTGCATTATCAGAGGTGGGGGGGGAGATGTGTGCTTTATTTACTCTGTTATTTACTGAATATGATATGAACGTAGGAATATACTATTTGTATATACTTCATAGGTCCATGAATTTTTTTTCTTTCCGTGGGGAATATGGTGGTAATGTCAAACTGATTTGCATTACACAGTTATTTAGGGATTGTTTGTTTAGAGTTTGCAAAGTAAGTTGGAAAAAGTACTGTATTTGACTGGGAAAAAAAATTAAATGAAATATTTGAAAGACTGTTTTATACGCGCCCCTTCATAAATAATAAAGAAGCTTATTTTACTGATATTGTTATAGTATTTTTTTGCGTCAAGTTTTGACGGGTTCCATCTAGTACTTTTTTAAATTCGAAAGTATTATTTTTGTTTGTTTCTTTGTAAAACCGATTTTTTTTCAACTATTATATATGTATTAATCTGTTTGTCAAGAATATATATTAAATGCGATTTTTTATATAACTTTTTAAAAAATAAATTGCAAATAATTTGAAATGAATGAGAAAATTAATTATTACTTTTTTAAATTCGAAAGAACAATTTTTTTTTCTTTAATAAATTCGAAATAATAATTTATTGAATTTTTAGTTTTTCATTTTTAAAATAAATTCAAACTTTAGTATTAATAGAGCCAATGTGCATGCGCGCAGGGAATAAACGGACATTTTCTTTCTTCTTCAGACTTTCGAGAAGAATTCACGGAGAAAGCATGTTTCTAGGAGTACGGAAATTATTTGTTGAAAAATAAGGAATTATTTAATGTATAAAGACGGATTTTTCTGACAGTGTACGTAAATTCACACAGTTAAAATTCTTTAAATTACAGCTCTGTAAAGGAAATCATTAAGTGGCTTAATCAAACACATTGTATGAAGACAAAGGAAATTATTTTCCCAAAAATTTCTTTCATTTCTCCCTTTAAATTAGTAGTAGTGGTCTAATGCTATATGGATGCTGCTTTCAATAAAATAATAAAAGTGTCTGAAGCCTGATTTTATGAATTAAAGATGAAAAAAGATATTAGAATAAAAATGTAGTAAAATTCCAAATTATTTTTTGTATATAATAAACTGAATGATGGAAGTTTGAAAAATATCGTGGAATATGAAAATTAGAATATGAAAATTAAGAAATAAATTTTACTTACAGATCAAGTTAATGCACAATATTAAAAATTAGAAATTAATAACTGAAACGATTTAAAAGTTTTAAATCCTAAAAAAATATAGTTGTTACGAATAAATATATTATATAAACTTCTCGCTTACGATTTTTTAGTCTTGTTTAGGGGTATTTTCTTACCACTCTTAATTGCTAAAAATGTAAAAATTTCAAAACTTTTAAGTATTGTATAAGAGTTTGATTAAAGAAATATTTTGAAGAGTGAAAAACATAACTTTTCTCAAAAACAAGTAATGCAAGTAATTTATAAGAAGTTAAATTACGGTTTATATGAAATAAATGTACCACACTAAAATTTTGTAATTATTAATTCATAAAAAACGGAAAATGGTAATTAATAACCATTTTGGATTTTTCACAAATGTTGATTTTTATTTCACTTTGGTGTAATTTATTAAAACATGCAAAATTAAAGTAGGCATCTGTGAAATTAAGCTTTTCAGAATTTTATGTACATCATATTTAACTTCTATTTTTGTTCGTCAATGGAAATCTTTGGTAGCTGTCACTAAATCTTGACGTCTTTTACTTTCCATCTGTATTGAATTTCAGAACGTTTATCGCTACTTTCAGATTCGACGTTTTCATCTTTGATCCATTGTATGTAACAACATAAGAACATCAATCATTCCTGAATGAAGAATGCACTCTGCTAGATTTAAATTTGAATTTGAATGTCACTCGCATTTCGTTGTATTGTATATATGTCAGTGTCTGTCATATATACAAATTCGGGAATTTAATACAATTTACTGGTAATGCATAATGTTAATTGCATATTCAGTATTTTATAATGCGACTTAAAAGAAAATAAATTAAAAACTAGAAAAATATTGGGAAATATATTTATTTTAAATATAATTTATTTTTGCATTTCAATACAACATATTTGCTATGAAAACGACACTTGACAAGTACGGAGAACTTACAAAGAGTAGTCACTTGCAAAAGATGTTTACTCTTTCTGCGTAACTATAAAGATTAAGTAAATATGTTTTTTAAATGCCGTCTCTTATTAATTGAAGGACATTTCAATTTTAGAAGTATTTACATTTGAGGGGGGCGGGGCAAAAGAGTACCAAGATACATTTTTGAACTTCTGAGATATTTCAATTTGAAAATTTGATCAAATACTCAAATCAAGATATATCACATAAAGTGTTTTCGCCAATGTCTTAGTAACATTTGAGATATTCTGAGTAACAATGTGGCATTACTTTAATGATATTACTGTTACGTTTTTTGTAAATTAGCTATCTTCATTGGGGACATAAACATCTGGGGCAAAAACGAAACCTGTCACACAGGCTGCCACCAAGTAACATTAGAAATAAATTCTATGTAGGATATTATAATTTACAATATTAAGCAACAGATTACAGTGTTAGATTTATTTCACCCAAAAAGTGGTTTGGCACATTCTTGCCCCTACGCCCTCATTTCTTTTCTGACATTTAACTTGTAACTTCTGTAAATGTATCGTGTTAGAAGACTCTAATATTTATTTAATAGTTAAATCTTTTTATCTACCCTATATAAATTATAAAGAACAAACGTGTCCATGCGTAACGCTGACGTCATTTTGTGAATGGCAACAGTTGACGATGGAATTTCGGTTTTACGATTTTTGCTACTGCATTTTTTATAATTTCTAACCATCGCACATTTTAAATTTTTACACCGTTGTATAGGGAAAAAAATCTACTTTCAAATGCAATCTGTTTGAATACTGTATCTTAATTGACTGATTTTTTATAGCATTTAAATTAAATTTCAAGCATGATTTTAAAAAAATCTATATCGCTTGCAGACAATTACAAAATATTGATCTTTTTGCACTTTAAACAATTCAAAAAGTTCAGCATTTGTCCCCAGCAACGAAAAACAATAACACACAGATTTAACAGACGTGTAATTAAAATAAACGTTCAAAACTGTTAAATAATAATAATAATAATAATAATAATAATAATAATAATAATAAACTGATAACGAATTTTTTAGCGATTTCTTTGGTGCTGTTAAGGGGCAATCTAACAAAAATTATTAAATGTAAAAAATCTATTATTTTCAATAACAAAAAAATAAAAAATGATTTTCACATACAGTCTCTATCCCGGGTAGCCCGGGTTGGATGCCCTAGTATATATAAAATCCTAATGAAACGGATTTATGAAACGATATTGTGAAACGTTTTTATTGAACGATTTTATGAAACGGCTGGTTAAACGAATGATTAATTGAATCAGCTGTCCTAAGATTTCTACTGAACCAGTTTGTTTAATTATTATTTTTAATGGACGCTGTTAATTTTTGGATTTGCCCGCACTAACTATTTTTTTAAATATTTCCATTTTTATATTTTAATTTTAATTTTAAACTTTTTTTATGAAATTTCTTCAATGGTGGCAACCGGATTACTTCCACTGTTGCGGGGAAAAGAGAAATAATGGCGTTTATTTATCTTTATTGATGCCATTTTCTCATTATAATAGATAGGAAATAATTTTACATTTGAAGAGATGATGCTTAAAACGTCAAGGAGCTTCACATACATAAAATTGAAACCACTTCATTTTTTAATTCGTAAATTCATTCACCTATATTAATTCATAAAACAGTAATATTTTTATTTAATTGCGTCAAAATGACATATTTTCCAGAATTTATTCATTCCATCCGCTCTGAAATAATATATTTAGAGTAGATCAACGGATTGAAACTTCAATTGAACTAATATATTCACTTGCGAATGTGACATCATTCGACTGGAAAAACTTTTATATAGCACTAGATGAAACCCGTTAAAACTTGACGAAAAAAATTACTATAACAATATCAGTAAAATAAGCTTCTTTATGACATAACAAGGGGTGCGTATGAAACAGCGTTTCAAATATTTTATTTTAAAAGTTTTTTCTCCTAGTGAAATACAGTACTATTTCCGATGCAAACTCCAAACAAACAACTGTGTAATGCAAACCAGTTTGACATTACCGCCATACTCCACACGGCAAGAAAAAAATTTGATGGGCCTATGAAGTATATACAAATAGTATATTCCTACGGTCATATCATATTCACTAAATCAAAGAACATAGTAAATAAAGAACACGTCTCCTCCCCCCTCTACCTGTGATAATGCAACCGAATGAGCTCCTATGCGCAAGTGCATTGCATCTGCCCAAAAGCACCGTCAAAATTCGACGTTAAAAAAGTTTTAAAATGTTTAAATTCAAATGTTATAAAATGTCTTCTTTAATCATTGTTTGTTTCAAATGCATATCTTCTAAAACGCATCCATTGTTTTAAGCTAATCAGTTTTTATGTAATTTTTTTACACTAATAAATCAATCGGCCGATGAGGGAGATTTTTAATGTTTTCAAGTGTAATTTATTTGTATTTTTTCTTCGGTTCCTTTACATAATCAGGATGATTATCCCTTTTCCATCACAGTCGGGGATATTTTCCCTCTTATACAGTTGGCAAATGTAATAAAATATAAAAATACAATTCCTAGCATATTCTGATATCTGATGGAACATATACATCAACGAATTCAACATATCAATTTTATGCTATTCAGAAACTAAAAATAGTTTTTTTTCTTTTGACAGATTTTTGTTTAGCGCTAAAATGCTCTATCTTATGGATAATCTGATCTTATGATTTATCACTGTTTTTATTATTATTATTATTATTATTCACTTTTTATGATGGTTTGGAAATTCTATTTTCAATTGTGACAACTTTTCCAGGGGCTATTTTACATTACTGAAGCAAACTGGTGGTCATTGATAAGATAGAATTGAAAAACTCTTCATGCTTTAAAATCATTTAAAAAGTCGTTAAATTAAGCGGCAGTTTTTAAATAAATTTCAATCGAAAGCTAATTTTTTTCTAATTGATGATGTAAGAATTGAAATTGTAAAATGTAGTAAAAAATAGAAATTTGTAGTATTTAGAAGTGATGTAACCGCGATGAAAGCTAAAGCGATATCGCCGTTTGTTGTCACAGCCGTTGTACGTTTCTAAAAATTGCCACTATATTTTGGCTGGCGTACAAAAGTCGAAAACCATTTTTTGACATCGAAGGAGAAACTCGCAGTGAAAGAAATAGGACTTTGCGCTAATAAGGAACTGTTAAATGAACTTATAATAAACCTACCAAAATAATTCTTATGAAATATTAGTCTTACATTCTTTATTCTAGCTAAAAATACAATCATTATTTCAAGACTTTTTTCTACCCTAACTCTATTTTTAATAATTTTAAATTTGCTGAAATGGTTTAATTTTGGGATTTTTTTTATTAAAAAAGGAAATATTCTAACCTATAATTAAAAAAAAATACTTGGTAACATGTAATCAAGGTATGCAATCAAGATGAAGAAATCAATGACGGCTCCAATTCTAATCTTTATAAATATGAGTGGGAAAATCAGTTAAAATTACGTCGTGTTGACACAATTATAATCATATACATTTTTCTCTTTAGTTTTATCAATGTTAAAAAGAATTTCAAGGTAAGCATAACGTGATTTTCACCGGCGCAAGCTTTTAACACGTACTTTATATCCGTTACTTTAATGCTTAAACACCATGCATACAAATAAAAATATATTTTGCATTTAATTGGAATGAAAAAAATGGCATCAACAAAGTTATAATGCATAATGATAAAATAAACCCAATAGACAATATTCCCGTGACGTCACAATAAATATGAATTTTTATTCGCTTTTAAAACACGCGGATAAATATTTTTACGGAAACTTCACTTACAAATTAAAAAATTCGGCCTAAGAGCCACGTGCATTTAATATTCATTATTTCTCTTAATATCCTCGCAACCACAGAGTTCAGAGAATAATCTCTATACCTTGCAACTGTGGGCGTTATCCGATTATGACGTCATTAGCAGAAGTAAAATTTTAATTGAAAATTACGGCTAATTAATTAAATTTTTGAACAAACGAATTCACGATAACAAATCTGTGTCCAAATATCTTTCATGTAAAAAAAAAATGATGTAATTTAATGCAGTGGTTTGTTCTCATGGATTGTCGAAAGAAATCGCTTAGCGTTTTAAATATATAGATTTTAATATCAGAGCGAAATTTTTCTGTCAAGGAAAATGACGTCATGTTAAAATATAAATATATATATATTCTTCCAGTGTTATTAAACTCATGCAAACATTTCAGGAAGAAATATGAACTTATTTAGATATTTAAGTTTAAGCAAAAAAAGAGAAGTAAGAAGCAAAATTAAACATGGATATTGAAATGCGCCAAAGTGCCATATTTTATGATTAATCTTCCGAAACCGGGTCCATACCAAATGATATATTTATGGAAATATGATTTGGCGCAAAATTGTTGGTTAAACCTTTTAGTGGTATGCACATTCAATTTAAAGGACATTGTAGGCAGGTGGATAACACTTTGAAGCAAATCCAATTACAGAAATGTATTTTTTAACCTCCTTAAAGGCAAAATATAAAAAAAGAAGTGAAAGAAAAAATATATTATAAAAAAAGTAAATTCAATGAATGGATCTAGACGATAACCTGGCCATTATTTCTTTATTCAAAAACATATTTTTAACTTCGAAAATCTAATACAAAATTACCAGATCAATAATTTTAACATATTCAGTAGGAGAAATATATAAAATTTTATTGTATTTAACAAAATACCAGAAAAATGAAATCTCCTTTTCCTTTGACAGATTTCAGTTTATAATTAAACAGTACTTTTTTGTTAGCCGGGCGCCAGTGATCGCCAAAATTTTTTGAATCTCGCCAACCTTTTTTTTCCCGTTAGTCCTTTAACATTAGCTAACAACAACTAGCCAATATTTTAGACCCCTTATCATACATAGAAGAACGGTAAGGGGGTTTTGATTTTAACATTGCAATATAATAATTTTAAAATTTACTTAAAAATACTTAATAATGTATAATCATACTTAATAATGTATAATGTATAATCATAACGAGCAGGGAAGACCGAGCTATGCTCGGTCAAAATTAAATTTGAGTTCAAATATCATGACCCATGACCAAAATGACCCACTAATTGATTTTTCTCGAACATGTGACCTAGCCCAACAGTCTTCTCGTGCTCGAAAACCATTGGATGCAAAATTTAGTGTAAATTGAGCCGCTTTTTAGATCTTGACCCACAACGACCCAGAAATGACCCACTAATCGAATTTTCTCGAACATGTGACCTGGCCCAATGATTTTCGCGTGCCTGAAACTCGTAGGATACAAAATTTACTCAAAATCGTTAGAGCCGTTTCTTAGATAAAATTAATTTGACCCGCTTTGACCCAAAAATGACCCACTAATCGACAGTTCTCGAACATGTGACCCAGCCCAATAGACTTCTCATGCCCGAAAATAGTCGGATACAAAATTTCGTCAAAATCGTTTGAACCGTTTTTTAGATACAATTAGCTTGACCATGACCCAAAATGACCCAAAACGACCCACTAATTGAATTTTCTCGAACATGTGACCTAGCCCAACAGTCTTCTCGTGCCCGAAAACCATTGGATGCAAAATTTAGTGTAAATTGAGCCGCTTTTTAGATCTTGACCCACAATGACCCAGAAATGTCCCACTAATCGAATTTTCTCGGACATGTGACGTTGCCCAATGATTTTACCGTGCTCAAAACTAGTAGGACACAAAATTTAATCAAAATCGTTAGAGCCGTTTTTTAGATAAAATTAATTTGACCCGCTTTGACCGAAAAATGACCCACTAATCGACAGTTCTCGAACATGTGACCCAGCCCAATAGTCTTCTCATGCCCGAAAATAGTCGGATACAAAATTTCGTCAAAATCGTTTGAAACGTTTTTTAGATACAATTAGCTAGACCATGACCCAAAATGACCCAAAATGACCCACTAATCGAATTTTCTCAAACATGTGACCTAGCCCAATGGTTTTCCGGTGCCCCAAAACGGTAGGATACGAAATTTCGTCAAAATCGTTAGAGCCGTTTTTAAAATAATTTTTGCATATATATATATATATATATAACCACACACAAGATTTGCTCGTTTTAGAATATATGATAAAATACGTAAACATATAACACATCAATTACAATATACAAGTAGTATAAAAACTTTTTTTTTAAGTCAATTCCTACTTAGGTCAAATAGAAATTTTTTTCCAGCGATCTACACGCTTCGCCACTGACGGGATTTATTCCTAAATTTATATCCTGCTAAATATCTTGCATAAGAGAAATTTTTGAAATGTATTAAAAATTAAATAAAAATTAAATAGCTAAAATACCAAAAATTAATAGCTCGAAAAGTATTTCTCACAAAATTGTTAGACAAACTGCGTTAGAAAGTTAAAAAAATTGTATTTTTCTTGATATAAATTTAAAATCTAATAATTATGCCGTTTTTCAAATATTGAATTTCGAAAATTACCAAACTTCACAATAAAGTGCCATAGCGATGTTACAGTTAACGATAATACAGTTTTTTGTTTCAAATATTAATTCATTAATTAAATTTTATTATTTAATTTTAGTTTCATACTTCATTTCTGTTCAAAAGTACAGACTCACTCCACATTTATAGTCTCCTTCGCCCGCGAGCCGCCTGATCTTCGTCCGTGAACAGCCAGCCCCATTATCTTTTTACATGTGAAGTTGAGACTATAAATATGGAGTGAGTCAATACTTTTGAACAGAAATGAAATATAAAATTAAAATTAATTAATTAAATTTAATTAATGAATTAATATTTAAAAAACTGTATTAACATCAATTGTCATCCACAAGTCTAAAAAAATTTATTTGAACTTGATAGGATGAATAGAAAATATTTTATTAACGATTGAAAATTCCAACAAGATATATATATAGAGAGTGTGAGCTAATAGTAGGAATTTAATAATAACAAAATTTCATGTAAAAGGTTGTAATTCAAATTATGTCAATTCAAACAAGATTTGGCGAGTTATCACTGGCGCCCAGCTAACATAAAAGTACCAATTAAACTGTTTAATAATCTTCCGTAATGGGATCCATACAAAAAATCGCGTATTTGAGCAAATGTGATTTGGCGGTAAAGTGTTGTTTAAAACCTTTAAGGGTAGTTATATCCATTTTAAAGGACATTGTATCCGTGGTAGTAACACTTGGTAAAGAACCCAATTACGGAATATTAATGTAACAAAAATGAAAACGGGTTTTAATTTGTTTTAGGCAATCAATTACCAATTTACATCTGTTACTAGGTTCTTTCATTATTGTAGCAAGCAAATAATCATTGTTGATATGAAATTTAAAAGAAAATTAAATATATAAATCATGCTTGAAAATCTCTGTACACTAAAAAAAAAGTAAATGGCACTTTCACCGCTGTAAATTAATTTTTTCGTGAACGGAAGTCTTTCTCGGCTAATATTAAGAAAACTATTGCAGATTAAAATATTAAAATTGGTAGTATTATAGAGAAATGATTGATAAACACATTGAGGCAGGCGGTATATAAATTTAAGTTTTATTTTAAGAGCTATTTAATATTGAAGTCGGTCAAAATAATTCCGTTAAAAAAGTTTTACAGGAATAAAAACTGTAATAATTTAACCTTGTTTTTTTTTTCAGGAACGTAGTTCACAAGCTTGTGGTCTGCATTGTGTAATAATTATTTTAATAGACTAATTTTTGGAGAGTTTTCTTTTCAATTTTTACTTTCTTCTATCTATAATAGAAGAAAGTATTGTAATCGAATTTTTTTTCGACTTGCGGTTTTCGACGGATTTACATGTATTAGGGGTTCAGAGATTCCGAAAAACATGTTTTTACAAAATATCTGTCTGTCCGTCCTCATTTTATCATCGAAAAGTTTATGAAGTTATGCTTCAAATGTAACAGATTTTTTTTTTCAAAGTTTTTGGCTATGGCAAGCAGGTCCTTTTAGAATTTGGGGATATTTCGACGAAAGGGGGCGCTGTGATCGATATTTTTGTTCCATTTTCACTATTGTATCATCAAAAAGTGTATGAAGTTTTGCTTCAAATTGAACCACATTTTTTTCTATGTTTTTGGTTATGGCAAGCAGGTTCTATCAGAATTTGGGGGTATTTCGACGAAAGGGGGCGCTGTGATCGATATTTTTGTTCTAATTTCACTATTGTATCATCGAAAAGTGTATGAAGTTATACAGATAATTGAACCAAATTTTTTTCTGTGTTTTTGACTATAGCCTGCAGGTCCATGTTGAATTCGGGGATATATCAACGAAAGGGGGCGCTGCGATCGCGATTTTTGTTCGATTTTCACTATTGTATCATCGAAAAGTGTATGATGTTAGGCAGACAATTAAAACACATTTTTTTAATATGTTTTTGGCTGTGGCCAGCAGGTCCTACGTGAATGTGGGGATATTCCACCGGAAGGGGGCGCTGTGTCATTAAATATATTGATAGTCATTAAAATATTTCAAATTCAAAAATATGAACAAAAAAAATTAGAAATCTTAAAAGTTTTTTCCGTTATATGTTCGGTCTTGATCCGGAGAATCCGGAGCAATGTTTGTTTTGCCTCAATCTTAAAAAATGGCGGAGATATAGCGGTTTGAAATTTTAGGGTGGTTGACATTTTCAAACAAGACAGCAGAATTCATCCGTAAACGGGTTTAATTTATGAGTTTTAGTTAACATGGTTTCGGCAAATTTTCTTTCATTGTTGTAACCATTGTTCCTATTCTTATGTGCTTAACACTATATATTTATATTCGCCAACGTCAAATTCTCGCTAAGCTTGGCGAAATATCGCCAGATTCGGCGACAAAAATAGGTTGCCATAAATGAAGCCAATTTGACTCCAGAGGACTAATTTGGCGATATTCTCATTCAAATTCAATGTTGACGAGAACTGGGAATGAATCTTCTTTAATTGGGTTGCACGCATTTTAGCATCTTGTTTTCCAGTAAAATTAGCTAAAATCGTAAAACCAAGGAATAGGGAGGATATATGTTCCTGTCGGTACAGGTCAGAAGGACTTTTCGTAGTTTAGTATACATCAGTTGATCGCATCCCGGTAACCCGACGATTCTCAAGCAGCTGACGTACAACAGAATGACGAAAAATATTGATTTTATTGGCGATGCGATTGCGAATTTTGATGTATTAAAACGACTGAGATAGAAGAAAGTTTTGGGATTGGCACATCCGACTAGTTTATTAAAATTTTCACTATTTAAATAAAGATTTGTTTCAGATTTAGATCAAGACTCCCTTATCCACGATCATGTCTTTTTGGAGTTAAATCCTATAGTTTGGCGATAGTTTTTTTTTTTTTTTTTTTTTTTTTTAATGGAAAATGGTCGACGAGATAACGAAGAAGTACCAAAATTCTTATAAATCGTATGAAATTGAAGGGCATACGTAGGTATTTAATTTGTTTGAAAATACGATTAACATTTCTCAAATTTTGACATTGATGTTCGTTACAATATAAATTAATTACACTTGAAAATATTAAAAATCTGCCTCATCTGCAGATTGTATATTATTATTGTAAGAAAATTTCTCCATCTTTACTTAAAAAATTATTAGCTTAAAGCAAAATGGATGCCTTTTAGAAGATATGGATTTGAAACAAACAATGATTAAAGAGGACATTTTAAAAGATTTTTTTTAAACATTAAAAATGTTTTCGAATTTCGACGGTGCCTTTGAGTAAATGCAATGCACATGCGCGTAGGAGCTCACTAGGTTACATTATTACAGGGCAAGAGGTGTGTGTTTTATTTACTGTTTTCTTTTATTGACTCAATATGATATTGACGTAGGAATATACTGTTTGTATGATACTTCATAGGTCCTTGAAGTTTTCTTTCTTGCAGTACCGAATATGGCTTTAATATCGAACTGATTTGTATTACACAGTTGCTTATGGATTGTTTGTTTGGAAGTTGCATCGAAAATAGTACTGTATTTCACTAGGAGAAAAAACTTTTAAAATAAAATTTTTAAAACACTTTTTCATAGTCTTCCCCTGTTAAATAATAAATAAACTTATTTTACTAATATTGTTATAGTAATTTTTTTCCGTCAAGTTTTGACGGGTTCCATCTAGTAGCTACATAAAATATATGTGTACATACACATATATAATGTTTGGAGAAGCCTCATATAGATAGTTTCTACTGCGTATCGAAATATTTGAATGTTATTTTTATTCTATATAAATAGTTCTATGATTTTTCAATATTTTGCTAAAAATCATCAAATAGTTTTAAAGTACACATGGTATTAGGTGGCATCCATAATAGGAATTTATTAAAAAGTGGTTTTGACCGCAATGTAATATATTAAATTTGTTAAAAGTTCGTTTTTTTTCTTCAATTTCATATACTAATTATGTTTATCGTGTAAATAATCTATATATTTAAAACGCTAAGCGTTTTGTTTCGACAATCCGTGAGAACAAACTACTACATCAAATTACACCATTCTCCTTTTAAATGAAAGATATTTGGTCACAGATTTGTTATCGTACATTTGTTTGTTCGAAAATTTAATTAATTATCCGTAATCTTAAATTAAATTTTACTTCTGCTTATGACGTCATAAAGTCGGCAATCGGATTAACGCCCACTGTTGCGACGTACAGAGTTTATTTTCTGAACTCAATGATTGCGAGCATAAAAAATAAATAGTAAATATTAACAGCACGTGACTTTTAGGCCGAATTTTAATTTTTAAGTTAAAATATAGTTAAAATGTTTAAGTATTTCGGTAAAAATATTTATCCGTGTGTTTTATAAGCAAATAAAAATTCATATTTACTGTGACGTAACGGAAATATTGTCCATTGGGTTCATTTTATCATTAAGCATTATAACTTTGTTGATGCCATTTTTTTTATTACAATTAAATGCAAAATATATTTTTATTTGTATGCATGGTGCTTAAGCATAAATGTACGTGTGAAAATTTTGTACCGGTGAAAATGACGTTATGCTTAGCTTGAAATGCATTTTAACATTGATAAAACTAAAAAGAAAAATTTATATGATTGTGTTAACATGGCGTAATATTAACTGATATTTCAATTTTTAATTTTAAAGATTAGAACTGGAGCCTTTATTGGTTGCTTCATCTTGATTGCATGCCTTGATTACATGTTACCAATTACTTTTTTTTTAAATTATAGGATTAAGTTATAGGAATTATAGGATTTAAATTATGAAGATTTCCTTTTTTAATAAAAACATTCACAAAAGTAAAGAATTTCAGGAAAAAAAAGAAAAGAAATAATGATTGTATATTTAGCTAGAATAAACAATGTAAGGCTAATATTTTATAGGAATTATTTTGGAAGGTTTGTTATAAGTTCATTCAACAGTTCCTTATTAGCGGCAAAGTCTTATTTCTTTCACTGTGAATTTTTCTTTCGATGTCAAAAAGTGATAGTCTACTTTTGGACGCCAACCAAAACACAGTGGCAATATTTAGAAATGTATAACGGTTGTGACAACAAACGGCACTATCGCTTAACTTTCATCGCGCTTACATCATTTCTAAATACTAAAAATTTAATTTTTTTACTACATTTTACAATTTTAAATCTTACATCCTCAATTATAAAAAAAAGATAGCTTTCGATTGAAATTTATTTGAAATCTGCCGCTTAATTTAACGACTTTTTAAATAATTTTCAAGCATGAAATATTTTTCAATTCTATCTCAACAATGACCATCCGTTTGTTTTGATAATGTAAAATAGCCCCTTGGAAAGTTGCAACAATTGAAAATAGGTATCCCTAACCTTCATGAAAAGTGAAAAAAAAATAATAATAAAAACCTGATAAATCATAAGATCAGATTATCCATAAGATAGAGTATTTTGGCGCTAATATAAAATCTGTCAAAAGAAAAAAAACTATTTTTAGTTTATGATTAACATAAAATTGATATGTTGAATTCGTTGATGTATATGTTGAATCAGAATATGCTAGGAACTGTTATTTATTATTTTTTTAAAGATCCATTGGTAATTTAACTGTATAAGAGACCGACTGTGATGGAAAAGGAATAATCATCCTGCTTATGTAAAGGGATAGATGAAACCCTACAAATAAATGATAATTGAAAACATTAAATTTTTCCCTCATCTGCATATTAATTTATTATTTTTAACAAAAATTCTTCATTTTTACATAAAAATTGATTAGCTTAAAACAATGGATGCGTTTTAGAAGATATGGATTTGAAACGAACAATGATTAAAGAGGACATTTTAAAACTTTTAATTTAAACATTTTAAAACTTTTTTTAACGTCGAATTTCAACGGTGCCTTTGGGCAGATGCAATACATACGTGCATAGGAGCTCATTCGATTGCATTATCACAGGGGGGGGGGGGTGCTTATACTATGTTCTTTTATTTACTGAATATGAGATGAAAGTGGGACATTTGTATGATATTTTATAGGTCCATGACCTTTTTAGCACTTTCCAACCTAGTTGAAAAGTGCTTATGACTTCGGTTTGTCTGGCCGTCTGTCCGTGCTCTAACTCCCGTAAATATGCTCGGATTGCTCTGCAATTTTTATATATTATTGTCGTTATCTATGGCACATTCCCTATTTCAACTGAAGTGTGTAGCACTTATAGTTTTCTTACAGGGACTCCCAAAAGAATTCCGTTACATTGCGGTCTATGGGGAAAAATCATTTGCGGTTTATTTTAAAAATGTTTCACTATTGTAAACGCATTGAAATTTATATAGATCACTAAGATGCATTAGAAGAAGCTTAATATGGAATAGTAGGTGTATAGCACTTAGAGTTACTTTACAGGGACAGTCAAAAGAATTCCGTTACATTACGTCTATGGAGAAAAATTGTCTGCGGTTTATTTAAATAATGTTTCACTATTTTAAACGCTTTGAAATTTATATATATTACTAAGGTGCATTACAAGAGGCTTACTACAGAATAGTGTGTGTATAGCAGTCATCGTTCATTTACAGGGACACACAAAAGAATTCTCTACTGTCTGTTAACAATAATTCCTGGAAGTGCGTTTTAAGTTACTAAACGCGATTTTAATCTTAACTAGCTTTTTGTCTATTACGTGGTGTGTATAAATTCTGTAGATCCTATACAGGGCAGCACAAAAGTTCGCGAACACATTTCCGTTTATTGACAGAAACTCCAGAAGGAGAATTTAAACGGTGCTACGCGTTTCCTAACTAAACTAAAATTTAGCATCCTATGTATATGTACAAATCTATAGATCATATACAGGGCTACATAAAAGTATTCGGATATTTTTCCGAATATTGTATATATTGAAAATTCCTGAAATTACGTATTTAAATATGTTATGCGTTTTCCAAATTGTTTACTTAGATGTCATCTTTCAGCTTATTAAACGGTAATGATTTGTAAAATTATTTTAGAAGCGTTGGAAAGTGCTACATAATCTATGCTTGACGCATGATTTTTCGTTCTTGTTTGTTTTTGTCGTGGGGAATATGGTGGTAATGTCAAACTGATTTGCATTACACATTTGTTTACGGAGTGTTCATTTGGATTTTGCATCGAAATAGCATTTCACTGGGGGGGGGGGGATTTTTTAAAATAAAATATTTGAAAGACTGTTTCATACGAAGCCCTACTTAAATAATAAAGAAGCTTATTTTACTGATATTGTTATAGTATTTTTTTCCGTCACGTTTTGACGGGTTCCATCTAGTTATTATTTAATGCTAAATGTATAACCACAAAAAATGTTTTAAAAAGGCAAAAATCAGTTCTGTAATTAAACGAACTGAAAGTAAAAAAGATAAATGCTTATATATATAATTATCCAAACACAATTTTTAAATTTGTGCATATTTTAAAGATTTTTATAAATTCATATGTTCATGCATAATTTCGAGTTTGCACAAGCATAATATCTACTTTCTAGAAGCATAATATCTCCTCTATTGATAAACATACTTATGTTCAAAGAATGGATAAGTTACCAAATTCAACCTACAAAAGAATAATAAAAGCGTTTCAGAATGACAAATAGCATTACGAATTTCTACTAAAGACCCAACTTTGATTTCGAAAATCTTCCCTCACAGTGCATTATATTCTGATAATTAGGATAATGCGTCTGATAATGCAAATAGTTATACGTTCTTCCTTCATTAAAACGTAAAACAACATGAAAAAAAATTATATTTATTATGCATATTAAGAGAAAAATACAAATTATTTTGTGTATCTACAAATAATTTTAAATTTAGATAAAATTTATTAAGCTGTTTCATTATCTTTTGGTATCATAAACTTATATCTATACGTGTATGAGTTTATTTTTTCAACTTACAAAAAAAAAAAAAAAAAAAAAATCGATAAGAGAACACAATCTTTTGATAAAACAAGATATGTGTATTCGGGGGGAAAAAGTACACTATTTTTTTTTAAATATATGATAAGACATTTTAAAAAAACAATCTTGCTGTATATTTTTCTGACATTGGAGTTAGTGCTAACAACGCGAAATATGTATATCCAATAGATGTTTCAGTGCCTTATTCATTTTCGCATTTAACATTGAGAAAACCTCTTAAGGTTACGAAGTTCTGCAAAAGTAAAAAGAAAATATTCATATGAAATTGTTTAAAATTCATTAATATGTTAAGATCTGAAAAGTGAAAACCATTTTAATTAATATTTCTGTTTGTGGCGTAAAAAAAAAAAAAAAAAAAAAAAAAAAAAATCGTAAATGATCGTAATGAGAATTAAATAAATATCCACCCAGAATTTCTCAACAAATGGTTAATAATTTTACGTCACAATCAAACATTTTCCCCCTTATATATATTGGTAGGTATTATCAACAAACGAATTCTACCAGTAGTTAAATATTGTACAGTATTAAAATACAATACTGCTCTTACACTTAATATTTCAACACCAGGTGCATTGAAACATATGATAAAATTACGCATAAACAAGAGCGAAAAATCATGCGTCAAGCATAAATTATGTAACACTTTCCAACGCTTCAAAAATAATTTTACAAATCATACCGTTTAGTAAGCTAGAAGATAACATCTAAGTAAACAATTTGGAAAACGCATAACATATTTAAAAACACAATTTCAGGAATTTCCAACATATACAATATTCGAAAAAATATCCGAATACTTTTATTCAGCTCTGTATAGGATCTATAGATTTGTATATATACTACATAGGATGCTAAATTTTAGTTCAGTTAGGAAACGCGTAGCACAGTTTAAAATTCTCCGTCTAGAGATTCTGTCAATAAGCGGAAATGTGTTCGCGAACTTTTGTGCTTCCCTGTATAGGATCTACAGAATTTATACACACCACGTAATAGACAAAAAGCGAGTTAAAATTAAAATCGCGTTCAGTAAGTTAAAACGCACTTCCAGGAATTATTGTTAACAGAAAGTAGAGAATTCTTTTGTGTGTTCCTGTAAATGAACGATGACTGCTATACACACACTATTCTGTTGTAAGCCTCTTGTAATGCACCTTAGTGATATATATAAATTTCAATGCGTTTAAAATAGTGAAACATTATTTAAATAAACCGCAGAAGATTTTTCTCCATAGACGTAATGTAACGGAATTCTTTTGACTGTCCCTGTAAAGTAACTATAAGTGCTATGCACACTCTATTCCATTTTAAGCTTCTTCTAATGCACCTTCGTGATGTATATAAATTTCAATGCATTTAAAATAGTGAAACATTTTTTAAATAAACCGCAAATGATTTTCCCCCATAGACAGCAATGTAACGGAATTCTTTTGAGTGTCCCTGTAAAAAACTATAAGTGCTACACACGTCCGTTGAAATAGGGAACATGCTATAGATAAGGACAATAACATATAAAAATTGCAGAGCAATCCGAGCATATTTACGGGAGTTAGAGCACGGACAGACAGCCAGACGGCCATACGGCAGACGGGCAGACCAACCGAAGTCATAAACACTTTTCAACTAGGTTGGAAAGTGTTAAAAAACATGCATGTACTTGGACTTGGACGAGATGGTTGTGAAGAGTGTCTGGAGAATAACTCCTTACATCAGATCTAGTAGTGTGAAATTAAAAAAAAAACCATAGCCTATATCCAACAAAAATGACACTGGAAATGTGGAATTAGAAAAGTCGACCCTCCCCCCCCCCCCCCCAAAAAAAAAAAAAAAAAAAAAAAACTTTTGTAGGATGATATTTTTTTTCATCCGGTTTGTTATACTTTTTCTGGTTTAAAAAATAATTATGTAAACTATTTTTAACCGCTTTCATAAAAATTACTTTGTAAGCTCTAATAATAATTTAATAATAATAATAATAATAATAAACGAAATAGCACTTTGTATGAAGAATAAAAAATTGTATACGTGAAAAACAACAAATTAATAAAATTCAAGAAATTTATTTTTTATTCAATCTTTAATTCTATATTATAAAACTAATACTAGTCTACTTAACATTATTATTTACTAGGTGTTTTATTTTCATGTAATCTGTTTCTGTTTCTGATCTACTTTTGAAACTACTTTTTAAGAGAATTCAAATTTTTATCTTCTCAAAGTAAAATCTATAAATTTTGGAATAAAACCTTTATGTAAAAAATAATCCTCAAGAATAAATTGCTTTTCTGTGAAGTACGAAATATTTCTTGTCACTAAGTTTTAAACAAGTAATGAACTTCTTCAAAGTTAATTGAAACTTTTTACGTGAAAAAGCGACTCGGGAACTAAATTTAACAGATAATTATTGAAAAAAAAATCAATACTAAATTTTATATTTCCAGTGCAGAATAAATTGCAAGAGATAACTGAAAGTAAGAATTTTTTTTTTTATCATTTCAAGTTTTATATTTTAAGCAAAAAGATGCGTATTGAGATGAATATATGAGACGAATTGTAAAAGAAAATGTTTACATCAGTTTTGTGATACTTGTAAATTCTGATCTGTAACACACATACATATCAGCGAAATTCAGTAAAATGGATTCTTAATAACTACTGCAGGTAGAAATATATATATACAGTTGTTAATATGAAGATTTGTTTTCATAGAGGCATTTTTTAAACTAATAAATGAAAGCTAAAAAAATATTTTCATTTATTGAATTTTCACTTCTTCTTAACTTAGCTATGTAAATATGTTTAAATATTTTTAAAATAACCAGCTATTCAAAACATAAAATAAAAAGAGAAAGAAACGAAATATTTTCTGGCGTATGAAAAAGGGCTTGTTTCAAAACTTCAAATTGGTGAAATGCGCAAGTAAAAAATTTAATATATGTGCAATGCATTTCAATAGTATTTTACTTTTCTGTAACATATTTTAAAAATATTTACTTTCTTTAACAATTATCAAGTCGTAGAGAGCACGAAATGAAATTAAGATAGATTTGTACTTAAAAATATATGAAAACAAAAATCTCCTCAACCACATAAAAGGTTAAGTTTTCATAGGACTGTAGTGGACTTTAAAAACAGTTGTTAAAATTTCATATTATTATTTTTCATTAAAAAGATTTTAATCAAATTCTCATACAGTAAGTACATAATGTATTTACTTGAAAAAGCTTAGGATTTTAAAAAAATGACGCAGAATTTTTAAAACAAAGAATATCCTAGCTCAGCAAAATATCATTTTAAATAAGAATATTGGAAATCGAATAAAATGCTATGTAGCTATTGTGTTAATTTTCAAAACTTTTTAGAGATATATAGATAACATTTATTAACAGTGTTGACACTCGTGACTGGAATGCAAGATTTACAGTTTTCCAAGCTTAATTTCTTCCTTTCATTGTTGTAATTAAATGCCATTTTCGTCAAAAACATGCACACACGAAAATGTTGCCTAATTTGCATATTTCTGTGTAGCTAAGGTGAATACCATTGAACTACGTGATAATGTGGACATACCTTTTATTGAACTTCAATTAAATTACTTCTTAAAAGTTATTCCTTTATATTTTAGTTTTATAGATTACCAGGAATTATAGTACTTTTTTTTTTTACTATTTGAAACAATTTTAAACAGGAATTTTTTGACAAATTGAGAAAATTATTGGTTGGGTGTCACAATATGTAGAGATAGTTGACATATAGAATATCTTTGAAGTTTTGGTTGGGAAGATTCATATAAAAACACAATTTGAAATTTAAAATATAACATAAACGTATTATCTATTTTTCACATCATATAACGATATAATGTATGCAGTTGTACAAAGATATTGAATAAAGTTAACCGATTCGAGTTCGAATTTCTTACATTTATTTCTATGGAAGATCACTGTCATGTTGAACAAAATACAAGCAACTATAAAAAAGACAAAAATTAAAGCTTTTTTAATGTGTAACCCATTGAGGTGTTTTACGTGTGAAATAAATGTACCGTTTCTCCTAAACCATTCATCCGATCACCACACAGTTTTTTGTTTAACGTTATTGATTCTATATCAAATGAATTAAGGATTTATTAAAAGAATAAATACTTATAGTTTATTGGGGTTTTGAATAAAAACACTTTTGTACATTTTCGGGTTTCGTACTTTAAAAGTAAAAACGGAACCATTATAAGATCACTCGTCTGTCTCTCTGTCCGTCTGTCAGCGCCCTTTTTCTCGTAAATTATGGAACATGGAAAGTTCAAACTAGGGAAGGTTATAAAACATTTTTACTCACATATTTTCGGATTATTAGTTATTCACAAGAATGTTTAGTAGAAATTTAGAAGACTAATTAAGTTACTTGAAAAAACATCTGTTTGTATATCGTGTGGGGATCGTGTGAAAGATCTCGTAACACCGAACTTAAAAATATATTTGTTTTAATTTTAGGTTTTATAGTTTAAGAGTTATAGTCGAAAGTGTTCTGCAGATATGTATGTCCTTCTCCTCCTCTTTCCGAATCTATTGAAATTTAAATTATGAAAAAATTAGGGGTTGTACGAGTTTGTTAATTAATAAATCGTAATTAATAAATTTAATGTATCGAACACTTTGAGCGCGAGTTATACTCGAACTTGACCGATTTTTTGTACTATTTTTGAGTTTAAAAAATGAAAAAAAGTGTTTCTTTAAAATTCCCTCTATTCAAATTCTTTCTTTTCGATCAATGAGACAAACTAACAGTGAAAAATAATTATCAAGATGGCAATTATGGTTTTGGAGGAAAGTACATTTAGTTAGCATGTAAAAACCTCAGTAAGTTACCCTCCCCTTAAATCTAGCGAATATAGTTATTTTGCTTACTATCAATATGGCAATATGCTATGGAAAAAGTTTTAAAGACGTTTGGAAAACGGCACATTGCAATAGGATTTAATAGAAATAAAACATCTCAGTTTTTTTGTATCATAACTTATAAGTTAGTGCAAGTAGCCAATTTTTTTTTAAATTAAATAATGAAACATATGTTTAAAACAAAAGACTCAGCAGGTTAAAGCGATTTTTTTTTGTTATTTTACTAAATGTCGAAAATGAAATGCAGTGATAATAGTAAATGTAAATGCATGCATTATCATTACTACATGCAGATAATAACAAAAGTAATAATGACAACAAAATAGTAAATGTAAAGATATATCCTATTATTTGGACGCCAGACCAAAAGAGATAATTAAAAAAAAAAAAAAAAATTGATGGTTAAATCGTTCAGCAGTTTAAAAAACAAGTGTATGATATTCGGTTTCGAGTCTAGTTAATTTGCTTCTGGCACTTTATATGACAGGTTAACTACTTTTAACTTAAACCAAAATAAATGTTTGATGATTCAATTAAATAAATTATCTGTACATTTTTGTATCAGCCAAAAAAAATTTACGATTTTTCTTATATACTATGGATCTAGTATTAGTGAACATCAACATTGTCATTTATGTCTGCTTCCTTTCTATGTGCAAATATCTAGCCAAAGCGTGATAAATGTTCCTAAATCCATGGCTGCTGGGCGAATTGAAATATGCTTAATTTTCATCGGCGTTACTGCTCTCAGAACAACATCAAGAGAAATTCGCATGAAAGCAGCACTTTTTTAAAAAATGCCTCACTCTTTTAAACAGCGAATTTTCATTCTGAAATGAACCATTAACGGGTTACATACGTTCTCAGAGGACAAAAATAGATATATTTTGGAATTTATTTTAGGAAGAGAGTAAAATTACTTGAAAAACTAATAATTCCACGTTGTCCTTTATTGCTTCAAGTATTTAAATTTGGCCACATTTTGCGTCGGAAACCTGCTGACCTGTACCAAAATATCCGGGCTCGATGGCCAGCATCCTAACTTCCTGTAGAAACAAAAAATATATATTAAAATCTCAGTTTATTCTTGTAAAACAAGGTTGTATCTAAAGACCATCGGCTCAAAATTTCGAATTTTTTAAAATAAAAATAGTGCTATTTTGAAAAAAGATTTTCATTTCTCGTCTAAAATTTTGACCATTAGAAAAATATAAAAAATTTAATTTTAAAAAAAAATGGCTCAATGTCCTTTAGACAGTTACATGTAGATAAGCGTAAATTTTGTCCAAAAACACTTAAAAATGTTATCATGCTGACCCTGTTGATAAATGCAGCTTCTAGAAAATTGCGTTTAAAGATTTACAAGAACAAAATATACTGATACTTTTCTATTCAACTTACACTAAATATGCAATTTTTGCCCCATACTTTGGACCTTAATCAGCTTCAATAAGGCAGTAGAATCTTTTCAGTAAGGTCGGTTTTAACGATCGTGCACAGGGTCACATTTTGGCTCATATCGTTCTTAATAATTGAGATATCAAAAAAAAAAAAAAAAAAAAAGTTCAGAACGTATGTAACCTTTTAAATTCCAGAAAAAATTCAAAAAGAATTTAAAGTGGAATGATAAATTCACCTTGTAGTTAAAACAGATAAAATACTTTATAAAATTCAACCAATCGTCCACAGCATTATCATGGTTAAATAAACGACAGAATATAAAAATTGACTTTGAAAACGCATAAATTATAGTACCTACAACGACCTATTATACTGCTAAATCATCGATTAATTAGAAATTTAGAGTAAAGGAAATAGCTCATGTAATGATGGTTTATCTTACAACATACCTGAGATATGGTTCAGTATTTTGAAATTATCAAAGAATCCAGTGCCTGAACGCTACGGGGTTTCCATAAACCCCTACAGATTAATAGACTAGCCTGGTTCAAAATTCATTATGTAAGAGCATGTTGAGAATTGATTTTGATCACATGATGCCTGTGGGCGGAGTTTTAACTCGCTCACTCTGTTACGTAACAACCCGAACTAACTAGAAAACTGTTGTTTTATGTAATGAATTTATCTTGAACATGGAGGGTTTTCTCGATGTGCTCCCCTGGAATCCTTATTAATTTCAGTTTAATTCAGTTATTAATATTTTACTGTTGTGTTTAAGTTTTCCTATTAATAAAAAGAAGAAAAGGCACCAAGGCTTATATCATGAAATTATGAACAACACGGCATCAGAACTCTTGATATTTCTTTTTATTTATCTACTTCGATTTTCTATTCACGCTTTGCTGTCATATTTTTTAGAGCACTGGAAAGCCACAATTCTGTTATCAGTCAACGTTTCCCCCCTTGAAAATGGATGCGCTTGTGTTCGAAAGATCTCGGGATTAAATACGTTATAATATCTTACACATATATGTCTGTCTCATTTCAGCACCTTTTAAGCATATTTTTAATAAGCCTTTAAATGCCTTCTGAGACTGGGGTTGGTTGCCGCATTCATGTTGTGACAACCAAACACGTTCGAAAACACACTATAGTCTTTAGACCGATATCCAAACTAAACGATTTAACTCAGGTTACACAATATAGGTGAATATCCTTTTTTAAAATGAAAGCTCTAACAGAGTTTTTACATTTACACACAATTTTAAGAATGAGCACTAACAACACCAAAAAGCATTTTTATAAAGAAAAATGTCAATAATATCTTCAAATAATCTTTTGAAATTTATAAGAAGCGGTACTTTTGTATTAGTCGCATGCAATGCGTTAATAGCCGAAGAAATCGTCAAAAACATTCTACTTGTTGCAGCTTTTTTGATTATGATAAATTGAGTGGTTCAAGCGCGTAGTTCGATTACATGCATCTAAAGTTTTGTTTTTATTTATATTATTTATTTTATTTTATTTATTTATTCATAAAGTTTTACTTTCATTAACGAATATTAGCTACAAACAAATGTTACACTATTTATACTATTTTATGTGTAAAATGATAAATCTTTTATATTTGGGATGCACACGATAGTAATAAGATTTTTCAAAAAATATTGCTTGAGAATTATTCGAAAAACATTAAAAAAAATAGTTGAAGTTAAAGCAATCAAACAAATTGTGAATGCTTTCAAACTATTTGCCTTTGAAAAAATATTTTCCCCTATTGGAAGATGTATACATTTAAATTGTTCGATGTTTACAAGTAGAATAAATTGCAGTAAAAGCGAAATTTATTAGCCAGGTATTGCCACCATCAACATGACATCAGCGTTTATTACGGACACGTGTTTGCTTTGTAATATAGAGTTTCAATTATAATGCCATGTAAAAATGTAAGCTAATAGTGCACTATTACTATGAAAGATGTAAGACAACTCAATTAGCACGAAAACAATCACAAGTAAAAGTGAAAAGAAAAACGTACGACAAGGTTTATTAAAGACAGAAATCAAACTACCCAAATAATGCAAGTATAAATCATATTCATTAAATTCCATCATCAAATACATGTGCCAATGAATTTTTGTGCTGACACAACTTATAAAGAGGAAAAATGAGTTTTGTGAAAACTAGCCTTGGTCACTCCTGCTTAAATGTTATTAAATTGTACTTAAAAAAATTAAAACTTTTGAAAGGCTTTTTTATGCTTATGTTACCTGTTGAAGAAGAAGAAATATATAATTTATAGACATACTGTTACATTTACTGCATGAAACGTTTACTATTTGAAGAATTATAGATAGTTTTTCTTAGGAAAAATATCCTTTTGTTAAAAGTTTAAAGTAATTTTTGAAATGTCATATTATGTAAAAGCTCATAGCCCCGAGGTATTTAAAAATGTATTTTTCATTTCTGTTTGAACAGTCTTAGAAAATTTCATCTTGCTAAATAATGAAATGTTTCGGGAAATTTCTTTTTTGTACTCTGGTGAAAGTATTCAAAGGCTTTTTTCTGAAAATCGTCTAATACTTTAGCGTCTAATAATGAAATGGAAAATCTCTTTTAAACAGTTTTAATACTTTTCTGTGTGTTAGAAAAACCTATTTAGTTAAGTTAATAAAATATGTATTCACCTGGAAGAAGTTTACTGAACGTGTATACTTTAAAGACTCAGGATTTATTAAAATATTTTCATTTGCGTAAGGTATTTAATTTCTATAATTATATTACTATGTTATTAATTGGTAAAATATTATATTTTAAGATTTGTTTGTTGAATATAATAAAAAACAATATATCTCGCGACAAAGAGTTTATACACTTTTCAATAACTCCGTATATTATAATGCTTATAGCACTGAAATTGCACATCACATAACCAATAATCATGTATCAGCTTAAAATACAATATACATTTGATAATTAAATATTTTTTAATTAAAAATGGGCATGCTTTATCACATTAATATATCAAATTTTACGTGATTAAATCTTTTTTCCAGGTGTAAAATGTGTGAAAACATACTCGTTACATTTTTAAACATTTCTCAAAAAAATTTTCGTATAGTCAGTTTTCAGCAACAAGTGGTATCTCTTAATACAGTGTCTTTAAATTCTGTAAATGTATTTTGACACAAAAATATTTTAATCTTATTTTTAAATATTTCAAAATTTTATCGCAACCGTTTATGAAACTACGTTGTACTACACGCAGTCTGTTAAGACATTAACAAGCAGAAGTAAGAAACAGCTTTATAGTGTAGATATTGTTTATGTGATCAATAATTTGAAAAAAGACGAGCGAAATACATTATAGTAAACTACGAATTCTACTACATTCTTAAGCCATTTTATACTACTCACATGTATAAAACACAGAATGGATGACTACCATACAATCAACATATCCCTTGATTCCTATTAAATAGAGTCTTTACTTTTTATAGATAAATATATATATTCTTCAACAGATATTAATTGTTATACTGTTTTTTCTGCTGGTTTTTTTTTTCTTACAGTAGCAGTTTCCTAGTCTTCTTTTCCAGGAGTATGTTTTTTTATTTTTTTATTTATCTATTTATTTATTTATTGTCATCTACATAATATTATAAAAATAATTGTTTTTTAGTTATATATGTATAAAAGTCGAGATTTGTATGTTTTTTAATCATACAAATATTAAATATTTAGCAGATGTTCACGAAACGAGACATACTTGCGTCTTAGAACTAATCGAAAATCACTGGATACCATAAAAATTTCCCAGACTAACTCTGACTCTTTTTTCAGTTACGTGCCATAAGTTATCTTTAAAAAATTCTTTTTTTTTTTTTCTTTTTTTTTTTTTTTTTTTTTTTTTTTTTAAATGCATTTTTTTCTTTTTTGTTACCGCACCTTTAAAAAAACTTCGAAGAATTAAAAAAGAAAAAAGAAAAATCATGCGTCAAGCATAGATTGTGAAGCCCTATTCAACTTTCCCAAAATACTTTACAAAACTTCACCGTTTAATAAGAAAGATACCTAAATAAACAATTTTGAAAACGTATAATACATTTAAAAACTAAATTTCAGCAACTACCGTCCATAGCGGGAAAGGGAGACATGTATATGACCAACTAAGTACAGATTTGCAGACATGTATATGATCTATAGATCTGTTTAAATTCTACATAGTATGCAATATTTAGGTTATTTAGGAAACGCATAACGCAATTACGAAAATACCTTCAGTATTTTTTAACGATAGATGAAAATTTACTCGACTTCTTTTGTACAACCCTGTTTTATCTACAGAATTGTATATGCACCACATATTAAGCTCAAATTCAATTCAGGCAAAAAATGCTTAAAACTACTAAAATCACACTTCCAGAAATTACCATCTAAAGATGGCAATGGATCCAGTTCTTTGCGTAGCTCTTCATATGAAATCCACAAACATGTCTTAGTGAATGAAAATGCATAATTCAATTAAAAACTACCTTTAAGCACAAGATTAATTTTAACACAATTATTCAAATTGGTAAAGAAATCATATAAGTTGAATTTCCCAACTGGACGAAAAATCCCTGACCGGACATTTTTTGCCCATTTGTGAAATTACAACTCATACCTTTAAGCAATTAGCGCTCTTACTCAGTTATGATTTCAAATAATTTTGTGTAGTCCTGTATTTTATTTAGATAATTTACACACAGAACGTGGTATGCTAAAATTTTGTTAAACTTAAAAACGCATTCTATAATTGAAAATGCACTTCAAGAAATTATCGCTAATAGACAGTTCTGTGTACAATATATTTTGTGTGTCATTCTAAATGAACGGTAAATAATACGAACATCATATGCTACAGTAAACATTTTATAGTGAACATTAGTAATGTATATCAGTTTCATTACGTTTGAAACAGTGAAACATAAAATACTCTACAAACAGTTTTCCTCGTATACCCTTATGTAACAGATTTCTTTTTTGGGACCCATAAATGATCGATAATTTTTTGAACTTATTTATTAAACATCCATGTTAAATGCAGTAAAATCTTTAAAAATTTGTAAGGGGAAGTAGGGTAAGACCGGGTACCTAACGATTTTCTTTTGTTGATAAAAATCTACAAGGGCGGAAAAATCATATCACACCACAAGATTGTTTGGGAACATCTGGACTACTGAGAAACCACACCTGTTGTCACAAGAAAATTCTACTCTACTTGAAAAAAGGCATTTTATAGGACCATCTGAAACAGCTCCGAATTTTGTTGGCAGGGTAAAACCGGGTAATATTCAGAAATTATGCTTTTACACTTCCAGGAGTAGAAAGCTTTATCTTAACAAGTTTTGAATCAAACTTTAAAACATGTATACATTTTTAAGGTCAGAAACTTTTTTTTCAGGTTTTCAAGGAATTTTTAATGTTGCCATGTAATGGCTTTCTCAGCTTTTACTTCTCGTATCAGTCGCACTCCTCATGTGCTCACTATTTGCAGACTGAACATCGTATCAATCCTTCACAAGATATTCATTGAAGAAACAATTCATTGCACAATTTAATACAAACCATGGGTACCCGATTTTGCCCCAACAGTCTGCCAAAAATCAACATGGTTGTACTCCGGGATAAGTGGATGTACACACTTTTACCTGGGATAAAAATATCGTTTGAAAATTATATAAAACAGTGGTTTACTCACCTAAATCGATCCGACAGGCTGATGTTATTTTAAGAGAAGAAAAGACAGCGAAATTTTAAACTTTTTCGGTTACTTTCTTTGTAAGAGCAATGCATGGACACAGAGATTAAATCACTTCAAAAGCCGATGGCACAGTGCCAGGGAACGCTAAGTGATATCCACAGGGCAGCACCCATCAGCGAGAAAACAGGTGCCCGGTTTGACTCGCCTACTCGATTCTAGCCTAATCCCTTCTACTTATGTAACAAATTTATACAAATCTACTATATTTTCACATTTGATATTGACATCAAAGTGAGGAGATAATGAGCATATTTCGTACCTAAAAAAATACTGTAAGAATTACTTGCCTTGATTTAAATATATTTGGAATTTAAAACCTTCTACACAACAAATATTTAAATTTCAGAAAAAAGTATAATATTCTATATTCTAAATACGATGGCATTTTTAACGGAACTAAACATTTTATATATATTTAACTAAAGATTAAAACCTTCAATGAATTTTATTCTTACTAATATACGAACTTTAACACTTACCGACGAACTTGCTGACATTTTTAATTTTCTAACCTGTCATATTCATTTTTGTTTAATGCTTAACTTTGAAATTTTACGTTTGGCAAGACGTAGAAGAGCTAAACGATATTTTTTTTTACAAAAATGTTTTATGATGCATAATTCCATTTTAGCCGCATTGTTTTGGAGTAATAACTTCATAAAAGGTTTTCAGTAAGACAGAACGTCGAATTTCAATGCTACTGAGACTAACCAAAGATAAATTTATTGTTCTAATAATCAACCGTACTTTTCAGAAAATGAGAAGTAAACGAGTATTTATAATATTTCAGCAATTTAGAAAATGTTCTTAGAGTCAAAGTGTGTTAATTGTGTCCATTTAATCACAGTCTACAAACATTTTACATATAACATAATCTAATGAATATGTAAAGTGTATCAGTTTACCACGAAGAAAAAGTTACCGAATGGGAAAGATTATCTTTTTCAACATTAAAAATATCGCATTTAATCAGAGAATATAATTAAAAACACATAAATATACAATTACAAAACTAAGCAGACATTTCAGGCTACGTTTTAGCCCCTCATCAGTTCAATAACATACGTTGAGCAGACAATTTCTAAACATGTTTACAGTCGATAGTTTTGAAAGTTAAAATCAAGAAAACTTCATAGAACTTACATTAAAGCAAGACCCTTTATGCAAGAGACCGTATATGCTTATGATCATTTTGTAACATATATTCATATGTAACATATATTTGTATCATTTTTGGACAATATATTTAATGTAAATTTTATTGAGTTTTCTTGATTTTAACTGATAAAACGTTTGACTGTTAACAGGCTTTGAAATCACCTGGTCAATATGTTATTGCACAGATGATGGATTAAAACGTAGCCTTGAACGTCTGCTTGGTTTTTTAATTGTATATTTATGTGTTTTTAATTATATTGTCTGATTAAATGTGATATTTTTAATATTGAAAATTTGATATGTCACACGTTAAAAAATGTTTAGTTATTTTATTATTGTATTTACACATCACTGGCATCAAAATATTCATCCTAACAAAATGTTTGTAAATATATATATATATATATATATATATATATATATATATTAACGTTATAAACATCTTATGATCATTGTGCATTAATATTTCTCTCTGATACTAAATGATTTTCCTGTAATATACAGACATTTTCTTCACCATTTAATGTAGTGCTTGGTACCTTTAGAACATTAACAATATAATTAATTAAAATGTTTTTAAGTAAGTAATGTTAAAATAACTTAATTAATCGTTTTCGAAATGTTCTCATAAATTGGTTAGCTCTTCCCTTTTAATGCATTAAAATTACTTTTTCAGACAGTCCATGTAAAATTAAAAGCAATATTATTTTTAATTACAAAAACCACCTTAAATAATCTATTATAGTATAAAACGAACATTAAATGAAGACATTAACTTACAAGTTTAACAGCTCATTTTAATTCTACGTTAAAGAATTTGATTGTAAAAAGTCACGCGAATCTCAAATTTACTTGCAGACAAATGAAGTCACGAAACAATTAAATTACGCTGCACTAAATCATCAAAAGAAGTAAAAAAAATCAGAATTGGCTTTCGTGAAATTAAAAATTATTTTGTGCAACTATCGTTAATGTGTTTTCAGATTTTTAAATTATTAAGTATAGAAAAATACTTTAATCCGAGATACCTATTAATCTCGTGTTTATGCATTAAATAGAGGTGTAGTAAAAAAATACGAAACAAACAATAATTTCACGTTTTGTTTTCTTTTAAAACAAGCAACTTATGAATTAGAAAGGCTAATCAACAAAACAGTTAAAACAGAGTTAAAACGAATTAACTTTTTAAAGGAGATGCAAAAAATGGATTGACATGTAATTTTATTATTCATTAAGTTTCTCTTTTTAATTTGCAACGTGCGACATAATTTCCAATATAGATACACATTTAGTAAAATTATTTTATGACACTGAAATCTCGTTTACTTTTGAACCCCATATCAATCCGAAATTTATAATTATGCACATTGCACAAATCATGTTAATAAACTAAAAATATGATTCAATAAAAAATAAATTATACATAAATCATGGAAATTGGCCAAATATGAGACTATATGTGTATGTTTATTATTCTTTCTGTGCATAAGACATAAATTAAGAGCTTATACAGGGTATTCGAAAAAATGTATGCGCAGCTGCCCTTTCCGGTCCAGATAATCATTATTGACAGAGTGCAGTAATCTTGAATATTAACTTTTGCAATTTACAATGTAAAAAAACACAAATGTCTGTTAATCTAAGATAATTTAATATAACCACAAACGAAAATTCAGAATAACATTTTCCGAGTTACCCACGATTCCGTAATTTATTCTTTATCTTTAGAAAGATTGTAAACCAATACATTTTCGAGATTTAAAGAAACATTTATAGAAACCAAGTTTCTTTTGCTCCCACTGATTTTCGGAAACGTTTCCGAGAAGTTTTTATAGCAAAATTATTAGTTTCCTCAACCCGGAACTCAGGTTTTTTTGTATGCTATCAATTCTTAAATTAACAATTTCGTTATCGGCAAACATGTTTTACAGACAAACATGATAACTTAACAGCATTAATATTAACATTGAAATTAATCATACTTTGGTTACTTTTGCATGCATATATTTAGGTACGCAGCTGAAAATATTTAACTAAGAATTGACAGCATCCGTAAAATCTATGTTCTGGGTTGAAGAAACTATAAAAACTACCCGAAAACGGTTCCAAAAATTGGTGGTAGCGAAAGAAACTATCTTTTTATAAATGCTTCTTTAAATCTAAAAAAATGCATTGTTTTCTATGCCTTCTAAAATAAAGAACGCTTTTTGGAATAGTGGTTATCTCGTAAATGGTTATTGTATATTTTCGTTTAGGGTCATATTATTATATCTTGCTTGATTAAGAGACATTTGTCTTTTTTCTCATTGCAGGAATTGTTGATGGCTTAAGTCTTCCCAGACTTTCTTGTTAACATTTTGAACAGCTTGATGAGCCTCAAACGTATCTTTAATTCTAGCGATTGTAAGTAAAGACACTATCTTGACAAAAAAATTATAAAAGGGATTACAAAGATACATTTAAATTGATAATACAAATTTTAATAACAAAAACAGATTCCTGCTTGCTTACTGTTTGTCGTAGTTTTTGACAGCCATGATCTTTACTATAGAGCTATTGCAGGTGTATATTGTTGCCGTCAAAATGTTAAAGTTCATTGCAACATTAGAAATTCTCAATGTCTACTTGACGAGATTAAATGAATGTTTTCTCGCTAAGCTCAACTTTGTTCAGGCAGCGCGTGCACTTCCCTACTTTACTAATGTTTTCTATGCCTTCTAAAAATAAAGAACGCTTTTTGGAATCGTGTGTCTCTAGGAAATGGTTATTTTATATTTACGTTTGTGGTTATATTATATTTTGCTTGATTAAGAGACATTTGTCTTTTTTCTCAGTGCATTCACTTGTTGATAGCTTAAGTCTTCCTAGACTTGCTTGTTAACATTTTAAACAGTTTCATGATCCTCAAATCCATGTTATAAAGACATTGACAATTTTTTTATAAAAAAGATTACAGAGGTACATTTAAACAAATAATACAAATTTTAATGAGAGTAAAAGATTCCATCGATTCTATCTACCCGCAAATTCATGTTACTTTTGAGTTAGAAAAATTTAATAAACCCCTTGATATATTGGTTATTAGATATGAATCTCTTTTCAAAACTGTGTTTATAGAAAACCTTTTTCAGCGTCTAACTCCCTTAATGCTCTGTCGAATCACCTAGTTCCACAGAAAAACTATGTCTTTGACATTAATGTAAATCATTCACTCCGAATGTGTTTAGATTCTGATTCTTATAATGATGCAATTTATTATTTTTAAAAAAGTCCTTCCGGCCTGTACATGGAGGAAAAAGTAGCTTTTCTATATCTTCGTTTTAAGAATTTAGCTATTGTTAAGCGAAATAGTAAGCTAAAATGCAAACAACCCGATTACAGAAGATTATTTAATACTGACTTTGGATAATAAATTCGCCAAAATTAGTTCGCTATAGCCAAGTTGGCTTCATTTATGAAGACTTATTTTTGGTCGCCAAATTTAGCAATATTTCGACAAGTGTTGCCAAGCTTTGCGAGAATGTGACACAAACGCATATGAATATGATTTCGTGTTTCGCATGTTTGGGAAAATGGTTATAACAATAAAAGATAATTTTCCAGAAACCACGCTCACTAAAACTCATAAATTAATCCCAGATTTGTTTTAATCTGCTGTCTTGTTTCAAAATGTCAGCCACCCTAGAATTTCCAACTTCTATATCTCAGCCATTTTTAGCACTTTCCAACCTAGTTGAAAAGTGCTTATGACTTCGGTTTGTCTGGCCGTATGGCCGGATGGCCGTCTGGCCGTCTGGCCGTCTGTCCGTGCTCTAACTCCCGTAAATATGCTCGGATTGCTCTGCAATTTTTATATGTTATTGTCGTTATCTATGGCACGTTCCCTATTTCAACTGAAGTGTGTAGCACTTATAGTTTTCTTACAGGGACACTCAAAAGAATTCCGTTACATTGCGGTCTATGGGGAAAAATCATTTGCGGTTTATTTTTAAAATGTTTTACTATTGTAAACGCATTGAAATTTATATAGATTACTAAGATGCATTAGAAGAAGCTTAATATGGAATAGTAGGTGTATAGCACTTAGAGTTACTTTACAGGGACAGTCAAAATAATTCCGTTACATTACGTCTATGGAGAAAAATCGTCTGCGGCTTATTTAAATAATGTTCCACTATTTTAAACGCATTGAAGTTTATATATATTACTAAGGTGCATTACAAGAGGCTTACTACAGAATAGTGTGTGTATAGCAGTCATCGTTCATTTACAGGGACACACAAAAGAATTCTCTACTGTCTGTTAACAATAATTCCTGGAAGTGCGTTTTAAGTTACTAAACGCGATTTTAATCTTAACTAGCTTTTTGTCTATTACGTGGTGTGTATAAATTCTGTAGATCCTATACAGGGCAGCACAAAAGTTCGCGAACACATTTCCGTTTATTGACAGAAACTCCAGAAGGAGAATTTAAACGGTGCTACGCGTTTCCTAACTAAACTAAAATTTAGCATCCTATGTATATATACAAATCTATAGATCATATAGGGGGCTACATAAAAGTATTCGGATATTTTTCCGAATATTGTATATATTGAAAATTCCTGAAATTACGTTTTTAAATATGTTATGCGTTTTCCAAATTGTTTACTTAGATGTCATCTTTCAACTTATTAAACGGTAATGATTTGTAAAATTATTTTAGAAGCGTTGGAAAGTGCTACATAATCTATGCTTGACGCATGATTTTTCGTTCTTGTTTAAGATAGAAGCAAAATAAATCTGGAATCCTTGCATCAAGGTCTAACACTTAAACAAAAAATAAATATGTTTTTCTATTGTTTTCCTTTTTTTTAGTTTTAAATCTTTTAGTGGCCGCTTTTTTTAAACAAGATGGTGGACCTAACTGGCCAACGAACTCGGTCGAGACATCGGTGAGTTTAATACACACAATTAGTTACGTCCAAATCAATTTATACATACGAATGTAATTGTATGATATAGATCGATTATGATATGGATTTAGTATGATATAGATTGATTGACATAGATCATATATATATATATATATCATATATATATATATATATCTGATATATATATATATATATATATATATATATATATATATATATATATATATATATATATATATATATATATCCCTGGTTAGATCTAACATTTTAACGATAAACAACATGGATTGATTTTTATATGTATATTTGTTTTGAATTTTGAAGTTTAATATCTTTGAATATTTGCTTTGTTTCATTTAAAGAAGGGGGGAGGGGAGGACTTTCGCAGGTGCTCAAATTAGGACCTTAAAATAAAAGTCTTGAAAACAGTATTAATTATTATTAATAAAGTAAATAGTGAGTCATGCAACAATAACAAAAACTGAAAAGCTTTAACATTACTTTTAAAACTGCAGATACACTACAGAAAATATAACACAAGCCTTCTATAAAAGACGTTCTGTACAATTACCTCACAGTAACTACAGTTATACTGCAGATACATCAGAAAATATACTTCTGAATTAATAACTGTAAAAATACTTCAAATTTACTGCAGTTTTACTACAATTGTAAAGTCTCATTATTTTTTTAATTGATGGTTGTAAAATGATTTCACATAAACTACAGTATTTTTGCAGATAATAGCTCAAAGTATTTTGAAATAAATTACTGCAAAATTACTTCACATTAGCTACAAAATAACTGAAGTATATTTACAGTCGAGATTGCACTACAGAAAATCTGCAGTTGACTGTAGAAAAACTTCAAAAACCCTTCACTTCTGTACAAAAACTGCAGTTAATTTTTAGCTGGGAATCTATTAATAAATTATTCAGTCATTTTTTACTTTCTAATCTTCAGTTTATTGTAAATTTATTATGTTATATAAATAAATAACCGAAAAAGAACATTAAACATTGTTACAGTTTATCTTTCCCACACATCTTTACTTATAAAGAAAGTTCCTAGCTCTTATTTTGATGAAGTTTTTCTTTCTTATCTTCTTTTCAGTCTCATTCATCATTCTAACCAGATTATTCACGACATTCGATCCATCATTATTTTTTCCCCATTTAGTTCAATATTATCTTTCGAAATAAATGTTTAGGCATTCTGCATTGGCAAATTTTGTATAAGAATTACGACGTAAAATCATTTAAATTAGTGAATTAAATAGACAATTTTTGGAAAATATTACAAAAGTTTTTTATATATACTTTCATTTGAAAAACACAATAGTTATCTTACGAAAACGGCTTTTGTTTTCATGCAATCATGGCTGTTTTTGCTTTAGCTGTCAAACCGGAAGTGAGTATATAAGTAGCCAGAAATACGTAAAAAGTAAGAAAATATTTCCTAATATCGCGATTATTGAAATAACACAGCATAGAAATTCGGAGATCCATAAGAATTTGGATTCATATTTCTGTTAGATTTTCATAAATGTAAAAATTTAAATGCATTTTCTGAAAATCATAAATAGTCAGTAACAAAAAACATTCTATCTTGAAAAATTATCGTTATATTTATTTATAACTGTTTTATAAACTGTAAAAGAAGTTTGTGGGATGAATAAAAAATAGAGAAATAGAGTGTCATTAACTTTCGGTATAAATATCTGAAAATTTAGTGGAGATTCACAGTAAATTAACGTACATAAAATATATGAAAAACTATCAAAATGATATTTTGAATGCCTACATCTATTGAAGTTCTTATTTTATAGCTTAGATTATACTTCATTAGATTACAGTAACAAATATTTTATATTTAAGAGAAAAGAAAATAATAAACTATCATAATTTGGGCAACTAAAAAATATCTCAAAAACATTTCCTCTTAAAATTGTAGAAATTAAAAAAGAAATTGCATCGAAATAATTTATTTTACAAATTAAATAATCTTTCTATGTACTAATCTATTTAAAAGAAATCAGTACTTTACTGACATACGTAGCGTACAAAGAAATACAAAGACACAAAGTGCAAAGATATATAAGTAAATAAATAATAGCAAAGGTCTTATTTAGTGCATAAATTTATGTCTGAATTGTATACATTTATACGAAATTATTAGATTAAGATACTTAAGTATAATAATGTGGTAGCAAAAGGTCTATATGATTAGTTGAGAAAAATAAATATTAATAAACTTTAACATGAAAATATCTAATGCCTTTGAATTAAAAAAAGCATAGGATAAAGATAAAATGAAATAATATGAGAGTTCTAATAACACATGCATTCCTCCATTTTTATTTTAAAAACTATATTGCTTTGCCAGTTTTTTTTAGTTTTTTTCATATTTCACAAAAATATTTAAATAAATCGATTACAAAATTTGTTTGTGGTTTTCATGAAGTATTTATTAAAATTATGTTTGAGAAATCGCATTTCCTAAAACATAATATTGCAACTGTCTCAACTACCTAAGTGTGTTCGCCAAACATTAAAATTTTTTGAATTTTAAAATTTAATAGATAATATCGATTGAAAAACTTTTCAAGTTAGACGTACTTGCATATGTTCTCAACGTAAACTTCAATTTTACTGTAGAGAATATTCTTTTTAGAGTATTATAATAACTCAATTTATTCAGAAAATTAAACTATACAAATAGCACGGAAAAAATGTCTAAATGTGCCTCCTTTGCACTTTGCCATTGGCAAAATCACCATAGAACAACATTTGAATGGATCAAGTAGCTTTAATCCAGTTTTTCATTCAAAAGCTGATATTCACAATCCTGCAGCATCACAGAAATGAAAATGGCTTTTTCGTCGTTGCAGAAATAGTTTTAAAACGGCGAAAAGCATTTTCAAATTGAGCTATTTCCAAGAATATTTGCGAGAGAAAAGCTATTCTCGAATCTTAAATTTTTCGGAGGTAGATTTTTAAAAGTGGAAATATCTAATAAAAATATATTCTACTTTAAAGAGAAATACATTTTGGGGAAAAGTATGAATAAAACTGTAGTAAAGATATTAGAATAGTAATTATTAATTGGAAAAAAAAATCGAAATATATATATTTTTTAAATTGTCTTATCTGCATTAGAAATTGACCTAGATGCATTATATATATATATATATATATATATATATATTACCTAAAAATGAATTTTTAAATAAACATATGAACTTAGACAATGTTGTTAGGAAACAAAATATGTCACTTAGCATTTGAATTCAATAAGAATATTTTTTTCAATCAAATATTAAACAAATCCAGTTGCTTTTAAAATATATTTCAAAAGATTTATCTGCAAAAGTTGTTTTTTATTCTATATGTATATGAAAGAAATTAAGGTAGTAAGATATAGTCCAATAGAAACTAATTTGTTATATAGAAACAGTAGTACATACATATAAATATAAGCAAGAATTTCAAATTCAATCTCGTTTGAATACAGTTTCATTTATTCTCACAGTACGGAAAAGATGCTAATATGTTTATGCACATAATTACATATTTACTTTATCCAACACATGCCTATATATATGTAATGAGTGTCCAATAATTTTTCAGAAATTCTTAAATCAGAAGAAATTGTTATAATTGGTTTGTTTTTCCGATCATCATTCCGACGAAGAGGTAGTTATTTTAGAGTAATAGAAAAAATTGTTGAAACATTTCTCTATATCATTTCTAATAGAGTACGAATTCAGTTCTCACTCACAACATTCTTCCGAAGGGAGCCCAATACTAATAATTTATACGACAGTTAAAATTCCCGAGTTTAAAATGTCAAAATTTTAGGAAGTTTAATCGAATTATATATTTTATAACGACTATAATTTAATCAAAAGTGTTAAATTACTGCAAAATATATGCAGATTTTTAAGTTAAACGATTTTTTCTGAAAAACGACTTCTGCCATTGCTATATAAAATAAAGCATCAACTGTATTGATCAATTCCACCTACGTAAAATTAGTAACTTTTAGGAAATATTTTTCTTATATAAATTGTCCAAAATATATATTTTACATGTTTTCAGTAAAATTTTTAAAATGAAATAAACGTGAACATTTAACCGTATTTCCATCCCTATAAAAATAAAACACAAATATTCCCGATTAATCCATGGGTAAAATCCCAATGTGTGAAATACCCATACTGTGTTCAAAAAATATGGAATTGTTTCTTGGTTTATAACGTAAAATGTATAACCTAAAATGTAATGTAAAATCTCCTTTTCCTCTAATTAGCACACAGCGTTTTCAAAACGTTTCAAAAACGAAGATAAACTGATATATATCCGTATTTTTAACATTTTTAATAGTTGTACTACTAGGGATTTTTAATTGTGCAATATAGGATATTATACAGTATATTGTGTACTGCAAATGATTCATTATAATACTTTGTTTAGTTACAGTAATACCGTGATATACGCACATTTTTTTTTTTTAACTGAGCGTCATTTAATAAGAACCAGTCTCATTACTTTTAAGTTAAATTATGAAAAGGAAATTTTTCAATATAACTATTTATTTAAAAGATTTCCGTCGAAATTCGCATTTTAATAGGAAAAAGTTATAATCAAACGTTTCAAAAAATTTATAACGTTTACTTACATATTCTTTTGTTACCATGAAGTACTGACATATTTTCTGACAATATTGTTTCAAAATTTAACTGTTATTGTTATTTTTTCAATACTATAGAATATTGAAAATTTCTATAAAAAAAGATCTAATTCTCCCTATTCATAGAAAACAATGTAAATTTCAAGTAACTCCTTCATTTAATTAATGAGAACTTGCATTGTCATACAAACTCGGAAAATCATGCCAGAGTTATCTTTAATTGTAACGTATGTTTCTTTAAAATATTTCAATTAAACATCCCACAAACATTCAAAATTGGCCTTCAACATATTTTCCTTCTAATAGAGTAAATGGCGTATCTTACCGTTTTTGCAGTATTCCACAAATATCAAAGAAAAACGCGCACACTAATTGTTATATTAAATTATAATTTAAATTAATAAAAATAAATAATGAGATAACAATACTAGAGGAAAGAAGACTTAATTATATGAGCAATATGTGTACTCGTCATTATTTGACTTAAATTAATTCGATTTTTATATAATATCAATACTACTTATGTCTATGTTATAAAAAGAGATGTTTTTGTTCTGGTATAATTTACAATTTGATCAATAATAAATGATTTGGACACCATATTCTACAGTAAATACATTTTAGTGCACCACACAAATTTACATCACTATCATTATGTTTTCAATAGTATAACATAATTAAAATAAACAGAAAACGATGTTTCCCTTAGAACAGCGGTTCCCAACTTGGGGTATGTGGTGAAATATTTGGGGGTACTTGAAAATTACATTGTTAATGGCGGCTAATGCAAAAATAAAACTTAAAATGAAAACAGATATACAAAACTGAAAACTTTCCGTTTAGAAAAAGATACTTTTGTAAAGGTAAAATAGGCTATCCAGATAAAATGAAGGAATAAATGCCTGAACTTAGTAATTCGTTAATCATTTGTTGCCATTATCACCGCCCTTTCCTAATAACATCTTGCGATTTTGCATATGTCCCTCCTTTTCTTTTATTGTTCTTCTCTTTCTAGTAATTCGAGAAATATTTAGAAAACACATGAATCGTTTCAGGTCTTCTGGTTTCGACAATTTCATTTAAAACCCATTTTAAAACAGATCATTTTAGTGTTCGATAGATCAGCATTAGCATAAACTCTTCAATGTGTATTAATAGGTGTAGCTTCATTCCTACTTTGTGAGTGCTTAATGGGAAATCTTTAGATAATATTTCATGTTTTGTGTGACTTTTTGTTGATATTGATTTGTAATTCAAAATGGATAAATGGTTGACAATTGGATCCCGAAGACATCTAACATTGGTAACTAGCATAAGAACATTACTAATGAACAAAAACAAAATATTTGGAAGGGGTTTATGTGAGAAGGGGTACGCATAAATGAAAAGTCTATGCAAGGGGTACGTGGGAGGAAAAAGCTTGGGAACCGCTGCCTTAGAACATAATATAACGGCATTTTTTTCAATGCCATTTAAACGAACTATAAATGTTACACAAACCATATACTATATATACTGTACATTATACTACCAAATAGTACACAAATCATATTCTACAGCAAGCATCTTGTACTGCTGCATTCACTGATAATTATCAAGAAAAATATGTTTGAAATAATGTAACATCGTTAAAATATACTGCACATGATTTTTTCCAATGCTAATGTGAAAACTAATGTGAAAAATGCGCCATCTCTCCTACGTAGCAGATGAGCAAACTCTCCAATTTCGGTAGGAGAGATTGCGCGGCCTTTTATTTAAACATGGCCCCTACTAAAACGAACCGTTGATGTTCACATCGTTAGTCTAGATTATTAGCTTATGATAAATCGTTTAAGTTAAAAATATTTTGTACTATAGACATTGTGTAGAAATTCTGATGAATAGCTATAAAAATTCAAGCACTTACTTTGGGAAAACAAAACAAAATAGCAATACTTTATCTTAGACGCTCAAAGTAATCAACGTGCACTTTCAAGTAGACACTCCACTACTGTTGTTGTACAACCACCTGGAGTCGCTGCGCTCTCACTATACTCCTTCCCCCCGAACCTCTATGTGCGCAATCTCGCTGACCGCGCCATCTCTCCTGGCTTTACCTTATATGAGTTATACGTTTACTCACCATTAGGTGATTTAAATTAATTATTTTATTTACATAATTTACTATATCTATCTTACAGAAAGACTACCTCTTATCTTTTTATATTAATAATTTACAATCGATGAAAAAAATCCATGTCCTAGTTTTGACAGAAACATTTAGAATCGAGTTTTAAAAACTCGTCTTTATACACTAAATTATTCCTCATTTTTTAACGAATAATTTCCGTTCTCCTAGAAATGTGCTTTTTCCGCGAATTATTCCCTTAAGTCTGAAAAAGAGGGGTAATTCCGTTTATTCCCTGCTTGCATGCATATTTGCTCTAGCAATACTAAAATTAGAATTTATTTTAGAAATAAAAAAACAAAAATTCTGTAAATTAAGATTTCTGATTTACTTAAAAACGACAAAACAAACAAACCAAAAAAAAGTTTTCGAATTAAAAAAAGAGTAATAATTAATTTTCTCATTCATTTAAACGTATTCACAATTTATTTTTTAACATAAAAAAATATTCGCGGTTAAAATATTTTCTAAATGAACACATTTAATATATATATTACTTACAATGAAAATATTATAAGGGAAAAATCGGTTTATCTCCAAAAAGCAAACATTTCTCCTCGAATTTAATTAAAACTATAATATTCGTATTTTACATCTAACAATTCAATTAAAAATATGTATAATTCACATTTTTATCCTTTATTAACACTAAAGTGTTAAAACCCCAATCACCATCTTATATCGGCGAAATCTTCCCGAAATTAACTTCAAAAATCACAGTTTTCGAAACAACGAATTTACCAAGCCATATCCATTTGAAGAAATTATATTATATTATTTCTATATTTTTTCAAACTCGTCCTTTCCTGAACATCTGATAGCGCAATGATTAACATACGAGACTCATAACGGTTAGGTCCCGGGTTCAAATCCAAAGTCGGTGAAATGTTCTTGAAATTAATAAAATAATATGTACTTTAGTGATAGTTTCTAGATGGCAGCACTGAACAAGTAATGTTTTTTTTAATCTTCAATTGACCTATATTTTACCTCCTGTAACGGAGGAAAAAAGAAACGGGCATTCTTCAATTAACGGAAATATAGCGGCAGCACTGCTGCCTGAAAAATTTCCTGATTTGAAGATATTTCTGAAGGTGGAGGTAGCTCAAGTGATAGATCATTGGCAATTTAAGATAACATTTCTGGGTTCGACTCCCGCCTTAGACACTTTTTCTCTCGGTTTAAAAAAGTATAACCACATTACCTGCTACAAAACGTTAAATGCGTTTTTCACTAAAAAATGTATATTTTTAAAAAATTACTAAAATTTACTAATTTGGAAGTTGGAAGAAGCGTTTACTTAGCAATAATCATTCAGTACATTTGTGAACAGGAAATAGTGACATTTCCAGATGTAAACGTGTTTATTAGAAATAATTTATTTAAAAATATTTCTAGTAAAACATTTTTTTATTGCTATATTATAAAATATTTTTAATTTCAACCATCTTGCATTGAAGCAAAGAAAAGTAAATTCATAAATATTTTATAAACCACAGAAAAAGGGATAGTTTCGATTGTAATAAAACACGCGAGTATAATTAGGTAAAAGTTTTTTTTCCCTATAAATCCATGAAAAAACAACAACAACAACAAAAAAAGTACTTACACTTTGTTAAAGATATTGCAAGTCACGAAACGTCTAATACGATTGCTCTATAATATGTGAGGTTGAACACATTCCTAGAAATAACTGTATGTGTTACAATTAATTGATTTAAAGTTCAAGTAAAATGTCTTATCCAACACATTTCTTAGTACAATATTCTATTTTATTGACCGTAAGAATAAGTTAAATGGAAAGAAAAATGATTAAGGCATAAACAGTTGTTTAATATAAGATATTTTTAGTTTATTTATAAATAATATTGCACTAAAATGTAAATATATTTATGTTTTAATTTTTAAATAAAAACATTGCATTGCGAAAAATCATTTTCAAATTTACTATTTACAAAAGCTAAATTATTTTTCCTTTCAAATTTCTCAATTCATTTTAATTAAAAAAAAAACATTTATTGAAAATACCAGTAAAATTAATTTAAAAGAACTGAACACTAATAATGAGTTTATAGATGTCATATGGGGGTAAATTTTGATGGGGAAGGGGGTATAAAGAATATATAAAACTTTAATTTTTGCAGTTTCTTTAACAGTTGTTTTAATTTTTAAATTGTATTATTGATTTTATTTTCATTGTTTAGACATTTATTGAAACTAATCAGAATTTGCGTTTGATTAAAATACTACTGAAATACCTCGAACCATGTACTTTTCTTAATCTTATGCAGATAACATATGTATCTAAACTTTACACGAGTTGTGAAACTTTCAATGGAACAGTAATACGAACAATAACAAAAAAAAGTCATAATTTCCATCCTAAAACATAAAGGATAATCATGTTGTTATTAAAAATCATTTTTTATGATTTTATATACTACTGTTGTAAATACGTAGATGTTTTCGTGAAATCATACACATATTTATTTCTATACCAACTTCAAATACCAAACTGGAACCCGCTCTGAATTCTCTTTCCTTCGCTTTGTCATAAAGTGTTTTATTTACATGCAAGTTTCCATTGCTTTATCTCGACAAGTATCCTTAGCCAGTGTTAAAAAGTGTTCGGGAGTGTGTAATATTGAGAAACACATTTTGAAGGTTTGGGGATATTCTGTTTTAACACTATTAAATTATTAACGTAACAAACATTTGTCAACGAGAATTCCAATTCTCAAATACAATCTATAAATATATCGTTTTTTCTCATATTTAGATTTAAGGAATGTTAAATATATTTACAACATTGTTCTAATGTGCAGTTCATTAAAGCTCTCCAGTTTATATATTTGGTGATAAAATGACAAATAATGTGTCTGTGAAGTTCAATGTCATTTGAACGAAGAAATATTTTGTAGAAGAGGTTCCGAAATGAGGTTTCTAATAATTAAGAAAATTATATATGTCTCTCTATGAATTTTTCATAATCGTAATATTAAAAAATTCATGTATCAGAAATTACTTGATTAAAAATATCCCTGAGTGTAACGTTTAATCTCTTACAAAGGATCATAGAATAAAAATATGTAAATTTGATGCATGTAAATTTGTGAATTCATAAATATGTAAATTTTTGTACAACTTATGTTTAAATCAAGAACTTTGACAGTAATTTTACTCATGTTCTAAAGCATATGTACATCAAGTTTCGTTCAAATCGGACAAAAACTGTAGATTTGTATAAGAAACATACATACATTAAAATCCATACCAAGAACGGCTTTTATATATAGAGGTCAAATAAGTTTAACATTTTAATTTGAAAAAAAAAATCAGTTTCCAAAATATTTTTATCTTAAAACTAATCTTTATAAAAATATACGTTTCAAGAAAAACATTCGTTAAAAATGCCTATAAGTAAAAATAAATTACTTTTTGCTCCCCGGACCCCTTAATATGTAAACATTAATTTTATGTCGCAAATACTTTCCAGAGCGTCTAATACTGTAACTTTACCAAAATGTCTAATACTGTAAAACATGGTACATTCTGAAATGTTTATATTCCCTATATTAAAATAGATGCAGAGGTATTTATATTTTCTTAGCTTCTTATACTATCATACATAAAAAATGGCTCTAGTAAAGAAAGATCATGAAATCACTCATAAAATTTGACACAATCCAAAATTGGTTTTTCTATAAAAAGATGTGCACAATCTGGAATATATATTTTTCTATGCTATAATTTACTTCTGACACAACATGTCAAGGAGTGTGAGGGTTGAATGTCACAGCAAAATTATACGATTTGACAAATTTCAAAGTATTTGAATCTTCTTGTCACATTATTGTTAAACAGATTCGTATTATTGGTAACTGAAGTGAGATATTGATGTAAGATTTTAGTAGAATTTATTATGAAAATCATGTTATAAATCTTCAAATTTAAGATTCTTTTTTACCGTTTTCGAATTTTTAAAGTGATTTTTTTTCCATGAGTGAAGCATATTAATAAGCATATTAATATGAAAATGACTTTACTATTCAGCGTAAATAATTAATGTAAATTCTTATGATCTCGGTTTTAAATATGTTTTTCTGAATAAACGGCTGCTTTTTCTTTGGCGTTTTAATCTATACTAATATTATAAAGAAATAACGTTTGTTTGTTCGTATGTTGGTTTGTAGGAGCAATCTCTGGAACTAACGAGCGCATTTAAAAAATTATGATGGCAAAATGCTGTTGACTATCTCTGCCCCAACATACGTTATATATTACATTGGCAAAATAACTCCCAAGATATTTTCTTGACCCTAAGCTGTTCCAAAATTGAGATTTCTATGATATTCTTAGGGCTAATACAAACTTGAAATTTGGTGTGGTAGCTACTTTTAAGATAAAAATTCTAAAGTCCAGAAAATTCGAAAACAAAATTCGAAACTGCGAAAAATTCAAAAACAATTGAAAAATTGAAAATATTTCGATCTCGTAGCCTTAGAAAGTTAAAATTCGGCGTAAAAGTTGCGTTTAAGATTCAGAAAAAGGAAAAATTTATGACGGGAATCCTTAAAGTTTAATTTGTTGCGATTTTCCGCAATTTTTAGTTTTTTTTTTCTTTTTACCCTAAACAGTACTTTTACGGCAAATATCAAGTATCTAAGGCTGCAGGTAACATATCAGATGGATAGCACATTTGACTGTACTTTTGTCCCCCCCCCCCCATAACTTAGTGCTTGCCTAGGAAACTAAAATTTTTTTTTATCGACAGGACTTTGCAAACAGAAATAAAGCTCCAATTTTTTGTTACCGGAAAATAGTAGGGACAGACAGTAGGTTAGCAAAAACTAGTCGATGATTTCCAGAAAGGGTCCAAATTTAAGAAAAGAAGGATTATTTACAAAAAGAAGTGAAATCCCATCAAAAACGTCACATATAAAAAATGCAGCCAAATATCGTGACTCTTTTACTGTAAAATATTCTGAGACCGTGTAAAGACAAGTTTAGCTATCGTATTAACTCTAAAATTTTCATTCACAAATCATTCCTAGTCTCTGTATATTTAATTAATGATTATTTCGCGAATTGGCAGTTACGCAGCAGAGAGAGGTTATTACACCTTGCTATGTTATGGGATAGGATGGGATTAGTTTATTAAGGCTAATTATATACGTCCCATTCTCATGCTCAATATTGGTTCGATTAGTAAATCTCCAAATATTTTCTGCAATGCGTGCAATCATATGGGAGTTGAAAAAACAATAGACTTAATTATGCGTCAACAAGCGATTGCTAAAATATGCCAAAGGGCTGCCATAAACTGCAACAATAAAATATTTTAACGGCTAAAAAATAGAAAAAACATTATAAATAGAAAATTAAGAATGTGATACTTAAAAAAATACGCTTTTATCAACTATTAGTTTAATATTAGTTTATGGTACAGATGTCGCAGACGCAGCAAAGTATCTTTTTGACGCCAAAATGGCGATTTTATACATGGGCAAAATGGTGATTTTCACGAGATTTTGATTCGACTGGCAACCCAGTAGAGCAGATTGCGTGTGTTTTATATTAAACTAGGTCATCCGTGTGGTGTTTCCCGGTCCTGTCAAAAACATAGTACGAAACGCAAAAAAACTCTAAAAATTCGCTGCGCGAATCCGTTTCTCTGGTAACCTTTTCTTGCGCGTTCAAGTGCAATAAATGCTATATTTAATAAAAAGTCGTCTCACCCCGCCCCCCCCGACACCGACCCATCACCGGAAATATGAGACATTCCGTTTTACATATCAATCAGGATTCACGTTATTACACCTTGCTATGTAATGAGATGGGACAGTACTATCTGATTAAAGCTAATCCACCTGTCACATTGTTGTGCTGCGTAATTGTCAAGGACAAAATAATCATTAACTAAAGATGTAGAGACTATGAGTGATTTGTTAATGAAAATTTCAGAGTTAATAAGATAGGTACGTAATAAGATAGCTCTTTTTTTCAGTAAAAGAGTCACGATACTTGGCTGCATTTTTTACATGTGACGTTTTTGATGAGAGTAGTACAAACTATATAATAGAAATTAAAATTAAAATACAAAATATATAGCACCGCGATAAATGTTCATTCATACCTTGTTACCTAACTCCTAGACCTATCTAAATAAATGATAAAGCGTTCCTTATAATCGCGTGGCATCCATCGCGTGGCATTATATTACTCACTCATATAAAACTCAAAAAATAATGACAGATACTAACCAATAAATATGAAAAGAAAAAAAAAGCAATATGGAGAAAAACTAACAATAGTATTTTTAACAAAAATTCCAATCGGCTTAAATTTATTTCTTGCCATTTGATCACTGAGTACAATTTTATTCCATATTATGAAGAAGTGCTAACAAGAAAGGTTTGTGTATAGGAGCAACAAGCAATGTCTTTTATTATTTCTTAGCGATGAATGCAAAAAATGTTCTTTATTCAGAATCGATCCAGAATTCAAAATAAGCGTCGAGGATTCATTTGTGGTTCCTTAGCCTTTTGTTGGTTTGGGAATTGTTATCTTAGAAATGATTTATTTTCTTTTATGTGTGGAAAATTAGATACAAGTTTTCAAAAATGTTTGATTTTTTTTTTTTTTTTTTTTTTTTTTTTTTACATAATCTTATTTAATGTTAGATGCATAAAATGATTGAAGTTTGGATATAAACATTCTGATTTGTTTTTAAAATAGGGTGTTTTATGTTACACATTTTTCACCCATATATCTTACACATAAAAAATTAACATACTATTAACTACTACGTTTTTAAATTTAAAAACTAATTTGAGAATATAATTTTAAAGTACAGTTTTAAAAATATAAATGTAAAAGTGATATGAAAGTAATTGAAAATGTAATACAATATACATGTAATTAAAATGTAATATAAAAGTAGAAATTTAATAGTAATATAAAAGTATACATTTAAAAGTAATAAAAAATAATATAAGAGAATAAATTTAAAAGTAATTAAAAAGGTAATATAAAAGTATAAATTTAAATGTAAAATAAAATTTTAAAAATAAAAGCTTTTCTTTAACAATTTATTTTTAACATGATACAATTTTCTTTCTTTTATACGTTTTTTATGCTGTTAATTCCACTAATATGTGAAAAACTGGTGTAAAACAAAAACAAAATATGTCTAATATTAGTCAATTAAAGGCCTCATTTTCGAAGCTCATATATTATATAAAAGAATAAAAGAACTTTCAAACTGCTGTATCTCTTTCGTGAATTAAAATATTGATATTATTTTTTATGTCATATTTGTAATTTTAAATAAGTTTCAATACCTTATTTTCACATACATTTTCATGAAATATAGTAGATATGTCAAACGATAAGTTTCTGAAATTTAAATTAAACACACACCGCAGAGAAAATGTAGCACCTCCTAAGTGTTTGTTCTGGCATTTTATAACACAAATGAGCAAATATTGGAAGTAACTGTCTTCATGTAGCAGATTTTTTTTAATGGTAAGCATAATGTGTTATTTATAGTAGCAAAAAAATGAAAGCAGCCGTTCGAATATGACAGAATATGTGATGTACACATGTTAAGGGGCTACTTAACTCATGCAAAAACACCTGCTCGCTATTAATCCTATGGAAGAAAGTTTTAAAAATATCTCGTTTAAATTTCAATAATTTTAAACGTTTTTTTTTTTTTTTTTTTTTTTTTTTTTTTTTTTTTTTTTTTTCATTTGGTAAATGGGGTTGATCTTTATGTAAGTTTTTTTCACGAGGATACCTTCACTTTCGAAACCATTTGCGAAAATAAAAGTATCTTAAAATGAAAAAAAAAACTTGAAGCCTGCTTAGAGATTGATCTCAGCTATAAAATGCAAAAAGAAAAAAAAAATCATTTAAAATATTGAAATGCAAACGAGAAGATATTGTAAAAACTTTCTCCCACAGGATTAACATTGTCTAGCAAGTTTTTTCGCATGAGTGACGTAGCCTTTTAATCTAGGCAGGCATTAGAAGCAATGAATACGAGATGCAAGTTTCGACTTCCTATTGAAAGACAGGATCCAACTTTAAATCCACCAATGCCAGGTTTCGTTGTTGTATTTATAGTTGGCTGACTGACCACACCGATCTAGTAAAATAAAATGCTCAAAATAACTGCAAAAACTAGATTCAGGGAGGCAGATACGCAGAAGTGAAAAAAAATGAAGGACATAGACCGATTTTACGCACTCAATGTAACATCGGATAAAGTATTTCCAGTAAAAACCTAGAATCTCTTCTTAGGAGAGTAGCTAGTCCTGCTACAACTTTACTATCAACATTCCAACTTAAACCAATATTTCTGAAATAGTGACGTTTCATTGCGAATGTATTTAGTAAAAAAAAGCCAATATTTTAATAATAGCAGTATTTTATTTAAGCTATTTACAACGTAAATCTTATAATGTATCCAATTTCGATATTTTATTGGAAGTATTTCCGATCACTGTAATATTACGAATACAATCAATATAGCTAACATCAGGCTGGTACTAGTGATACATAAGTCTAGCATATGGGAGAGCGGAGCACCCTAAGACATGACTCACCTTAGGATACATTATATATCAAGACGTGTTCCAAAAATAACTCATACGATCACTCATAAGTAGTGATAGATGATAGAACAGCCTACTCCTGAGTATAATATGAAATCGTGCGATGAATGTTGTATCTGAATATGAAGTTTATACAAAAATTATCACACTTTCTTTACTTTGGCAATGTTGCAGTAACTTCACCCTATTAAGTTATGAATAATTTTTGTAAAGAATATTAAAAATGAGGAATGTCAAAAAGTTAAAATACACACATTTATCACGCTGTTAACTGTTAAAAATCTTATTATATTTCCGAGGTTATCAGACCAAAAAATCAAAGCCAATGGATAAGAATCGGAGATAATAACATAACTTGGGATGGAAAATATGTAGAAAACCTTTTTCTTTTTTCTCTAGATCGTGAGTAAAAATGCACAAATATAGTTTCAACAGCAATTAATTAACAGCACTCATCATCAGGTGATCAATAACAGACTGTAGTTCACGCAGCAGGGGTAAGACACCTCCGGTTTTCATGTTATTTACACTCATTGGTTAAAGGTCCTTTCCCTTCAAGCGAAAACACACATTAACTAGTGTTAATCCTATAGGAAAGTTATTTTACAATATATCTTTTCCATTTCAATATTTTAAAACAATTTTTGTTGAATTGGTTAGCTGAGATTGATCTCTACAGCGCCTCTGTGTTACATTTTCGATTTTCTTTGCAGATTTTTTTAAAGAAGATACTTTTGTTTTCGGAACTGTTTTCAAAAGTGGAAGTGACCGCAAAAAATATTCAAATGTGTCTTGCTTTTTATAGCTGAATTAAGTTTTAGTAAACCACGTGTTATATAACAAATGTGTAGAATATATATATATATAGTTGCTCAAACGAATTCGAATATCTTGTTGATTGTGGGTATTAATTGCTAAAATTGAATGTTTACCATGACGTATTAAAGGTATGAACAACAATGGAAAAATTTAGTTTATAAAGTAAAATATATGTATTATGCATTTTCTAAACATTTTATTTCGATATCATCTCTTACCTTATTACATAGTGAAGTTGTGAAACAGTGTTCAGGAGTGTTGAAAAGTATTCCAAAATCTATGCGTGAAGCAAAATTTTTCTTTTTTGTTTTAAATAGGAAATCTAATCATCAGCAAAACTCAAAATGAAATATGTTTCCATATTTGCACCCATCCCTGTCTTCAAATAATTTGTGTAGCCCTGAATATGATCTGCAGATTTGTTTGCATACCATATATTAAGCTAATAATTAATTCGGATACAGAAAGCATAACACAACTAAACTCTAACTTCCAACAATTACCATCATTAGACGGCAAGATTTTTAGTTTTTTTTTTTTTTTTACGTAGCGCTATATATTTATTTATTTAAATACGAACATATCTCAGTATAACCTATGAAATGTAAAAAAACATTATGAATGTGTTTTTAGAAATAAAATTTAAACAATCCTAATCCTAATAATATTATAAATCTGATTGTGTGCAAATGTTAGGCTGAAGCCAGCGTCAAAATGGAGCATTTAATGATCCTGTATCTTTGCATATAGGCTGATTATAACCCTTATATGAACATAGGCTGGTTCTTGTTTATTTTATTCAAATATTTTTCTTAAAAATTCAAAATTTTGTTATTTTCATTGAGATTAAATGAACATTTTTTCGTATAGCATTTTAAAATTGTTAAATTTACTTTACCGTTGCTAATAATTTATCGTTGCCAAAACTAATTCAAAACCCGAAAAAATAATTTTTACTCAACAATTTAGTTTCAATTGAAAAATTTTCACGGGAAAAATGAAAATGAAATTAAAAAAATTAAATAATTAAGAAGAAGATTAAATAATATTATTAGAAATAAAACGTACTTTTTTTAGTTTTTGATAATAATACAAGGTTTCAATATGCGTAACCATAGGAAACAGGCAAATATGACGTCATTTATCGAAAATAAAGCGGATATGCTTTGATTGGTGAAATAAAATCATCTTGGGTTTTTTTTCTTCACTTTTTTTCTTTTTTTTTCTTTTGTATGGTAACAATAATTGCCGTTTTACCGTCTGCGCACGGCTAATATAAGTATACAGTATTTTTTATTTAAATTTTAAAAAAGTAAAAAGAAGTTTCAAAAGAAAACGGTTAGCAAATGTCAATAATATGCTCCGCAAAATTATCCATCTCGTAAATGATGTCATGGATAGCGAGAAATAGTGATTTTTCATTCTTAAAACTAAAAGAAATAACTCGATTACCTAAAAAAGAATGACGAATGTTAATAGTTCCATTTTTGTTGATAAAACCTAAAGATTCAATATTATTTCGTTAAGGCGGACTTCAAAAAAAACATTTTTCCACGCTCAACAACTCAAAATTTTGTGACACATTCTCAGACTCATTTTTAAAAGTAACAACAGGAAACTTGGTGGCGTGATTTATAAAGACATTTATAAGGGCCCCATGTTTTTATTTTTCGTTCAATTAATTAGAAATTGATTTACAGACAATTATTTTCACTGTACTATATTTTTTTTTATTTCCAGCGCTACCGCTTTGGGAAATTCGGTTCAAAATGTCCACTTTGACAGCATTTTCTGAAATATATTCCGCCTTTATCAAAAAATCGAGACAGTACGGACATTATAAAGTTTCTGAATAAGAGAGCCTGCCAATTGGATGCATTTTAGAGCAAAAATGAATTTACAAATGTGTCTCAAAATAAGCAGTTTGGATTTGAATACACCCTTAAAGTAACATAATTTTCCCTATGCCAGTATTGAAATTAATTGCCTGGGAAAGAAAATTAACAAGAATTATGTCATTAAAAAGGGATTTCTCTGGGGGAAAAGGAGACGTCATATTTGAAATAAAACGGGAATTTTCCAATATGTTTTAAAATGAGTGTGAATCAATTCCTTACATTAATAATACAAGGATCAATAAGTATAGAAAGTAGATGAGTTTCACGCCGTATTTATAACGAAAAATTTAAATGTTTTGTTATCTATACTGATTATTAAGCATGAGTATCCATTATTTCATTATTTCGTTCCGCATGAGTATCCGAGTTTTCTGCTAAAAATCACATCATAATTTTAAGAAAAGGAAAATGAACACGAATCTATTATATTAAAATCTGACCGTGTGTTTGTATTTCGCAACTACTCCTAGACTATCGAACACAACGCGATTTACTACCGGTTAGTTTACTACCGGTTTAGCGAATACCGGTTATAATTGATCCGAGGATGTCACACAAATTCTCAGAATTAAAAAAATTAAATTAAATGCCTTTTTTTTAACGAAGTTTCTCTAAAAACGGAAAGTAACTTACTCCATATTTGTGTATAAAAAAGGAGAAATAAAACAGATCAGTATATTTTTTACACCATTTTCTCATTAAAACTGAAAAACAGAATTTATTTTCACTTTGAATAGATGGTGAAAACAAAATCTTTATTTCAGTAAATTATCCGAAAAATACAAACATATTTTCACATATTCAAACTTCATGAATCAATCATTTATTCTGGAGAACAAAAATTGCCATTTAGAAAACAAGATTTGTTTCAACTATATATTAAACCAAGGAGGCAGAATTGAATTTAAAGAAAAAGCATATACTATTTCTAATTAATGTTTTTTTATTGAAGGATGGCTGTTAAAACGTTTCACAAAGGCGTTAAAAGTAAAATTGTTTATCAGGTAAAATTAGCATTTGTTTTTACCCAATTCGTCTATTTCCACCATTTTATTTGGCCCTCAGCATTGGTTGCAATTTCATTTTCGCGATTATTTGGCACAACATTTTTTTTAAGACTGAGTTATGTCAAGGTCCCTATAATAATAAATACCGTATTGTCTCCTATGAAATGTGATAAATAGTTAGTTAATTGTAAACGTTTTTAATTATTGGGAGTAAAATATTTTGCTTAATTAATGTATTTATCCTTCTTTTAATGTTACGTGAACGAAGTCACGGGTAACAGCTAGTAATATTATAAATCTGATTGTGTGCAAAAGTTAGGCTGAAGCCAGCGTCAAAATGAAGAATTTAATGGTCCTGTATCTTTGCATATAGATGGTTTATAACCCGGAAATGAACATAGAATTGATTATTTTTTTATTATTCAAATATTTTTCTTACTAATTAAAAATTTCATTATTTTCATAGAGAATCAATATTACCAAATAAGATTTTTCCATAAAATCTAACCATTTTACTTTATCGTTGCTAGGGCTTTGATCGTTGTCAATAAATAAAAACACAGATTTTTCTTTCCTCAACAATTAATTTTCAATTGAACGATTTTCACGTGAAAAATTCGAAATAAGATGAATATCCGTGATATTTGAAACGACAGTATGGAGTATTTATTATTGTATGAATATCGGTTACGTTGAGAAGAGATTTTCTGTCAAAAAATGCGTTATAATTAGAACAAAAAATTAACAATAATTGTATTATTAAGAAAATATTTCGCTTGGACCATGGAACTATGAAAAGGATCCTCCTTGGCTCGGACATGTATGACGTCATAAATAAAACATGTATTTTCAAATATTCGTAATAATACAAGCAGCATGAATATCAGTGCATAATGAAAGTCGATAGACGTCATATTTAAGATGAAAAACTGAAATATTTTTTATCGATACTGATAATAATAAGCTTGAATATCAGCTACATACAGATGTGAGTTTTCTGCTAAAATTTACGTCATGATTGCCAGAAAAAGAAAATTACCAAAACTTATATCATTAAAAAGATATTTTTCTAAAAATGACGTCATATTTGAAATAAAACAGTATTTTTCAAATATGTTTTCAAAAGAAGCGTGAATCCGTTCCGTACATTAAAAATACAAGGATCATTCAGTATAGATAGTAGACAAGTTTCATGCGATATTTAAAATGAAGAATTGAAATATTTTTTAACTGGTTATTAGGCATGAGTATCAGTTTTATACAAATAAGAGTTTTCAGCCAAAATTTGCATCATAATTATTAAGAAAAGAAAAAATAACACGAATCTGTTATTAACCATTGGGAAAATGGTTGTTGTTTTCGGTCGAGAATGGACCTCTTGACGTCGTCACTTTATTCTTTTTAAGCGCTTTTAACGAAATTATGTAACTTTATAAGAATTTTTAATGAAATTCTGTAACTTTAGAAGAATTTTTCTTCGAATGGGCAATAGAAATGCACAAAATCGTTACAAAAAAGGTAAAGTTACAAAAAGGATAGATGCAAATTATCAGATATGAAAAAAAGCCGAATTCAAAAATTGACGTCGGATGAGAAATCGTCTTTATATATATTTGTTGTTGTTGTTTATGTTTTTATTAATATATTGTAAATTTGGTACTTTCGTTTTATAGCGGCCCCCAAGGATGAATCGCCAAGCGACTAAGATTTATCGCCAAATTATAAAGCATGTATGACATTTTAATAATGTATGATATATATGTAGCATTTTGACGAGGTTGAGATATTACGATGAATAATATTCGATGAAAAGATGGCAGTCCTTCTACGATATAGCAAGTTGCAGTCGATATTAGCGAGTATGGCGAAGTAGAAGGCAATGAAATTAGTCCACCAAAGTTTTTCAATAAATCCAGCCAATCTCCAGACGAATAATTTTATTAGAAGACGAACAACACAGAACAATTCCCAAAAGTTCTAAAACTTATAGCCCTCGGGCTAACGTTGCTTCACTTCATTGAATTAAGATGTTACTGGGCCAGATGAATATTCTACGGACATACAAATAACAGACACTATTTGTTTAGCTTCCGAAAACGTCAAAAATCTCTTGCTCCGACCGGTGCGGGCGAGTTTTGTTCTCTCCGCGGAAACATACACAGAATTACGTCACGAGCGCACAACCCAATGAATGAGAAGCTAGCTCCAGCCCAACGAATGAGGCTAGAGGGCGAGGCTAAAACAGTAAAGAATCCCTTACTTGGGCGCGGACCAATTTTGAAGTTAAAATCCCAAGCGCGCGAAAAATTCAGAGCAATAATAATAATAATAATAAAAAGAAAATGTCTTTAAAAAACATTCGAAATGAGAACGCGTCTCAGAATTTTATAGATTGGGGAACTGATAAAAGCTACGAATGATCTTAAATTTTAGATTAAGATTTGGAATAAAATAATTATTAATATACGGATATTTACTTTTAAAAGGACTTTAAATAGGAATAGATATTATTAAGAATTAAGGAAATACTGACTATGACAGAAGTTAGATTAAATTTAAAAGATTAATGCGAATAAAATGGAAGGATACGAAGGAAATAAATTTTTATATAACATATATATAACATTTTTGTTTCTGTTTACATTAATATACTGTAAATTTGGTACTTTCGTGTTATAGCGGTCGCCAAAGATGAATCACTAAACGACCTATATATAAGCTTTGCGATGATGTTGGCGAAATCATAACTGCAACCTTGGCATAATCATAATTGTTTGGGCCGCTATAACACGAAAGTACGGTAATTTTTTTTTCTTTTTAAAGCTTTCGGAACATTCTCCCAGTGGTTATTGTAATTTGTTAAATTAATTTTTTAAATTAAAATCTAACCGTCTGTTTGTTTTTGCATTTTGCAACTACTACTCTTAGCATATCGAACGCAACACCATTTACTTAACACCGTTATCATTGATCCGAGAATGTCACACAAACTCTCAGAATTTAAAAATTTAAATTAGATTCCGGGATTTTTTTATTTATTTTATTTTTTGTATATTTTAACAAAGTTTCTTTAAAAACGGCAACTAAATTACTCCATAGTTGTGGATAAAAAGGGAGAAATAAATCAGATCAATATATTTTTTACGCCATTTTCTCATTCAAACTGAAAACAGAATTTATTTTCAATTTGAATAGATGGTTAAAAAAAATCTTGATTTTAGTAAAATTTCCGAAAAATGAAAACACATTTTCACTTATTCAAACGTCGTGAATCAATCTATTGCTGCAGAAAAAAAAATCGTCCGTCAACGTATTGTCATTTATAGAACAAGATTTGTTTCAGCTATACAGCTATACATTAAACGATTGAGGCAGAATTGGATTTGAAGAAAAAGCATATGCTATTTCAAATTAATTATTTTGTTTAAGGGTTATTTTGCGTAAGGATGGTTGTTAAAACGTTTCACAAAGGCACTAAAAGTGAAATGGTTTATCAGGTAAAATTGACATTTGTTTTCACCCAATTTGTCGATTTTATTTGGCCCTCCTTTTGGCATTGGTTCCAAGTTAGCTTTCGCGATTATTTGGCTCAAAATTTCACTTTTCTAAAACTGAGTTGTCTCAAGGTCCCTATGACAAAAAATACCGTATTGTCTCCTATGAAATGCGTTAAAAAGTTAGTTAATTATTTACTTTTTTAATAATCGTGAGATAAATATTTTGCTTGAATAATGCATTTATTATTCTTTTAAAGTTACGTGAACGAAGTCACGGGTAACAGCTAGTTTAATATATTTTGCTCCAAATAGCTTTATTCTAATTTATGATAATAAATTTGAAATAAGTTTAAAAACATAAAAACGTTCAAAACCTAAGCACAACTATTAAATTTAAAATTGCTTTAGGTATAAGGGAAAAATAAAAGTATAAGTAAAGGGTTAAAAAATAAGATTTGTTATTTATCTAAGAAAATGTTCTTTTCGACCATAAACAAATTATAAAAAATATTAAGAAAATACAAACATGTTCCAATTATTATGAGAAGTATTTTAAAAAAAAATCGTACTAATTTTTTACATGCGGAATCTACTTGTTAATCCGCAAATGCAACATGATAAATTTATATTCATTTATTCATTATATTTCTGCAAATTCCTTAAAGGCATTAGTTTAAATTAGAAAACTTTAAAACAAAATATTTATCGAAAGAAATGTAAGTAAACTAACATAGCACACGGTTCAGTATATTCAGCAGACATCGCAAGGATTACTAATTTCTTTCAAACATTTTACCAGTTCAAAATATTTCATTAGAAAATGAAGATGCTTTGTTTATAACTAAAAAACAGTAGTGATAATGGAATCCAGATCATTAAAATGAAAAATAATGACTCGAAACTTCACTGGATTTGATTAAAAATCATCTGTCATTTGTAATTATCTCTTTTTAGAAGCACACAATTTTCAGGTAAATCACATATTATAAGGTAAAGCTAGGATAGTTTGCGAACAATTCAAAAGAATAGCAATAAAAAAATCTAAATATTAATTTTTGCTAAACTATTCATGAAAAATTTTTACTTCATTTGTTTTTTATGCATTTCCTTTGCTATTTTGTTGTTATGTTGCAATTTAATAGAACAGTTGTAATAAAACCACGAAAGTTATTTTGCGCAATCTGTCCTTACAGGGTTGGTGGGATTGCGCACATGGGTAGGAGAGATTGTTACTAATAATAACTACAATTAAATTGTTAACAATAATAATTAAACTTAAATGACATTGCTGTAAGGTTTTTGTGAACAAATATTATTGTATTAGGAGTGAATATTTCAACCTAATGATTAAAGAATCAGAAAAAGGAAATAATTTTAAAAACGAGTAAAAAATTCTAATTAAAGGGAAAAAAATAAAGAATCAGAAAAAGCAAGTCCAGATAAGATTACAAAATAAAATTATGTTACTTAAAAACACGTTTAACTTAAAATTGTCCATTTTCATTTTTTGATTTTTATATGCAAATTTACCAATAAGCTGCGTAATCTCTCCTAGCTTGGAAACTAATGGGAACACTACGCCATCTCTCCTAAGTAGCAGATGCGCAATCTCTACAATTTTGTTAGGGGAGATTGCGCGGCCTTTTATTTAAACATGATCTCTTCTAAAACCAACCGTTCATGTTCACATTGTTAGTCTAGATTAGTAGCTCATGAGAAATCGTTTAAGTTTAAAATATTTTGTACTATTGACATTGTATAGAAATTCTGATGAATAGCTATGAAAATTCAAGAACTTACTTTGAGAAAACAAAACAAAATAGCAATACTTTAACTTAGACGCTCAAAGCAAACAAAGTGCACTTTCAAGTAGACACTCCACTACTGTTGTTGTAAAACTACCTGGAGTCGCTGCGCTCTCACTCTACTCCTCCCCACCCCGAACCTCTATGTGCGCAATCTCTCCGACCGCGCCATCTCTCCTGGCTTTACCTTATATCCATTTTATCTTTAGCATTATATGGGATACTTTTTGTACATCTTATTAAAATCTAATTTTTATGTAATAAGTACAATATATAATGAAAAGAAATTAAACTTAATGAAAATAAGATAAATATAAATGCATAAAAATTTCGAAATTTATTTATGTTTTCATTAGACACTTTATAATTAACGACTATTTTTCAGTAACATTTGAAATTCAAGGATTCAATTCTTACAAAAACCGCACAAAACCTGTAAAAGTATAAAGAGATAACACATAAACATTGTGGAAAATTTTAGAATTTGTTTTCGCAAAGTTGCTACGCTCAGCAATTATATGCTCACCGATGTAAAAATAATGATACAGAATGAAATATTTAAAATTAATTAGATATTAAAAATAACTTGCAGCTTTATACTTATCAGGATAAAGGGTATTTTAAAAATTACTGCAGCATAGAATATAGCCAGTATTAATAATAGTAATAATAATAATAATATCATTTTGGGATTCATGTTTTTCCCAAGTTCTTGGTAACATCATGAAAATTTAACGTCATATTCTTGGTAAAATTATGTTCTTGTTAACATCACGTTCCTCCCTGTGAGCCTTAGTTATTTAAAAGTGCATGTGAAGTCGTGACTGTTGCATTTTTACCTGTATAGTATTTTCAGCTGTGTTTTGTAAATACCGAAGTGGAATATGTACGTAAGTATATTTGAAAAGAGTAGTTTAAAGTATTTGTCTTTATTTTTAAATTGCTTATTTTTTTGTTACTGATCTTAAGTTAAATACCGCCATAATAAATTTTAACCTTGGTTCTTACTTACTTTTCAATTATTGGTACATTGTTGATAAAGTAATCTCATTGGAATACGGTAAAATAAGTAAAAGTCGACTTCAGACAATAAAGTGTTAATCATTCGAAGTGTTCTCTTTTGACAAAATAATATTATAACAATATAAAGACGAATGAACTGGTAGTAATTACACTATTAGAAAATGTGTGCTGTGTTGAATCCACTTTTTGTGCTGCGGTAGCTGAAACCGTAATTTGGGGGATTATTTTTCCGACATTTGGATCTTTGGTTGGAAATACTGTTGGAAATGAAGCAAATAAATTAAATTGCATTTGAATTTAATTCTACAGTTATACCTCAATTATCGATAATACAATACAATACATCTCTTCTTGTATTTGACAAATATCACCTAAATTGATAGTGTTTGACGTATAGCACCAATTGATTTTTTTTTTTTTCAAATATTGATCCTCAGAATAGGAAAATCTTGTTTACGTTAAAAAAAGTATTTTTTTTTTTAAGTTACGGAATTAAAATTTTTATACGGCCATTGGATCTTATAAATTATAATCAGAAAATCCTTCTCCATGCTGTAACAAGTGAAACTGGTAAATATCTATTATTGTACGTATAAAACTTACCGAGTTATGAATTTTCGGTATTTTCTGACACTAAAGACGCGTTTCCCGATTTTAGGTTTAAAAAAATTGGAAATTGCACGTTAAACTTGACATGCGACATTCGTTTTATAACTAATTTCACAATGTAAAAAAATTATCCTTATTATTTCAGTGAAATTAATTATATCGTCTGCTATGAGCGAAAGAATATGCATTTTCTTTTTCTTATTACATGTGCCACGTTTACAAATGCGATTATTTTTTCTCCGCGAGACAGCACTGTAAAATTCACCATGGAGATCTTGCTCTACGAATGATTACGTCCATGGTTTAATATTTTTATGACTCATAATGAAAGAATCTCCTGTGTTTATTTACTCTAATGTATTGAGATTGTCGGCTGTTAAAGTAATTTTCAATGAAGTTATCTCAGAATCTATACATTTTTTAATGTAACTCATCTCTCAAACAAACAAATTTTTCAACGATCTTTCTAAAAATGTAACTTTTAAGCAATTTTATTCGAATAACTAATTTTGAATAAAAATGGCTGCCTGGCATATGAAAAAAGAAGTAGTTTTCCCGTATTTTTTTCTCAGTCACATGACTTGCGCTTTTATTATATAGATTACGTACAATAGTATTTAATAGAATAAAGAAAACTTTTATTAATATCTTTTTTAATTTTGATTTTATTTTCATAAAAATTGAAATGACTGGCCAAAATTCGACAACGATAATATATATTAAATTTCAAACCATTCGGTTGGTAAGTTTTTGCGCTGTTATATGCGGACAGATGGACAGACAGACAGACAGACAGACGGACGGACCAGACGACGACTATATTTGCTACGTATTTATCAAACTAGGAACGCATCTAAAAACGATTATATTCTTGGTATTTATTGAATGAACATTTTTTCTTTATATTTGTTTTTTAAAGATGATAATTTTATGTATTAAAAAAAGTCGCAAAAAATGTATTTCCCTAACTAAAAGAATTTTTTAAATAACCAAGAATTTTATTATTTTCCCGTTACATAATCGAATTAAAAAAAAACTATTTTAAAACAATTTCTTGTGTAGTTTTTTTTTTTTCATTTAGGAACTTTTTTGTGCACTAATTGCATTTAGATACAATGCAAAGATTTAAGGTCTTCTATCTTTAAGATAATAGAAATACTCTGTTAACACTTTAAAATGAGTACATAAAATTGTGGATACAAAGGACATAAATCATCTTATCGTTTTATCTGACAAACATGTGAAAAATAACTTTTAAAGAAATGGTTTCCTTGACAAATAACCTTTTGCAAAATTAAATGGCTTTCTGAAATATTTAGAAAGTTCTTTAGCATTAAAGTGTATGAGAAAAAAATATTTTGTCTGCTTTTTAAAAATTGTTTTACTTAAAAATATAACATTTTAACTCAATACTTATTTTGAAGTTTCTAATCCACATATAGTTGCGAAAAATTGTAGAAAATAAAACTACTAACTAGAAATGAAGCAATTAGATTCTGCATCTCGTGATACTTAAAGAAATTTCATAAGTTAATTTCCAACTGTCATGGGAAAAAAATAATTAAATGTATACCGATTAAGAACACAAAAAAATCTAAAAACATGAAAACAGATGGTAAAAATAATATTTAATAATTAAATTGAATTTGTGAATTTTATTTTCGTATATTATTAATTTAGAATAATTAAAGAATTAGGCGTAAAAATAAGATGTAGCCTATTCGAAATCACGGACGCATATATGTAGCTGCAAAATGCGCATACAGAAAATGTATTTGGTACAAATAATATTTTCCCTGATAAATTACGACATTTACGTGATTAAATAGTTAAACGTAACCGTTAAAAAATGGTTTCAATTGAATAAAATTCGTGTATGGACGCTGGTTTCGAATTGGTTTAAGCGTTTTTAACACGTATCATAAAAGTTTCTATGTAAATGATTGTTTACAGTTTGCTACAGAATTCACTTGCTGAAATATGTTATATTGATGCATAGAATTGGTGCAGCATAGCATCCCTTTTTTAAACAATTTTATGTGCGCTTTTGAGATGCATACATAAAAAGCTATAAAGCATATTTATACACCTATTACAGGGCTCGTTCGCTTTTACCACAATTTTTTAATAGAATTTTTTTCTTTAGTATTTAAATAGTAGAAATTGTAGACGCCTCGTTTAATTTCAGGATTTGTAATACTTTTTTGCATTTAAATAAGGCGACAAATTCTAATAAAAAATTGTGGTAAAATCGTGCGAATCTTGTATTACGAGAGAAAGTCATTAAGTAAGTCACAAAAGATAATTAAATAATAACTTACAATGATATTCACTTCAAAACTATTTTTATTTTTCCACATATTCTCCACTAATATTTATGCACTTTCATCACCGTTTTATCAGTGCCCCAACACCAGCTGCATAAAATTCTTTGGGTTGCTGTCTCAGCCACATTAGGACTTCATGTTGAATCTTTTCATCATTTGTGAACAAGTAGCCCCAAGTGATTTCCATCTGTTTAGTCCACTAAAAAAACATATTAGAAGCAAGATAATGTTCACAGATGATGAGAAGGTTCAACATGAAGTCCTAATGTGGCTTAGACAGCAACCCAAAGAATTGTATGCAGCTGGTGTTGGGGCACTGATAAAACGGTGATGAAAGTGCATAAATATTGGTAGAGAATATGTATAGAAATAAAAAAGTTTTATAGTGAATATCATTGTAAGTTATTATTTAATTATCTTTTGTGACTTAATGACTTTCCCTCTTATATTACAACCACGGCTGATATACAAAGGAAACGCAGAGAAAGCTTTTTCGTAAGAACAAAGTAAAATTATTGTGAAAGGAATTAAAAAAATAAATAAGCGACTATCTGAATCAGAGATAGATCACTAACGAAACATTTTTAACATTTAAAAATAAGAAAAGCCTTAAAATAGAAATGAAATGGTGAGATGTGGGAAAATTGGATTTTTGCTCTGAAAAATAAAGTTATTATCTAAAGTTTCAAAATAAAAACCAATAATTATTAAGTGTATTCTTGATGCTTTTTTTCATGTGAGTTTGAAGAATTTCTAAAATGGAATAGCTGCGAATTTTTATGCTTTTTCTTATCGGTAACATTTAATAGTAACTTTTGCTTTTTTTTATTCGTCGAAATCTGTCATTACAAAAAGCAAAAGTGTTTACTAAATTTTAGTGGTTACAAATAAAGCGTAAAAGTTGGCAGTTATGCAATGGTCAAAGTAAGATTGCAAGAACATGAATTTTGTTAAACATTTCACCAGTTTTAACACCTGTAGTACATTTGACATAGATTGTTAAATTTCATTTAAAATTGGAAAATATTTTTTTTTATTTCCAAGGAGTAACAGTTTAGCAGATTTTAATGTAATAAAATAATAATAATAATAATAATAATAATAATAATAATAATAATGATAAAAACCTCGAATTTTTGAAATTTTTTTAGTAATATACTTTAGATAAGTGCCCATCTTGTTTAACTAACTGAATGATATTTTATTAATTGATTCTTGCATATTAGTAGATATTTAAATTACAAGACTTATATTGTTGCCCACAATAAAGATTTAAAACTTAAAGTAAATGAAGTATATGTTGATAGTCTAATTTTTGTGCTTTTTTCTTTTTTATATACCTTGTAAATATTTATGTAAATAAACATCTTGTTAGTGGAATTTTAAAGTTCGTAATTCTTTTTATAGCATTATTAGATTGTTATTTAGTTTACTATTTCAGAATTTATCTTAGGTTGGTACTGGATTAAATGCGATATTCTCAAAAGGCCGAACGGTTGCAGCAAGTCAAATCACAGCGCAATGACAGATTTATTAATATTCAAATCTACATTAACTCTTCTTTATCATATAATGAAACTTAGTTAATTTAATGTTTCATTTATCAACGTGTCCCAGAGAAATGAAAAATCTGTACGATCTAGGAATTAAATAATTCTTTTGTCATTTATCGGTCTAATCCATGCCTTAGAATTATGGTGTTTGGCAGTGTAATGGAGAATGATGTGAAAGACTATGTGTTCAAATAAAAAAAATTAAGTGTGCAAAATCTATCAATAGTATATGGGAAAACGAAATTCCTTGACTTATGTCTAGAAATTTTGTTTCTAGAATTGAAATTCCAGAAAGGTCAATGTCGAAAAATATTATACACATATACAATTACTTTGTTTTTACCTTTCCCCCAGAATATCGTAAGGGATAATTTTAGATGCAATGAGAATTTAACGTAAATATTCATATATATAAACGAAATATACTGTAAATTTCGTATTTTCGAAACAGGATTTTTATTTGGCTAGAAATAAATAAAAATTTTACATTAATTAAGTGTGACAGTATGTAGCATTTAAAAAAACCCTGCAATATTAAAATATTTTCATTTTTGATAATTAACGTTTTCTTATTTACGATAACTTAACGAGAACGGCTCGATGTCATTGCAAACTATGAATAAAAATATAAATTAAGTCTTATTTGGGCAGTCTGCAATTGAGATATGCTTGTACTGCAACGGTATTCATTTGGATAAAATAGAATAATTAGCGTAAAATAAATGCAAACACGTTTTTCTCAAATACTACAAAATATTTATTATGATATTGGATTTTAAAATGTAATATTACAAGAAATGCCTTATAAGAAATATAACATATTTTTTATGCAAAAGTAGTTCTTATCTATAATGTACTATTAAATATTAAAATACAGCAATTTCTAGAATTTAGAGAATATTTTAAATTTTATTTTTTTATATGTAATGTTGCTAGTAATCTTGAACGAAAATAATGTTAACTTAAGGGAAAAAATTATGATATTACGATAAAACTAATGGCCGTATATTTTGAAATAAAATAAATTTAAATGGGATCTATTATTCAAAATTATCCCATTAATTGTGTATAGAAACAGAAATATCTAAACATTATTCTGGACTATAGTGAAAACAATATCACTATTATCAATAATTGAAAGTGCGCATTATTTATTAATATCGGTGGCAGGATAATTAAATAACAAGGATTAATAAACAAGTATGTTTTGAAATTTTCCGTTTCTTTAACATATTAATCTATGAACTCATAAAAGAAGCAATAAATTTTAATGGTTCATTATTAGATATTATTTTAGAAACGCTCCATTTAACAAGCATTTGAATTGCTCAAGAAATTATACAAATGATGTTATGTATTTTCTTAGTAACAAAACCAAACTGTTTTTGAAATTACTGAATAAACTAATTGTTGAACATTAAAAGAACAATTGCTTACAGAGTTTCTAAAATTTCAGTGTGTGCAGTATTTTATTATTAAATTACAATAGCGGGTGATTCTCTTACTAAGTCTAAATCTTAGAACTACTTTATGAATTACTGAATATCATAATCATGTAATAAAGAAATTTAAATGATGTACTTCGTTAAATTTAATTGTTTAAAATGAAGAAGGTAATAAAAATATTATACTTTTATGCAAACAATCAAATGCAGCCAATGAAGAATAAAATTTGTAAAAGATTTCAGCTATTTTCTACAGAGAAATAATAAAATGAAAATTCGTGAATGCATTGTTGCAGATGTCAAGATTTATCGCAAAAACAGAATACTTAAAAAGAAAAAAAGAATAAACAAATTTAAGTCAGTTTCAACTCTGTAAGGATTATGCACCGTGGGTTGTCAAATTAATGTGAACATACACGATAACTGTAATTTCAGATTATTAGTGATGGAAATGATCCAATATATTAGTTGTTCCAAACACATATATTTTATTAAGATTTAAAAACTAGCATTTTCACTAAATTAAATATATATATGTTGTCTATAAATTTTATATATAAAAAAGTAATTGTAACAATCAAGTCGATATTTACCGACATTTCCTATCATGTTACTGACATGCATTTTTAACATTGATTTGTTTTTTACTGTAGTGCTTTTTTTACTATATTCCTTGGTTATTTAAAAGTTGTATATATTGTATCTCCAGAAATAATTCCAAAAATTTAAGAATATTTTTAATGATTAATTCCGCTTCTTGGTATTAAGGAAAAAAAACACTGGTACAAAGCAGAACAAAGCACATGATAGGTTTTCCTTGTAAACGAACTTTTCCTGGCTCAAAATCAATCGAAAATCTTGTTAGATATTAAATAAGTATCTGGTAGATCACAATATTAAAAATGGCCAATGCGTTGAATCGCAATCCTAAAATGTATGAAAATGTATAAGCATGCACTGAAAGGTTGCGGCTCGTACATCGCTTCTGTTATCAATATGAAAGATTACATCAATAAATACACACGTTTATAATGAAAAAACTTTTTTGATAACTATGGCTGTTCTTCATTTTAATTGATGGTGCCAAATTTGAAAATCACAATAAAACTGTTGTATCGCGTACCATATTTGGACAAACTGGACTTTTATTATTCTTAGGCAAAATTACAATTTTCTTGTTGCAATTACGGCACACAAATTAAATTAAAATAAAACATTTGTTTTGTACAAAAAAAAAAAAAAAAAAAAAAAAAAAAAAAAACGAAAAAAACGTTATTCTACCGAATGAAATGTGTCTAGTGTTATAAATTCCATTAGGAAAAGTTATTTCACCTATTCTGAAGTGAAACTACGGGATCAGATTAGTACTTCGAGTACACGTTGATTTAATAATCTTATTTAAAAGAAAAAAATAATATTTCAGATTTAGTATGTCATTACTAAGGTAGCACAAAGATACTAGCCAATATTGACTAGTATTTTGAATTTCACTGAATATAGTACATGGAATTTACCACATCCGTCAATATTGACAGGTATAACTTAAATATATTGTTTAAAAAAAAGCATTAAAAATAGTTGTTTGCACAATTTATACCATTATAATACAGAAATACTATATTGATATTAAAATTTAATATGTTTGCCGTTTTTAAGAAACTTAATTTTTTTATACTTAATTTTTTTAATACTTAATTTGTAATATTTGATACACATTGGCGAGATAGTATCTCCTACAAGCTTCCACAGGATTTCACTCACAATGTTGCAGCAATAAAAAGGATTTCCTAAGTTTTTGCAAGGTGTGCAAAGTAGATTGGAAGTAAGACGTGAAATATACATCAGTAACAGCGACATTTTAAAGTTAACTGAAAACGATGCCTATGTCATAAAACGATATTACTTTTACAACATTATGGGCTACATATGACCATTCATAAAAGCAATAAAGTTTTTTGAAAATCTAAAGTTATCTGATAAAATTTAGCGTATTTGGTGAAGTATGTAATATGAACTGCAGTGAATGAACGGTTCAGCAGGATTCCTATTTGTAATTAAGAAAATAAATTGCATTAAAACATCTGATGGAACTCATTCGTTTTCCGACTGCCGTGAAATCAATACAAAGAATTTGTCTATATAATTTTTTCCAGGAGAAATCTATAAATACCAGAAAAAAGGGGCTTCAACCTCAATACGCGATTTGCTGTGTGGAGCAAAGAACGACTCCACTGCCTGGGCCGCGAAAAATGGGCTCCTCCTGGCGTGAGTAATGGAGTCCTCCACCTGCCGCGAGTAACGTACTCCACCTGCTTCTTCACCTGTGGAGAACGCGTTCTATTAGACGAGGGGTAGATAAGGAATTCGGATAAGAAAGGTTGTTACATAAGACGCGGGGCAGATAAGGAGGGTTAGAAGGAATTTTAGCTAACTATGGTATGAGTTTTAAGAAAGATTAATTATAAATATCAATTAAGAATTAATTTTAAAATACTTAATTATGTTAACGATGGAATTTAAGAAAATTTTGATGGGGATTTTTACGACCAAGTATTGAATGTAATAAAGGAAGATTGTAAAATTTTTGCCGAAAAATTTAAAAATTTGAATTTATTCCAAAAGGTGTGATCATCAACTTGAAGTGACCTAAAATCAGAACTTCCATTCCCAGAAAGCACCACGTGGAGATAGATCACTTGAATTCCATCATACACACATTCACACACACACACTTTCTTTTCTTTTCTTTTCTTTTTCTTTTTTTTTTTTTTTTTTTTTTTGAAATTTTGAAATTTTCATTTTTTTTTTCATTTTTTCGGCAGATATTTAACAAGATAATATATTACAGTAAATAAATTATTTGTTGCTTTATTTTAAGAATCCTTCATTTTTAGAATATATTTAAAAAAGTATTTTTTGCAAGCGCACTTTAAATTAGTTCTTTTAGTCTTTTCAAATTAAATCGTCGCAAGGAAAAAAGTCATTTGACTACATATTGATTTTATCTTGACAGTTTTGCATTGCCTTCTTTCTGTTCAGGCGTAAGGATCGTGTTCTGAACACACTAATAATATAAAACAGACTTTCCTCGCTCAAAAACTTTGCCTTTATATTTATATCCATTACAACACATCAAAAATTCTCTGACGTTTATTAAAAAATATTTTTATAATTAGAGCTTTTGACATGTTAAAAGATTAATGAGCATCATTAATCTAGTGACTGACACGAATGATCAAATGTCATGTATCGTTCTTTCGAAAATTTAGTAATCTGTTACTTATTAAAAATTTTAAATGAATCAAATAAAGCAAATATTCAAATTTGGCAATATAAGTTTAGATCATTAATTTTTATTATTTTTCATTTTATAATAATGCGATTCATATTCCTTTCTTTCTTTATGTTAGTATTTATTATTTTCCAGTTTATAATTATGAGATTCATATTCCTTTCTTTCTTTATGTTAGTATTTATTATTTTTCAGTTTATAATTATGAGATTCATATTCCTTTCTTTCTTTATATTAGTATTTATTTTTTTTTCATTTTATAAGATTAAGATTCAGTTTTTTTCTTTCCTTATATCATTTTTTTTTGTACATTTTGTAATAATGAAATTCAATTAAGTGTTCTTTATATACGTTATGGGACCAGATACCCTTTAAATTGGTAAATTACATGTAAAAGTGACCTTAATGTGGATTGCAATAACCCCATATCTAATCAACTTTCGGGTACGAAATTTTAAACACGTGGAAAGAAATATATTCTAGCAGTTATTGTTCTGAAAAAGAGTCCAGATGCATATAATTGTTTTTATTTAATTTTAAATTTAATACTTTTTAAATAAATAAATTCGCCTTATAGGGGAGAGTAGCCGAATTTGGACCACTTCACTTATTTTCAGGTGTAACCCACTTCATTTTTGGAATATCTGCAGAATATCACTACAATTGGTCTCACAAACTAAAAAAATAAAATAAAATAAAATAAAATAAATTAGAGCAATTTATTTCTTAAAATCTTAATTTTTATTTTTATTTGAAATTTTTTTCAAAAGTGGTCCAAATTCAACAACTGGTTGCCTAAGTTGCACCCACAGTCTCCTAAATTGAGCCAAACAATAATAGACTCTTTTTAATAAGTTGGGAATATATCAAATTTTAATAAAAGAATTGTTTGTGATTAATGAAATAATCAAACGAAGTAACAGCAATGAAATATAATTAAATCAAAAGTCTAAAAGTAATAGTAATTGTTTTAAATCAAAATATATTCAAAATAAAAATCAAAGTTATATATAATTAAGAACAGATATTATGGAACTAATTGCCCGTTACTTGAATATCATGTAAGAAGTAATGCAAGGCTTACACATGAATTTCTTTTGTTCATTTTTTATTCAAGCGCATACAACATGGAACTATTTTTGGCAATCTGAAAATTGAATCATTTCTACTATTTTATTTTTCTTACAAATTAGGCAAAACCAGTCAACACTGTTTTTGTTTTTCTTTTTAGATTCTGAATCATTAGACATTTTTTTGCAACAGAAGTCTTTTTCCCTCATGTCTGTAGTTCTTCCTTTCCTTAATTTTCTTTCCAATTGAATTACGCTTATTTTTTAAAAGTTTCCAATTGCTTTTGCGCTTTGAGAGCTTCTTTGTTTTGTTTTGTTTTTTGTTTTACAGTTCAAGGTTTACTTTATATGGCGCAGATATTAACACAGCTGTTTTTTGGCTCCATTTGTACTTTGACTTAACTTATTTTGGTAAGGGAGATAACATTTCTAATGATTCTTTGGCTTTTTGGGGGGGCTTTGTAGCAGCAGACTTCTTGCGAGTCAATCTCTTCACAAGTTACTCTTTCCTTTTCGTTTCCTATACCTTTAACAACTTTTACTGTCACTGATGGTTTTCTTTCAGACTGCTTGTGTCGTTTTCATCAATTATTTTTACTCTATTAGTTTTAGTAGGTTTCATAATTACTGACTCTGACTCCAAAAAATAGTGTGCAAAGCGTACTGCCATCGAAATTCATTACTTACTTTTCAAATTTATGATGGTATTTCTGGTCCAATTTAAGCAACTCAGTTTGGCCCAATTAAGGCAACTGCGTCATTTTTTAAACCAGATAATCACAAGACTAACAACAAAAACGAAAGAAACTAATCCGCGTGAAAAGTATGCGCAATAAACGTATGAATTTAGATATGTATATGAAAACATAACAACTTACCTTAGTTTTAAAGTATTTTCTTACGTTTAGTAGGGAAAAAATTTATCAAAACAGATAACTTTAGGATTTTTAAAATTGCTACAAAACAACACGTGGAAGGCGAGTGCTTCTTCTGATCATAAAGGATTTTATTCTGATGAGTAGGATTTCAGTGGTAGATGGCATTTCTTTCTGTAATTAACGGCAGAATTGCAGCGGTCCATTTAAAGCGGTGGTCCAAATATGACTACTCTCCTCTATGTATTGTGCGCAGAATTTTTTAAAAATTAAATTGTCACAGTGAGCCGTATTTTTATCAAATAGCGATATAATATGCGTTTAAAATGACATACGCTGGAGAAAATATAATGATTACTTCTTTAGAAAAATAAAATAAAAAACTCAAAATTTGCTACTTGATGAGCATAATAGCAGGTCATTTTATTGATGTATAAGGTTTTTACATCCAGTCAAAATTTCATGAAATTCCATTCAATTATTTCTTAAAAATTATGCGCGTAATTACCAAAATCGCCGATTTGATAAAATGGACATTAAAGATAAACTTACAGCTAAATCATACATCCCTTCTAAAGCGAATTTTTGCATGGGATTTCTTTTAAAAGCTTCCTAAAGAATCATCTATACTAATATTATAAAGGAGTAAAGATTGTTTGTTTGTAGGGGGTAATCTCTGGAACTACCGAACCGATTTCAAAAGTGATGGTAGCAAATTGATGGTGACAACCCCTGCTCCAACATAGGCTATATTTTATGTCGGTGCCACTAACACCGGGGGGGGGGGGGTTCAGGAGCGAAAAACGTTCTAAAATTGCGATTTTTTGTATACTGAAGGAGCTAGAAATTTGAAACTTGGCATTGTAGCTACTTATAAGATGTAAATGCTGTCTAAGAACAAATTTTTAAAAAAATGAAATTTAAAAGGGTGAAATGAGCAAAAACCGTTCTAAAAACATTCTAAATTACAATTTCTGTGGAATCTCTGGAACTATAGAACCGATTTCAAAAGTGATGGTGGCAAATTGATGGTGACAACTCCTGCTCCAACATAGGCTATATTTTATGTCGGCGCCACTAACTCCAGGGGGGTGCAGGAGCGAAAAATGTTCTAAAACTGTGATTTTTTTAATACTGAAGGAGCTAGAAATTTGAAATTTGGCATTGTAGTTACTTATAAGATGTAAATGCTCTCTAAGAACAAAATAAAAAAAATCGAAATTTAAAAGGGATAAATGAGCGAAAAGCGTTCTAAAAACATTCTAAATTACAATTTCTATGGAATCTCTGGAACAACAGAACCGATTTCAAAAGTGATGGAGGCAAATTGATGGTTACAATCCCTGCTCCAACATAGGCTATATTTTATGTCGGTGCCACTAATCCCAGCGGGGTGCAGGAGCGAAAAACGTTCTAAAATTGCGACTTTTTTATACTGAAGGAGAGAGAAATTTGAAATTTGGCATTGTAGTTACTTATAAGATGTAAATGCTCTCTAAGAATAATTTTAAAAAATCGAAATTTAAAAGGGTGAAATGAGCGAAAAGCGTTCTAAAATCATTCTTAATTACAATTTCTACGGAATCTCTGGAACTACAGAACCGATTTCAAAAGTGATGGTGGCAAATTGATTGTGACAATACCTGTTCCAAGAGGCTGCTCCAGCATCCTCTTTAATATAAAGCTATGCGTTGCTGACGACTGGGTTTTTAGCTAATTGTTGCCACAGATTAACCTCGGAAAATGAAACATTTGAAGTTAGTGAAAAAAATAATAGCTCGAAAAGTATTTGTCAGAAAATTGTTTGACAAACTGCGTTTGAAAGGTAAAAAAATTGTATTTTTGTTGATATAAATTTCAAATCTAATGATTATGCAGTTTTTCAAATATTGAATTTCAAAAATTACCAAATTTCACAATGGAGTACCATACCGAAACCTTCACACGTAAAAATATAATGATAAGGGCGACGTGTCCTGACGTGTATATTGGCATGAGTCACAAATTATAGTAGCCTTATTATTCTGTTAAAATATAAGAGTGTATTATGAAATGTCAATATTTTGTTTAATTAAAAGTTCTTTAAGAAAAAATGACCAGCGTAGCAGGCGTAGCTTGCTAGTATTTTAATAAAACTATTTAAAAAAATGAGATTTTTTGGCACTGTAAATGGTACTTCACTCCTTAAATATTATATTATAGAGAAATAAGTTAACAATTTAAATTATAATATGCTGACTTGCATTAAAAAACTATAAATAATATATCTATTACTTCTTACTTTATTTGCTGGAATTAACATTAAAAGTCCATATAAAAATAAACAGGGATAGATATACTTTTCTAAAATTAATATGTACTCATTCCAATACGTCTGCAGTTTTATAGTGCCATTTCATATCTCGATTTGTTTGTTTCCTTACTAAGTGTGCTTGGTATATATTTCTGTATATCTCCTAAATATTTCAAGCACTATCACTAACTGTCTATATCAATTAGATTTCTTGATTGGGAAAAAAATACTACTAAACAATAAAAAATATATCATTAAAAAATAAATAATTTATATGAATAAATATATAACAGTGACAATAGAATGGGGAAATAATTTAAATTTATAAGAAGGCATACTGAAAATGTTTTAAAAATATAAATAAATCTACATTGTTATGTTTGATTGAAGTGATAGAAAAAAAAATAATAATGGAAACCTTTATTGAAGCAACTTTGCTTCAAGGCAGTATATTTATATACACAACCAGAAAACATTAAATTTGCATAATATGATGATTCTTATAATAAAAATAACAAATGACACAGCTAGTAATGATAAAATAATACAGTTTTAAAAAGGAAGTAAATGGAAATTATTAGTGACCTTGTAGATATAATTGGGAGAGAAAAAAAAATAGTAACAATTTATAGATAGCTTTACACAAATTATATTAACTTACACTTTTACAAATATGAGGCATTACGTGTCTAATAATAATACGTAACCAGTGGACCCATGCGAGGATTTTGCACTGCAGTCCAATATTTTTAGCAATATCTAATAATTCTGAGATGCAGGTTTAAGCTTTTAAAGAAAAAATAAGGAGAAAAATATCTGCAAAAATTAGTGAATCCAGAATATCATCTCATTTATTTGATCAAACTTATAATAAAAATTAATCAAAGTTAGCAAAAGGCATGCGCGAGCAAAAAAAAATAACAATCATATTTTAACTGCATTAGAGGATGACGTCACTCGCTTCGGGAAAACTGAGAAAAACCTTTCATTTATTTTATGAAAACAATGCTGATTTAAATTTGAAATAAATACAATTGTACTTCGATCGATTGATGGTATTTTTTTCTTCTAAACATTTCAATTTCCCTTTTTAATCATAAATGTAAACCAAACCCGTGCGCTGGCATCACCTTTTATAGATGTTATATTTATTAGTATTCTATGCACTGTGTATTACGTAAATAATGTACTCTTATTACGTATGCTCCGGTTGTACTTTTTTTTATCATTGTTGAGCATCACAAAATGCGGTATTTTATTTTTGTGGCAACACAAATTTGAGGAAAAATTTTCATTTCATTTATGAAAACAATGCCGATTTTATTTTTAATTAACAGCAATTTTTAATCAAAAAATATGTTTTAACGAAATGTTAATGTACTATGTCAAAATCCTGTTTAAAACCTTTCCATATGGTATCTCATTTATCGTTCTGTGCTTTGTATTTGCTTAGAAAAAAGGATGTTGACAACAGAAATAATATATAGGATTGATGAATGAACAATTAAAAAAAATGGTACAGCACACCCTATCCTTTTACTGCTTTTACCAAAAAAAAAGTTATAATAATAAGAAAATGAAGAGGACTATTATCACATATTATTAGAGATATGTTTCCTGCAATATTATTGTCTTTCTTGAAACAATAGATTTTTTTTCGACGAAGTATTTTATTTTCTTCACTAATTCTTCCTTTTTATACTCGAGGCAACGTACAGCAAAAAAGATTGATAACGACGTGATCATACATAACAAATCTTCTATAAATAAACGTGATGGAACCTAATTATTTTTATCTACAGTATTTCTCTTGCAAACAAACATTGAGAGAGAACATCCAATATTATCTGATACCCAGATTGTTGGAAAGAGTTGTTAAATACACCAATCGACACAGAATAGAGTCTTCTATATTTATTTCTGTATAAAGTAAGCTTATGAATCTGTATTCATATATTGAGTTACTGATAAAATTTTGTTTAAATTTTATTTCATAAATTGTGTAATTAAACAACTATTATAAAATTTATATATATAATATACACACATATATATATATTATTAATCCCAGCTTACAAAATATATGCCTGTTATCATTTAAATATGTCAAATCTAGAATAGCATTATAATTTAATTTAATTTAATGCCTGACCACTCGGCTGAGGGGATAGTATTATAATGGAACTTTTGTCTTTTAGTGAATCTGTAGCATTAGCAACCATGTAAAATGTCTACTATTGCTTATTTTTAATAGCTAGCTGACCCGCCCGGCGCGGCGTTGCCCGGGCAGACAAAAATATAACAATGGGGTGGACCTCATAAAAAAAGACTGAAAAATATTTATTTATACTAAAAACTTATAAACAAATTAAATAAGAGCTAAAATTCCAAAACAGTTACGTTTAAAAAATGAAACAATCAGGGAAAATTATTACACTTGCTTTTAAAGAATGAAAAGTTAAGAAGCAACGCGTATTTCGATTTTCTCTTCTTAATTCGGCGTCCTCTTCACTTTCAAGCATTCTCCGAGATCTTTTACGGGCATTTCTAATGATATTTTGAAGCTCCGGAACGTTCTAAATCAGTAATTTGGATTTCAGAAGCAACGCGTTTGTGCATGCAATGGTTATTAAGCCTATTTTGGCGATCGCTTATGCTCTGCGTTTGACGGCATTCTCGATGCAATCTATTTCGATTTTCTCTTCTTAATCCGGCTTATTCTTCACGTTCAAGCATTCGCCGAGATCTTATGATATTTTGAAGCTCTATAGTTGCAGCGAAAGAGCGAAATTTAAATAAACCCGATTTACCTCGGCCTAAATCCTGCCAAAGGACTTTTACACAATAACCAATGAGATGCATTTTATTCGGGCGTTGCCATTATTAACAAATAATTACGATTTCTGTGCCACGTATGATAGCGTGATATATATATAGATTATTCATTACAATTTCTAACACAGTTCAAAAGTGTTTATGGATTCTGCTTGTCTACCGTCTTTCCGCGCTCTAACTGTAGAAAATATGTTCGTATGGTCATGTAGTTGATATATATGTTTGTGAGGTTTAATATGGCATGTTCGCTATTAAAAATGAAGCTTGTAAGATTTAGAGTTCATTTAGAGGGAACACAAAATGATGTCGTTACAATATGGGCATCAGGGAAAAATCGTTGCGGAGTATTTTACTGATGTTTCACTATTTCGAGCATAATGAAAATGATATGAATTTCAGAGATGAACTGAAAGAAGTTTTCTGTAGAATATATAGTACAAAGCATTTATCATTCATTTGAAAAACCACATAAAAGAATTCGGTTACATTAATGCATACGGGTAACACATGTTTAAAATATATTTTAATGATGTTACACCATTTAAAAATAATGATATTGATATGCATTACTGAAGTTCACTTTTAAACGTTTGCTATAGATTAGGATGTGCTTAATATTTATTTTTCATTTGCAGAAACATACAAAGATATCGGTTACCGTACTATCTATTATCGATAATTGTTGGAAGTGCGTTTTCAGTTATGTTATAAGTTTTCATGTTTACCTAAATTTTCACATGCAACGTAGTGTGTATAAATTCTATAGATAATATATAGAGCTCTTCAAAAGAATTTGAAAGCATTACTCTGCATGAGCGTGAAACTCTTAAAGGTGCTTTTTGATCGAGTTATGTAATTTGAAGTTTAATTGTACTTAGAATTCTAATATATGTTTGTACAATACATTTAAATTCATATACAGGGCTACGAAACGAACTGGATACAATGCTGTCTTTTGATGGTAATTTCTGGAAGTATATTTTAAATAGTGTTATGCGGTTTTAGCATCTATTAATTTTTAATCTAATATGTGACGTGCCTAAAAATATGCAGATAGCATATAGGGTTGTACAAATATATTCGAGTAGCTTTCTGTCTATAGGCAGAAATATATGAAGGTTAATGTATGTTCAACTGTTTTATACGTTTTCTAATTAAACTAAATTTTAGCATACTATGTAGAATGTATGCAAATCCATATATTGTCTGTAGGACTTCAAAATTGAATTCTAGTACCTTTCGGCTATGGGCTGTAGTTTCTGAAATCTGGTTTTCAAATGTGTTAAGCATTTTCTAAATTATTTATTTAGACACCTTTTCACCTTATTAAAGGGTGAAGTTTCGTTAAAGTAATATCCTAATGTCACAAATTGTTTCATAATCTATGCTTGTAGCATAATGTTTCGTTCCTGTTTATTTTAATATCGAGAGATACATCTTATTCACTTGTAATTTTTAAAAAATATAATGAAACATTCTATTTTCTGCATAGCAATTAAAAAAGGGGATTTGTTCTCTGTTTTTTTTTTTTTTTTTTTTTTTTTTTTAGTTATCAAAAGTTTTAATATTTAACGTTTACATCAAAAGTTTTATTTATGATTAAGGCTTACAATAGTATTCTTTTTAAAAATTAAAACGTATAGGAAAGCGCGCTTCAGTAATATTTTTATTAAAAGAACAACCCATGTTCTAGATTCAAAGATTTTTAATAAAATTAATAAAATTAATAACTTGTGCGGCTTAGATCAGTAATTAAGAGTGATGAATAATTATTGAGTTTTTTTCCAATCTTATGCATTATGGAAGAACTTGTTCATAAATAATAAATATTTCTATTCGATATGATTGAACATTTTATAATGAAGCTAATTTTACAAAATATTCTGGAACAAAATCTTTAATGGTTGTATAATAAAGTGGAAATAGTGGTATTTTATGATTTTGAAAACAAATGTTTAAACCTATTTATGTAAAAATATATGGTTTAATAAATAGTTTTTATGTTTTAATTTTTCTTTAATACTTTGTTGCAAGACTAATGTTTATAATTATTTTATATTTAGTCCAGTCAATCTAGACTTCTGCCTGGAAAGTTTTGGAGAAGTTTTTTTCTCTTTCTTCCTTTATGTTTTTGGGTGTGCTGAACACGAATTTCAACTTTGCCACCTCGTATCTGGTCTCCTTAAAAAATTATAAGCGAAAAACCGTGAAAAAATCGGAGCTTTTTCGGTTTTTCTTTTGTGTTCCAAAAAGGGTTACATTTTTTTGAAAAGATTATGACACCAAATTAAACTAGAGAACATTTCCTACATTTCTCATATACAATGTTTTATTCTAAGATGAATAGTTTTTGCATACGTGTAAAGAAATTTTAGCGATATAATTGAAATTCCATCATCGGGGGGCCAAAACGCGATCCAATCACTATGCATCCACTTCAAACACCAATTTGAAGCTGTTTAGTTATTTCTGGTTGCATTTCAAATCTTTCTTCTTTTTCTTACCAAATTTTAAACCTTTTATAGCACTAAGAAAATAAATTGAAATCAGGTGATTAGGAAAGATATAAAAACACAATCACTCTGCATAGATGAGAGAACACATTTTTATTTTTCTAGTAATCTGATTTAAGTACAATTATAAGTATTGTAATTTTAATATAATAATAACTTATGTGGAATATTATAAATAGGAAAAAAGAGGAATGCAGTGTTGTTCTTTAATTAATGTCGTTTTGGTCGCTTTGAAGGGCCTGGTTGATGTTCTTCAACAGGATGTTCATCAGTATCTTCTTCTTCATCATTATCACTTGATGGCTCAGGTTGTGTCTCCACTTGACTTAAAATATCCTGTATTGGAATGTCAACTTCTGCTTCCAAGTCATCTTCGGTGATCAAGGAGCTGACATTGTCACAATGGCCATCGCAGTTAAGGAAGAGGAGCGAACAAAATAAACATGCTTTCCTACAACCACAAATTCCACTACAGTTTTTTTTTGCATTTGCAGAATAGTCTCTGGTACAGGAGGTTTGGCAGTTGTTATGAGTATGATGCCTCTCTTAGTTTTATTCCAGCCCCATTCCTCAGCATTTTTACTGTTACTTAGCCATAGCTGTACTTGGTGATAAACTCGCAGACAGTGATATCGAGCTGCACTTTCTGTTTCACAAATTAAGAGGAGACCTCTGATTCTATCTCGAAGGGTGGCATCATTATTGCTGGTACTTCAAAGCGTACTGCTTCATGGTACGATGAAAAATAACCCAGTGACGATAGCACATCAACCAGCTTGTGAGAACCAAACTTCTTATATAAACATGCTGCCAATCCAATTTGCAGTGGTTAAAGAAAGGATCTTGGTCTTACTGCAGTAATGATGCTGTGAGTTAGTGCAGTACTCCTCTTCTTCCATTTATCAAAGTCTCCTTTTCTTTTTCTCAAAAGCAGCGTCTCTGTGAAAATCTTTAGGGTTTCTGGAATGAGTGAGTCATTCTCTTTCAAAAACTCGTCTGGAGGAAGATACTGAGTAGTTTCGTAAACCTGAGACCGAATATCTTCATATGCTATCTTCACCGCAGTCTGGACAATACGACGTCGTTCTTCCTGGGAAGATGAGCATCGTTGTTGATACCTAACATCAGTCAAAATCTTATTACCTGTGTTCTTGAAGCAAACAACAGGTACCTTGTTTGCAGTTGTTGATATAACAATATCTTCTTTATACTTGTTTAGAAGGTGTGCTTTAACTGTTTTCACAGAAGGGCAGTATTCACCTGCTTTAATCTGGTTGGTTAATTCTTGTATAGAAAATTGGCATTGTTCTTCATTTTCCTCGAGATATGAAAAGATTACTTGCATGGCTATGTCTATGTCAGTGGCAAATGGACCTCATTTTCGCGACTCTGTTGGTTTTGCGTGCTGATACAGCTTTTTCATACATTTCAAATGATACTGAACATCAGCAGCAACCAAGTCATTCACGTGATCTAGTCTACGGATTATGGCGCGCTCCCACTTATCATCACGATTTTCAGCAAGTTGTTTAACTTTTTCTAGAACTATCAATGAACGAACTGTGTACACTATATTTTGTTTTGTTATATTTTTATGAATTTCTTCTGCTTTAAAGTGTGGTGCGATTTTTTCTCCACACAAAAAGCAATGAGTTCAAAACGAAAACTTTTGTACTGCTGAGCATAATTGGAGTTGGTTTTCAAAGCCTTGAGGAACCCTCTTCAAGTGGGCATCAATGAGCTTTTCGTTTGTGTACCTTTTACGGTATTTTTCATGGACCCTTAGAGACTCCTTGTTCGTTAAAAAATTCCTTTTTCGATCTTTTCGTTTTTCACTTGCTAATCTGAAGGACTCAACCCCTTTTAATTTCACTTCTGTTATTTTAGTTCCGTCTTCTAACTCCGTATCACAGATAAAAAACTTCTCTGCCATCAGGAATATCACTTCACGTCTCACACAACCGTTTATAACACATAATCTATAATTAAATGCACTTCACACATACTTTAAGGCAATACAAGTAATGCATAACTGACCGACGAAACGTCAAAAACAAACTGAGAGCTGAGCTTTCAAATTCAACATGTGCCAAAAAAAGCCCTGAAGGACGGGGGGAGGGGGTAAAGGTAAGGATGACCCTTGTTATATCATGTGCGTGGTGCCATGAGGGTGTTTCAAGGACACCTTCCCACGCGTTTTGCTAACTAAACAGCTTCAAATTGGTGTTTGAAATGGATGCATAGTGATTGGATCGCGTTTTTGCCCTCCGATGATGGAATTTCAATTATATCGCTAAAATTCCTTTTACTCGTATGCAAAAACTATTCATCTTAGAATAAAACATTGTATATGAAAAATGTAGGAAATGTTCTCTAGTTTCATTTGGTGCAATTAAATTGGTTTAACCCTTTCCGGATCACAAAGGAAAAACCGAAAAAGCTCAAATTTTTTCACGGTTTTTCGCTTATAATTTTTTAAGCAGACCAGATACGAGGTGGCAAAGTTGAAATTCGTGTTCAGCACGCCCAAAAACATAAAGGAAGAAATAGAAAAAAACTTCTCCAAAACTTTCCATGCAGAAGACTTTTTTGGTCTAAATTTACTGGACTAATTAGGAATATCTCGTACATGAAAGACTTTTTCATGCAACATCACGTACTTTCATCTATTTCAATTTCCTTTAATCCACAACATTACTCGTGTTTATTAGCCATGCTTCTATTTTTTTTTTATTATTATTCCATTTCGTAATGTGTTCTCGAGTAATTTACAACCGACATATTAATTTTATAAGAAATATTTATTTTTAAAAGTTAAAAAGTCTTAATATAATTCGAGAAATTACTAATTACAAAAAAATAAATGGGAATCGTCCTTTATCCAAAATATCTGATAAAGAAAAATCCAATGTTAGTAGGCTGTTATTTGAAAATAATCCTACTCCTTTTAAGCTGTTCATTAAATGATATTATGGTTTTGAAATCTGGGTATTATTCCAAAATATGCTTATTACGAAAAAAATAAATAAATGGAAAAAATAAATGCTGAAGAAAATTCACTTTTAGTAAATGTAAGAGAAATAATCTTACTGATATTAAACGATTTATTAAATAAAATCTCATTATATACTTTTGCACAAAGCATATTTTTTTACTTCATTTCATTTTTCGTCATTTAATAGAATTACGAAAAATTAATTAGAAATAGTTCTTTATCAAAATAACTGCTACAGAAAAATTCATTGTTGGTTGTTTCAGGAGAAAATAATCCTACTGTTATTAAACGATTCATTAAATAAAATCTTATATATACTTTTGCACAAAGACTCTTTCTTTTACTTCATTTCATTTCTCATCATTTAATAGTTTAAAAACTGTTAAATAGGATTTGAGCACTTTTGAAACAAAATAACTGCCATTCACTCTTGCAATTAGTTAAATGTTACAAATGAATTTCTCAATTATTTTTCCGTTATCACTACATTTTGTATAATTTAAACGATATAATTTTGTTTCAATTATATGGTTATATATCAACCAGGTTTATTTTGAAAGAAAGTTCTTACAAATGCGTATTTAAATTATTGAAATGATTTAACATTTCAATAAAATAACAGTAATAATGTTGTTCCGGATATACATGGATATATTTTGAAGCTTTGTTGATATTTCAAACATAAAATGACGATAAAAATATATATACTTGTTTAATTAATTTGAAACTGTGGATCACATGTTTTTTCAATTCAACATTTAATTGAATGCAAATTTTGCGTTCAGACGAAACTCAATATTTTATAATAAACTGAATTTAATTAGTTAATTATACAATTTCATAACGGAGTAACCGTTTCATGTAATTCAATTAAATTGCGATAATTAATTAACATGCAAATGAAATTCATTTTTAATAGGATTAACAGTATGCATTAAATTACATAACCCAGATATCAGAATACTTGACTCTCATGTGTATAATTTTAAATAACATGAATTGATGTAAAAATAATTTACACTTAAATATGTAAAAACTATATTTATCTGTTCATATTGTACCGTTGTAAATTGCACATTAGATTTACGAAAATATATGAAATATGTATTTATAGTGTCTTATTTTAAGATATAAAATTATTTTCCGAAATCCTTTGCGAAAATGTCATTCTTTTAATTGAACTTTAAGTGCGTAATTTTTACATGTACAGGCTAATGGAAACAATTGTAAAACATTTACTTTAATAAACTTTAATATTTACTTTAATAATTAATATATATCATGCAATAATATAAAACTGATAATGTAAGAAATGGTTTGGAGCAACTAACATGTTTCAGTTTAAATTCAATAATAATTAAGCAATTGTAATATCAACAAGAATGAAAAATCATGCTGCAAGCATAGATTATGAAACACATTCCCAGTCAGAAAACTGTAACAAAACTTCAACGTTAAATAAAGTGAAAGACGATATGTAAGTAAACATTTTCGAAAACATGTAACACATTGAAAAATACAGTTTTTGAAATTACATTCCATTGTCAAAAATGTAGTCGAATTATCTTGTGCAGCCCTGTATATAATCAATAGATGTGGATATATAGCATGATAAAATTTAGTTTTATTAGAATATTCACATTTAGCAATTTCGCAAATTGATGGAAATGCACTCGAAATCTTTTGTGCAGCCCTGTATATTATCTGAAGACTTTTGTACACACCACATATTAAGGGTGTATTCAAATCCAAACTGCTTAATTTGAGACACATGTTTAAATTCATTTTTGCACTAAAATGCCTCCAATTGGCAGGTTCTCATATTCAGAAACTTTATAATATCCGTATTGTCTCGATATTTTAATAAAGGCAGAATATATTTCAAAAAATGTTGTCAAAGTGGACATTTTGAACCAAATTTCCCGAAACGATAGCGCTGGAAACAAAAAAACATGATCGTACTGTGAAAATAATTGTCTGTAAATCAATTTCTAATTAATTGAACGAAAAATAAAAACATGGGGCCCTTATAAATCTCTTCATAAATCACGCCGCCAAGTTTCATGTTGTTACTTTTAAAAATGAGTCTGAGAATGTGTCTCAAAATTTTGAGTTGTTGAGCGTGGAAAAATATTTTTTTTGAATACCGCCTTAAGGTAAAACACAACTTAAAACTCACTCGCAGCAATTACCAACCGTAAACGACAGTGTATCTTTTTCTTTGCGTAGTCCTGTATATGAATTTATTTATATTCCACAAACTTCTATTAGTCTACTAAATATCGTTCAGTAGGAAAATGAGTAACACAATTAAAAACTACCCTTAAGCACTTCACTCACATAGTCTGTAATACTTAAGGATTCCCTTGTGTAGTCCTGTATATGAACAACCGAGTTTATAAACACACACGTACTATGATAAAATTTAGTTAAACTTAAAAACGCAAACGAAAGTTGAAATCGCACTTATCACACATAGACTCTAAATATCGCACATGTACTTTAACCGATATCTTTTGTGTATCCCTGTAAATAAACGCAATGCACACCACTCAGAGTAATTTATAGTGCACCTTAGAAATGTATATAATTTTCATTGTGTTTGAAATAGTGAAATGACACTAAATTACACTGCAAACGATTTTTCCGCATAGAACAATGTGTGACAGAATTCTTTTGTTTGACCCTGTAAATGAATAATAAATGTTTTGCATCCCATGTTCTACAAAAAGCATGTTTTAATGCGCTTCATAATTATACATCAATTCCATCATGTTTCCAGTGGCGTAACTTCATCAAAATCCACTTGAAACGATTATTTCCCATTGACTGTAATGTAACGGAATACTTTTGACTGTCCCTGCATCCCTGAAAAAAAAAATAAATAAAATAAATAAATAAATAAATAAAACCCTCTAAATGCTACACACTTCAGTTGAAATAGGGAACATGCTATAGTAAACGACAATAACATACAAAAATTTCAGGGCGATCCGGGTATATTTACGCAAGAGCACGGACAGACGGCAGACGGTCAGCCGGCAGACAAACCAAACTCATAAACACTTTTCAACTAGGCTGGAAAGTTTTAAATACGTGTACTTTTTATGATATTTATTGAATTTTCAAACGGATTGAAATATCTTAAAATGTTGAACAAACTGGTGTGATACATGAATATAAAAAAAATATAAATAAAAACATCTTAATAACACCATAAATTAAGAAAGTAAATTAATGCTGCATCTCGATATAAAATAGGAAAGAAATCCTTGAAATTGGAAAGATTTCAAGATACGATCTTTCGTACTTGAATTATCTCTTCAATTTAAAATGTTGGAATTTGAACAGATTTTGTAGAGTGTGAAATTTTTAAAGCTTTGACAGCTCTTTTCTTATAAAGTGTTTAACAAATAGAATTACTATTTATAATTTCATCTGATGATATTTTCAGAAATACAGGCATAAAACTTCTTAAAAAAACATAATTTTAAGACATGCATTAGGCCTTTTGAAATAACTTTCTCTTTTTTCTTCAGGTACAAAAAAAGACGTGCTACTACTTTGAAGGCAGGAGAAAGAGTGATAATCTGAAAAATAAATAGTCTTGCTCCTTCCGTCAAAATAGTGGCCCATTTTCTTTGCGCCTGAAGAAGCAAGACAAAGGTCCTTCGAAACATCTTACGCATTTCTTAATTTTATGGTGTTTTTAAGCAGTTTTTAGCCTTTATTTATTGAGTAATATATAATTATAAATTATCACTTGCAATAATACAAGATATGTTTCAGTGCTATATCAAGTGCATGTGCGTTTAAATAATCAGTCTGTCTTATTACTTCTAAATGAAATTGGAATAATAATATTCTTTGCTATATATTTAAAGTCTTTAAAATTAGGATCTCCTAATTCTCAATTATAATCATTTTATTTCATGCACAACTACTTTAAACTTAGTTTGAAGTTTTTAAACTGCAAGTATTATATCATGTGCATACTTGTATTTGCGTTCACATGCAAGTAGTCTAGAAATGTGTGGAATGGAAGGCACAATTAAAAATAAAATTATGTAAAATTTTTAGTATGTTTAACCTTTTATAAAATATTTCCAAGCAGTTTTCGTATTCTAAATGAAAATGTGAATCAATAATCTTTTATGTATTCTTACTGATACTAATACACAAAGATATAACACACAGAGTTAAAAAAGAAAGCGTACAAGAGTTTAAATATGAAGTAAGTGTATCATGTGTATTAAATGTGATAAAATTATACTTAACATATTCTGAATATGACTAACATCTCCGTCCATATAAGACACTCAATACATTGGAAATTGTCGAGAACTATGTATGACTTCACTGACCAAATTATTGTATTAATATAATGTTTACCGATTTGATAAATGCCATATTATTTGTACAAAACAAAGTAAGACAATTGAAGATTTTTCTTCAATATCATCATTGATGTTAAACGTCAAAATGAAAATCCCCATTTGGTTTGGAATGTCATCGTGGGTTCCACTGAAATGTTTTTATCTTTCTTGCCTTCCATTATGTCTTTTGAAATGCAAAATTTATTTCAATAATTTAGCAGTATATATGTATTTAAATGTTGCAACCAGTGGTCGGAAAACTAATTTTTTTTTGTAGCGAACTTAACTGCAACTGCTCTATCTAAAATGTTGTTAACTACGACTAGAAGTACTTGTTATAGCGGGAATGGAAACTACTCTTCAAAAGTAGTCACCACGTTGCTATATTCTGATTTTGTCAAATAATTCAATCTACCTTCACACAGACAACACGGAATGGAATAACACAGTGTCCTTTCATGTGTCTACGGGGATACAATCAAATAAGTTCAATATATCCAAGGGTATTGAAAAACTAAGAAAAATAAAATGGAAGAAAATGTTGGAAAAACATGAAAATCCTTCAACAATAATGGCGGATGGTCTCTCAGTAATTATTTGTAGAAGCAGATAAGGCCACTTTGCGCTTTCTTTCATATCATACATATTAAACGAACAAGCAATTTTCGGTGAGGACGATCTCAAAAACGCGTGAAACGATTTTCACAAAACATGCCTTCATTTTTAAATCGAGCAGGAGAAAACGACCTAGATAGGTCCCCAATTCAAGAAAAATCGTTTTGGCTGGTTGATACAAATTTAGCATTGAAAATGCTTCTTACTCAAATCAAAAATTTCTAAAATAACTTTCACAACACGTGTATACTATAGTGATTCGAGCTTGAGAAAACGATATAGCTAGGTGACTAATTACGAGAAAATCGTTTTGACTGTCTAAACCGAACTCAGTACTAAAATACTGCTTTAAATCAAAAAGCGTTCCGACAATTTTCTTGAAATGAGCCTTTTTCAAATACCCGAAAACCATCTAACTAGGTCTTGAATTCGAAAAAAATCGTGATGATAGCTTTAAGCAATTTTTTATAATGAATCTACCGTAATTGTAGTTTTCGCCAATACTACCAATGATTCATCATCAAAACGATTACGGATGATCTCGAAAAAAGCGCTGACAATTTTTAGGAAGTTTGCTTTCTGTACTAAATAAAGCTCGAAAAGACGGTCCTGAATTTTTCAAAATTCGCTTACAAAGAATCTAAAACAGTACGGACGAGTTTCATGACATAAGACTTGTATACTAATTTTACTATAGTTATACTTTCAAATGCTAATATCATCGATAAAGTTACAGCAAACTGTTTCAAAAAAGAAAATATGAAGAAATGTGGGAACGAGCTACCATCGTGCCCTCAAATACAGGGTAATTATAAAAAAACTATCCAGACATTTGGGCCTCTAACTATCATACCATTTACAGAAACTGAATAAAATCTTGGCAAAAGGTATTTTGAGGTATGCGCTCAAGAATGATATGGAAAACAACAGTGTCACTCAAACAGTTACGGTTACAGTGAGAAAATTTCGAAAAAATCAAATGGCGTGATCTCCATTGTGAAAAACCCTAAATAGCGTTGGAACGGCAACTGTAGCTTGAAAATAACCGGAACTAGGCAAGGGAAAAGTAAAAAGGACTTTGCCGTGCACCAGAGCATTAATTTTTGTTTCAGTTACGTCACACGTCACACCGTTTCTTAGGATGATATCCCAGCCTGATTAGTTCTCCACAAAACGAGAAGAAGAAACCAAGAAACGCAAATTTCGGGTTCTATGTAAGACAAAGTCATGACTGATGTCGTCACGCTAGGTGAAAGAAAAGGCACTGCGAAATGCGAGCCGCGTATGTTCCTTTCTGCCATTCCGAACAAAATGCCGCTTTCAGGGAAAGAACGTGGGGAAATCGTAAAGATTTATTACCTGAATGGACAAAATGCCGCAGAGACATTGCGTGTTTACCGCAGAAACCATGGATTACGGCGAGGTCCGTGCACTGTCAAAGCTGTACGGAACTTGATTCATAAATTTGAAGACACTGATTGCACATGCGATCGACCTCGGTCTGGACGACCTTCCGTTCCTGTGGAAGCTGTTGCAGAAGTCCATCAGGCGATAAGCACATTTCGTCCCGCAACTGCACGAGGTGTTTCACGTGTTCTGGATCTGGCGAATGCAACTGTGCAAGATTCTGCGCTCTGTTCTAAACATGTTTCCGTATCGATTTCAGCGTGTCCAGATGTTGGAAGCGGGAGACTATCAATTACGGCTGGATTTTGCAAATCAATTCCTTATCCGGTGTGTTGAAGATAGTAGCTGGCTTTTACGCATTCTGTGGACAGATGACGCGCATTTCTCGCTAACTGGTAACGTGAATTCGAAAAATTGTGTGCACTGGGCAGAGAATAATCCACATGATGTGCATGCACGTCCATTACACGAGGAAAAAGTGACTGTGTGGTGTGATATAATGAGTACGTTCATCCTCGGCCCTTACTTTTTTGAAGAGGTTACTGCCGGCGATCTTCACACGTGTACAGTAACGAGTGCTCGCTATCTGGACATGTTAACTCATTACGCGATTCCCGCATTGCAACGGCAAAATGCTCTATCTAAAGTTGTGTGGATGCAAGATGGCGCTCCTCCACATGTCGGGTCTTCAGTCAAACATGTCTTAACTCAACAGTTTGGTGACAGAGTTATCTCCCGCCATTTCCCGTTTCCGTGGCCACCAAGGTCTCCTGATCTGACACCAATGGATTTCTGGCTGTGGGGATATCTGAAATCCAAAGGGTATCAGTTTCGTCCTCAAACTGCATCTGATTTGAAAAATGCCATCAGAACTGCGATTCAAGAGATTCCTATTGCCATGATACGTGTTGTAGTGCTATCCACCATCAGCCGCATGCAAAGTGTCATCGTGTGTGAAGGAGGTCATGTGGAAAATTTGTAAAACACAATAAAATGTTTTATTTTATGCTGCTTCTCTGTCCTTATTAGTTGTCCTCACTTTTAGCCTATCTACCGCCTGTGATTTTCATGCTACAGTTGCCGTTTCAGCGCTATTTAGGGTTTTTCACAATGGAGATCACAATCCAATACAAAAAACTGGGTGTTGCCATTTGATTTTTTCGAAATTTTCTCACTGTAACCGTAACTGTTTGAGTGACACTGTTGTTTTCCATATCATTCTTGAGCGCATACCTCAAAATATCTTTTGCTAAAATTTCATTCAGTTTCTGCGAATGGTATGATAGTTAGGGGCCCAAATATCGGGATAGTTTTTTTATAATCACCCTGTATAGATGTCAGCAAGATAAATTCTGACATTAATGAGAAGTCTCCTGCAGAGTGTAAAGTGTACAAGACCTACGACTCACTCAAAGACCTATCTGAATTAAAATGTGTCGGCGTTTGCAGCAGAATTTTTCAACTGCATCAACAAAAGTGCCACCTCATGAGTTCAAACTTAAAAATCACATAATTATCACTCTATTTCGCGATTTAAATGTAATCGATGGACATCGAAATGAATTGAGAAAGAACTGTACAATGATAAAGATTGTACAATGATTAAAGTAAAAGTTGTCATTCGACAATATTCATGTCCGGATTCATTCCGCGAAATACTCTCGATTCAAGCAGAGGTCAAAATAAATGAATGTAGAATCTCCGTATTGCTTGCTTTTCCTCTATCTTGTTAAATGGACAATTTTTAGAAGTTACAAGGTAATTACCGATGACTGGTTGCTTGAACTCATTAAAATACTTGCTGTATGTCAACAAGGGCTGTATAATATTAATTCCGAGTGGTATAATAACTATGCCAATAAGGCGATTGAAAAAATCGACATTAAAATCCAGCATTCAATCATGAAGATCCAATAACGAATAAGACTACAAATGTTGCAAGCAAGAGAACTAATTTGTTTGGAGGGTCAGCACTTGGTTTTATCAGCAAATATAAATGTAAAAATCTATTACTTCATATAATACAATGTTAAGTACTGGATCTGTGATTTATCATCGACATACGTAAATTGTTGCGCAGAACTCAATTTGAACAAAAGAAGTAAGTTATGATCACCTGGTTTGTAAAATGGCAAACTTTGCTTTATCTCTATTAGCGCTAAAAAATAACGTCACTCAGCACTACAAAGTACTGATTTTTTGTATCCTGAAACACGCTACATTCCATTTTTTTTGTAAATGTAGCGTGATACACTCTAAAATGCTAGAGGAAGGAGCGACTACTGAAGTTTCACCCCACTTTTAATGCGCTACTTCCGATGACTGGTGGCAACCTTTATTTTTATAGGCAAAAAGCAAACTTGTATCATAAATCCATGTTTTTGGACAGAGAAATCACATTTTTTCACTTAACTAAAAGGTGATGTCTGATTAAAATAAAAACAATCTAGCTGTTGTATATTTCCTAAAATGCGTCCCATAAGCTTATAGAAAGCCATGTTTTTGGATTTAAGAGGTAACTAAACGAGTCAGAAAGACGAAATAAATTATGTAAATATATAAAGATGAAAGAAAAATAATAAAATACTTAGACAACTTTTAACAGTCATAGATTTAGTATAAAAAAACAAGAACGAAAAATCATGCGTCAAACATAGATTATGTAACACTTTCCAACGCTTCCAAAATAATTTTACAAATCATGACCGTTTAATAAGCTGAAAGATAACATCTATGTAAACAATTTGGAAAACGCATAACATATTTAAAAACGTAATTTCAGGAATTTCCAACATAGACAATATTCGGAAAATATCCGAATACTTTTATTCAGCCCTATATAGGATCAATAGATTTGTATATATACTACATAGGATTCTCAATTTTAGTCTAGTTAGGAAACACGTAGCACAGTTTAAAATTCTCCTTCTGGAGTTTCTATCAATAAACGGAAATGTGTTCGCGAACTTTTGTGCTACCCTGTATAGGATCTACAGAATTTATACACACAAAGTAATAGACAAATGTGAGTTAAATTTAAAATCGCGTTCAGCAACTTAAAACGCACTTCCAGGAATTATTGTTAACAAACAGTAGATAATTCTTTTGTGTGTCGCTGTCAATATACGATTTCTGCTATATACACACTATTCTGTAGTAAGCCTCTTGTAATGCACCTTAGTGATAGATACAAATTTCAATGCGTTTAAAATAGTGAAACATTATTTAAATAAACCACAGACGATTTTTCTCCATAGAGGTAATGTAACGGAATTCTTTTGACTGTCCCTGTAAATTAACTCTAAGTGATATGCACACCCTATTCCTTATTAAGCTTCTTGTAATGCACCTTAGTGATATATATATAAATTTCAATGCGTTTAAAATAGTGAAACATTATTTAAATAAACCGCAAAGGATTTTTCCCCATAGACCACAATGCAACGGAATTCTTTTGAGTGTCCCTGTAAAAAAACTATAAGTGCTACACACTTCCGTTGAAGTAGGGAACATGCTATACATAACGACAATAACATATAAAAATTGCAGAACACGGACAGCACGGACAGACGGCCAGACAGCCATCCGGCCAGACGGCAGACAAACCGAAGTCATAAACACTTTTCAACTAGGTTGGAAAGTGTTAATAAAAACGAAAATGCTGTCCCAAATATATATAGACAACCGGTGTTAAAAGCTGATTTAAGTAGTGCTATCCAAAATTTGCATATTCCAAGGTCAGTTTCTTGTGATGCAATACTTTCCTGAGATAAAAGCGAATCTGTCTTTCCGTTTCCGACTGTTTGCGATGTGCCGTTTTCCAAAAATGAAATTTTGTAAACCTGTCGTTTAAAGGCTCGTGGAAAGGATGTAAAGATGTGAACATTGCAAGAAAAATAGGATGCAGCAGGGTTGGTATTTACAGAATTCTGTGAAAAAATGGACAAATTTGAAACAAAATCCCGTTCTGGAACACCAGAGAAAACAACTGAACGACAAGCTAAAGAGATTTTGCGATTAGTTTCAACCCAGAACCTGTCTCTACGGTCAGTTTCTAAAGAAGAAGCGATACAGTATCAAAATCCACGGTCCATCGATGGCTACAGGCAAGTACATTTCTTGATTATAACAAAATACGTCGTTCGCAGAATTTTACAAAACGGCGTAAAGACGCTCGAGTTCAACGCACCCGAAATAACATGAATTTGACAGATAAATACAGGGTGATTTTTTTTAAGTTGTGAAAGTAAACAAAAGAACCACTGATCCAAATGACCAGAAATTTCGCCAGTATGCTCCCAAAACAATGGGAATTTTTTAGGCGTGGTTAAAAAAACTTAAAATCGCACCGACAGATGGCGCTGTACATGCAGTAAATTCGGGAGACGAACTTGAGCCCGATACATGCACATTGGCGATAAAAACGTGAAGTACGCACACCTCGTGTTCATTATTCTACGGATATCCTCGCACTGACTGTGTCATTGACGTACCGTGCGTTGTTAGTGAAACTGTATTATCAGAATAGTTGCAGCGCATCAACTGCTCTTGGGAGATTTAGGACACTTAAGAATTTAAGAAAAGGTCGAATGACGACAGAGGAACTACGGAAGATGGTTTCTCAAAGTACGGTCCATTGTTTTCCTCCTATTGACGGTATTCTTTGTTTCTGCTAACTTACAGCGCCATCTGTCGGTGCGATTTTAAGTTTTTTTTAACCACGATTAAAAACTTCCCATTGCTTTGGGAGTATACTGGTGAAATTTCAGGTCATTTGGATCAGTGGTTCTTTTATTATAGGGTTATTTTCACAACTTTAAAAAATCACACTGTAGTTTAGTGTTCTTTTCTCTGATGAAAATAAATTTAATTTAGGTGGCTCCGATGGATGGGCAAATTACTGACACGATATTCGCAAGGAACCACCAACTTTGTCCGCAGACAACAAGGAGGAGGTTCGCTCATGGTGTGGGGAGCATTTTCATGTAATGGAACAACCGATATTGCTTTTTTGAAAGCTCGTCAATGTTCCGAAGATTACAAGAAAATGCTTGAAATACAGTTACTTATATTTAGAAAATTGCCAGGTGGGATTAAATGGAAATACCAGCAAGACAATTGCTCCATTCACGTGTTCAATTATGCAGTGGTTTAGACAAAACCGAGTAATTGTTATGGACTGGCCAGCTATAAGTCCGGACCTCAACCCAATAGAGAATTTCTGGAGGATACCAGCTAGAGACGTATATGCTAATGAGCATCAATTTGCAGCGGTTCAAGATCTAAAGCTGCAAATAGAACAAAGTTGGTTTTCTTTAAAGGCAGAACTTCCCCAAACTCTTGTTTTTAGTATACCTGATCTAGTTTTTTATATGATTAGAAAAAAGGCTTGAAATGAAAAAAAAAATTAGTTGTCTACGCTATTTTTTTTCGTTATAATGTCTGTGATTAATGTATGTGTAATATTATTTTAGTATAATATTATTATTGTATTGATTTTACTTATAATTATAAATTGTTTTGAAAGTGTTACTCCTTTTTTCAATTGTAAAATGAGAAAACCCCGTTGACTATAAACTTTTGGGACGCACTGTATAACAAACTTTCTCGTGTTATTATTTTTAATTGTTTTCATTACAAAGAAATACACAAGTTATGATTCAGATGAACAATTTTTAAATAGGCTTCTTTAAAAATTCTCACAACTTCTAATGCCTATATTCATATATTACTAGTGCGTAATACTAATTAAATTATTTAAAAGTTAAGTGTCTAGTACATATGTAATTTTGTTATGTAGATATATGAATGTTTTTTGTTAACATTGGGGAATCCTCGAGTATTCTTATTTAATTCTGTAATTCTTGTTTGTTTACAAAAAAATTCTCAATTTCTTTAATGTGTTTCCCTGTAAAAGGGTCATATCTAGCTTTCATTTGAAGAGAGTTAGCTCATTTATGAAAGTTTGTCCGTAATAAATTAAATTAGTAACTATATAATTATGTAAATTAAATTAAATTAGTAACTATATAATTATGTAAATTAAATTAAATTAGTAACTATATAATAATGTAAATTAAATTAAATTAGTAACTATATAATTATGTAAATTAAATTAGTAACTATATAATTATGTATTTTTATTTTAAAAAAAGAATGACAATTATGCATTTAAAATGTGTTATCATTAAAAATTCGTAACGCACTACACTTTCGAAAAATAGCTGGAATGTTGGATGTATAAATGCTAACGATACACGATTTTACACAAAATGTCTTAAACAAACAGCAAAAAAATTCTTCTATAAATGTGCTAGATGTATATTCCGGATTTTCTTAGACTTTTAACTTTATCGTTGACTGTTCTGGTTCAGTTCAAAGGCGAAAGAACTTCAATTCAATCAGAATATAGTTGAAAAAAGAACTACAAATATATGTCTCCAATCTAGAACGTGTGCATACGAAGTACTCACAAAGCTCCTCTAAGTATTTTTAATAAATATCGTATACTTGTTTGTTATAGGGGCCTTGGCATAACTCAGTCTAAAGAAAGTGCAATTTCGAACCAAATATCGTAAAAAGTAAAAAGAAAAAGACAAACGCCAGGCACTGAAAATATTTTTAATTTTGTATGGCTTATTTATGTTGATATATGTTATATATTTTGTATTACATTATTATTTATGTATGTACTAAATAACTCCCCCATAAAGGTATGCATTAAGTTATGTAAATATTGCACAAATTGGGTTTACGTTTGACATATTGACAATTATTTCATAAAAATATATAATGATCTTATGCGATTTCAAAATGTCAATAGAGGTTGACAGAAATTGCTTTTGAAAAATTAGATTTTCTCTCCAAATTCAACTTCTCAGTTTTCTCTATTGTGACAATGCCCTTATAACAAATTACCCAATATTACATCATATCAATAAGAAAATACTTTCAGATCTCTATTTCAGACGTGAATATATTGAAGTTAGTCCTTTGATAGAGACATTGCATTTTCCGTTTTGAAATTTAAACAAAAATTTAGTTTAGCATGGTAAAATGTTTAACACTGGAGAATATGAAATCCTTGTAACAGAATTAATTTAGACTACTGGAAATATAATCTGAACAACGGAAGATTTTCTGAATATGTATACTTTGAAAGATTTATTCTAATAATTTTATAACATTTATTTGTGAATATATCATTTTAATAATACATTTTTTAAAAATTAATTATTATGATATTCACAATAGCATTTGCAAAACTTGGTAAATTATTTAACCGTCAATATTATTTTTCAAAATCTTGAAAATATTTTGTATTGTTTATTTGACCTTATACAAGCCGTTGTAAAATATTGTACCTTTTAAGATGTTAATTTCGAATCTTTATCCGTTGAGCAAAAAAAGTTTACATGAAAATAAATAATATCGGATTTTTTTTTCGTGTTGATTTTGGATTGAAAAACTAATTAATACACTGTGAAAACAACTCTGGAAATTTTCCGAAAATCATCGGCAGCAAAAGTGACTTTTGTTTCAGAAATGTTTCGTTAATTCTCGGAAATATCTGATTTCCGAGATTTCTGAAGATAAATAAATGGTTTTCAGAATCGTGGGTAAGGCAAAAATGTTATATTATAATTTTGTAAGCCGTCTTGCTAGATCAAGTATTATAATCTTTTTTACAATGTGTTGACTTGTATGTAATATATAATTTTTTCTGTTCGGAAATATAGTACAAAATGAAAGCATGTGTTTATATAAATATGTTTATAAATGTATAAGTGTCACAATGGTGCCTATCTCATGACTTTTTTCAGGACCAATGTTATATATAAATACATTCAACGTGAGAATATTTTTATCTAGTAAACAACGGAAACAAATAAATTGATCTATGTAATCAGAAATGTAGTCTTCGACATATCAAAGCACATTTACTTCTCTAGTATTTAAGAAATAAACAAGGAACAACAGCTTAAAAATTTTCAAAACAATTTCACTTCCCTGTAAAACATAAATTATAAAGAATTATTGAAGTTTACTGAAAATCTCAAAGTAAATACAGGTTTAACTTGAAAATAAGCTAGAACTGACTTGGTAATGGAAAAATAAAAAATAAAAACTAATAATGCATAATAAATTCAGTTTTTGAACCGGAAAATTATCCATAGAATTTTTCAACTTTGCAGATCTACATAAAACGTGACTACATTAAAACACATACGTGTTTCATTTTATTGTTTACTAAAATGTAGTGCAATAAAAAAAAACATGAAAACAAACGGTATTCTATTTTTGAAATGTTATGTAATAGAATTATTTTTTATCAGATAATTACACGACACGTATGATCATAATAGTTTTATACCATACAGTAATTTAACAGAAACAATAAATAGATGCCATTTAGTTTCTTAATATAACAGGGGATCCAACCTGAGTTCTTGGATTACAGAACATACCTAACAGTGTACAGAATACAGGTGAAAATCATTTCTTATTCAAAAATAATAAATTTGAGCATTTAATATATATTTTATTATTCTACACTTAGAACACCTAAAAGCATTTTTATTTGAAAAATATCAATTATTTATTTAATAAAGTTTTGAAATTTATTGCAACTGCTATTTTCTTAATAGCAGCATGCCAGTGGTTAATAGCAAAACAAATTTCCTATAGAACTTATATAGCATGGATTTCCCCATTTATAGCAACCTTTTGTATTTCTATCAAGTCTACCGAAAATGTCTGTCCGATAATATTATCTTAAGTTTCAATACGCAAACACGGGTTCATTTTAAATATATATAGCTGTCTCTCTTTATCATTACATTTATACATATGTGCTCTCTTGAATGAATGAAAACAAAGGTGTCTCATGTCATCATTACGTGAGGCGCGATCGGTTAAACATGGCTACTAATAAAGTATATTTACGACTCTGTATTTTGTAAGAATTCCAACAAGAAATAATTTCTACAGAAGCTTGTCAAAATTTAATGAAATTTTTTCGTGAAGCAGTTTTGAATGTACGTGCAGGAGATGGTTCCAAAAATCTAAAGTAGGTGATTTCGACTTTAATGATTAGCCACACTCTGTGCGGCCATTTTTGATCGATGGCGTTATTGTCCAGACCATGCACTGAGCTTCATATATAACAGGAGTCTTCCTATTTCTCAACATGATTTCCAGTTGTCAGCGCGGAAGGATACAATGACGATCATTTTAGTTCGCATTCATAGGAAAAAAATGATGTTTATCACATACTTTACATGATTAGAGAATAATTTATTATTTAGTTAAGTATAGCTTAATTAGAGAAGCATAAACTAAGATAATAGTAAATGAGAACAATATTATTTAACATTGACAACGAGGACTATATTTTATCATTTGCCTTGCATGCATGACTTACGTTGCAAGCTTCTGGGCGCCGAGTCAGAATTCCTATCCTGTTATATATGGAGCTCAGTGACACCATGGCAGAGCAAGAACCTTTTCTGACAACATTGGAGATTGCAAAAAAGTGTAACTCTGCTCAACAAACAATTTCGGACCATATTCGAAGAATGAAAATGCATTGTTTTCTTTCACTTTCCAAACGGACAAAATATTCCAGTTGACATAATTTATTTCAGTGTTTCTGCATGTAGCTCATTTACATATCTGTACAGTTTGTGTTTTAATTAATTATATATTTATTTATGTAATTTCAAATTCGTTGTGGAATATTATCTGAAAACAAATGCTGAACTATTTATATAGATTTAATTGACAGTTTAGTCTTCAATAATCGAGTTGCACGCGATAGAGATAGATTTTTTAAACAATTCATGCTTGAATTAAAATAAAATCAGTAAATTCAGGTACAGTTTTCAAACAAATTAAAATTAAATGTATATATTTTTAACGATTTGATGGTGTAAAAGTTTGAAATATGCGATGCTTATAAGTAATTAAATTTACGAAAAAAAAGAAAATAGGTTGCTTTGATTCTTGTAGCTGTTGACATGATGTCTGTGTTAGTCACGGACATGTTCTAAAAATTATAATCTCATCATAAAATCACATGTAAAAAATGCAAACAAGTCTATGACTCTTTTACCGTAAAAGATCTGAGATCGTGTAAAACGAAGTTTAGCTATCGTATTAACTATGAAAATTTCATTCATAAATCACTCCTAGTCTTTACATTTTTAGTTAATGATTATTTTGTGACTTGGCAATTATACAGTACAAGAATGTTACAACAGTATATATTTAGCCTTAATCAAATAATACCAACCTATCCTATAACATAGCAAGGTGTACCAACGTATTTTTGCACTGACATTCCCTGATTTTATTTAAAATTCATGAATTTTTGGAGCGCCACTGCTGGCGAATCTTTTTTACTATATATTTGTTGCAGAATGTCTGTTAGTTGTTTGAATGTTTTTGCTTCTTGTTCGTATGTTTTTAGCAATTGAGTTGCAGGACCGACTACTCTTGTAAATAATACAAACAAACACCTTTAATTTCTCCTCCCAACAATATAGACCAGCTAATCTATCGAGCGCCGTTTTAAAATCTCCAATCTCTTTAATTTTTTTAAAAGTTGAAAAAGATGTATAAAAAATTATAAATTGAAAAGATTGTTTCCGTTACGTATTAGATCGTGATACAAGGATTCTGGAACATATTTTGTTTCGGCTTTATCTAAAAAAAAGTCTGAGATATGGTAGTTTGAAATTCTATGGTGGTTGACATTTTGAAACAATCTGATTTTTGTTATGCTATAACTCTCATGCTGAAATTCGCATTCAAATTCAGTATTAACGAAAACCGGGATTCAATCTTCTATAATTCTATAATTTTAGCTTCGGGGGTTTGAGAACAATAAATTGAATTTTTAAAAACATTTACTATGAAAGTTACCTTTTCCTCCCGGTAGAGGCCGGGAGGACTTTTTTATCTCGAAGTTTAGCATAAATATATTAGTACGAGTTATTTATTAAATGTTAAATGACTTCGATGCCTTTAACAATTACATAAATATATATAATATTATATTACTGATTTCATTAATTTCATTCACATTTAAACTGTCAGACTTACGTCCGCCTTGTTAATTTATAATTTTTTCTTAAGTACGAACAAACTAAAGTAAAAATTAAGGCTTAGTTATAAATTCCATTTGCTCGAAATTTTATAAAATCCTTATTTACTCCCAATTACTATTTTAAAAAGTTATTTAAAAAAACTCCAACTTAAACATTTGAAAACTCTTTTTTTTATGCACTAATAAAAAATTTTCTAAGTTCTTTTAAATACCTATATGTAAGATCCTACAATCAGAACAATACTTTAGGAAAATATCAGAATATTTTTTTTAATATTTTCTTTTATGTTTAAACAATATTTTTTTCTATCGCGTTACTTTTTTTACTTTGTTAAGTTCTTTTAACAAAACACATTAGCATATAATTTATGCTTGAAGAATTTTTTACATAGTAGTTTGCCCGTAAACAAGAATGTATATTTCTTTTCAAATCATGTATAAAAATATAGTAGGTTTTACGATTTTTTCTGAATGTAAAAGAATTGTGGAACACATTATTGGAAAAACAAAGAATGTTGTATTCAATTATGGAATAAAATTAACATAAGAGGAATTTTAATTTCAAATTGAGGTTTGTTTTTAGTTATAAAGAAAGAAGTTTATAACATTTGATGTCAGAAATTGTTTTAACAAATATTAAAGTGTTTCCAGCATAATCATAAAATTAGATAAGACAAAAATAAATAAAAAAGTTTTATAAATTATACACTAATATTTTTTTATTCGTCACTATTACTTATTATATGATACGAAGTATGTTACTATAATACATTCAATAAAATCAAATATTTTCCAAATTTAATGCACTGGCAAATTTGGAGTAATTATCTTAAAAATTCAACAGTTTAACTCTGTTTATTTATTTATTACCTTTTGACCTATAAAACATACAAACTTACAAAACGAACTTTTCATATCACTGTTACCTCAGGTAAAGTTTTAGACACACTGTTAAAAATTTTCAGCAAACTGTCAACATTTGACCGTTTTTATAGAAAACGGTTACATAACCGCAATTTAACACTATCTTGACATTAATATGGGCAATAATATAGTCAGAACAGAGTTAAATTACGGTTTAGGTAACCGTTTTCTCTAAAAACGGTCAAATGACTGGACAGTTTGCTGCAAATTTAACAGTGCAGTTTTAAGAAATCGAAATAATGCATATTCTTTGCTAATCGTATTTTCAAAAATAAAGCTATGGAACTAATTATTTTTAAAGATTTATAAATAGTGCTCTTTTTGTCAAGAGGGGTTTTTTCTTAATAAATTAATCAAGTCATAAATGATAACGAAAAGTACAATTTTAGTAATCAAGGATTACATATACGGGAAACTTTTGTTAATCATTGGAATATAATATGCCAGTTTTTGACAAAATGTCATAGAAAATATATCTTTCTACATATAATAATACTTAGAAGGCTGAAATTACATTTCATGCTAGTACACATTAGACTGTCATACATAATTTGAAAACGTATAACTTACAAACTTATCTAGATGATCGTAATACTTTGGTCTTTTGTTTTTCTTAAAGAACATGTTTCTGTTTTAAATAAAATAACTAGAAACTAGATATTTATGTATTTACATTTAAGTGTTACAATATTATCGATCATTCTGTCAAACGTAGAAATCCTTTTCATAGATTATGTAGTTTTTCAATTGATCCATTCAGCAATCCACGTTTCCATATCTACGTAATTGTTTGACTGCCTAAGAGGGAATGCTCTACGAGTAAACTAAGTCTGCAGAGCATAGACGTCAGCACTGTCCTCTTTAATGAGGTCTTAAAAAGAAAAATTAGAATATTCATCCGGAGTAGAACCATTGGTAATTGCAAGAGGGGGCGGCGTGCAAAAGAAGTAAGTGGAAATAAAAAAATATATATATACATACTATGGTCACCGGCCAGGATATATACGCGACACGGGACAGAACAATAGATGGAATGAATATAGACAGAAACCGTGAAATTCAAAAAGAGAGAAAAATCCCACAGCCCAAGACTAATTAACAGAAGTAAATTTAGTAATTACTACGTATTTGTTTACATTTATGTCTTTGATATAGTGTTTCATTTATCGGAATAGATCGTAATCCAGCAATGTCAAATTCAGCTATCTACTTGGATGCGCCAACACGTCCTATTAAAAATTCAATGCATTTTGTTTTACAGTCATAGAACATGATCAACTAAATAATGGAGTAGTTTAACTTTGTGGCAAATAGATGTTAGATATGGCCAATTTTGTATGAAATTGCTTCCGAAATTATTAATAATTTCCGTTGACTACATAGTTCAATCTCAATAGCTTTTAGCACAGACTATATATCTCTCAAACTGTACAACAAACCTTTGTCACCATTTCTTTGATTCTGAGGTCAATATCGATGACCTTCGAAAACCCATACATGATTCGGGTATTTCCAATACGTTTGAAACCATTTAACTCTGCTCAAGTGTCCATCTACTGGTTGCAAATTTTAAAATCCGAAAACTGTTCTTTGTGATGATTCATTTCATTCAGATATCTTGGTAATCTACAAATTTCAACATTTTCTGAATTCGTCAGAAATCAGTGATTTGTTTTAGGCTACTTTAACTTTTTAAAAATAAGGCTATTTATTTTTTTTTATATGGTGTAATAACATAATATGATTCATTACAGAAAAGTTGAAATTGAATAATATATGCTGACAATTAGAATTATCATTTGTTAAATACGAGGGAAAGTCATTACGTAAGTCACAAAAGATAATTAAATAATAGCTCACAATGATGTTCATTTCAAAACTATTTTGATTTCTCAACATATTCTCCACCAATATTTATGCACTTATATCATCGTTTTATCAGTGCCCCAACACCAGCTGCATAACATTCTTTGGATTGCTGTCTCAGCCACATTAGGACTTCAAGTTGAACGTTTTCATCATTTGTGAACATCATCTTGCTTCCAAGATTGTTTTTTAGTGGACTAAACAGGTGAAAATCGCTTGGGGCTAAGTCGAAGCTGTATGGTGGACGTTGAAGAAGTTACAAAATGATGTTTATACATAATGGAAAGGTTAAACTTGAAGTCCTAATGTGGCTGAGACAGTAACCCAAAGAATGTTATGCAGCTGGTGTTGGGGCACTGATAAAACGATGATATAAGTGCATAAATATTGGTGGAGAATATGTTGAGAAATCAAAATAGTTTTGAAATGAATATCATTCTGAGCTATTATTTAATTATCTTTTGTGACTTACTTATTGATTTTCCCTCGTACTATATTGTTATATAAACAAAAGCAATGTCTTTCTGTTTCTGATTCAATTGCTTTCTAATTTCCTAATACATAACAGTAACAGTTTCTGAATGCTTAGTAAGACACACAATTGCGATTTCATGAAATGACATAAGTGAGACAATTTCTTTATTCTAGACTTTATTTCGTAGGCATAAAAACTCCATAAAACTTTTGTTAGAATCTTTTGCTACATTATAGTTTTACAATTTTACAAAATTCAAGTTATTTTTTTACTAATAAGTCATTGTGGCCATTTGAAGTAATTTTGTACGTTTTTATAATGATACTTTCTTGTTCCTTTGATTTAAAACAATTGAAACTGGAACCAAGAGAGAGAATTTTTTATTTTAAATTTTTTGGAATGTTTTTACTTAAGAAACTACGATTATTTGAATAGAATGTTTGATTTTTAAGTTATAATACGCTAGGCAAAATGTAACATAAATATGTAATAAAGATTTGCATCTAAAAATATTGTTAGACATTTTGTAATAATTGTATCAATATTTCGAATGAAATAGATTATCATTACTTCTTCAATTTAAAATACTGAATAGTACATGCTACAGAATCTTATCTTTGAAAAATATAATTTAATAAGAATTACTAGAATATGTCGATCTTATTTCACCAATTTCAGTTTATTTTCATATGGACTGAGCGAAGACGCAATGAACCATACCTTTATCTTTTTAGTGAAAAACCGAGGATTATAAAACGTTAACAATGCATGTTTCATGAAAATTCCGCATTTGAAAATTTAACGAGATACAACACGTTAATAATTGGTTTTTCCAAAAGATCTATATAATTTTTCCGTTACTAAATTGACGGTAAAGATCTTTAAATATTATAACAGCCATCAATAATGTCTTTCTCATTCAGAAGAATTTTTTCTTGTAGAAAGGTTTGCGAACGAGGTCCATGCCTTTGTCTCTATCTCTAGAAAATACAGTCAATATACACAAGTTGTTATCGTAAACATCAGAAGAATATCGCTAAGTAATTAAATGAACATTATAAGAACGCATATTTTGTAATCTGCAAATTAAAGAAACATGATAATATTTTCCTTCACATGATGACCACATTTTACATACATGGATATAAAGAAAGCTAAAGCAACGTTATGTACCGACATCTGACAGTGAGTGACTAGAGTAGTCTGCATTCAAGAATAAAATGAAATGCTATAAGAAATATACATTATTTAATACCAACCAGTTTTTCACTCATCTTAAAAATGAAATTTATATCATCATTCAAAATCGCTATAAAATTTTTCAGGTAAAATGAAAAAAAAAATTGCATTATTACGTTACTACTAAGGTAAGAATTAATTTGGTAACGTAGAACATTTGCGAACGCATATTGACGCTTAGACAATATATGTTTGAAAAGTAAGCTTCATTTAAAGTATGAAATTGATCGTATAATAAAATAGGTAGCATACATTCGAGAAAAATTAAATTTATAAGTTTATTATATATCATACTTTGAACGTAAAATTTAAGAAATACCTCGAAAGAGCGGTTGCTACAAATATTAACAAATATTTATAATTTCGAGTTAATCTAATTCCATAAAACTTTCATTGCAGAAACAAGTTTTCTGAAAATCTACTTTCTATAGTGAGATATAACGACTGGCTCTGTAATTCTACTTTCTGAAACTCTGCTTTTTACATTTCATATTTTTAAATTAAAAAAGTTTATCCGAATATAATAACATTTTTTTTTTCTTTTGAAGAGTATATAGCTATAAATGTTTTAAGAAAAGAAGGAACTGGATAGACAGCACAAATTTAATGTTGGCAGTAATCCGTTAAATTTAAGAGCGACATTAAATGTCTAAACCTTTATTATATTTTTCCTGGTTTGAACCTACTTTTGGTGCTGCAATAGCTGCAAACATAAGATGTTGAAATCTCATTCCAACATTCCCGTTAAACCAAAGCTCCAAATGTTTGAACGAGATTGGACCATTTTATGGTTACAGTTACTGCAGCACCAAAAGTAGGTTCAAACCAGGAAAAAATGTAGGAGCAAAGGGGCAATGTAAGAATTCTCCAACTGTTCTGTCGCAACAATGTTCAAGTAAATGTTTTTTCAATGATAAATAAATATTAGAACTAATATATATATATATATTATAAATGAAACTTATGTAATACATTTTCAAAGTTTATTTTAAATTGTGAAAAGTGTCATAATATACGCATAGTCTTTCACGCGCAATATAGAAATTGCAATGATAAAAATTCTGAAATTTCTATTTTCAAAACATTAGGTTTACAATGAAAAACTTTAAAATTAAAAAGAAAATGCCCAGTTAAACTGAGGGCATTGAGCTCACAGGCTATTCACACTAATTGTATATTATACTCTTATTTCAAAGAATTTGAAACAAGTCCCCGAAAAATAAAGAAATCAACAGTATATTAAGGGGGCATCACCCCCCCCCGTTCCCACCTCCTTATAGTTAACCAATGAATCCCCAAATCTAACCAGGGAAGCCCTTTACCACAATGAGCCTATATACAAAATTTGAAGAAAATCGGATAATTCTCCATGAAAGCACATTTATCTAAATTAAGGGGGTGAATAAGACCCCCCTCCCTTTACCCTCCTTATACTTAACCAAAGAACCCCCAACACTAATCAGGAAAGCGCCTTATCACAATGAACCTATATACAAAATTTGAAGAAAATCAGATAATTCTGCATGAAAAACCCATTTATCTAAATTAAGGGGGGTTAGCCCCCCGTTCCCCCCTTTATATTTCACCAATGGATCCACAAAACTAATCAGGGAAGCGCCTTACCACAATGAGCCTATATACAAAATTTGAAGAAAATCGGATAATTCTGCATGAAAAACCCATTTATCTAAATTAAGGGGGGATTAGCCCCCCTTTTCCCCTTTATACTTAACCAATGAACCCCCAAAACTAATCATGGAAGCGCCTTATCACAATGAACCTATATTCAAAATTTTAAGCAAAACGCTTATTTCTATCAAGAGTTTTCGCGTTACGTACATACATACGTACATACAGAACGGACGGACACGTTAACTCTCAGGCTTTGATAGCTTGTGAGCTAATAAAAATCGTGCTCATATAGTACACTGTAAAACATTTTGTGGTGCGTTGTGCCAAATTTTGGTGCTGCAACCATAAGATGGTGAAATTTCGTTCCAACATTCTCGTTCCAATAGTGTAATAGTATACGTTCGTTGTAATTTTTGTTTACATATATCTTGTATATGACTATCGGCAATTGCTACCAGGTTTTATGTTCTGTTCTTCCAAACTGTTTCGTTTTTTTCCAGAGAGGCATATTTTTTATCTCTAAATGAATCAGTAAATATTTAAAGGGATTGTACTCTTTTTGTAAGCTTTATTTTTTAATTTGACTTTTTTTTCTTCCGGTCATTAGCATTTAAAGCAAAATGCAAATAAAAGAATCAGTTATATAAAATTACTTAATTTTATAGGCTGTTGCATTTTACAAAGATAAGAAAAGGAATTTTAAAGCTGTTATGTGGTTTCTTTTTATAAAATTTCTTAAAAAGAAATTTTATTCCAATTTTATTAGACAAGAGTTTTGTGGTTACTATATAAATGTTATGTAATATTCTATTTATTTTTTATATTTAGTATGAATTGGACTGATGCAAAAACTCTTGAATTAAAAATTTAAGGCATTAAATAAGGAAATAAGCCAAAAACCTTTGAAATTCTCAAATACCTCTGTTTTGTCAAGTATTTCCCAATGAATTTACAATTTCCTTCAGGATTATTTCGATTTAATCACCATTAGAACAGAAGAACAATATTTAAAATTTATTAAACAAATGGAAGTTAAACACATTTTGTTTCCTTTTATTAAAAAGTGAAATCATATAAAAGGAGCTAGCAGGATAGATAATGGTATATGTCCAAATGTGTGTATATCTTATTTTAACATTTTAGTTTTGTAACATCTGCTATAACAGAAATAAATTACTTTTGTAAAATTGAAACTATGAGATCTTTACTTATTTAAAATCTTTAAGTTTGTGAGACAGATGAAATTTATAATATTTTTTTCTGAAAAAAAATATTGAAATCTTCCAATAAAATCTCGTTAAAATAAATGTATCGTTAGTGGGTCACTTAACGAATTTAATCTTCATTACTATGATTTATTATATTTAACTATCATTAAAATATTAGTGTACTCCAATATTGTTTTTAGCTAGTCCTAACCTTCATGTATCAGAATGAACATTTAAAGTTTCAAAATATGATTCTTGTAAAAAATTAATTAATTAAAAATATTAATATTAGCTTAATATATGCTACAGTAGCGGGCATGGTACATTTTTGATGCACTAGTAGTTCACATATTCGTTTTGTAAAGTGCTTCTTTGTTAAAGACTCAAATAATTTATTATTAGTTACCTCCTTAATTCCTTTGAATGTATAATATATCAGTACAAAAACCCTTAACGGGTTAAAAGTTGTGACGCAGCATTTTCTTTTGGCTCTAAGAATTTTAAATATGGGTCTTAAAAGCAATGATATCGAATTTGAGTGACGCTATGTTAATAATATTTTTAAAAATCATCATTTTCTTTTTAGTTTTATTTGTATTCACAGGTGCAATTATTATTTTAACATGAAAAAATATATATAATTTATTCGCTGATGCTTTTTCATTCAGATCTCTCAGGAATTCAAAATATGGGTTTTAAAAGAAATGATATCAAAATTTGAGTGACACCTTGACGTGAATTTAGTAGGATTGTTTTAAAATTCAATTTAAATTATTTTTCGTTTGTCTTCTAAAGTATATTTACACATACAAACAATACTTTTAATTTTTCAATACACTGTTAAATATATTACTTTCACTGAGCCTATATTATGTATTGAAATGTATTTATTTCAATAAAATGATTTATGTTTTGTGCCACGCTATCCAAAATCATAAGTAAAATTTATGTAAATGATTATTTTGCGTCATATTATCCAAACAAAGGGAAATGTATGCAAGTGGATAATATGACGCAAAATAATCATTTACATAAATAGATAGGAAAGATTAGATTAGATAGGAAATTGCCCCTGGTGGTGAGATTTGTAACTAAAATCAATGTATCCTGTCAATGTCGAGTTGAATGAATTAAACTGCATTGTGATGGGACCCAAAGAACTCAAGTTAGCTGAAAAATCCTTTAGTTCCACGTTGCACCGCCAGGGGGCGCACACTGTTCTATACGAACATAACCGAAATCTATCGAAATCCAGTTGAATGAGCCAAACCTTGTCGTAATCGGGCCCATAGAACTCAAGATAGAAAAGCACCCCCTGGTGGGGAAACTTGTACCTACAATCGATAAGTCCTGTCGAGTCGAATGAATCAAACCGCATCGTGAAGGTATCCATAGAACTCAAGTTAGCAGCAAAATCCGTTAGTTCCATCTTCCACTGCCAGGGGGCGCAATCTTTTCAATATGAACATAACTGAAATTTTTGAGGCTGTTGATTTTGAGTCGAATGAGCCATACCTTGTCGTGATTGGGCCCATATAACCATAGATAAGAAAGCACTCCTGGTGGTGAAACTCTGAACTAAACTCGGTAAGTTTTATTGATATCGAATCGAATGAGCCAGACTGCGTCGCGATTTGGGATGCACAACCTGTGGCCCGCGGGCTAAACATGGCCTGTGATGGGTAACTCGTTGCCCACGGAGACCATACATGCCAACATAACCAGAAATTTCGATTTCCTTAATAATTCGTGAAAAATTGCAAATTTTGTCCATTGTAGGAAAACATCATGAATTTCGTCATTCGGGTGCATGAAATCATGAATTGCGTCGACTGGATGCAAATTTTGTTGAATGGGCATGACAAAATCAAAAATTTCTCTATTTTGTCGCAAGGGAAAAAAACCCCGCAAATTTCAATAATCGATCGACAGAAACCAGATATGCCAAAATCGGAAATTCCGGAGTTGGGAATTTTCTCAATCATTCAAAAAAATGTAAAAATATTGTTGAATTTTGTCTTGAATTTTGTAAACCACAGAAAAAACCGCGCAAATTTCGTGGATAAAGCACGTAAAATCAGGAATTTCATGGATCGAGCACAGACTAACTGCGAATTTCATCGAATGGGCGTGGAAAAATCGCAAATTACAACAAACAGTCACGGAAAGTGTTTGCAATTTGTCCATAGATCATAGAAAAACATCATGAATTATGTCTATCGGGTCTATAAAATTATGAATTGTGTTGACTGGATGCGAATTTTGTTGAATGGGCATGGAAAAAATCACAAATTTCACCAGTTTGTCGCAAGAAAAAAAAACGCAAATTTCAATAATCGATTGACAGAAACCAGAGATGCCAAAATCAGAAATTCCGGAGATGTGAATTTCGTCAATCACTCAAAAAAATAAAAAAATCTTGGAATTTTGTAAACGACTGGAAAAAACCCGCAAATTTTGTCGATAAGGCACGTAAAATTATGAATTTCATTGATCAAGCATGGACAAACAACGAATTTCATCGAATGGGCGTGGAAAAATCACAAATTACAACGAACAGACAAAGAAAAAATTTGCAATTGGTCCATAGATCGTAGGAAAACATCATGAATTATGTCTATTAAGTCTGTAAAATGATGAATTTTGTCGACAAGCATAGAAAATCATGAATTTCGTGAATTGGGCATGGAAAAAGCAAGAAAAATTCATTTATCGCTTCGCCAAATTCGACACCACCAACTATTTCGCTTGTTCTATGATTTAACCCTGTAAGCTTTTCATTTACTTGTTGACATTATCACTTATTTCACAAGTATAATTATGCTCTAGCTATACACTGGACATTTTTATTCTGCAGACTTTTCTTTTCTTAGTATAAATAAAGTTATTATAAACAGTTTAATAAGGAACATTGTGCCAACAACACGAATATAAATGCAAAAAACACAAGAAATTTTGTAAACAAACTGGTAGCAAGAAAAATTCATTTATCGCTTCGCCAAATTTGACGCCACCAACTATCTCGCTTGTTCTATGATTTAACCCTGTAAGCTTCTCATTTACTTGTTGACATTATGGCGGCTTGGTTTGCTAGCCACTCATATTTGAAGAATCATGCTGTCATCTTATAAAAAGAACAGACTGTGCGTGTGTATGGCAAAGAATCAAGTAGGAACACACAGGTTAAACTTTAACAAAAACATATAATTATTTAAGAAAAACAAGTAAGTGATGAGATTCGACTGGCACGACAAGATAGCCAGCCACACTCAGTTAGCGGCAAAAACAGACTGCCTGTTACAAAGCGGTTACAGCTAAAAGTAACTCATTACACGTTGAGTTGTATGAAAAACGTCATACAATAAAATTTAAGTTCCAATTACAGTTAATATAGTTCCTGTTTAACATGGAGTTAAAGTTTATGGATAAACAGTTCAGGATACAGTTAACCCGCTACAACATCATCATTAATTTCACGAGCATAATTATGCTCTAGTTACACACTGGAAATTTTTAGTCAGTGGCCTTTTCTTTTCTTAGTATAAATAAAGTTATTATTAACAGTTTAATAAGGAACATTGTGCCAACAATACGAATTTGCATGCGAAAAAAACAAGGAATTTTGTAAACAAACTGGTAGCAAGAAAAATTCATTTATCGCTTCGCCAAATTTGACGCTACCAACTATCTCGCTTGTTCTATGATTTAACCCTGTAAGCTTTTCATTTACTTGTTGACATTATGGCGGCTTGGTTTGCTAGCCACTCATATTTGAAGAATCATGCTGTCATCTTATGAAAAGAACAGACTGTGCGTGTGTATGGCAAAGAATCAAGTAGGAACGCATAGGTTACACTTTAACAAAAACATATAAATATTTAAGAAAACAAGTAAGTGATGAAATTCGACTGGCATAACAAGATAGCCAGCCACACTCAGTTAGCGGCAAAAACAGACTGCCAGTTACAATGCGGTTACAGCTAAAAGTAACTCATTACACGTTGAGTTGTATGAAAAACGTCATACAATAAAATTAAAGTTAAAATTACAGTTAATATAGTTCCTGTTTAACATGGAGTTAGAGTTTATGGATAAACAGTTCAGGATACAGCTAACCCACCACAACATCATCACGTATTTCACGAGCATAATTATGCTCTAGTTACACACTGGGAATTTTTATTCTGTGGTTTTCTTTTCTTAGTATAAATAAAGTTATTATAAACAGTTTAATAAGGAACATTGTGCCACAAATACGAATTTACATGCAAAAAACAAGTAATTTTGTAAACAAACTGGTAGCAAAAAAAATTCATTTATCGCTTCGCCAAATTTGACGCCACCAACTATCTCGCTTGTTCGATGATTTAACCCTGTAAGCTTTTCATTTACTTGTTGACATTATGGCGGCTTGGTTTGCTAGCCACTCATATTTGAAGAATCACGCTGTCATCTTATGAAAAGAACAGACTGTGCGCGTGTATGGCGAAGAATCAAGTAGGAACACACAGGTTAAACTTTAACAAAAACATATAATTATTTAAGAAAAACAAGTAAGTGATGAGATTCGACTGGCACGACAAGATAGCCAGCCACACTCAGTTAGCGGTAAAAACAGACTGGATGTTACATTTCATGGGTGAATATCAAGGGTGGTATAATCAAGGTTGTATTTTGCATTTTAAAATTATTTTGGATCGAGTCAAAAGTTAAAATCACTTGCATTTAAACTGGCTATAACTCATTAGAATAACTTTGTTTTGTGCTAATAATGGAAAATGCTGCAAAATGAAAAATTTCAGTATATAACAAATGCAAAAGTCAATGTTTGCATCAGCAAAAGGTTGCAAATTCTGAGTATGTGCAGATAGGATGTGCGCCTGTTAAAGCACTTATTTGCAGTTTTTAAACAAATACTACAATTTAGTATTTATGCAAAACTGTAAAGAGCCCCCAAACCTAAGTTCAATTTTTAAAGTTTCATTTGGATTTTTGAAACATAATTTCATTTGGCGGTCTTGCCAACTTTCCCAGGGGGGAGGGGTGCTCAAAATTTTTCAGGGGGTTTTGATCCCTCCCCCCCCCTAGCTACGGCCCTGGTTGAAATAGGGAACATGCAATAGTAAACGACAATAACACGCAAAAATTTCAGGGCAATCCAAGTATATTTATGCTAGTTAGAGCACGTGCAGACAAACCGAAGTCATAAACACTTTTAAACTAGGTTGGAAAGTGTTAAAAACGCACAAAAATATATTTACATAATATTAGTTCATTCCAGAACAAGCCATTTAAAAGAAATGTTTATATATTTAGAAAAATTTTGCATTAATTTGCTAATGTAAACATATGCTGTGATTTCAATAATGTTTGTTCATCTACAGAAAAAATATTATTTCAAAAAAGCAACCCATAAGGCTGAAGACTGCAACTGATCACTTAATAAAAAATTGCCAAATCTATGGTACAGGATATGGAACTCTTGTTATGGGCATATTTCTTTTAAAATAGTGTTGATTAAGAAATTGTTGATTTATTTTAAAGTGCAATTTGGCAGAGTACAGTTCCTGATGCTTATTTTTTACAACTTTATGCACCCAGTGGTGCTTCTAAAACTACTAATATAGGTATTTCTCTATTATTCTGTCGACTATTTTCCATTAAAAAAAACTATCATCAGATGGCAATGCCTAATAAACAAATGGAAGAATGCCATCAACTGTCTGGCTTGTTCTAGGATTTAACCCTGTAAGCTTTTCATTTACTTGTTGATATCACTTATTTCACAAGTATAATTATTCACAAGTTATACACAGGAAATTTTTTTTCTGCGGCTTTTTCTTTTCTTAGTATAAATAAAGTTATTATAAACAGTTTAATAAGAAAAATAGTGCCAACAATATGAAAATGCACTAATTTATCTTTCTGTATAATACTTTGATCATATGTATCCAGGGGCTGTGCTAAGATTTACAAAATGCTAGCCAGTAAATTAGCCAAATTAAAATATTTTTAGCCAAATTTATCTATAATTAGCCGAAAGTATATAATACATTTTTTATCATTAACTCTTTCAGCCCTGACTTTATTGAATGGGTAAAAAAGCATTTTCTCACTGCTTTACATTTGCTGCATGTCCAAACATTGTGCCCATTTTTTTCTTTTTTAATTTTTTTGAGTTATAGTGCATCCAAAAATAAAAGTATTACCTTAAAGCATGGCTGCCAACTGTTCCAATTTTTGCATACCACTGAAATTTAATAGAAGTTTTTGCCTTATTTAATCCTCGAAATGCTATGGTTAAATAAGGCAAAAATTTCTATTAAATTTTAGTAGTATCCAAAAATCGGAAGAGTAGGTAGTTCTGCCTTAAAGTAAAGATTAAAATTAAACTGTTGCCAACTAAAAAACCCCCAAAAAACTGCTGATTAAATTTTAATTCAGTACCGTTTTATTATTGTTTCTTTTTGGGCATAGCATGCATATTATTCACTACAAACTTTTTAAAAAAATCATCCATGTTTCAAAGCATGATTACAAGAATGAAAAGCTTCCGATAAATTATTCGCTAGTCTTTTCACCATAGTAATTTTTTATTTGCCAATTTCATGATGTATTTGTATTTGGCGCATAGGCGAATGACAAGCGCGGCCCCTGTATATCTGTGTGTTTGTACGTGCATGTGTCACGAGAGAGAAAAAGTATGAGCCCCCCCCCCCTCATTATTCGCTTCTATCCACAGCTTTGGAAACCTTCCCCCTTTTCAACAAACATCACTTTTGAAGTTCTAAGGTTAAGTAAGAAAATTGTTTTTTGGTATTAGTGGAAAATGTAAGCTGTTAAAAATTGTATTTTGCATACACTAGATTAACACTTTAGAATTGTATGTTTTATTGTTTACACCCACCCCCTTTATTTATATGACAAGATCATCACTGAGTAGGATAATTTTTTTAAAGAAATGAATAACCCGAGACTGTTTTAAATCTGTCAATAAAACTTGTAAACAAAAATAGGAAAACTATTTTTATTTTATTCAAGGGCAAATTTTATAAATATGTTTTTCAGTGCTCTGTAATCTGAATTCTTTAGATTTGTTTAGTTTTTAATTATTGTAATACAAAAAAGAATCACATTTTTAATTTTAGAAAAAACTTTTTTTTTTTTTTTTTTTTTTTTTTTGCGAAAAAGATGTTACATTAAAAAATATTTAGATTAAATTTAGTCGCTCCGTTTTCAAGTTATTCAAACAAATTTGAGGGGGGAAATAAATGCCATTAAAGTTCTATCCACATAAGTATGGTTAATAATAGTCTTTTTTTTTTTTTTTTTAAGGTATGAAAAATTCATATGAGGTTAGATTTATAGATTATAATTTAATATATGACAGCAGAATGATCCAGTGAGTCAGATTTTCTTCATTTAAATATAAATATTAACCTAAATGAAGTTAAATATAAGTAACAATTATTATTATTTATTATAATTTTAAAAAATATAAAATAATATCTATGGCTATTTATTTTAACTTCATGCTTTCACATTAAATTAATTTTAAAATACATTTAAGACATTCTGCGATATTACATTCTTTTTTTTTTTTTCATTTATCAATAATAAAATAAAAACTTCGAAAGCGAAAATGATCACTTTAGTATTTTTATTTAAAGACTCATCTGACTACTAATTTCACTTAACGTATAATACAAATAAAATTCTTTTAAAAATAAATAAATAAACAGACAAAAAAGTTTTAAAATCACTATAATTAATGCTTCTTTTGCGTATTACAATCGTTAAAACTACACAGACATATCAAAAATTCAGATTTTTAACGAAACACCGAAAAAATTAAAATTTACCTGTGAAAAAAAGTAATGGTTTTCCTCTTTTGTTTACAAATGTTTATGCAGATTAAACATAGATTAGACTATTTCTTTTAAATCTATACTACTTATTATTATTAATATATATAATACCTTACTATAATGTGAGTGCGTTCAAATATTTATCTCTTTTCTATCTTCATATTTAATAAAATGAGACAGGAAAATATATCTTACCTGTTTTAGTAGCGCAGAGACCCACCATAATCCCGATCCTTCGGTATTCGTTCAACGGATGCGCGACTTTCATTCACCGAATATTCACTACAGATTTTAGAAGATTATTCATCGAAGGCACGTAAAACATGGAACGTTACTACTTGAAGAAATAAAAATAATATTATTAATATTGTATAAATATGTATTTTAGTGTAAATTCCTTGTTAGAATATTCCAGCGAGTCTGCTTGGAAAAACTAGAATTTTATATCTTGATTAAATTAACATTACAATGTGTAAACAGAGAGAAATAAAATATCTTCTCGGTGAGCATTTTAAAAGGTGTTACTGCAAAGACAGTTAAACATGAACTGAGTGAGAAACATCGAAAAAGTTCAAAGTCTAAACTCGGAACAACAGAGTATATGCGATCACAGCACGTGTAAGCGTGGGAGTATAAAAACTGCAAGTATGCATCTTTGTTAATTGTCGACACGTGCACATCACAAAACGCAAAAGAGGAAAAGTTTCTTGTTTAAAATATATTGAGAGAATTGTTATTTTCAAGGTTACACACCTCAACACCCCACCTTAATCCCTGAATCAACAATTCACAGATTCAAGATTGTCTTTCGATGAAAAGTAAACTTAGGCTTTGGCAGGGGTTTCGTAAGTAGATCGGCTGTCATCAAGTCAGTGTTGACGTAGTGGAGTCTTATTATATTTTCATTCACTAATTGTTTTAGGAGATGATAGCGCAAGTCTATGTGCTTCATTTTATGATGAAATTTGTCTGATTCTGCAAGTTTTATTGCTGACTGATTGTCATCCATTAATGTTATTGGGCACTGCTGCGGAATGTCCAGTTCGTTTAGTAGATTTATTAGCCATGTTATTTCTTGCGCTGCACTCGCGGCAGATATGAATTCTGATTCAGCTGAAGACATAGCTAAACACTTTTGACGTTTAGATGACCATAGTATCGGATTGGAGCCAAGTAGAAACACATTTCCTGACGTAGATTTCCTATCAAGTGGGTCGTTTGCCCAATCAGAGTCTGCGTATGCCCTCAAGACAGGTTCATCAAAATTAGTATATGTTAACTTTAAATCGATAGTTGTTTTTAAATATCTAATGGTTCTTTTAACAGCTTCCCAGTCTTTTGCTCTGGGATTTTCATTTCACCGACACAGGATATTAACGGCTGCACTAATATCCGGTCTGGATATTGTCGAGATATAAAGTAGTGCGCCGACCGCCTGTCTATAATTTACATTATCCGGCAAGAGATTTTCATCATCGGTTAATTTAACAAATCCGGGTTCCATGGGTGTATCTGTTGGTTTTGAATTTTCCAAACCATATTTGATTATTAATTCATGAATTTTGTTTATTTGATCTAGAGTCATAGTGTTTTGATTAGGGCGATTAATGTTTATGCCTAGATAATATTTAGCATCACCTAAATCCGTGACAGGGTATTCTTTCTTTAATTGACATATAAGTTTATCCATGTTTTGACTTTCTCCGGCAATGAGGAGATCATCAACATAAACAATTACATAAATCGTTTTGTTATTTGTGGTTCATTTATACAAGCATTTGTCTATCGAGCTTTGGTGAAAATCTAATTTTGATAACGAATCGTGTATCTTTAAATTCCAAGCTCTCGCTGCTTGTTTCAAGCCATACAGCGCCTTTTTCAGTTTACAAACTTTGTGTTCCTCTCCGAGAGCTACATACCCTTCGGGTTGACGCATATATACTTCCTCTTGCAATTCCCCATGTAAGAAAGCCGTCTTAATGTCGATGTGCCTAAGTTTTAAGTTTTTATGCAATGCCATTGCCAAAAAGCTTCTTATCGTAGTATGAGACGCAACGGGGGCGAAAGTCTCGTCGTAGTCAATTCCATATTTCTGGGAGAATCCCTTAGCCACTAACCTCGCCTTGTACTTTTCTATTTGACCCTGACTATTGTATTTCGATTTAAACGCCCATTTGCTTCCAATTACCTTTGTCCCTGGTGGGGCCTCAACTAATTCCCAAGTACAGTTTTCTTTAAGCGAATTTATTTCGTCTAACGTAGCATTTATCCATTTTTCCTTTTCCAGGGGATTTTGCATTTTTAGTATGTCATCCCAGCATCTGGGCTCATTTATCCTAACGTCATTTATTAAAAATGCGAATCTATCAGAAGGAACCCCTCTGTTAGATCTGTTCGACCTACGTGGTAAATCCTGTGGGGTGCCTGTCAAGTTTGTGTTCGCATCCTTATCTTGAATTTCAATTTCGGTGCTATTATTTTCCTCATTAATTAGTTGTAATTTTGGTTGCGGATTATTCTCGCTTTGCATTTCTTTATTTTCATTTGATTCATTATTTTTGACTAAGTCATTATCCTTATCCTCTAAAAATTTTACTATTCGACTTATAACAATTTTCCTTCCATCTGCACAAATCCTGTAACCTTTACTTCTATTGTCGTAGCCGACAAAAATACCCGGTCGTGCGGTATCGTCCAATTTTCCCCTATGGGTTTTTTGAATATATGCATAAGCGCGGCAACCAAAAGTTTTAATGTTAGATAGATCTGGTTTACGACCAGTCCATTTTTCATATGGAGTCCGATCGCATGATGAAGTTGGGAGCCTGTTTTGAATGTACGTCGCTGTGCAAATGGCTTCCCCCCAGAACGAATTAGGTAAACCGCTTTCCTTAAGAAGACAGCGTCCCATCTCCACTAAACTGCGGTTTTTACGCTCTGCGACTCCATTTTGCGGTGAGGAGTATGGTACGGTAAATTGATGATCAATTCCCTCATTTTTCAAATATTCTTCGAATTCCTTCCCTGTGTACTCCCCCCCGTTATCGGACCGAATTGCCTGCACCTTTCTGCCGAATTTGTTTGCAGTCATCGCTACGTATTCCTTAAATTATGAGAAAACTTCATCTTTATTTTTTAATAAATATACAATAGTAAAGCGACTGAAATCGTCAATGAAAGTTAGAAAATAGTATTTCCCCCCAACCGTTGCAGTTTGCATGGGCCCACACAGGTCACTATGAACCAGCTCAATTGCCCTCGTAGCTCTAAAACTAGCGGTTTTGGGGTACGGATTATCAGTAAGTTTTGACGCAAAGCAAACTTCACATTCAATGCTGTGTTTACATTTATCAATTTGAATCCCTGATGCCATGTTTTTATCAACTAATTATTTTATGTGGTTAACATTTCTATGACCTAACCTTACGTGCCACTTATGTAAACAATTTTTCTTTTCACAGTGATTAATCATATTTACATTTTGAATTGAATCAGGTTTTACTTTACTTTCATACAAATTATTGTTTACAAATCCTTCAAGGTATGTTACGCCTTCGTGAGTTATTTTACACATATTATTTTCGAATGTAGCTATGCAACCATTTTCGGTAGCTTGTTTTATAGAAATTAAGTTTGTTTCTACCTCCGGTACATATAAAACATTTTTTAGTGTTATGGTTTTACTCGTATTGTCTTACATAACAGTATTTAATTTTACAGATCCGTAGCCGTCAGAATTTAATTCTTGACCATTCGCGATAGTTACATTAGATGTATCATAATTAAAATCATGAAATTTACTTTTGTCATTACAAATATGGGCCGAAGACCCCGAATCAATAACCCAGAGGTCTTTCGAACCGTTACCTATAAAAAATGTTAAATTTTTATCAGCATGTTTTTCCCTATCAAAGTTTTTGGTTTTAGAATTATTCGCGCCTACATTGTCTTGAAAGCATACGGCTGACTTATTAGGCATACCATAATGTTTATTCCCGTAATTTTTCATTTTCGGTTTCTCATAGGTTTTATTTTTTAATTTCCAACATTCTTCAATATTATGGGAATTTTTCTTACAGTAACGACAAAATTTATTTGTTTTTTGCATTGGAAATTTGACTTTTAAAGCAGAGTGACTGTTTGTATTTTCGACATTATTTTGTCGTTTATCGTATTCATCCATTAACTTTCCCCGAATAAAATTTGGGGTCAGTTCATCGTCATTTCGTGCCTCAAGAGCACATATCAACGTGTCATAACTAGCAGGTAAAGAGCATAATAGTAAAGCCGCCAGGTGTTGATCATTAATAGTTTCACCAATGACAGTTAATTTGTCGCGTAACTGATAAATTTTAGTTAAGTGTTCAGTCATGTTGCCATTTTCGGCTAACCTGCTAGAATATAATTTCCTTAATAGGAATAATTTACTGCTTAAATTCGATCTTTCATGCACATTCTTAAGCGCATTCCACACCTCCCTAGCAGTTTCTAGGTTTTTAGTGTGTATAATTTGGTCGTCATCTATTAGCAAGTTTATAATTGCTCTAGCTTTTCTATTTTTTGTTGTATACTCGGGAGTGATGGGATTTGGGGCTCGTTTATTATTACATCGTAAAGATCTTCTTTCTGCAAGTACATTTCTACACGGAATTTCCAAATATCATAGTTATTCGAATTTAATTTTTCTATGACAGTATCCTTTAGAATACTCATTTTTATTATATAGATAACACAAAATCTTATATAATATAATATAAATGTTTGACAATTCGATGAAATAATAATTCAGTGGTATTATTTTATTTCTGTTATTCAAAATATTGCTATTGCTACTTCATTCCTTTATTTATATAAGTGTAGCAAAATATTTATATCAGCACAATGTTTGTTAAATTCTTCTATTCGCACTCAAGTAAAGATTTTAGCACACATAAGTCTCATAATCTATTATTAATATATATAATACCTTACTATAATGTGAGTGCGTTCAAATATTTATCTCTTTTCTATCTTCATATTTAATGAAATGAGACAGGAAAATATATCTTACCTGTTTTAGTAGCGCAGAGACCCACCATAATCCCGATCCTTCGGTATTCGTTCAACGGATGCGCGACCTTCATTCACCGAATATTCACTACAGATTTTAGAAGATATCTCGTAGGAAAATAGTCCGATTTTAAAAGTGGATTATATAAAAAACTAGAGTTTTCCTATTTAAGTGGATAGGGGGAATCACTTCATATAAAACCGATTAGTATCATATATTAATTTTAAAAAATTCCTTCGGGCGGATTTCGAGATACGATTCTTACACCATGACACCATTACATGCAGAGCGAAAAACTTCCCATTTTACTTAAAAAATGATTTCCAGATCTTAAAATCTACTGCATGTAGAAATCTATAAATTTCAGGATAGAGTTAGACCGGAGATATAAGACAACTGTCAAAAAATCAAAACGATGTGCCTCATATTTGCTGAGATATTAAATGTCGGCTTTTCGCTTTTCCTTTGAACTCAAACTACGTGTATATATAGAGTGACGGAAATCTTCGGTTTAGGGCTTTCGGTTTTCGGTTTTTCGCTGCGTCACTCAAGAAACTACCGTCTCTTATGATTAAATGATATTTTCATAAAACACCTATCTTCATTGACTAAATATGGGGGGAATGGCAGTGTGAAATTTATTAAAAGCTATACTTTCGTATTGCCGCATCTCAGGAGTCAATAGCCGAAGAATGCGCCAATGATTTCACTACTTAGAGAAGAATTTTTTTTGATTCAGTGATTTAAGTGCGTAGTTCGATAACGTGTCTGTTAAATTTGTGTTTTATTTATGAATATTTTACTTATTTATTTATTGATGAAGTTTTAATATTTTCCTTAAACAGAAGCTAAAATATTATATTGTTTTAAGTGCATACCGTTTCATCTTTTGTAATCGGGCTGCATGCAATAGAGATCGATTTGAAAAAGTCATGCAAAAAAAATATTTAATAAAACATAAAATGATCAATAAATTAAGATAACGTTTTCACACAAATCGCTTTTTTTTTTTTTTTTTTTTTTTTTTTTTTGCAGTGTATGTATCATAATAAAATTTTAAGACTTCAGATATTGAATCTGTGGAAAATTTAATTGTCATCTGTAGTCCAAACGGTTGCTTTCTATTTGTTCTTGGAGAAGAGTTTTGCTTAAATCATAGGTTTTATCCATAATATAGATGGTACAAAAAGAGCAAGTTCTTTCGGGAGACAAATAAATATAATAAAAATTCTTCGATTATGACTACAAACAGTTAGATCCAAAAATATACATTCTGAAAAAAAAAATATGAAAGCTTTCTGTTCCTAAAGTATGTGGAGTATATTTACAAATCCATCGAGGGAATCCAAAGATAAATGGATCGGAAAGTCATCGCATCTGAAAAAAAATTAAGTGAAGAAAATACAAAGGAAATATATTTTTAAAGACTATTTTTTCAGAAAATATGAATAATAATGTTACTATTATCATTACGTAATGTATGAATTTATGAAGAAAATATTATTTGTGCTATATTTTGTCATTATATTAGTTCTGTTACTAAACATCTACATGACTAACATTGTTTTTAAATTACAGGCAACAGATCAAAATAATTTCTGTATTAATTGTAATAAACCTTTTCAGTTGATTTCTAAACGTTATTGAAAAACAGAACGTTTCTTATCGTTTTAATGCAACTATTGTACATAATAAAGCGGATTCTATACAGTTATTCTTATAGAGTTAAAATGTACTTTTTATATCTATTTTAAGAGAAATCTTAAACATAATTTTTTTACTAATACATATAAATATAAGGAAATCTTATTACAATTGTTAAAAATAGGCAGTTTTACAAATATCTTATGGACATCGATTTAAGTTTAAAAAAAGAAAACGAAAAATGCATAAAATTGAGAAATAAAGAATGTTTTTTCAAAAACTTTTTAAAAACTTGGTTATTAGCCACCCACAGGGAGGCTTATTCTTTCAATCTCTATAATTTTTCATGTTTATGAAAAGTCACAGCAATCCATCGTTGCCACAGGTTAATCTCGGAAAATGAAACATTTGAAGTTACTGAAAAAATTAATAGCTCAAAAAGTATTTGTCACAAAATTGTTAGACAAACTGCGTTAGAAAGGAAAAAAATTGTTTTTTTTTCTTGATGTAAATTTCAAATCGAATGATTATGCCGTTTTTCAAATAATGAATTTCAAAAATTACCAAACTTCACAATGAAGTACCATAACGAAACCTTCACGCGTAAAAAAGATAATGATAACGGTAGTTGCTTTCGGTCGAGAATGGACCAAACGATGTTCGCATTTTACTATTTTAACCGTTTTTAACGAAATTCTGTAACTTTAGAAGACTTTTTCTTTGAATAAGCAATAGAAATGCATAAAATCGTTACAAAAATGTTAAAACTACAAAAAAGGATAGATGCAAATTATCAGATATGAAAAATAAAAAAGAAATTTGGTACTTTCGTGTTATAGCAGCCACCAAGCATGAAAGATTTTTGTTTCTGTTTTCATTAATATATTGTAAATTTGGTACTTTCGTGTTATAGCGGCTTCCAAGGATGAACTGCCAAGCGGCCAAGATTTATCGCTAAATTATAAAGCATGTATGTCATTATAATAATATATGATATATATATATATATATATAACATTTCTGTACGTATGTGGCCAAGTTATAGCCATATATGATGCATATATTATGTATATATATGACATGTGTATAGGATGTATATACAACATATAAAACATAAATAATATGTGTATAATGACGTATATGGCACATATAGAAATGTTTGGAATATATATATATATGCGTATATAGGATGCCAATATAAGCTTTGCGATGATCTTGACGAAATCATAACTCCAACCTTGGCATAATCATGGGAAAGGTTCAGTAAGACCTTTTTGGTGCTCCCCCCAAATGTAAACCCCATGTAAACCCCTTCATGTAACATATCAATCGATAGGTCTCGTCAAGCACTATGGCCTGGTCCTACTCTCCGCCTCTCACTCCCCCCTCTCTTAAGAAACATAGTTCTCTGTTTCAACTCTTTTTAAATTTTAGTTTTTCCCATCTTTCTTAGCCCCTTTAAGCCCCACAGAGGACGTAGGCGTCTTCTAAAGGATCCAACGTAGTTAAAATCGTCGAGGCCGACATTTCTAAGAGGGTCCAGAGGCCCTATCTCCCATAGGACCGGAGTTACCCCCCCACGGGGGAGACATTCAATGTGTTCAAACCCCGTCATGTACCATATCAAAAGTTTGATCTCATCAAGCACTTTTGTCTGGTTCTATTCTCCCCCTCCTGCTCTCTCGTCTCCTGCCAGGAGCACTTTTCTTATTTATTTTTTTCAATTTCTCATATTTATTTTAGTTTTTTTCCATTTTTCTCTGTTCCTATGGGCCGGACAGCTCCAAAATTTCACCAAAATTAGCTGTAAACAGCCTAAAGGTTATTCCCCCCTCCGTTTCTTTTAGCGCCCTCGGTTTTTACGTATCTCTTTTGGGGGGTCCGTCAGTGGGGCGAAAAGGGGGATCCCTTTTAAAGTCCCATCTCTCAATTGCAAGTGAGGATTCATTTTAAATCGGGTCTCGTAGAGCACTTGTGTTTTGTATAGCTCCCCCTCCCCCCACCGCTTTCCAAGATCCCGTCAATTAATGCTAACTCATCATTTGTTAAACAACTTCTCTTAGCTGTATCCATCATAAAAGCTGCTATCATAGAACTTTTCATTACCTTTTTTAGGTTATCTATTAAGTGCTAAAATGCCTTGAACCATTAAAAACAGTTTAAAGGGTGTTATTAAGCCTGCACATTTGTAAACAACAACTACCTCGCCACTTCTCAGCCCATTGGAGCCACATCTTTTTACTATTATATTTATTAAAAATACTTCTAGTCACCGAATCTTTTTAAAACTTGGTGTGTTCGTGCCTAATATGTTCCACCAGCCTCTCAAAAAATCTTAGAGCGCTAACTAAATTCTAAAGTGGAAAAGCTGGCTTATGCTAACATTTTTTTTTTTTGACGAGTTAGACTTGGCTGAAAAAATCTCAACGATAAAAGCCGCGGGTGGCCAATCTATATTCTGTCGTAAGGAAGAATTTTTCCCGCTTGTTTTTATTAGTATTTTAGTTTGATTATTATAATTACATTAATATATTCCGTCATAAATCTGAAAGCTTTTTCTGTATAAAATATTTGGAATATTTAATAAAATCAACAAAGGAATCAAAAGAAAAATAGATCTTAAAACATTCATGTCTAAATTTTTCTTGGTATACAAATTATAAATTTAATGCTAAAAGAATATTTTATATCTCGATAAACATTGTGATATTTACATTATAATTATGTATGTAACATAAAAGCTATTGAAGATAATATTTTTTTTATATAATTTGCAACGCTGTATCTTTCTTAAATTGAAGATTACTAAAAATAATTTTAAAATATAGGAAATAGCTAAGAATATTTACAGAAACGTCAGTTGAGGCTCACTGTAGAGACGCGAAAAGTTTTTGGTTTCTGACTGTCTGTCTGTCCGCGATAACTGCCGTAAAAAATCATCGGCCTATTAGGTTGATTTTTGGTGAGGTACCCGGAATTAGCTGTATAGTTTTAAGTTACATTTGGTTCATTCGTTTGAAAAATATAGAACATTTCTTTTTAGATCATAATGCTTTCCTATGGGAATGCAGACGATTTTCAAATTTCATTTTTAACTGCAATAAAAATCGCATAAATGAATAACGGATTTAAACGTAAAATTATTAATGCTAAATTTTCAATATGGAGGTTTTAAATATATCCAATAGCTTTGAAAAATTGCTCATACATTCATTAGAATGTACAAATATATTGTTTAAATTATTTGAAATTTTTTTGCATCTGTTCGGGAAATATAAAACATTTTATTTTCATATTTTTTACAAATTTTAAAATACATTTATTTTTACTTTGCTCTTTAATTTTTTAGTTGCTTAGCAACCGTATTTCTAAAAAATATCAAGATAATAAAATTCAAGTAACTCGCACTATTTTGCTGCAATATTTTATTATCAAAATACATTATTTTTGTATTCTATTGATATAAATTTATTTTAATATAAGTTAATTTTTTCTTATCTGAAAAGTTACATGAATAAGAAGTTCATAAAAATTTCAGAATATCATTGCATAAACCGTGTTTAATTTAACGTTTCTAATTTCTAAAACCTCCAAAGAATTGTATATGCCTGTAAATATGTATGCAATATAAAAAAAAGCAATTGCGGATTGTAAGATGCTAAATAATATGAAAAGTGAGATTAAAAAACAATGACTTTTAGAGCTGACGTTCAGGCTCATGATCTGCAGATTTACTAATTCTAATAATTCCGAAATGGCTTTAACACCAAAACAAGCCAACACAAATATTGCGATTAATTGCCTTGTACTTTCTTATTTTAATATATTATTTTTATTTCAAGAGATATGCATTAAGTTATTGAAAATTGTACGTTTCATATCGTTTTAATGCAACTATTGTGCATAATAAAGCGGACTCTAAAGAGTTATTTTTCGTAGTGATATGTAAGAAAAATTTTGTTTATCTGTTATAAATTGTTTGATCAAGAAATATTTTTGAATCTAGCTATTTATAACAGATTGAAGAAACACTTCTTCCAAAAATAAATATGAAAGCTTTTGAAGTACTCAGGGTATATTTACCAGAATCATCAAGGGAATCGGAAGATAAATTGATCTTAAAGCCTTCCTATCTTAAATTTCTAAAGTTAAAGAAAAAAAAATAATAAAAAGCTAAATCTAAGATGATGAGGATATTTTTGAAGAATATGTCTAACGAAATTTGGATATTCATATGAGTAATAAAGTGCGTAAAATAAAGGTCTCGGAACATAATATTATTTATGCTGTATTTCCCCCTAGTACTGTTAGGATATGTAGAACATTTTAAAACCACATGGAAAACCTTGTTTATTTTAATTTTTCAGCAGATTATATCAGAATATTTAAATATATGATAACTGAGGGTAACGCAGCCAATAGAATTTTAAACTAAAAAAAAATATTTTGGTAAATTAATAAGACGATTGTGAAGTTTGTCATTCTTTGTAAGTTTCAACAAGAACGAAAAATCATGCGTCAAGCATAGATTATGTAATACTTTCCAACGCTTCCAAAATAATTTTACAAATCATTACCGTTTAATAAGCTGAAAGATAACATCTAAGTAAAAAATTTGGAAAACGCATAACATATTTAAAAACGTAATTTCAGAATTTCGAGCATATTCAATATTCGAAAAAATATCCGAATACTTTTATTCAGCCCTGTATATGATCTATAGATTTGTTTATATAGGATGCCAAATTTTAGTTTCGTTAAGAAACGCGTAGCACAGTTTAAAATCCTCCTTCTGGAGTTTCTGTCAATAAACGGAATGTGTTCGCGATCTTTTGTGCTGCCCTGTATAAGATCTCCAGAATTTATACACACGAAGTAATAGACAAAAAGTGAGTTAAATTTAAAATCGTGGTCAGCAACTTAAAACGCACTTCCAGGAATTATTGTTAACAGACAGTAGAGAATTCTTTTGTGTGTCCCTGTAAATGAACGATGACTGCTATACGCACAATATTCTGTAGTAAGCATCTTGTAATACACCTTAGTGATATATATAAATTTCAATGCGTTTAAAATAGTGAAACATTATTTAATTAAACCGCAAACGATTTTTCTCCATAGACGTAATGTAACGAAATTCTTTTGACTGTCCCCGTAAAGTAACTATAAGTGCTATGCACAGCATATTCCATATTAAGCTTCTTGTAATGCACCTTAGTGATATATATCAATTATAATGTGTTTGAAATTATGCATCATCATTAAAATAAACCGCAAATGATTTTTCCCCATAGACCGTAATGTAACGGAATTCTTTTGAGTGTCCCTGTAAAAAAACTATAAGTGATACACATTTCAGTTGAAATAGGGAACATGCTATAGATAACGACAACAACATATTAAAATTGCAGCGGAATCCGAGTTTATTTACGGGAGTTAAAGTACGGACAGACGGCAGACGGCCATACAGCAGACGGCCACGGCCAGACAAATCGAAGTCATAAACACTTTTCAACTAGGTTGGAAAGTGTTAAAAACATTTTATTCTCACTTTTGAATTTTGCATCCAACGTTAAAGTTGCGCAAAATACCCTTTTTTGTGATAATATGGCCATTGATGTTAATTCGGCAAATTTCTTATTTTTCGTTCAAAAAAAAAAAAAAAAATATATATATATATATATATATATATATTTCTAAAAGCTTTAAATGTGCGAACCCAAAATTACAGGTCATCACTCTAAGTAGATTTTGAGGCATGCTTCAAAAACTATCCGCATTCCAATCTGTTTATCAACGATTAAAAATAAATTGAACGTTATGGTGTTCCAAATTATATATCCGCATACATATACTAAATTATTTGACCGAAGGACCCCTGTTTTGGTATCCTGTTTTGGTATCCTGTTTTGGTATCCTGTTTTAGTATCATCCTGTTTTGGTATCATTTGGTAAAATTTTTAGGTAAAATTTATTAATATTATTTTAGGTAAAATTTAACAAAGAATCGAACTTTGACGTTAAAATTATGTATTAGTACTAAAATGTTTAAAGTCTGAAAAAATTTCTCTTAGTAGACAACACCCTAAGAAAAATTTCAGTATATCATTAACTGGTAGACGTTAGTACTTACCTACTGAAACCCGACGCATTATTATATTATGATTTTTGGCAGAATTGGTAGCGGATGATTTTTTTCCCTGGGACTATACATTTTCCTTGATAAGATTTTTTTTTTCAAATATAGGAAAATGCCAACAATACATCGAATGATCCAAGAAACAATTTTCATAAAAAGAGTGGACAAACATACATATAGTGTGATTTAAGATCTTTTAGTATTATATTGATTATGTTAATAACGCAATATTTTTTTATTACATCAAAATCGGATATAGAAATGTTACATGTATTTGGATTTTGCTTTATCGATGGATAAAGTGGTTTAATTTTCAGAGTCTGATTTCATGTTAGTTTATATTTAATAACATACTTAGTTGTGTTTCCGAAGATAATGCTAAGAAAATTAAAAAAAAACAAAGAGGAGGCGAAAAACTTCTTTTGCATCGGTTGGTTCTTTCTTTCTTTTTTATTTTTTGTTTTTTTATTACAAAGAAGATGCAGAAAATAAATCAAATATTACTCATATTTGAAATGCCTGGCACGCGCATGTATTACATAGTTGAAAAATAAATATTAATATCTGAAGTGCAGTTTTACAATGAATAAGTTTTAATTTAAATATTAAAGCTCCAATTAATATAATATTTTATACCACACTTTACATGTTTTTCTGTCAGGCATATGATTTTATATTATATTGTATTTTTACCTTTGTCATCATCATTATTATAATGTGACCTTACCTGAATGAGGGAACACGTTTTCAGTAAATACATTTCTTTAAAATTAATGTATCTTTTGTACTTTATATTTTAAACTTTTTTAATATTTTACAATTTTTACTTACAAGTTATCAGTTATAAGATTCTGTAAAATATTTCTTTCTTATTGGCACAGCATGTCCATTTGTGGACGTTCCGTCATGAAACCTATATCAACCAACAATCCAATTATTTGCTGTGGCAAAGTATATTTCTCTTACAGTTATTTGCAGATCGAAATAGCCAATTTATCTATTAAATCCATAACTGCAAATCAGAAGATATAAAAATTTAAATGTATGTTACAATTAAATAAGCAAAGCAATTGGAATATGATAGTGGTATTCATTGCTCTTCGATTTTAATGAACATTATATTAAAATAATGATATGTTAATACTTATTACGTTTATTAAATATTGTGTGATCATACTATGCTTAAATCTCGTCAGTGTAAAATAATATTGCGCGAACTGTGAATAAACTTCGTAATTAATTTTGTTTTAAAATAATGTTTATAAACTTTAATTCGTAATTTTTCTAATAATCAGTATTTGAATGAAGAGAGTAAGATAAAATGGATATGCATTTGAAAAATCTTTTAACCTTTTAATATTTTTTAACCTTTAGAATTAAAATGGGATGCTTCTGATTGTTAAATACGCTCATTTTTCAAACAATTATGTTTTCGCAATACTTGTATTTTAATTTCTTTTTTCAACGGTCAGTAATTATTTACTACTTTTTTTACTTTACAAATATCTGCTACGTGTTTTTCTGAAAAAGAATGTCGATTTAATAAACTGAATGAGTTTAACATTTTGTAGTTAGAATAAATTGAAAAAAAGTCAATTGTTTAATCCTTTTTCTTTATGTTAAAACAAACAAGTAATATAAAAACTTTTTTTTTAAAGTCAATTCCTACTTAGGTCAAATAGAAATTTTTTTCCAGCGATCTACACGCTTCGCCTCTGATGGTATTTATTCCTAAATTTATATCCTGCTAAATATCTTACATAAGAGAAATTTTTTAAATGTATTAAAAATTAAATTAAAAAAATAGCTAAAATACCAAAAATTAATAGCTCGAAAAGTATTTCTCACAAAATTGTTAGACAAACTGCGTTAGAAAGTTAAAAAAATTGTATTTTTCTTGATATAAATTTAAAATCTAATGATTAAGCCGTTTTTCAAACATTGAATTTCAAAAATTACCAAACTTCACAATAAAGTGACATAGCGATGCTACAGTTAACGATAATACAGTTTTTTTCAAATAATAATTAATTAATTAAATTTTATTATTAAATTTTAGTTTTATACTTCATTTCTGTTCAAAAGTATAGACTCACTCCCCATATATAGTCTCCTTCGCCCGCAAGCCGCCTGATCTTCGTCCGTGAACAGCCGCATTATCTTTTTACGTGTGAAGGTGAGACTATAAATATGGAGTGAGTCTATACTTTTGAACAGAAATGAAATATAAAATTAAAATCAATTAATTTAATTTAATTAATGAATTAATATTTGAAAAAAACTGTATTAACATCAATTGTCATCCGGTACAAGTTTAAAAAAATTTATTTCAACTTGATAGGATGACTAGAAAATATTTTATTAACGATTGAAAATTTGAACAAGATATATAAATATAGAGAGAGTGTTAGCTAATAGTAGGAATTGAAAAAGAAAAAAAAAAAGAAATAAAAGAAAACTGGCATTTAACAAACTTTAGTCAAACAGCTTATCACCTTGGTAAATTAGTAAAATAATTAAGCTTGTACAAACTTAATTACGAACTACAAAATAATTTAAATGTTTTAAAACTTTTAGTGTTTTAGCGATATATTTTAAATTTTCTCCCGGAAAGTTTAATTAACTCATAAATAGTTTAAGCTACTTCCTAAAAGTGGAGATCAATACACTCGGACAATTTTCACTTGCACTACAGCTTTTAGCAGGATTTAAAAGCTCTCCATTTTGATGAATTAAATGTTCAATGGTATTTTAAATAAATTATTGTCAAAACTAAACATTTAAATATACTTTTCATATTTATATGTGGAAATTAAAAACCTGACTACGAAGAAATGAAATGGATTAGCGTAAGAAATGAATTTTTTACATTAAAATTTACTTTCAGAACGAAACTTTCTTAACGCGTTTAGCATTAAAACGAATTAAAATTTTAAATTTTTCCTTATCATGTATTATAATACAAGCAAATCCAGTGTGTGTATATATATATATATCCAAATTTTATTTTAGAACGGGTCTAACGATTTTGACAATATTTTCTATCCGACCGTTTAGGGGCCCTAGAAAACCGTTGGGCTAGGTCACATGTTCGAGAAAATACAATTAGTGGGTCATTTTGGGTCACCATGGGTCACGGTCAAGCTAATTGTATCTAAAAAAACGGTTCGAACGATTTTGACTAAAATTTGTATCCTACTATTTTCCGGCACGAGAAGACTATTGGGCTGGGTCACATGTTCGAGAACTGTCGATTAGTGGGTCATTTTTGGGTCAACGCGGTTCAAGTTAATTTTATATAAAAAAAAGTTCAAACAATTTTAACTAAATTTCGTATGCTACGAGTTTCGGGAACAAGAAAATCATTGGGCAAGGTCATATGTCCAAGAAAATTCGATTAATGTGTCATTTTTGGGTCAATGTGGGTCAAGCTAATTTTATCTAAAAAACTGCTCAACCTATTTAGATTAAATATTGCATTCTATGGTTTTTGGGTACGAGAAGACTGTTCGGCTAGGTCACAAGTTCGAGAACATTCAATTAGTGGGTCATTTTGGTCATTGGTCATTATGGGTCAAGCTATTTTATCTTAAAAACAACGGCTCAGAGTATTTGAACTAAATTTAGTATCCTACAGTTTTAGGTAACGATAAGACTATTGGGCTAGGTCACATGTTCGAGAAAATTCGATTAGTGTGTTATTATGGTCATGGGTCATTATGGGTCAAGCTATTTTTATCTTAAAAACGGCTCAGAAGATTTTAACTAAATTTTGTATCTTACTGTTTTTCGGCACGAGAAAATCATTGGGCTATGTCACATGCTCGAGAAAATCCGATTAGTGGGTCATTTTTTGGTCACTGTGGGTCAAGCTATTTTTATCTAAAAATCGACTCAGACTATTTTCACTAAATTTTATATCCTATGGGCTTCGGGCATGAGAAGACAATTGAGCTTGGTCACATGTTCGAAAAAATTTGATTAGTGGGTAAATTTGATTATGGGTCATTGTGGGTCAAACCATTTTTATAAAATAAAAGGCATTATAGCAATAATACAGAGAGAAAAATATATGGAGTTGAACTCAAAACTAATTTTGACCGAGCATAGCTCGTTCTTCCCTGGTCGTTCATATAAATAAACAAAAATAATAGAAATTTATCTAAATATAAAGATAATCTACATTTGTCGATAAGTTTCCTACTTACCATTTGTGACAAACAAATATCCTTCTTTTTTATTTTAGAAAGGTCTGTCGGAAGGAAAATGTTAAAAGCTGAATATGAATTAGACTAGTTATTGCATAAATTTTCATATAATTGTAAATGTTATTGAAAGTTTTGACATGTGCGAGGTTATGTCACATAAGTGTAATATACATATAGCTTGCAAATGTCATCTAGGTATAGAATGCACATAAGTTGGAAAAGGCAAAATTAGAATCACGTCGAGCTGCGATGAGTTTTCGAAAAATAAAAATACAGTGCCGCAAACTCATTCAAAAAACTTTCTTTGAGAAAATGTCCATTACACATTACTTACTGGTATATGCCTTATTTTTTGACATATTTTCGTCATTGATCAAACATTTGTTAAATCTTGGTACAGGCTTTTGTATCCTACAGTCATAGAATTTTACCGCCTGTTCTAGAAACCACATTTCAACTTCGATTTTGATCTCATCAACGTCTTGTACGTGTTGCCCTGAAAGATCTTTTTTCAGGTAAATAAATACGTGGTAGTCGTTGGGTGCAAGGTCCAGGATGTAAGGTGGATGGTTTTTCATGAACATTGGTCCCATATATTAGAGTTTTATTCAAAGACTATTAATTGCATAATAGCAATAAACATCATATTTAATAAAACTAATTTAAAAAATAATAAAATGAAATAAATTGCAAAAATACACGTGAAGCAAATTCCATTCGGTATTTGCTTCGGTAAAATTCCATTCGGTAGTGGTGACATACCAATAAATATAATGAAAGCGAGCAGATAAAATTCAAACTTCAATTTTAAACACTGGCTTAACATTAAAGGGTATGAAAAGCGTGTAAATGAATTGCAGGTGTTAAACACGCAATTAATTCTGAATTCACATTTGCATATTTTTTTGTTTTTTACTTCGTGTTCCGTTCATTACACCGTCCATATTTTGAAAAGTTAACCTATCTTAGATATATAGTACAGGAATTTTTCAACTTTCAAATACGATTTTTTCTAGTACGCACTGTAAAGAATAAAAAGAAAAGTGCCCAGTTAAACTAATGGCATTGAGTTAACAGGCTTTTTCTGCATGAAATACCCATTTCGCTAAATTTAGGGGGAATTAGCACCTCGTTTCCCCCCTTTATACTTAACCAATGAACCTCCAAAACTAATGAGGGAAGCACTTTATCAGAGTAAACCTCTATACCAAATTTAAAGCAAATCAGATAATTCTGCATGAAATACCCATTTAGCTAAATTAAGGGGTGGATTAGCCCCTCCCCATTTACCCGCTTTATACTTAACCAATGACCCTCCAAATCTATTCTGAAAAGCGCCTAATCAGAATAAACCTCTATACCAAATTTGAAGCAAATCGGAAAATTCTGCATGAAAAACATATCTATTTAAATTACGGGGGATTAGCTTCTCTTTTCCCCCTTCATACTTAACCAATGAACCCCCCAAAACTAATCAGGGAAGCGCCTTATCACAATGAACCTATATACAAGTTTCAACGCAAATCGGATATTTCTATCAAGAGTTATCGCGTTACGTACATACATACATACGTACGTACATACAGGAACTGTGGGAAAATTATCTCTCAGGCTTTGATAGCCTGTGAACTAAAAATATACAAACCGCATACCCTAATAATCGAAATCCTTTATGGCTCCCCAATGTATAATTCAACAATACTTTTATCAATCTTTTTCCATTAAAAGCTACATACATATGCTTTTGCATCCTTTATAATGTCCCCAAAACAACAGGGCGAAAAATTAAAAATAACTCTAATGCATGATTTCAGAATAACGCTGTTTTCTATTTCTAATTAATATATCTACGCACAATAAATAATATATGTATTTTCTATTTCTATACGCTCAGTAATTCATATACGTATACATAGAGTCAATTATTTGTAAGTGATAGTTCCACTCTTTTTTTATATAATTCTAAAATATTCTATTACTAGCTTACCCACCCGGCGTTGCCCAAGCCCTTGTAATAAACTTAAATCTCTTAAAAAACGGAACTCTGGCCACGGTCTACGATGGCTTCGGAACCGTATACCCGGCATGCTCGTACGTTCTAGAAAATCTTTTATTTCCCCCTACCACCGCCAGGGGAGCATTCTGTTCTAAACAAACCTCTTTCCGAACGAACTTCTGAGACAGGTCCCCGCTGCCTACGTTACGCGCACTACAAAATTGAGCTGGTTTCGAGAAGATTGGAACATTATTAGCCCAGTTATTGCAATAAGGCACAGTTAGAGAAAATAACATTTAGTGAGCTGCCGAGAGGAGGGGATGTTCGAGTGTCCTTCAGAAAATGACTAATTAGGAGGCCCACTATGCATGCATAAAAATTCGTTCGTTTTGTTAAGCTAGGAACTTAATTACAAAATTGGCTTACCCAATTATTCGGAAATAGTGGTAACCGCTACTCATAAATTTAGTTTAATGTTATAAAGAGTGACTATTAAGTTAATTATAATGTTTGGAATCACTTGCGTTGAAATCGGAAAGATAGTTGCTGAGATATGGAAACGGAGCATAATTAGAGAAAAAACCTTGAAGGAGGTCCCGGGGGGGGAGGGGATGTGCAAGTGCCCTTCAGCAAATGACTAATTAGGAGGACCACTATGCATCTTTCAAAATTCGTTCGTTTCCTTAAGCTTTGAATTTAATTATAAATTTGGCTTAAACTGTTATTCGTAAATAGTGGTAACCGCTACTCATAAATTTAGTTTAATGTTATAAAGGGTGACTATTAAATTAATTATAATGTTTGAAATCACTTGCGTTGAAATAGGAAAGATAGTTGCTGAGATATGGAAACGGAGCAGAGTTAGAGAAAAAACCTTGAAGGATGGGCCGGGAGGTGGGGGGGGGGTGCAAGTGGCCTTCAGCAAATAACTAATTAGGAGGATCACAATACATCTTTAATGATTGATTCATTTGGTTAAGCTAGGAACTTAATTTGAAATTTGGCTTACACTATTATTCGGAAATTCTGGTAACTGCTTTCTAGAAATACACCTCGAAGCTTAAATGTAATTACACCCTTGCCCCTCTTCATTCCCGCAAATATAAAAAAGAATCTGTTAAATAAAGTTTTCTGTATTAACAATCTCCATCATAATAATAAATGTTATGTAAAAAAAAAAGAAAACTTAAACCCGACTAATTGTCATGCAGAAAATTGTGCCAGGAAAATATTTCAATCAGTGGGACGTATGTGTAATTTGTCATGTACAGGTGGTGCAACAATCGCATGGCTCCTCTACGCTAATAACTTCAATCCATATTGACACTATTTATTTAGAAATCCTTATTCATGCATCGCTACTCTGGTTTATTAGCCACACACAGGGTGGCTTATTCTTTCAATCTCTATCATTTTTCATGTTTATGAAAAGTCACAGCAATCCATCGTTGCCACAAATTAATCTCGGAAAATGAAACATTTGAAGTTACTTAAAAAATTAATAACTCGAAAAGTATTTGTCACAAAATTGTTTTACAAACTGCGTTAGAATGGTAAAAAATTGTATTTTTTTTATATATAAATTTCAAATTTAATGATTATGTTGTTTTTCAAATATTAGATTTCAAAAATTACAAAACTTCACAATGGAGTACCGTAGCGAAACTTTTACGCGTAAAAAGATAATGATAAAGGCATTGTGGCTCGACGTGTATCGTGTATACTGGCCATAGCATGAGTAACGAATTATAGTAAACTTATTATTCTGTTAAAATATAAAAGTGAATTATGTATATACATTTTTAAAAAAATAAAGAAAAACATTTTATCACAAACATCAACAAATTTTTTTCTTCTCTTTATTCCCTTATTCCAAAGATATCGTTTTATCGTCTGCTGCCATAGCAACATGAATTAAATGTCATTAAAAAAAATTGCTCAGTGGTAGAAAAATATTTTTCTAAATCGAATGGTTATTGAACAACTCAACACTTTAACAGGGGAATTTTTATTTGTTATTTAGATATTTTAAAATTGTTTGTTGTCATTGCGTTTTTATTCTGAGTTACAGCTAGTTTATTTATTTTTTAAATAAAAACCGTGTGTGGCAATCTATATTCGGCCTTATAGCAGAATTTTCCCCTCTTGTTTAATTACTTCTGTGAAAATTCGATGCAGCCAACCAGTGAACAACCAACCCAAGGGAATAAAAGGGCATTTTTAATGAGAGTTATTTGTGCATTTTAATTAATATTTCAGAAAGTAATTTATTAAAATTCTGACGCTTAGGTGTACCAGAAGAGGGTTTGGACTACCTAAATCTAAATTTACAGACTTCTAGGTGCGCTATATTTTCCTAGCCATCGCCAATAGACACACACACACACACACACACACACACACACACACAGACACACAGAGCGAAACTTTCTTTTATTAGTATAGATTCACACTGTATCATGATTTATAGGAAATTTTAATTTTCCCCATTAAAATCGGATTTTGTCTGAATGGAGTTTGTTACATATTTTGGCATGATTTGTCGTTCCCTGTAGCAACTGTTTAACAAATATGTATAAAAAATTGTTTAGAAACATTGCCACTTTTGCCAACTTTTAATAAAATAATTTCTTAAAAGATAAGCAAAGAATAAGGCTCTTTCAGGAGAAATTTATCACGAAGGCTAATATGGTATTCGTATTTACAAATTATTCTAACGCAGAAGGTACCGAAATGTAAATGCATGAATATGTCGATAAACGACATAACATTACCCTATAATTACTTCACATGGTTGACAGATAATGCATCATAATCCAGAATATAAATTCATATCTCGTCAACAAATGCTTAAACTTAGTTCCAAATAAACCGTTTTGTGTTAATTAGAAATACATTGTTCGATGTTAGTGCAAGAATATAAATATCACATTAATAAAATACCATAAGTGTGACCATATATCAATGAAATTTTATTATAACTAATCTCAACGTACTATAAACGTAACGGAATATTCGAATAATAAATCGTTCGTTATTCGCGATTCTCGGGTAAAATAAAGATTGTAATTACCCAATTTTAGCAAGTTGTAATTAGATAAAAACGTGCCAAAATATATCTTCTATTTCCTGGTCCTTAATATTTCACTTATATGACTTAAATATCAATTACGTTTTTATTATTTACTAGGGCATCCAACCCGGGTTTCCCGGGATAGAGAATAAATGTGAAAACCAATCATTTTTTTCACTGAAAACTCTAATAGATTTTTTAAGTTTAATATTTTTTCTTAGATTGTACCCTAACAACACCAAAGAGCATGAAATATGCCAATTATATATTCAAATAAAATGTTGAAATATAATAAAAGCGGTAACTTCGTATTTGCTTCGTGCCAGAAGTTAATAGACTAAGATATCGCTAAAAATTTCGTTATATACAGCAGTTTTTCTTTTTCTGATAATTTCAGCGGTTTTAAGCGGTTAATTTAATTACATGTCTGTTAAATTTTTGTTTTATTTATACTATTTTATCCATCGCTTAATGAAGTTTTAATTTCGTTATTGAATATTAGCAGGAAACAAATGCTGAACTTTTAATAATGTTTTAATATTTTGTAATCGTCTGCAAGCGATAGAGATAGATTAAAAATAAAAAGAAAACTGCCCAGTTAAACTGATGGCATTGAGCTCACAGGTTATTCACACTAATTGTATATTATACTCGTATTTCAAAGAATTTGAAGTAAGCCCCTTGAAAAATAAAGAAATCGACAATATATTAAGGAGGGGTTATCCCAACGTTACCCCCTCATAGTTAACTAATGAACCCCTTAAACTAATCAGGGAAGCCTCTTATTACAATGAATATATATATACAAAATTTGAAGAAAATCGGATAATGCTGCTTGAAAAACCCATTTATATAAATTAAGGGAGGATTGGCCCCCCGTCCCCCTCTTTATACTTAACCAATCAATCCCGAAAACTAATCAGGGAAGCGTCTTAACCCAATGAACTTATAAGCAAATTTTGAAGCAAATGAGATAATTCTGCATGAAAAACCCATTTATATAAATTAAGGGTGGATTACCCCCCCGTTTCCTCCTTTTATACTTAACCAATCAATAACGAAAACTAATCAGGGAAGCGCCTTAACACAGTGAACCTATAAACAAAATTTGAAGGAAAACGGAATAATTCTGCAGGAAAAACCCATTTATATAAATTAAGGGGGGATTAGCCCCCCCGTCCCCCCCTTTATACTTAACCAATCAGTCCCAACAAAAACTAATCAGGGAAGCCTCTTATTACAATGAATATATATATACAAAATTTGAAGAAAATCGGATAATGCTGCATGAAAAACCCATTTATCTAAATTAAGGGGGATTAGCCCCCCCCTTCCCCCTTTATACTTAACCAATGAACCCCCAAAACTATTCAGAGAAGCGCATTATCACAATGAACCTATATACAAAATTTGAAGAAAGTCGGATAATTCTGCTTGAAAAACCCATTTATATAAATTAAGGCGGGATTGGCCCCCGTCCCCCCCCTTTATACTTAACCAATCAATCCCGAAAACGAATCAGGGAAGCGTCTTAACCCAATGAACCTATAAACAAATTTTGAAGCAAATGGGATAATTCTGCATGAAAAACCCATTTATATAAATTAAGTGGGGATTTAGCACCCCCCGTTCCCCACCCCTTTTATACTTAATCAGTCAATCCCAAAAACTAATCAGGGATGCGTCTTAACCCAATGAACCTATAAACAAATTTTGAAGTAAATGGGATAATTCTGCATGAAAAACCCATTTATATAAATTAAGGGGGGATTAGCCCCCCCCCCTTCCCCCTTTATACTTAACCAATGAACCCCCAAAACTATTCAGAGAAGCGCATTATCACAATGAACCTATATACAAAATTTGAAGAAAGTCGGATAATTCTGCTTGAAAAACCCATTTATATAAATTAAGGCGGGATTGGCCCCCGTCCCCCCCCTTTATACTAAACCAATCAATCCCGAAAACGAATCAGGGAAGCGTCTTAACCCAATGAACCTATAAACAAATTTTGAAGCAAATGGGATAATTCTGCATGAAAAACCCATTTATATAAATTAAGTGGGGATTTAGCACCCCCCTTCCCCACCCCTTTTATACTTAATCAGTCAATCCCAAAAACTAATCAGGGATGCGTCTTAACCCAATGAACCTATAAACAAATTTTGAAGTAAATGGGATAATTCTGCATGAAAAACCCATTTATATAAATTAAGGGGGGATTAGCCCCCCCGTTCCCCCCTTTTATACTTAATCAGTCAATCCGAAACCTAATCAGGGAAGCGTCTTAACCCAATGAACTTATAAACAAATTTTGAAGCAAATGAGATAATTCTGCATGAAAAACCCATTTATATAAATTAAGGGGGGGATTAGCCCCCCGTTCCCCCCCCCCCTTCATACTCAAACAATCAATACCGAAAACTAATCAAGGAAGCGCCTTAACACAGTGAACCTATAAACAAAATTTGAAGGAAAAAAGAATAATTCTGCAGGGAAAACCCATTTATATAAATTAAGGGGTTTACTAGCCCCCCCCCGTCCCCCCCCTTTATACTTAACCAATCAATCCCAAAAACTAATCAGGGAAGCCCCTTAACGCAGTGAACCAATAAACAAAATTTGAAGGAAAACGGAAAAATTCTGCGTGAAAAACCCATTTATATAAATCAAGGGGGGGGGTTAGCCCCCCCATTCCCCCCTTTATACTTAACCAATCAATCCCGAAAACAAATCAGGGAATCGCCTTAACACAGTGAACCTATAAACAAAATTTGAAGGAAAACGGAATAATTCTGTATTAAAACCTCATTTATATAAATTAGGGGGGGATTAGCCCCCCCCCCCTGTTCCCCCCTTTATATTTAACCAATCAATCCCGATAACTAATCAGGGAAGCGCCTTAACACAGTCAACCTATAAACAAAATTTGAAGGAAAACGGAATAATTCTGTATTAAAACCCTATTTATATAAATTTGGGGGGGGGATTAGCCCCCCCCCCCTGTTCCCCCCTTTATATTTAACCAATCAATCCCGAAAACTAATCAGGGAAGCGCCTTAACACAGTCAACCTATAAACAAAATCTGAAGGAAATCGGATATTTCTATGAAGAGTTATCGCGTTACGTACGTACATACGTACATACATACATACATACATACATACATACAGAACCGGCGGGCACATAAGCTCTCAGGCTTTGATAGCCTGTGAGCTAAAATGAAGATAAACTTATGTATGTATAGGTTTAGTTACCTTTATGAGCATTAAAATATATGTAAGCATAAAAACATGCATTTATATAGCTATTTTATGACAGATAAAAATATGATAAGAAAATATCCTATAAAAGAAAACTGCCCAGTTAAACTGACGGCATTGAGCTCACAGGCTATTCACACTAACTGTAAATTATATTCTTATTTCAAAGAATTTGAAATAAGCCTTCGAAAAATGAAGAAATCGACAATATATTAAGAGGGGGGAACCATCCCCCGTTTCTCCTTCTTATAATTAACCAATGAACCCATAAAACTAATCAGAAAAGCGCCTTACCACAATGAACCTATATACAAAATTTGAAAAAATCGGATAATTCTACATGAAAAATCCATTTATCTAAATTAAGGAGGGGGGGTTAGCCCCCGTCCCCCCTTTATACTTAACCAAAGAACCCCCAAAACTAATCAGAGAAGCGCCTTATCACAATGAACATATATATAAAATTTGAAGAAAAACGGATAATTCTGCTTAAAAAACCCATTTATCTATATCAAGGGGGGTTAGTCCCCCCAGTTCCCCCTTTATACTTTACCAGTGAACCCCCAAAACTAATCAGGGAAGTGCCTTACCACAATGAGCCTATATACAAAATTTGGAGTAAATTGGATAATTCTGCATGAAAAACCCATTTATCAAAATTAAGGGGGGGGGGGGTAGCCCCTGTTTCCCTCCTTTACACTTCACCAATGAACCCCCAAAACTAATCAGGGAAGCCCCTTACCACAATGAGCCCATATAGAAAATTTGAAGAAAATCGGATAACTCTGCATGAAAAAAATAATTTATCTAAAATAAGGGGGGAGGATTAACCCCCCGTTACCCCCTTTATACTTCACCTATGAACCCCCAAAACTAATCAGGAAAGAACCTTGTCACAATGAACCTATATACAAAATTTGAAGAAAATTGGATAATTCTGCATGAAAAAACCATTTATCCAAATTAAGGGGGGTTAGCCCCCCGTCCCCCCCCTTTATAGTTAACCAATCAATCCCCAAAGCTAATCAGGGAAGCGCCTTATCACAAGGAACCTATAAACAAAAGTGGAAGAAAATCGGATAACTCTGCATGAAAAATTCATTTATCTAAATTAAGAGGGAGGATTCCCCCCCCCGTTAGCCCCTTTATACTTAACCAAAGAACCCCCAAAACTAATCAGAGAAGCGCCTTATCACAATGAACATATATATAAAATTTGAAGAAAAACGGATAATTCTGCTTAAAAAACCCCTTTATCTATATCAAGGGGGGTTAGTCCCCTCAGTTCCCCCCTTTATACTTTACCAGTGAACCCCCAAAACTAATCAGGGAAATGCCTTACCACAATGAGCCTATATACAAAATTCGGAGTAAATTGGATAATTCTGCATGAAAAACCCATTTATCAAAATTAAGGGGGGGGGGTAGCCCCCGTTTCCCTCCTTTACACTTCACCAATGAACCCTCAAAACTAATCAGGGAAGCCCCTTACCACAATGAGCCCATATAGAAAGTTTGAAGAAAATCGGATAACTCTGCATGAAAAAAATCATTTATCTAAAATAAGGGGGGAGGATTAACCCCCCCGTTACCCCCTTTATACTTAACCTATGAACCCCCAAAACTAATCAGGAAAGAACCTTATCACAATGAACCTATATACAAAATTTGAAGAAAATCGGATAACTCTGCATGAAAAAAATAATTTATCTAAAATAAGGGGGGAGGATTAACCCCCCCCCGTTACCCCCTTTATACTTTACCTATGAACCCCCAAAACTAATCAGGAAAGAACCTTATCACAATGAACCTACATACAAAATTTGAAGGAAATTGGACAATTCTGCATGAAAAAACCATTTATCTTAATTAAGGGGGGTTAGCCCCCCACGTTCCCCCCTTTATATTTAAACAATCAATCCCCAAAACTAATCAGGGAAGCACCTTATCACAAGGAACCTATAAACAAAAGTGGAAGAAAATCGGATAACTCTGCATGAAAAATTCATTTATCTAAATTAAGGGGGAGGATTCCCCCCCCCCCCGTTAGCCCCTTTATACTTAACCTATGAACCCCCAAAACTAATCAGGAAAGAACCTTATCACAATGAACCTACATACAAAATTTGAAGAAAATTGGACAATTCTGCATGAAAAAACCATTTATCTTACTTAAGGGGGGTTAGCCCCCCCCCCGTTCCCCCCTTTATAGTTAAACAATCAATCCCCAAAACTAATCAGGGAAGCGCCTTATCACAATGAACCTATAAACAAAATTGGAAGCAAAACGGTTATTTCTGTCAAGAGTTATCGCGTTACGTACGTACATACGTACATACATACATACATACATACATACATACATACAGAACGGGCGGGCACATAAGCTCTCAGGCTTTGATAGCCTGTGAGCTAAAAAATCATGCTTGAAATTTAATTTAAATGTTATAAAAAATGAGTAAATTGCGATACAGTTTTCAAAAGCATTGCATTTGAAAGTAGATTTTTTCCCCTATATAACGGTGTAAAAATTAGAAATGTGCGATGTTTAGAAATTATAAAATTGCAGTATCAAAAATCGCAAAACGAAATTTCATCGCGAACTGTTGCCATTCGCAAAATGACGTCAGCGATACGCACGGACACGTTTGTCCTTTATAATATAGATAGTACAGGTTAACTAACTGTAAATCATTTCGTCTTGTTTTAGAAATTTTTGACAGATGTTTACCAGTTTAAAAAAAATAAAAATCTGTCAAGTGCGAGTATAACTAGCGCTCAAAGGGTCCGTACAATTAACTTATTAATTACTAACTGCAAAAGTACAAAAAAGTGTTTCTCAAAGAAAAATACGACAATATAATAAATTATAACACCTTGTAATAATATATTTCTTTTAAATGCTAAAATATGTAAATTAACAACATAATAAATACACAGTAGAATAACTTTTATTAGTATTAAAATCATTAAAATTACAGACACTACATTACACTTACATAAAACATTAAAAACATATTAAAATTGGACGTTTTGGATTTACATGAAAATCCCTCTTCAACAAACATTTTTCTTAACGTAAGTCACAGTTCAAAAATATCAACAAATAGAAAATGCAACGTATCGAAATGTCGAGGTCTAAGTTAACAGTTATAATAACACGGAGTATTCATTCGTGATTGCACCTGCTTCATTAAGAGGTAAATCTGTAATTTTTGTATACCATGCTTCTAAGAAAGTACGAGTTCTCTAGTCGCTGCACCTCGATCTGATTACAAAAGTTTTAGCAAAATCTGGAAAATGGTCATTTTTTATTGCATGATCCACTATTTTCCAATTTAAAATTTGCAATAAAAACTGACCATTTTCCAGATTTTGCTAAATATTTTGTAATCAGATCGAGGTGCAGCGACTACAGAACTCGTTCTTTCTTAGAAGCATGGTATACGAAAATTACAGATTTACCTCTTAATGAAGCAGGTGCAATCCCGAATGAATACTCCGTGTTATTATAACTGTAACTTTGACCTCGACATTTTGATACGTTTCATTTTCTATTTGTTGGTATTTTGGAACTGTTTGACTTACGATAAGAAAAGTGTTTGTTAAAGAGGGATTTTCATGTAAATCCGAAACAACCAATTTTAATACGTTTTTAATGTTTTATGTGAGTTTAATGTAATGTCTGTAATTTTAATGATTTTAATATAAATATAAATATGTTCAGACGTAATATTTTTATTTACTTCAAAACTTTTATTAGGTTGTTTGACAAGTTTCGGCTCACCCCAAGCCATTTTCAAAAACAAAGGAGAATATTCCATGATTGAACGGTCATTGAAGTTATTATTTAAAATGCTAACATTTAATTATCGTGTACTTTTTAAAATAAAAATTACGCACTTTTTCTTTTATTTTTACTATTTTTGTTTGTTTTCATATCTGTAACCATGGAATATCTCGAGCCACAATTTCGGTAAGTAAAAAGATGCCGCATCGTTTCATATTGTATTTTGCGTGTTAGTATCTCTATGGTTTCTCTGATTATGGATGGATAGTATAGACTGGTGGGAAAAATTATTTTACTTTCATTGAAATTTATTTGGATGGTTTCTTCTTGATATAATCTTGCCAGGGTTGTGGTTTTTCTATTATACTTAACATCAGCTATATGTTCCTCTTTTCTGTAATTAAATTTCCTGCCGGTCATACCAATATAGTAATTCTTAGATCCGTCTTCTTTAATAAAAAGTATTTCATATACTCCTGAATAATTCTCAATATTAATTGGGTCAATTTTACTACAAATGATATTCTTTAATTTCTCAGGGGGTTTGGCTATTAAGCAGATATTGAAACGTTTAAGGCAGTATTTTAATTTTTCAAAAAAGCTTGGATAATATTGAAGAGTATAAAGTTTGTATTTTTGCGAATCAATTTTATTTTCTGGTTTCTTATTATTAGCGATATCTATGATTAATTTATTAATATGGTGTAAATTAAAACCATTATTACAAGCAATTTTACGAATATTATCTAATTCATTATTCAATTTATTTTCAGTACATACTATAAAGGCCCGTCTTTTGAAAAATCTGTAGGCTGAAATTTTGTATGTAAATGGAGAACATGTGTTATTTGGTATAGTAGATTGTTAGCCAAACTTTTTCGGAAAACAGTTCTGTCGATATAAATCTACCGACAGAAGTGTTTTTTTTTTTTTTTTTTTTTTTTTTTTTTTTTTTGTTTTTTTGCACGACTTTATAAGGTTTATACTTGGCATTGGGCCAAACGCATTTAGAAGGGTGGCCACAAAGTTTCAACTTCGCCTTGGACTAAGCCGCGTTTTATACATAGGTTTTTAATTAATATATTTTTTAATTACGGGCAGTTTTTTATAAAATCATTATCATCAATCCCTGGATGATTCTGTGTCAATAGGTACCGCGAGCACCCGTCATGTCGATGCTGCGCGGCTGCATAGTAAAGTGTTTGTGTTGTAATAAGTAATAGTAAAGTGTTTTCACGCCTATTGATTTATAAACCTGTGTTTTAATATATGCATATTTTTATGTTTACAGTAATGTTTTTAAATAAATATGTATATAAAAATAAAATTCCGAATATGGAAGGTTTTCAAAAATGTGTAAAAATATATCTATAAATGTTCGTCGAGTACCTCACAAGGGAGAAAATAGATATTGTTACCGATACCACAACCAGCATTCTCCCAGAATTTCTATCTGAATAGTGTAGAATAGATTTTAAATATCTGAAAAGCGAACATTTTCTGAATAAATTTTGGAATTTATTTCTGTGGGTTTGCAAAGAATTTTGTAAACTAAGAAACACGCATTAAAAATATTTTTTACTTTTTTCAATTTTTTCTTTTTTTTTTACTCTTAACAGATGTAATGTTTATGTATTTCATCTGGTAAATGTTAGAAATTGGTAGGAATTTAAAAATGATTTATAAATTATTTATTATTTAATAACACCAACAAATTTGTTTTCACTCTTCTAACCATTGTTGCAAAACACATACTTTTAAAACTACACTTTCACTAGTAAAATGGCGAAATATTTAACAGAAATGATATATTTGTAGTCATTAAATAATAGCAGACACACAAGCACGCGCACACGCACGTTTGTAACGATGTCCCGCCGTTATCAAACTTGGTGATGTGTGGCAAAATATAGCCAAATTTTGCAAACACAATCTGTAACCATAAATAACGCCGACTTCAATCAGAATATTCCCACACAAATTTAGAATTGACGAAAACTGTGGATCTACTTCAATCGAGTTCCACGAATTTTGGCATCATGTTTTCTAATAAAATTAGCTAAATTCTTAAAACCAAGTAATAGGGAAGCTACTTTTTTCCGGCGGCACAGGACGGAAAGGCCCTTATTCAGTAAAAATCGAATAAAGTTAGCCTGTTCATTCTTGTGATTAGCGTGCTAGTCTCAAATATAAATAATTTATAAACATAAATTCATCGGTTTAATCACGTGGTCCGAGAGGAATAACGTAAAAGGATTTCAGGATATTTTGGTACAGAAATAATAAATTAATATTTCTTCATTTTAAAGTGCTCTTCTGATGACAAAATTTCGAAGAAGAATACCGTGTATAAAGAAAAACCTTTTTCTTCTTCCCTAAAAAGGCATATGAATCAAACAATTTATTATATATTATAATGTTTATTCCTCATAAACTTCTATTCATTCACTTTGAAATTTTAAGTTTCAACTCTTACGTTAAAGTGAGTTGATTTTCCATAGCATTAAACAATTCGTAACGCTTTACAGTAAAGTTACCCGTATGTTTCACTTTTATAAACTGTATTATTCAAGCATTTCTGTTTTTTTTTTTTTTTTTTTTTTTTTTTTTTGCCTTCAAGTCTTCTCTGATAGTTTCCCTCACAAAATACCCAATCATACTAGCCAAGAGTTACTAGCCAGTTTCTAATAGAAGATGGAATTTAATTTTCGTGTAGATATTAAGAGGTTAAAAATAATCTTATATTTTTTTTACAAATAAAATTATAAATGTATTGTTTGTAAAAAATTTTATGTTTTGTCTTTAGCTGTTCTAAATGCTTTTTATTACTTCTTATAAACAATTTTGTTATTTGGTCGTTTTAAATATTTTGATAGAGGAAACAGTATGTTAGGTATATATATTTAAGTTTCGGTCTTAACATTGAAAACTTTTAGAAGTTGTATTCAATACCCTCTCTCTATATATGAAATATGAAAATACTAATTAATAATAAGTGCCTTTTCCTAACCAATTAGTTTCAGTTTTTAAGTGAGAATCTCTGACGTAATTATTTTGGAGAGTAAAACTTTCTGTGCATAACAATGAAGTTAAATACCATTTTAGTCATTAATAAACAGTATCTTACCCTTCAGCATAAATACTGTAATTGTAGTGCTTAGAGTAATTAAACATTAAAAGCATAATTGCAGTTTATCGACAGAAATGCCTATTACATGCACATAGAAATGACTGGAGAAAGCTATTGACAATCTGACAATTATTTCCCATTGTAATTAACATTCTTCTAAAGAATGCCATGTATTCGGATTTCGATAAGAATTGATAAGTAGTTCTTTGAAGGTTGTTAAAATTATGCCATATATATCATATTGTAACAAATACTAAAATAATTCTTAATGAGATCAAACTTCAAAAGTAAAGTAGTTTGAAAAGAATTAAACTATTAGAGAGACTCGCCATCTTTTGAAATTATCTTAATTTAAACCTATACGTCTCCAATAATTTTGAGCATTTTGAAATTTTTTGCACGCTTTTCTTACAAGTGTTTTCTATAAATGTAGGGATCGGAATTCTAAAAAGTAATTAGTTTAATAAAAAATACATATAATTCCACTACAGTTACAGTAAAAAGAACTACATACTTCTCATATTATTCAAATTTTAATTGCTTAATAGGCGTATAGCCAACATAGTGAAAAAGTACCCAAGCCGGGTCTCGAACCCGGGTCATCAGTGTAACGCACTGACGTTCTACCAACTGAACCACTTGGGACTTTCAGCCTTGGAATACTCAGCCTGGAACTTTCTCACTATAACATGTTGGCAAGACTACAAACTTGAGATGGAATATTTTCCGTGAGCCGCCAACCCTGGGGCAAACACGAAATCAAAGAAAATCCAGCATCGATAATTGAATAAATTCATATTTAATACTTTGGAAATTTTTCCATAGAATAGAGGGTACTTTTTCATTATGTTGGCTATACGCCTATTAAGCAATTAAAATTTCTTTGGAATTCTCTATGGAAAAATTTCCAAAATATTATATATGAATTTACATACTTCTCATTTTACTTTTTTAAAAATCAGCTGCCTATATTACTGATAATTCGGTTTTTAGCACTTTCCAACCTAGTTGAAAAGTGCTTATGACTTCGGTTTGTCTGGCCGGATGGCCGTCTGGCCATCTGTCCGTGCTCTAACTCCCGTAAATATGCTCGGATTGCTCTGCAATTTTTATATGTTATTGTCGTTATCTATGGCACGTTCCGTATTTCAACTGAAGTGTGTAGCACTTATAGTTTTCTTACAGGGACACTCAAGAGAATTCCGTTACATTGCAGTCTATGGGGAAAAATCATTTGCGGTTTATTTTAAAAATGTTTCACTATTGTAAACGCATTGAAATTTATATAGATCACTAAGATGCATTAGAAGAAGCTTAATATGGAATAGTAGGTGTATAGCACTTAGAGTTACTTTACAGGGACAGTCAAAATAATTCCGTTACATTACGTCTATGGAGAAAAATCGTCTGCGGCTTATTTAAATAATGTTCCACTATTTTAAACGCATTGAAGTTTATATATATTACTAAGGTGCATTACAAGAGGCTTAATACAGAATAGTGTGTGTATAGCAGTCATCGTTCATTTACAGGGACACACAAAAGAATTCTCTACTGTCTGTTAACAATAATTCCTGGAAGTGCGTTTTAAGTTACTAAACGCGATTTTAATCTTAACTAGCTTTTTGTCTATTACGTGGTGTGTATAAATTCTGTAGATCCTATACAGGGCAGCACAAAAGTTCGCGAACACATTTCCGTTTATTGACAGAAACTCCAGAAGGAGAATTTAAACGGTGCTACGCGTTTCCTAACTAAATAAAATTTAGCATCCTATGTATATATACAAATCTATAGATCATATACAGGGCTACATAAAAGTATTCGGATATTTTTCCGAATATTGTATATATTGAAAATTCCTGAAATTATGTTTTTAAATATGTTATGCGTTTTCCAAATTGTTTACTTAGATGTCATCTTTCAGCTTATTAAACGGTAATGATTTGTAAAATTATTTTAGAAGCGTTGGAAAGTGCTACATAATCTATGCTTCACGCATGATTTTTCGTTCTTGTTAAATATTTGAAATACGCCTTAAGGATCTTCCAAAAACAAGCGAGTCAATGGAAAGGTTTATGTTGACGTTTTACCATTTCAATCATTCTGATATATAGAAAAGAGGTCAAACTAAGAAAAAGAATGAAAAATCATGCGTCAAGCATACATTATGTAACACTTTCCAACACTTCCAAAATAATTTTACAAATCATTACCGTTTAATAAGCTGAAAGATAACATCTAAGTAAACAATTTGGAAAACGCATAACATATTTAAAAACGTAATTTCAGGAATTTCCAACCTATACAATATTCGGAAAAATATCCGAATTCCTTTATTCAGCCCTGTATAGGATCTATAGATTTGTATATATACTACATAGTATGCTAAATTTTAGTTTAGTTAGGAAACGCATAGCACAGTTTAAAATTCTCCTACTGGAGTTTCTGTCAATAAACGGAAATGTGTTCGCGAACTTTTGTGCTGCCCAGTATAGGATCTACAGAATTTATACACACCACGTAATAGACAAAAAGTGAGTTAAATTTAAAATCGCGTTCAGCAACTTAAAACGCACTTCCAGGAACTATTGTTAACAGACAGAAGAGAATTCTTTTGTGTGTCCCCGTAAATGAACGATAACTGTTATACACACAATATTCTGTATTAAGTAGAAAAGAGGTGAAACTAAAAAAATGAATGTAAAAATTGCGATCTGATACATTTAAAGGAAAATGAACGCAATAAACTGCCAGTTTCGCAAATTTATAATCATTGTTTCGTTACGTATCTGCGACAAAATATACTAGCGATGTCAAAATACATTTTATCCCGTTAGCACACGCGCTGGGATAAAATCTACCCCAGCTTACAATTATTACTTAAAAATGTGCGAAAGTAGTTCGTGATCATTCTGAGCTTTACAGTACCTTTCAAGCTGAATGATATCAAGATGTAGCAAAAATAATTTACCTCAGATTTTGTATTTTCCATTTATTTGTTATAAAAATGTCACGTGGGAGGAAATTTACCCCACGCGTGTTATAACCTAAACCATAAAGATAGGAAAATGTCAATGCAAATGTTTATGTAAAAAATATAGTATGCAAATAATAATATAATTTTTCTGTTAAAAGTTAACAACTTTTGCACATACAGTTTCTATAAATCAGTTTTATACTTTTTTGTATTTTCATGGCTGAATTTGGATTGTAAAAGCTTTGTATGTAATGACATGCAAAAAAAATCTTAGTGCGAGATTTTATTTTATTTTATTTTTTTTTTGGCTTTAAATATAAAAGAATTTTTTATTTTAAGTTAAATTATGTCCTTTATTGATTTACAGTTTATTTCAAAATATAAATTTTTGTTTATAATCTAACTGGGGGGAAATTGATACAAGAAAACCCATTGGGGTAAAATTTATCCCGCGCGTGTAGTAACGTAATGGAAAGGGGCGCGTGTGCTGACGGGTTATGCATAAAATTGAAAAATATGTATTTCCGTTCATTTTTCTGAAAGTGAAGGATTGCAAGTCGTCTGAAACTCATTAAAGTTCAATTAGTAAATAAATTTCAATGAAGTACAAGTTACAATAATGACAACATAGAATTTAAATATCATGATTCATATGAGTAAACTGTCGTTTTTGCGTGAAAATTTAGCAAAACAGATAAAGGAATTTTGGAAAGTAAATAAATAAACAGAACTTATTATTAGGTTGTTTTATAGTGTGCAGTAGAATTTGATACAAATTTTATATATTTTAACGCGGAAAAGATATAAATATCAATAATTTAATGACTTTTAATGTATCTTTATTAAAAATTTACTTAGAAAATGTATCTTAATAAAAGGTCTTAAAAAAATTAAAACACTACATTTAAGATGACATAACAGCAATGTTAAAAATTTATTTTTAGAACAACTCACATTTAACCCAAATAAACACAACATAATATAAATTTTTATGTACTATATAATATCATGAATAAACATAAAAACATATTTTTTAACTAAAGTGATTTAGAAATTATATTACAAATCGAATTTTTGATAAGGATAACGATATTTGTACTTACAGACATTATAAGATACGATTTTTAATAAGAAATTAGTTTCACGAAGTTTCGAAGTCTCAAAAGTTTACTGAATTAATTAGAGCTTGATAATAATGAACCACTTAACAACGAAAACAAATTAATATCGAATTCAATCAAAAAGTTTTGAAATTAAAAGATTGAGATACCCCAAGAAGTGCTGAAAGAGGTAATTTTTGAAACCCAACTAACAATTAAAGCTTCTAACTGTAACTATTTATTTTCTATTTACGATTTCCTCATTTACTTAAAATTGAGTACATTATGTCATCTTTTAGAAGAAATAATTATTACTCCTGAGAATGCGTTGAACTGAGTTAAAGTGTTATTTAATTGAAGTAAATATTTTAAGCTATGTCAAAGAGAAACTTAGTAACTAAGTGAATAGATTTATAAATTAGAAGCCTTTTTCTTTGTTCATTTTTTCCCTGTCGATTTCTTTAATATTCTTATAAATAATTTATTGTTAGGAATTTGAAACAAAGGTAATTAAGGTAGCTTACGATGTCTGACAGATATTACTTTTTCAGATATTTGGATTTTATTAAAATTAAGCATTTGATCGTCAAAATCTTTTATTCTGAACGATTTGTTATTTACATAAGTAAAAAAAATTCCGCACTTAAAATAAATAATTTATTGTTAGGAATTCTAAACAAAGGTAATTAAGGTAGCTTACGATGTCTGACAGATATTACTTTTTCAGATATTTGGATTTTATTAAAATTCATTAAGGTAGCTTACGATGTCTGACAGATATTACTTTTTCAGATATTTGGATTTTATTAAAATTCAGTGTTACGGTTGGTTTTAACCAAAATTTCTATTTACATTAATTTCCTTCAATCACTTTCTCAATATTTATTTAACAGAACTCTTTCTCTGTTTTTAATAAATAAATAAATAAATAAAAATAAAAGAGTAATAATAATAAAAACAGTTTTTTTTAATTCCTTTTTCTTTTAGGCAAAAGTAATTTCAACTTTTATTTAGTTTAACTTAGCTTCTTTTTTCAAAAAAAATAAGCAAGTAAATAAGAAAATAAATAAAATAAATAAATGAGAATAAGCATAAGCTTAAGAAATTAATAAATCTGTATTTGTTAAAATAAATAAATGGGTTAGTTCGTACATGTTTCTACGAAAATTAAATAGCAAGAAAAAAGGCTAGTCAGATTAGACCACACATGTTACTATCTGTAGACATTCACACACTTTCCCATCCCTTCTTTTCAGGAGACTGATGCCACTTGGTCTATCTTTGGTCAAAAGAAAGTCAGACCACCCCAGAATGTATTACGTTATTTTGAGAAAGGACGTAAACAAGCATTGTATTTTACAACCCGCAACAAAAGAGTTACTTTCCCTGTCGTTTTTATTGCACTGTTGTAAATTTGCGTATTAGAGAACCTTCTTAGCACTCATCGTAGGAGAGGCATGTTTGTTTTTTCCCATACTAACCCGATTACAGGGAGGTTGTTGTTGAAATGCCCCTGTGAGGTCATTTTTATGTCAACCCCCTCTTGTGAGTTCGGTAAGGAGGAGAGCAGGTCGAGTCACTCGACTGCTTCACTTGCATGCCCGCCCCCCCTTCAAGGATATTGGTTTCGCCCAGTATTTCAGCGGCGCGGGAGCTGTAAATGACTTCTTCAGTTGTTGTTATGACCGTAAAGTTATTGGTCGGTAGAAGTTTACAATGATTATTGATAATGGAGCACTGACGGTCTTATATAAGTAGTGAAATGGTAAAAAGACTATTGCTCTCTAAGACTGTTTTTTTTTATGACAATCCCTCGCATGAGAGGTCTTCATAGTAAGGAGGTGATGAAAGTTCTAATTCATTCCATAGAATAACAAGGCTGGTGCAACAGAAAACGTTCGCCCGTTTTGCACGGTGTCTGTAGCATGAAAGTGTCGTGAATCGCGAATAGATACAACCGAAATCGTGATGAAGTTTCGAAAGTGATAGTAGGTTCCTTCCCTGAGCACCGGATCTACAATTAATTCGCAAAAATAGCAGTGCTCATATTAGAATAGCAGAGAGGATTCGCCTGTTTCGTATTGCGACACTTGTATATAAGTGATGTGGGCATTGAATAGATTCAACTGAGATAACGCTGGACTCTTAAAATGATAGCAGATCCCTTCCCCGAGCAACATATCTCCAATTAATTCACATAACAGCGATACTGATGTAAGAATAACCGAAAAGATTCACCCGCTTTGTACTGTGACTCCAGCACGTAAGTGATATGGTCCGTTGATAGAATCAACTGAGAGGGTGGTGAGATCTTAAAAACGATGGGGGAATTGTGCATACGCAAGGAGTTGTGCCCGCTGTGATTGTAACAAATAGCAACTATATTGTAAGTAACTCTTATTTCATCTTTATTACATGTTTTCCCATGTTAAGCTATTTACACCTACCTAGAAAAATTTAACAGTACAATATGTGCATTTAAAGATTATTAATAAGCAATTTCAGTATATTTGATCAACCTTTAAATTGTGATGTTGTAATAATTTTAAGAACTACGATGCCTTTATAATTTTAATATTTCAAATAAAAGATCTGTTTACTGTCAAACGCAGTATATGTTTTTTTTGTAATCCTTAAGTAGTTAATATTTATATGCTTACAGTAAATAAATAAAAGTGGACTGACCTTTTTGACAAGTGAGAACAAAGTTATAGAAACTATTACTTTACATAGAATTAATTTTTAATTACCTTGGATGTAAATCACAACCATTTTTTAGTGATCATTAATTGAGCCTTAGTTTTTTTTACCCAAAACTATTCATCTGTGCTTGTGATCTTGTTTAAAAAAAAGTAAATAAATAAATGATGAAGAAGCGATATTTAAATTTACTTACATAAATGAGTACTTAAATCCTTAACTTCCTCTTTTTTATATTGTTATCTAAAATAAACAATAAGATGTTTATTTATAAAAAGTATAGGTAAAAAAAAAAAAAGTAATCAGAGTTTTTTTTTTCACAATGATACTATACGATCACTTGGCAAACCAATCTGATTTTGTTCGAAATCTCCATAATTTTTCTAATTTTTAGAATTCCATCATAACCTTATTTTGTTAATTTCTCTCTCCTCCTTTTTGTCCTCCTATTAGAGAAATTTCAGATTTTCTTTAAATTTTCCAAATTTTATGATGTTTATATTCTGTTAATTTAATGTGTATGGAGTTTTGACATTAATCAGATAGGAGTAGGGCTGGATGTTCTTCACGTATTACAGTGTACTATTTGATTTAGAAATCTGTTGCCCCTAAATACATTTAGTTTTGTTTTTAAAATGAAAATTTTAACCTTACCATATTATTTCAACTTATTCGGATTTTTATGTTTTGGTAATTTGGTAAATTTTGTTTAACTTGCTACTCTTTTCATGGCAACAGATTTCAGTGGTGCTAATCAAGGTATACTTGTTCTTTTTTAACTTTTTCAGCGATTAGTGAATTTTCGATGAGTCTTTTTAATCTAAGTATGTTATTTAAACAAGAACATCCAACTCTACAAGAATGGTGCCGTTGCAAAAATCAGATAAGAACTGCTGCGAGATTGCAAGAAAACAAGACCAAGGTGTAGAAATTGCTCCTAAGTACATGAAATGTTTTTAGAGATGACATTTTAGTTTGTGAGGATACGAGGTAGTCAGCTATTTTGAATAAATCTATAAAGTTAGTCGTACCAAAAGAACTAGTCACTCAAGTTTTTGCACTAACACACGAGAGCTGCTTGTCATCAAGCTTTTCAGAAGACCATTGATCGCATTCGTGAGCACTTTTATTGGCCAGGAATGTCGTCAGATGTCAAACATCTAGTGGAGTCATGTATTAGTTGCCAGCAGAAGAGAGCTTATAGAGCGAACCAGCTCGCCCCTCTGCAACGTATGCCGACCCCCCAGTTTCCCATGAGTAAGGTACATTTTGATCTCATTGGATCCTTACCACAAACTTTTTGGGGAAATAAGTATATAGTTGCATATATAGATGCATTTTCTAAGTGGCCAGAGGCATATGCGGTTAGTTCAACAACTTCAGATGTCATTGCGGACACTTTAGCTGATTTCATCTCACGCTACGGAGCTCCCTGTTTTATTACGACTGATAACGCGAAGAATCTAATTTCAGATGCGATAGAACACGTGTATAAAATGTTTGGTATTAAACATATTACGACCTCCTCATATCACCCGGCTGGAAACTCTGAAGTGGAGAGACAGAATCGTACTCTTAAAAATGCACTATGTCACATAGTCAATCAGAATCAATCTGACTGGGACACAAAACTCAAATTTGCGCTACTAGCTATGCGTTCAGCTGTCCACTCATCAACTAAAGGTAGCCCAGCTGCAGTTATGTATGGAAGAAATATGAATCTACCATATAATCCCTTTTCTCAACCACCTCCTTATAATTATAATGATGCACCTTCTTTCTGCGAACTCTTAATCGCAGCTCTTCAAAAAGTATACACTGAAGTACATAGTAATTTAATTAAAGTTTCTGAGCAGCAGGAGAAATACCGTGAAAAAACACCTGTAGATACAATTTTTAAAATAGAAGATCTTGTGTGGTTATTTACACCCACAGTCGCCCTTGGAAATACAAAAAAATTAAGCAAGCAAAATAATGGTCCTTTTACTATAATTGAGAAGCTAAATGACGTTAGTTTTAAAATAGCGCTAGTTGCTAATCCCAAAAATTGTCAGGTTGTCCATGTTGATAGGTTGTCTTCTTTCAAAAACACACTCCTCATCTGGTCCAGTGAACCAAAACAAACAAATAGCTTGGGATTGACTGAAAACTTGACCATCGACTCACCACATCAATCGTGCGATTATCCCCCTGTACGCAGGTGTAAACGTAACAGATTCATTCCCTGGGCACCATATGATAATAATCGCGCACAAGCAGTTGTGAATGTCAACAAAAACGAAACTCCGGTAACGCCGGAAACGGAGGATGCAGACAGCGACACGACTGAAGTCATAACTCCCTCTCCCCCACCTCCCGTTTCTCCGGAGGTAGCTACGACAGAAATCAACGAAGGGTGTGTTTTAGCAACAACAGAAAGCAACGAAAGGTGTATTTTAGCAGAGGCAGAAAATAACGAGAGAGATGTTTCAGCAACGGCAGAAAGCAACGAGATGTGCGTAGATAAAAATTCAGCAACGGCAGGAAGCAACGAGCTGCGCGTAGATAAAAATTCAGCCACGGCAGAAAGCAGTTCAGCTGCTGTGCCAGCGATTCGCACAGGTCCCGTTCATCGATATTCGTCCAGCTGCTAAATCGAATAGAGTTAGTCGATCAATATCGATTTCTAGAACCGACTATTCGTTACAGAACAGGAGAGATCGTCCGAGTTACAAATACTGATAACCTTTTTCGTTATTCGTGCATTTTTATTCAATTTTACCTTGTTTATTTGTATTTATTTATAGTTTAGTTAATGTGTATGTATACTTAGTTACTTTTTTTTGGCATTTTTTAAAACGAAACTTAGTTTTTCTAGCGTATTAATGGTTTGTTTTGGTTGTGTTTTGATACTTTCATATATGCATTTTTAACACTTGTTATGATTATACTTGCAATTTTCGTTTGTTTTATGGTAGGTTTTGTGGTATATACCCTTCCGCATCCCGTTTTTGTAGATTTCGGGTATATTTTTGCAAAAACGAATGTAATTTTCGTTACTTTAAAAATTTTTTAGGATGTCATGTTTAGTATGCCCTTTCGCCGAAGTAGTTCTGTTTTTACATTTTTTTTAAATGCGTCTGTGTTTTGTATATAACCTTTTAAGTGTGTGTTTACTTTAATTACTGCATTTTAACTAGGTGGATTTAGTATTTATTATGCAGTTTATGGTTTTATTTGAACTTAAACTAAGGATTGTGGGCCTTTTTTTTTCTTTCTTGTCCATACTATCTCATGTACATACCTGGATGTTGTTGTGTATGGCTTAAATTGCTAAAATTAAGTATTTTCGTAATTTTGCTTCCTATTTTTGTGGAATGTATGTTTTAGTTCCTGGTGATATATTTCACCACCCCTGTTTTTTTTTGGAATGTTTTCCCTGGTGTTTTAAAAGCAGTTTCGGGCTTTTGCTATAATTAGCACAGAGGCAGAGATACTCTTTCCCTTGCACATTACTTGTACGTGCATTTGTAAAATCTACACAGTGACCCGAATCAATAAACTTTTTTCGAAAATAAACATGGCTTCACATATAAAGTTGTTACAAATGTGTGCGTAATTCTATAACATGGTCTGTAATACCATAGTATGTGTCTTGCTCTCAATTTACCATATGTATAACCTTCTATTACAGTATATGTTTATTTTTTTGTGTTTCACCAGTTGCTCTTGTACGGTAGAATTAATGTGTGTTTTAGAAAATTCAATGACATTTACAGTGTTGTAACTATAATATTATTAGTACTTATTTACATTAATATATAGTGTTGTAATGTATTGTGATGCCATTTAGTGAATTTATATATATAAGCAATGTAAAGAAACTTAATCAGTGGGCACTTCCCTCTTTTTCGGCTAATATTTATCCTCTAAATTCAATTTAAGTATTGTGTACAGTTCTGTATACAGAAATTACTAATGGGGTGCAGTTGTGCGTAGGAATGGCAGTAGTAGGGAGGTGAGGTTTCACAGTCCAAGGGAAACATGTGTTCTTTTACAGGTGCAGAAAGTCTATCTTTTTCCTTTTAGTGGTAAAATCAGCCTTGTGATCCCTCCTGTGGTAGTACTTTTTTATGGTCATGTTTGAGGTAGTATTTCAGTTAATGGTTGCTACGGATGTGCGAGCTCTGGTTTTATATATCCGGAATATTCTATCAGGGATGTGTTTCAGCGGTGAATTCTCTGGATCCCATCCCGGTTCGAAGTATGATTTGTGTATATGGGTCAGTTTTTCAGTGTTGAGGCCCCAGCATATCATGTGGTACCCAGCTGCATTTTCAAAAAAAAATTGTTTTCTCTCAATTTTTTTTTAAACTTTATTAAAATTAAGCATTTGATCGTCAAAAACTTTTATTCTGAACGATTTGTTATTTACATAAGTAAAAAATTTTCCGCACTTAAAATAAATAATTTATTGTTAGGAATTCTATACAAAGGTAATTAAGGTAGCTTACGATGTCTGACAGATAATACTTTTTCAGATATTTGTATTTTATTAAAATTAAGCATTTGATCTTCAAAATCTTTTATTCTGAACGATTTATTATTTACATAAGTAAAGTATTTCCCGCACAGTAAAAAAGAAAAATGTTTCTTGATCTAGCAAGTGGGTTTAGGAAATAATAAAATAATCTATTCCGAGTTTTCTACAAATTCGAAAAGCATTCCATTATCACCAGAAACTTAAGAAACCAATCCCTTTTACATATAAAAAAGGTTTGAAACAAAATTTATCTTTACTACTTTTACCTCTGAATAGAGGACAAATTCCTCGGTCCCGAGTTGCCCGCAATTGAGAGATTTTACCGTTTTTAGATAGGTAGATTTCAGAGTGGATTTCAGATTTTATTTTTTTAATCTTATCTTTCTGTAAAATTTCAAAATATTGATTATAATCAGTACAATTTAAAAAGAGATTTAAAATGTTAGTGTTACGAAAATTACACACTAAATTTGGGGCCCACCAAAAGTTGGGGGGAGGGAGACAGATAGTATTATGACCCAGTTTTCCCATGCTTTAATCAGATTCTGCTTCTGGAAGAATCCCAGCCCTCCTTTATATTCAAATATTTTCTCATTTATTTATTTTAAAATGTATTATACAATCACAGAAAAATGAAAGTTTCATTTAAATATTAATTTATTTTACATATTATTTTAAATATTAATTTATCGTTTATGGAATCAAATTAAATCTATGAAAAAATATATTATTAATAAAATTATCTGTTAAACAATGGAAAATTTGAACACTGATTTTATTAATAATACAAAATCACAAATATTTGTTTCTTTTTATTGTCATATTCATAAATGGGAAATAATTAGTATATAACAATGCAATTAAAATTTCCTTTCAAACATTGCAATTATTCTTTAGAACATTTGTTATTTAGTAAAATATTCAAGAACTTTTCGTTTTTAATTTATATAAAAAAAATAGATAATTAAATTAAGCAATTTATTTATATGTATTACTGGCTTTTTAGCAGTTTTTTTGGAATTAATGTGTTTTTTGCAAACCGATTTAAAAAAATTAATTTCAACCATTATTTTATGTAGTACTATAAACTCAAGGACGAAGTACTACTGACGGGGGACTTTAACGCACACTCTCAACAATGGGGCTATGCGAACATAGATGACAGGGGGGTAAAACTTACAGACTTCCTCCTCCTGAATTCCCTCTTTGTACAAAACCCACCACACGCAAAAGCATCGTTCAGCACCATGAGAGGTAAAAGGAAGCTAGAAGGATGGCCGGATCTAACAATAGCAACAGCTAAATTAGGAGAAAATATAACAGACTGGGAAGTAAGCGACGACGAATCAAACAGTGATCACAAATACATAAAATTTAATATAAAATATAAAAACACGTGCTATCAAAGACATAGATTAGAAACAAAACACGGCAAACACGCAAAATTCGAGAAGAAAATAAAACAAATCAGAAACAAATATACAAAAGAACTAAGAAAAGCAACAAATATAGATCAGTTAGACAACATAACACTAAGATTACAGAGAGAAATAACAGCAATAGCATTCGCCTGCTACAAGCATAGAAAAACTCCAGAATTAATGGCACCACCATGGTGGTCACAAGAAGTCAAAATAGCAAGAAATAGAGTAAGGGCGTTCAGGAGAAAATGACAGAAACAACAAGATGGGGAACTAAAACACAAACAACATATACAATATAAAAAAGAACGCGCAAAATTAAAGAAAATAGTCCAAAAAGCCAAAAGAGACACATGGAAAAAATCCTGTCAGGAAGTCACTAATACATATGGCCCTCAATATCAACTGGCATCAGGCAAAAAAACAAGCCCATCACGATTAGAAAAAAATCATGCCCAACGATCAAGAAGTAACAGTCAAAAAGATATTAAACCACTTCTTAAACAACCTATATCTAACAGATCCATCAATAGAACACGAATTAAAACCAGAGACACCGACATTTAATGAAACAAAACCACAGCTTATAACAAAACAAGAACTCAACAGGATAATCAAAAACATAAAACAAAACAAAGCTCCGGGCTTTGACTACATAGACCATAACCTAGTGAAAAAAATACACACAGCAGCACCACAACTACTACTAACATTATATAACACCTGCCTTAACTTCAACTACTTCCCAAAATCATTTAAAATAGGCACAGTAGTCCTATTTCATAAAAAGGGAAAAGATCCAAAAGAACCAAAAAATTACAGACCCATATGCTTACTACCTACACTTAGTAAAATATTAGAAAAAATAATACACGGCAGGATATCACATCATCTAACAATCAACAAATACTGGAGCGACAAACAATATGGGTTCAAACAAGGGTTATCAACTGAACACGCACTAAATAACCTAATAAAAACAATAAAGAATGACAAAGAAGACAAATACCAAACATTACTAATAGCAATGGATATAAAGGGCGCATTTAATAATATCAGATGGCCTATTATAGCCGAAAACAAAACAATCACCATGCCCCACTTACTTAATAAATTGGATAGTAAGCTTTTTAGAAGATATATACGTATCCTTAGAAGAAAATGGCATTAAAGTAACAAAACAAACATTTGGCGGCTGCCCACAAGGCAGCTGTCTGGGACCACTGCTGTGGCTGCTTATAGCAGATACAACCCTAAAGAAAAACGGGGGTAAAAATGTAAGAATCCAGGCCTTCGCAGACGACTTTATTTTAATAATAAAAGCAAAAACAAAAGAACAATTTGTAAAACTAGCAAACAAAATAATAAAAGAATTTTATGAATGGGTAACGGAAAATAACCTAACGCTTAATTGGAACAAAACAGAACTACTGTACCTTAATAGAACACACACAAGAAACCTACCAACAGCAGACACATATAAAATTGAAGGAATTAAATTCAAAGAAAGGGAATTTGAAGGAAAAGAAAACATTAAGTATCTAGGTGTAATCATACATAAAAACCTAAATTGGGAAACACACTTCCAAGCACAAACAGCCAAAGTAAGGAAAGCGTTTTGGATGATGGGACAAATGGCCAAACGGGGTTGGGGATTCAAACCAAGCATCTTAAAAATATGGTATAGAACAGTAGCTGAGAAAACACTGACTTACGCAGCCTCAATATGGGAACATAAGCTAAACCAAAGAAGTAAACAAGCGACATGCCAAAGGCACTTTTTGCTGGCTATAGTTAGGGCATATAAAACTGCCCCAACAGCGGCCCTTCAGGTACTTCCTGACCTGATTCCCATTCACCTCCAAGTTAAATACGAGGCAGAATACGGCACAATATCACGTTTATGAGAAACGACAGAAATACACGGAACCACTATCCACCATACAGACTATATAAAAAAGATTAATGTATGGGAAACACATCCCGCGGACACACCATAGAACCAAGAATAGGCCATAATTACAAGGACATAGTAATTTATACGGATGGTTCAAAATTGGAATCAGGCGCTACGGGTTCGGCATTCGTAGCTTTGAAAAATGAAAAATAAAATAAAAACATGGTCAGCTCCATTAAGGAAGTACAACAGTGTTTTCCAAGCCGAACTACTGGCTATACTAAAAGCAGCAGAATGGGGAAATAGCACAGGGAAGGAATAAAGCATTCGCTCGGACTGCATGTCAGCCATTCAATCACTCAGTAAACCCTTCAATGTAGCAAAATTAATCGATACAATACAAAAAACAGTAAAAGACTCAAACAATAAATTCAAAATTAGCTGGGTCAAAGCACATGTGAGTATCCAAGGAAACGAGGATGCCGACGAATTAGCAAAAAAGGCTGCAGAAAACCAAAATAAAGAAATTCCATACTATCTAGAAATACCGATATCAAACTTAAAAAGAAAACTAAAAGAACTCACTATCAAACAATGACAGTTCGAGTGGGATTATGGGGAAACGGGCAGGAAGACATATGAATACTTCCTAAAAGTAGATTCTCGCAGAATCATCAGCTGCAATCTACTAAGTCAAATTTACACGGGTCACGGAGCATTCCCGGACTACTTACACAGGTTTAAGCGCAAAGACGCACCAAACTGCTCATGCGGGGAGTTGGGAACCCCCAAACACTATCTAACAGACTGCCCACTAACCCAAACACTACATCTGATCCACATCACACCGAACAACGAAAAAATATGGCACAACCAGTTGGCGAACAACAAACAAGTACAAACAAAAGGAAGAGCAGTGATGAGATGGTTAGTAGAAAACATCAATCACAATAATTACACCTTCTCAGCAGCGAGATTCCTCAAAAGCATTTCCCACCTTAAAAAGCCATCCCTTTGGTAAGTATATTTTCTAATATATCTTAAAAAAAAAGAATAAAAAAAAAAGTAGCAATGGAGCCTCTTTGCTACGCCAAAAAAAATCGATTTTTTTCAGCACTAGTGAGAAGTGGAAGTCATCTGTGACGGACTGAATTTCACCAACTGATGAAGGCAAATAGCCAACAAATAGTGAACAAAACACAACAAAATAATTAAATGGTGAATGCACAGAGCACACCTGCCAAAGAAAGTTAATGGGAAAAAAAGCAGTGTCACATCAAGTAAATACATCCTCATAGATACATGACGGACTAACGGCCACAGAACAAGCCCCACTCCATTAGTGCGAAAAGTTTTTCAAACAACAAATCAACAAGTTGCACAAAATTCCAAAAGCAGTGATAACAGCCATTAGGATTCAATAGACTGATCGCAAAAAGCGTATTCATGAAGGGAAAAAAAATCAAAATCCTTAATGCTTGGGTGAGATAAAGTGACAAAGACAACAAAAATGAGTGTGCAACATCCAGAAATGTGACAACCACCAGTAACAGAAGTTACAATGTGACAACCACCAGTAACAAAAGTTACAATATGACAACCACCAGTAACAAAAGTTACAATGTGTCAACCATCAGTACCAAAAGTTACAACGTAACAAAACCCACGATAGTGACTTAATAACCAGTGAAACTCTCGAAAGAAGACCAAGATTCAAAATGTGAAAACCAGCTCTAGCACAAGCTAGAGGTAAAAATATATCAAGAAAGAGACAAAAAACCAATGAATGATAGACAAAAAACAACCCACAACAGGGGTGAGCCTATAAAACGACAAAAAGACTTGACAGAGACAAATACAACAAGAAGTGAAATCAGCCCATAAAAGAAGCGATAAACACTACAGCGACAACCCACCATGAGCGTGACAAGCCAACAGACATGGTAAATATGTAAATCTATGTACGCTAATGGCACTTGGTGCATGTAAAATCCGTCGTGGGTGCAAAGCCCTCCAAGTTACCTGTGAATTATACCTCTGGGGGTGCCTAGTCAGGTGAGGGTCTCGTCACCTGATCAAGGTTCTAAATTACGAGACCTATTAAATCTGTCAATTCAACAAAGTCAAACAGAAACCTTGAATCGGCAAACAAAGATAACAGTAGCAAATCACAAGAGAGCAAGCACAGCAGCGATGTGAACAAATCAATAGTCAGGTTGATCACAGCCATGCTGTGATCAGGCGATTTCTGCCCCGCACCCAGGTACTAACCCGTTAAGCTAGGCATTCATGCCGGGCAGGTAGGGGCCTGGTTAGCGGTATAAAAAAAACTCTAATGTCACATCAGTGAGAGGTCTTGTATCTTCTTTAAAGGCAAAATGCTCGATTTACCCAAAATGTAGGAGGGAGGAAGTCTTGCATCTTTTAAAAATAATTCCGTGATATACAGGGTGTCCACGTATAACCTGACCGACCTTTATTTTCGCAACCGTTGGTCCTAGATGCATACTTTCAATTACAAAAATGGTTTAAATAAGGTGAAGAATTATTTTTAAAGCGATTTGGGTCAAGAAAAGCATTTATTAAAAAATTACAAAATTTAAATATTTATACAGTTTCCGGTCCTATAAGAGATATTTAGTAAAACTTTACTGTGACACTAACAAATAAGATAAAAAAAGTCCCACTCATCTAAAATTAAAATTGACCGAATTATGAAACTTTGAAATGCATGATTTATACCACTTTTTTGCATCTCAAAACAGATGATTTTGGCCGTGCTTTCAGGGGTCGTATATAAAGTACTTAAACTTATTTCAAGGGATCTGCACTTTGAAAGAAATCGTACAACTATTACGATTGACTTAAATTTCATTAGTTAAGTTTCAGATTAGTTAAAATAATTGTATTTTATCATATGTTTTATTTTGCAAGGATTTGAGGCTATGATTTATTAAAAAAAAATTATATTATTTTCATAAGGTTTTATTTAACTTGCAACCATCGTTATTTCCAGTTTAAAATTTGTACTCGAACTTTAACTCACTTTCAAATGTCCGATCGAAGTTAAATTTTACATACTGACTTAAATCCGATGACAATGTAACATTATTATGATTTTCGACGCTCACCATCTTAATAATACTCATATTAGAGGATAACACAAAAAAAATTCGGATAGATTACCGTCAACAAGTTTAAGAAAAAGTTTTATATTAGATAACATCAACTTGCGATGTTTGTGTTTTTTAACTTTTATAATTACGTTTTATTTTTTAACGCTGAATAAAAAATTTACCTTCACTTTTAACAATCATGTCAAGATTTTTCACAAATCGTAAATTTAAAGGTTAAAAAATAGCGAAAAATCTGATACTATAAAATAGATGTAAGACCTTTTTTATTCAGTTTAATTTTATTTAATTCAATAATTTATTCAATTTTTTGGCTTATACTGGGTTTTTTACAACTAAATAGCTCAGGGGTCCGATGAGGTTGGGAGGGGTGGGGGGATCAATTTTAACTTTGAACTTTTGAACTTTGAAATTTTCGATTTGAGAAAAATCCTGACGTGATGGTTTAGAATGAAGATCATTTTCGGATTCAGCGCTAAAAAATACATTACAATCAATTTTCAAAAGCTAAAAAACATGGCACAACCGAAATTTTGAAAGACAGTGTAATCTAACAGCATTTTAAAATCTTAATTGAGGCTGTTATTTTTCATCCTTTTATTTAACAAAAATTCTGTTATTTTTATCCTCTTATATGTTCATTAAATATTGTATATTTTGCATTAATATGCTAAAATGATTATAGATTTCACATTTATATTAGATTGCAATGCTAATTTTGCTCTTAACTATTTTTTTGATATATTTGACGATTATTTATATTTCTACTACATTTGTGAATGACCCCTATTTCGCAAGAAAAAATATACTCCAACTTTAAACAGCTATTACTCGGTCAGTTTTAATCGTAGATGAATGGGACTTTTTTTACGTTACTTGTTAGTGCCACAGTAAATTTTTGCTGAATATCACTTATAGGACCGGGAGACAGTATAAAAATTTAAATTTCGTAATTTTTTAATGAATTTTTTCTTGACCCAAATCGCTTTAAAAATAATTCTTTACCTTATGTAAACCATTTTTGTAATTGGAAGTATACATCTAGGACCAACGGTTGCGAAAATAAAGGTCGGTCAGGTTATACGTGGACACCCTGTATATTGCACGTCGATTGGTACAAGAATGAAACTTTTTCATCTTTAAAACATAAACTAGCGAGACAAAAGTTCTGTTTATGAAGCTATTACGAGATCAAATTTATACGAACTAACACTAAGTTGATACGAATTTTTAAAAAATGAATCCAATGAACTATTTTATTAATTGAAATCTGCGCGAACGTAAATTCGAAAATTCAGTTTAAGTTCATTTTCTTTAACGACCGTTAAGTTCGAATTTAGATAACACGTCTAAAACGCATGCATGACTTAGAATGGCGCCCTCTGATGGCTAGGTGACAAGATAATTTAATTTAAGGCTATTCTGAAATCCAAACAGTCTTCTTTATGACATATTTTTTAAATTCATTTTTGTTGAAAAATATATGAAATTAGCAGATATTATTATACAGAAATTTAGAATCGAAACAAATTTTACATTTTTTGGTAAAACCGGACGATTTTTTAGAAAATACTGTCAAAGTCGGCGTTTTGAACCAAATTCCCAAAGCGGAAGCCCGAGAAATGGAAAAAGACGCCTCGTCGCCGTCACGTGACCAGAATCGCTGATAACTCAGTATGTAATCTATTTACAAAAAATGGAAAACTCATTTCAATTCCATGGTCGAAAAGTTTGGCGTTGATGAGCAGGTCAGTTGTGAACCACCTTAAGACGCTGTTTCTTTCTTTAAGCACCGATAGGGAGGGGGAGTGCTTTTTTTTGTCTGATTATTAAAAAAATTATAAAATTCATTCTTTCAAGTGAATAAAGCATAATTGCTACACTTTTTTTAGATAGCACTCATGCCTTTGAGTATTTCAAAATGTATCTCTTACTATTTTAGACTTAAGATTTATGGGGGGGGGGCATATTCTCTGCATCTCTCCCCTATATAAACGTACAAGTGCAAGTAAATTTTGAAAACTTCTTTTTCTTTTTGAGAAAAGCAATTTCTTAATTAGTTAATGGACCGAAAATAAGTTAGATCCAAGACTTGATAAACGGACTCGTGTAATTTTGGCACAAGTTGTATGATCTAATCAAATTATTTATTTTTAAAGCAATGCCAAATTTAGTGGGTAGGAAAGTATTTTAAACACCTTTCATCTATTCGAAAACCATTTTTTGATGGCGCTGCCATATATAAGGATAACATTGTATCATATCATAACACATATGATCACATAACGTGTCTGAGTTACGTTTCCAGTTTTGGTATTTCTAAATGTTTTAACAGTAGTACGACTGACATTTTTACCTACCTAGAACGACCATTGCAGTCATTCAGACCGCAATAATAAATCGATAATAAATATTGGATTTTTAAAGCAAATATCATTATAAAATTTAAAATAAGTTATTTTGAACAATTGTAAAATGCATGCAATATTTTAAATAGTAGATTTTTTATTATATAAGAAAACATACCTTTATTTTCAGCAAAATAAGTAGTATTTTCATAAAACAGTTATGTATCATTTTAGACATTAACACATGATTTGAAATACAAGTTCTTATCACACGTTTCTTAGCATCTTCTACAAATAGTTTTAAGACATGACGAACAAATTTCTATTGTTTTGTTTCGGCAGAAAAAGCACTGGCAGCGTTTATTGCTCGTTGCTTCAGAAGAGTTGGGAAGTCACGTAAGTAGTTTCTTTGATGAACAATATGGCAAACTCTACTTGCTGACAAGGTTCAAAATAAAGGATATTCGAGAAATTTCCGAAGAGTTACACACTTTAAATAAAAACTAGGAGTTTATAGCAGCAATATCTAGAACGTTGAAAAAAACGTAAACTAGTCATCTTCTAGAAGCTGTTCGCATCGTGTACAATCGGCTGATTTGATTAATCACATCTACGTCACACTTTGTAGAATTGTAAAAACTCCCAGTTTCAGGGATTTTTTTAGGGTTATCAGCTATGTTAACACTGGTGTGCACAGAACTCAAAATGCAGACATTTGTTTTTGGTTTACATCGGTATATGTTAAAAGTTTTTTGATCATTTTCTAGAACTTTTGAGGAGACACGCGGAGTCATCGTGTCTTTGCAAATCGGTGGAAGTTCACTTTGATTTAGCCGTATTGTACCAACAATAGAAGTTATTTTTACCCACAAAGAGTCCACAAGTTTCTGGGATGTGAAAAAAAATTATCCGTTGTGACATATCTTCATTTACAAAGAAACGGATCCATTAGTTTCATAATGACATGTTCACCAAACTGCAAACTTCTATCCCTGTCTTCATCTATTCCTGGATACATAAAACCATTCAAAAGTATTTTGTGTCAAGATCCACAGCCAGCCAGAATTTTAATCCAAATTTATCAGGTTTATTTGTCATGTAGTGGATAAACTTATAACGTGTTTTACAGGGCAATAGCTGTTCATCAATTGTTATAGATTCCCTTGCTATAAAACACAACTGAGATTTTTTCACAATCTCTGACATAACTTGGAAGCAAGGGCAAATTTCTCGTTTCTAAGACTATTCGAACGAGTCGATTTATCACCAAATCGAAGAAACCGTAGAATTTCTTTGAAACGATTTCGTGAAATCGTTTCACTGAATACTGGTGGTCTTCACTGTTTTGACCACAAGTCCTGCAAGTCTAACGAAAAACAGCACATTGCGCCTCTTGCGTAAACTAGCGCAATAAAACAATCCAATTCTTCCAAGAAAATTCTCCATGAATGTAATTTTAATACTCGGTGAGTTTCTTGATTTGTACATTTTTTAATATGTTCAAACATGGATTCGGAAAACAACAAACGCCATAATGAAACTTCATTCCCGCTAATATTTTTCATAGCATAAGGAGTACGTCCTGTTTTTCTTTCAATACGTTTCCTGAGGCATATCTCCCAGAATTAATACGGCTTTCATCAAACATTTTTCATTGAGTTCCATCTGCAGAAATGAGATTAACATTCTGCGAAGAACCAATGACTTGTTCCTAGGGCTTTTCGACATTTATCTCTTCTTCGGGGGAGTCCAAGTTTTGATCCTAAATTTCGTTTTCAGAAATCATGAAATCGGAATCAGTATTTTCATCAACATCGCTGCAATCGTCATCGAGTTGATGAAGCACTGCTAAACATTCCTCAACACTCAGTTCTTTATTTCGAGCCACTGAAATATATTTCACACGTGTAATTTTCCTTGATTCAAACTCTAGAATTTTACCAACTCACATTCAATTGTAATTTCCCTGAAGACAGCAGATGCAGGAATGAAAAGAAATACTACAATGACGCGCTAGTCAAACAAAAAAAAAAACAGACGCACGAAATAAAAAAAGGCCTCTACAGTGTCGCTCGAGTCAGGCGCATGCGTCAATGAAATCAAGATAAGCAGAGGAGAAAAAAGAGAGTGCTATTTCACAGCAGATCACTCACATCTGTATAGCGATCATTGTGACCGTTTCTGATTGTTCTAGGTAGAACATTAATTTATATGTTCGTTATAAAATGTTGCAAAAAAACAATGTTATACATTTAAAAATCTCAAAAAAACATAATAAAAGTCGGGAAAGGTAAGTGAGCTGACAGAAATGTTTTAACAATAAATTCTTCTCAAAGGAGCTATGAGATCAAAATGACCGCTCCTGTCATTCTAGTGTTAATTTCAGACATATAATCAGTATTAAGACATTATTAACAGTTCGTTTATGCCACGATTATAGTAAGACACTTATGTGTCTTAAACTCAGACATCTATGATGACTGAAATTTCACATTCAGACACTTAAGTGTCTGAATTTAAGATGCCTCTATTTTCTGTGTAAAGTTTCTATTTTGAACTTCTATATGTCCAGTTTGATGTAAGAATTTTTGCAGAATCATACGGCACAATAGAGAGTAGATTTTTGTTGATGTCTGGGGCAAGAGTTCCCTGTGAGTGACTTTACAACGACGTGCACTTAATTGTAGCACATAGACGCAAATGTATGTTGTTTTTTAAGTGAACTGTGTTTGATAGAGTTCGCCGATTTTAAATCTGTAAAATAGTTTCAACTAACAAATGTACTTATATAATTAATATCTACATTTAAAATTGTAAAGACAATTTAACTTTAATTTTAATAAATACATAAATTAATAAAAATCTTTAATAAACTAATCTGTTTTGATAAAATAGAACAGTTATGAATCACGGACAATTCTGTACCGAAATTAGTTGTTTTATAATATGTGAACGCTTTGCAATAAAAATTAATATGAAAGTATCTTACCATGGGAGCTACTCTATTTTTGGTACATGTTATTTTTTCATAGTCGTAAAAATACATAAACAATCTATATTTTTTTTACTATAATATTTGTTTAGAATGAAATTACATACAACTGGTTAAACATTTTAAATATGCACACAGCCAATGAAATATGGCATTGATTTATATTAAGCCATTGAAAAAAGATCGAACATTAGGTTCATACATGTTTTGAAATATGTGTGCATCTTTGCCTGAAAGATGTGATATGTCATTTTACCAACTAAATAAAATTATACATAACTACCAATCTTTCAGGTTATTTTTTTTTCTTTCTTTCAAATCAATTAAATCAAGTAATAAATAAAAATTATTTAAAGAAGTTAATAACTAAAATAGTGGAAAGAATAATTTTTTTTGGTTCAAGATATGTTTATTTGACGTTAATAAACAGAGGTTGCTAGCTATGACATTACTACAATTGTTAAATTCCAGTCACAACTAAATCTTCCAAGAATTCGTAAGTATAAAATATTTAGTATTTGTGAAATTGATGTAAAAATAAACATTTTTAAGTTAAACTTAATGTTGTATTGTTCATTCGTTTGTTCTCATTGTTTAATAATTGTCAAAGTTAAAAGTGTTTAAAGAATAAATGTTAAATGATTCATTATTTAACTATTTAAATGTAATGCAGCATTAAATGTTAAAAAGCAAATAAATTTAATATATAAGAAGAACAGATATGAATAAAATAACATTGTCACATTTATGTACTGTGGACATCTCATTTAGATTTTGATTACTGTAAATGAGATAAAAATGATCTAAAAGTCACAATGATATATTTTAGATTTGATTACGCATAATAATTCACTTTCTTATTAATTAATAAATAAATAAATTTCACTTAAAAGCTGAATAATAATTTAATTTTGCTTATATTTGTCATTTTATATTTAATAAAACTCGGAATATACCCTAAATGTGACAACTACATGAGAAAGTGCATTGCATTTAGGTACAGATATCTTACTGGGTATTTGTAACACATACAAACTTTTTGTTTTCGTTTTAATAAGAGTGTGGGAATAAAATGGAAGAAACAACACAAAATAATGTATTATGGTATTTCTGGATTGACTAAACATGTTATTAGTTTCATTATCCACAAATAAAAATCTTCATACAGAAATAAGATACTTCCAGACACATAAGAAATCCACGGAGTATTATTATGAACAAGCTATCACAGAAAATAAATGGACTTGCTAATGATTTAGAGAGAGAATTAGGGATAAAAAACACATTAATCTCTGTACCGACCGTATATCTCCTCTTGTGCTATATTGTTAACTTTATCCTTAGAAAATAATTTTATTACACTGTGTCTTTTATAATCGGTAATAGTTCACATGAGATCTTATTTTCTTTAAATAAAAATTGTGGATGGCATAAAAATAATAATTTGATATCAAATATAAAATATGAATAACAAATATTTATGTGTTTTTTCTTATAGAACAATAACGTAAAATAGGACACACTGCAAAATATACATATTTTCTCTGTATTGCCTGTATGATGTCTTGAAGATTAATTTATTAAAATAACTAAATACTTAAATGAGATGCACGAGTGAGGCATTGTAAATAGATATTTAATGTAGAAACAACAAGACATATCATCACAACACACACATTACATAACTACACAACACACACATTACATAACTACACAACACACACATTACATAACTACACAACATTCAGTGCAGAGCTTTATGAATTTTAGTGCTGTCATTTACAGACAATTAACTGAAATAGAAACATCATAGCCTGTAAATAGATTTTAAAAACATGGATAAATAAATTTCATTATTTGTACTTGGCATTTTTTATATTTTATCAACATATATAAAACAGAAATCACCATGCATATTTAAGTATATGGCATGAAGCATTTTCCTTTATAATTCAATATTTTAATTTTATCTGTTTCGGTTATTGACTGATTGACTTGGATCTTCCATGGAAAAAAGATTAATATAAATCTATGAAATTCGACGGAAATTTAGTTATGCTCTATTTTCTTGGTGCTCGTCTTACTGAAGTTGATGGAGTTACTTCTCATAGTTGTCTCATTTCTAAAACTTTTTGAGTTGTTTTTGCAGGATTTTCTTTTACTTACATCATTTTCACTTCATTTTCAGATCTTTCAACACACTTCCAGTCGCCTTGGATTTCTCATATGTTATTGTAATTGCCATTCAGCTGATTTTGTGGTGATTGTCGAATCTCTTCTTAAATGCCTTAACGACTTCAGCTGGTGATTGCAGTTCATGCTACGTCAGCAATATAAAAACAAAATGTTGAACTGAATATTTACTTATGTTTACACCAAATATGGAATTTGCCTCTGTGCTAGTCCCTCTCTTGAATACATCCCAAATTGTTTTGATAATTTTGGTTTCAAAACTATTTTGACGTAATTGCAATTGGCGCTATATTCAGAGGATTGTATTCCCCCATACAGGATACCAAAATTTTCACTTTGATGATCTCTATCGGAATCAGCAAAAATATCACGCTTCGTAGCCACTGGGACACATTGTCATATTTTACTCTGTAATAGGCGCCAAAGGGAACGACCAACAACAATCAAATTGAACATCCTATATGTGCTCAATCTATTGGAGACAATAAAATTTAACAGGGGTTAACACGGGTACATCCGAACCGTTGTTCCAAGTACTATTAAGCCTTAAGGAGTGTATTTCTCTCGCTTATTCTATCTACAATGTACTTGGAATATTTTTAACTCAGTTAATTCAGGCTTTCGTTTAATTTAAACTAATCACAAAGTCCCAGAAAAATTTGTACGGAATAATTAATAAAATTAGTTCGTAAATTCGAACTTATTTTTATCCTATTGATTAATTAGAAAAAAGAAAATAGTGGAAAAGTTTCGATATTTCTAAGGAATAGTGAATGGACTTTCTTTATATATTTAAAAACACTACAACTTTTCTTTATTAACTGATATATTACAACAGCAAAATACTAAAACTATGATTAGCCCTAGATAAATCTATCACGACCTTAACCATCTTAACGAAAAATCATTTGTGATACAATTATAAGTTTTAAAATATTTTATTCAGATTAAAACTTAAAATGTTTAATCGAAATAGATGGATTAGCGCAAACGTAAATATGACAAATTGCTACATTTATCACTTGATCAATTTTTTTTCCTAAAAACTTTACATCCATTATACAGTAAAACATGTGAAAACGAAACATAACCATAATAGTATCCTGCGTTAAACGTAAAAATTTCATAGAATCTGTCGAATGAAATACTGCACAATTACACCTGCTAACACGGTAACTCAATAAAACAGCACTTTTTCCATGTTCCTTGTAATGCCATCTTAGAAAGCATTCTTGTGCATTTTATTTGCTTCTGCTTTATTTATTTTAATATGCTTCGGAATGTATACAATAAATACCAGGGACACCAAAAGTTCGTTAAAAGTTTAAAGATTCATTAAAAAGAAACAAATGTTGGTAAAAAAAGGATGTTTGCAGGAATGGGATAACACAGAAATGGGAAACAAAAGATTTCTGGTTCAAAAGTTACCCACAGATGGCGCTGCATGCAAAAAATTAAGCTTATTTCCCTTACAAAAATAGTTCATAGAGCTGTATAGAACTCTATAGAATTCTTTACAAGTTCTATAGAATAGCCATTCTAAAGAATACTATTTCTATAAAGTTCTATAGAATACTTTTTCTAAAGAAAATGTTTCTATAGAATTCTTAGAAATTCTGTAGATTTTTTTTTCTATCGAGTACTATAAACCTTATATAATTAAGTTCTATAGAATAATGAGTCTATAGATTTTTTTTGTTTTTTGTTTTTATAAAAAAATATTTCTTGATCTTTTAAACTTTATGTGTGTAGTAATTTATTTATAACAATACATTAAAATTAAAAAATAACAATCAATTTTGTTTAATATATAATAGTACTCCATAGATTTAATATGATTATATATATATATATAATTTAATTCAATTCTAATACATTGTGATTCAAATGTCAATGTAATAATATATCAGTTGAACTACTGAATTAAATCATGATTAAGTAATTTCTTTATAATTCATTAATTTGTTGTTAAATTTATAAAACCATCCATCTAATGTAAAAAACTTTATTCACTTTAATATAACTGTAACTTTGATTCAAATATTTTAATCTCAGGTATGTTTAAACAATTGTTTCAGTTTTAACGAATAATAATTTATTAGACTTTTAAATATTTTTACAAGATTATATACGATTGGGAATGCAAATCACAAAAGAAATAAAGTTTAAATATTGCAATAAGAGTTTTGGAACTGTCAATGGTTGTATCATACTGAAAGTATTGGTTCTTTGTCCGATCACTGAAGTCAAGCAGCATTGAGTGGGGTTTTAGTACTTGGGAGGGTGAACACCTGGATTCTATATGAAATTGTATGCATATTTTTTTATATAAGCTCTATATTTTTTCTATGGCTATTTTTATAGAAGCTCTATAGACATTTCTATTGAACTTCTACAGATATTTCCATAGATTTCGGTTAAACAAGCTTATAGAAAAACGGGCCAAAACTCTATAGGATTCTATAATGCATTTTCTATAAATATTTTTTATAGAATTCTATAAGCAATTTTTGTAAGGGTTATACAAATAGGCTATTAATAAAACCCATCAATGCGCCCAGATTCTTCATTCGATGCCATCAGTATGCTATCGTTACCAGATCAAGCACTATTAGTTAAACACTTTTACAAGAACGAGGAATTGGCAACTGGCTCATTGTGAAAATTCTGCAAGGCAAAAAGACTGAATACGAGAAAAGGGCCTGTTTCATGTGCTGGGATACTGAAGCTTTTCAGAAGCTTCGCTGAAATGGTTCTTTTACTATGTCTAATTTGCATATATTTGCTTCATATTATTCCTGCCAGCGCCATCTATCAAGAAAAAACTAATTTCCTCAGTGTTTTACTAAGCTTTGTATATCATTTTGTATACGGAGGAAATGTATCCAGTTCGGAATCGTATTTTGGTATCTGCAGCGCCATTTGTTGGACTATTTACACCAAAACGTGAGAAGCATCTACTTTTGTCAAGGTCTAACAGAATCTGAAGTTTGATGAAATTCCGTGCATTAGTTCTTGAAATATAGCTATCTTAAAATCATGAAAAAAGTGGTATAGCAGCGTTACCTGCTGGGATATGTACACGAAAACGTAATCAGCGTCTGTTTATGTCAAGGTCTAAATGAATCTGAAGTTTGATGAAAATAAGTGTATTAGTTCTTGTGGTTGGAATTGAGGAAATGGCGAAAAATGCAGCATAGCAGCGCAACCTATTGGGCGATTTTCACCAAAAATTAATCAGCACCAATTTATATCAGGGACTGACTGAATATAACGTTTCATTAAAGTTCGTGCATTAGTTCTTGAGATATAGTTTTGTCCCATACAGACAGACAGACAGTCAGACAGGGTCACACACAGAGTCACAGACTCACAGACAGGCATTTTTCAAAAGCCATCCAATCGTGTTCAAGAAAACGTATAAATCCGTCAAAAACGGAAGTCGAAAATTTTCATGTATCCAATACTTTCTTCTTTTAATGATAGAATAAAGTAAAAAAGGAAAAGGAAAAAGAGTAAAAAATAGTAAAGAATATAAAACTATTTAAAATAGATACGCACACATTGAAGACATGAATCGACGTATGGAAATATATCTCAGAAACATTGTATTATTATTAAAGTAAGTCATCAAGTAATTATTATTAAAAATGACATCATTTTTCTGTATAAATTTCATAAGTCAAGATATTCCGTTCAGAAGCACAGGGCGTTAAAAAATGTATATAATTCGGTTGCTCATTGTCATACCTTATGCTTTTTAACCTGTTAATATACTATTATAGGACAAGGAAAAATTGCATTCAAATTAGGTGCATTCAGATTGTAGATTCAAATTGATCACCTTGGGTGTAAGTTGCATTCAGATTGATGAATGATTGAAACACAAAACAGAGAACGTTTTAAGATGTCGTAAAGTTATTTTTTGAATGGGTCATCATTAGTGAAGAAAATGAAAAAATATCGATTATTTAAAGTATAATTAATGCAAACATTTGGACATTTGGTGATACATTATATATGTTGTACTAGTGTCGTATTTTCTGTCATTTATTTTATAAATACTGCTTCTTCTTCTATTTCAAGTACGAAGCTGGGAGTGAAATGATGCCTGAAAAAACATCTATGCGTTGACTCTTTTGCCAGATTATCACCTAATTATTTCCGTTTTATTCTTGCGTGTCCTTTTATCATTTTACCTATCTACATATTTATTTTAATTTTAAATAGGAAAAAGACTTGCAAAAGGAGGACGTTTACCTATTTAAAGTAAAAAGACTTGCTGATTTTGTGAATCAAATTTAGAATTTCAGAAATGATGATGTCAGCTGTATCTGCTTTTTCTGTATAGCTCTCAATCCTGAGAGGCTGTATCAAGAAATTACAAATGCTGTGTTGTCATTTGAACAGGCCCAATCACATCATTTTTCATGGCAAATATTTCTGCCTGAAAAATGGAATTCTCATTAAAGAGACGCTTAATCCAGGTAATTATAAAGAAATTATGTTTAAAAGTACAAAAGGTGTGAACATGTCTCTTGATCTGAGCAAAAAAACAGGCAATATAGAAAGCCCTTTTATACATGTAGCGGCTGTTTGTACAAAATGAATAACTGGTCACGGAAAAATTGTTCGTTTCCTTTGTGCTAGGAGAAGACAACTCGCCTCTGATTGGAGGATTGTGGTGTATACACAAAATAATGCCATGTGTCTATAAACATATAGGAGTGGTGCGAGAGTTTTTGAAGCAACAAGAACGAATATCCAAAATTGACCTATGCTCTGTTTCAAAATATTTGTCCACCTGATGTGCATTTTTTTAAGTACGATATATTTATAACATAGTAAATTTAAATAAAATTGCGTCTGTCCGTTTTTTCGCTAGTGAGTCACGTAAGCTCAGATTTTTAAATCAAGCACAAAGTATTGAAGAAAACAAAACAAAAAAAAGTAAATGGGTATGTGAATTAAATATTATATATTGCCTTACATGATAAAATACAGAGTGGTCATAAAGCCTTTCCCTAATTTCAAAAATTTATTGCGAGATAACCACTGAATGTAATACTGTAAAAATTTTGTTATGAAAAAGTCAAGTTCTTAAGATTTTTTAGTCCAGTCTCTACCATCGCTCGTGAGTTCCTTGATGACAAGTTTTCTGGAAGATGGATCGGACAGGATGGACCGAATCGTCTAGATTTTTCATTTGGGGGTGCATAAAGGACAGAGTGTTTGCAACACTCAAGGTCGGGATCACAGAAGCTGTGTCTGGTGTGGCAGCCCAAATGTTGGGCAATACGTGGCGAGAAATGAAATACCTCCTTGACATTCTTCGAGCTACCAAGGGTGCTCACATCGAAATTTACTAACGTAAGTACCGAGCGGTTATAATATAAGTATCTCTGTTTGGAGCTGACTGTAGCTTGAAAGAATAACCGGAATTAAACCAAAATCGGTACACTTACTATTCGAGAAAGGGAAGAAGAATGGAACAATAATAAAAATAATTGCAATAATCGCCAACATATGGCACTTTTGAGGGTGAAATGTAATGTGTAATATTATGTACCGTGGAAGTGTCGCAGACCTCAATGGCTTTACCGCATATCACAACGTGTGCGAAACATCACTCCTGATGCATTACAGTCTACAGTTGAGCACGTCGTGCACTGCCAGGATTGTGCCCTCCACCACAATGACCATGTGGAACCTGAGAATGATCGGCACAGCTATGCAAAAGTGTAACCACGTTCACTGTGACATTTTCCAATAAATTAGGTGTGCCATCCGGTTTGACGCCTTAATGTTTTGTTCGTGTATTACACATTAAATTTCACTCTCAGTAGTGCCATCTGTTAGTGATTATTGCAATTTTTTATTGTCCCATTCTTCTTCCCCCTTCTCGAATATTAAGTGTACTGATTTTAGTTTCATTCGGATCATTCCTTCGAGCTACAGGCAGCTCCAAATAGAGATACTTATATTATAATCCCTGTACTTGTATTAAAAACTTCATAAATGTCTTTACAATATGTGGTAACAAGCATATGCCTAATTATAAATAATTTTTCTGCAAACAAATTATTGCAATCAGGGAAAGACTTTATGAGCACCCTATATTTAACAGCTCGTAAACGAAATTGGTTCTATTATTTCACACTTACTAAATTAATACGGTGTAAAATGTTAACGCATAATATGACATTCTATCTGCTTTACTAAAAAAAATAAATCTTCTGTAACCATACATCTATAAATTGGTTGTTTTATTGGTCCTAGAGATAACATACATTATTACCACATCTACATTTAGAAATCAGATTCTGTCAAAAAATTACTTTTTTTATTATATATTTTTTTGCATATGAAATTATAGCATCAAATCTTAGTTAAATATGTATTTGAGTGATGCCACAATAAAAAGTTTGTGGAAACTTTAAATAATGTCAATTTCTTCTGCGTTTGTATATAAAATTATATATATATATATATATATATATATATATATATATATATATAAAGCGTCAAATGAATATTATAGTTGGCATGATTACACTTTGAAAAATTTTCAATAATGTATTTGTTGCCGACAAATACAATTTTATTTTGTATTTGTACCAAAGCAAGAATAATATATATATATATATATATATATATATATATATATATATATATATATATATAATTTAACAAATTACAATAACCATTGGGAAAATGTTTCGAAAGCTCAAGAAAACAAAAGTATATATACCGTACTTTCGTGTTATAGCAGCCCCCACAATTATGATTATGCCAAGGTTGCAGTTATGATTTCGCCAAGATCATCGCAAAACTTATATATGCATCCTATATACGCATATATATATTCCAAACACTCCTATATGTGTCATACACGTCATTATACACATATTATTTACGTCTTATATGTCGTATATACATCATATACACATGTCATATATATATATCATATATGCATCATATATGACTATAACTTAGCCACATACATCAAGAAATGTTATATATCTTTATATATCTCATATATTATTATAAAGTCATACATGCTTTATAATTTTGCGATATATCTTGGCCGCTTGGAGATTCATCCTTGGGGGCCGGTATAACACGAAAGTACCAAATTTACAATAAATTAATGAAAACAGAAACAAAAATATTATATATATATCATATATTATTATAATGTCATATATGCTTTTTTTATTTGACGATATATCTTGGCCGCTTGGTGATTCATCCTTCACGTTAGTACCAAATTTACAATATAATAATGAAAAGAGAAACAAAAAATTTATAAGACGATTTCTCATCCGACGACGTCAATTTTTGAATTCGGCTTTTTTTCATCTATGATAATTTGCATCTATCCTTTTTGTAAATTTAACATTTTTGTAACGATTTTATGTATTTCTATTGCCTATTAAAAGAAAAATTCTTCTAAAGTTACAGAATTTCGTTAAAAATTCTTATAAAGTTACAGAATTTCGTTTAAAATGCTTAAAAACGCTTAAAAATGCATTAAAAAATAAAGTGACGACATCAATAAAATGACGACGTCAAGAGGTCCATTCTCGACCGAAAACAACAACCATTTTCCCAATGATTAAAAAATAAAAATTTATAGAACATTGTTTTACCATTTTTAGAAAAGATTTAGAAAATATATATTTCTAGACGTCATTTTGCATTTACGTAGACTGAGTGCGCCGGAAGTTCACCTGCGAAACATAAAATTATAGAAAATAAAAATTAATACACAAATATATTGAGAAAATGTATATAACATCCTTCGAAATGCATTGTTACAAATTAAAGATTCAACTAAAGCTGTGATTCGATAATAAAATACACCTCTTCGAAAGTTTCCACAAGTAATGTTTAAAAATGCCACTAATAGGAATAAATTCATGATATTTTCACATTCTCCTTTCTATCTATCAAATTCAATTTAACTTTCTTGGTCCATTAATCGATGCATGTGGTTCATTTATGTTTTATGTAAATATATTAGAAAATGTATATAATATATACAAATATATTAGAAAATGTATATAACATCCAATGAAATGCATTGTTACAATTTAAAGATTCAACTAAAGCTGTGATTCGATAATAAAATACACCTCTTCGAAAGTTTCCACAAATAATTTTAAAAAATGCCACTAATAGGAATAAATTCATGATATTTTCACATTTTCCTTTCTATCTATCAAATTCAATTTAACTTTCCTGGTTCATTAATCGATGAATTTGGTTCATTTATGTTTTATGTAAATATATTTTTTCTTTGAAAAATAATGGTTTATATGTTTTTTAAAGACTGTCCAATTACTGGATCACTAAAATGTCAACAACTCAAGTAGACGATTAGAATAGAAAAATACTGATTTTTTATTTATTTTTCAAACTTTCCTTTTAGAACCAAAATTAGCAAAACGATTCTTACTTATATTTTAATATTTGTTAACTTTTAGTCTGGAAGAAGTTGAATGTCCTTTAATTAAAAAGTGTCGTTATATACTATAATTTGTATGTCTAATTACTGCTACAGTGCATTTTGAAATAGTTTCAAATTTTTCCAGAAGTGAACTATTTTATATCTCTAAATATAGATTATTTTTAACTTGTTGTCTTCCACATTGTTTTAAACACACAAAATTTTACACACATATATATCTATATACACTGCTCAAAACAATTAAAGGATATTTGAAGTTTTATATAAAATAAAGATATAAACGAAATTTTTTTTGCCGAAAATAGAAGAAGAGAATCACAAATGCAAATTTTTCTGGTTTTCAAACTGTGGAGTATGCAAATTTTGAGTTCGACGTCAAAAACGTCGCTTCAGCGGCAGCGAATGAAATTTGACTTTCAACTGGATAAAAGAGAATGAAGACAAGGATGATCGGCATTCAGTGATTGCTTTGTTTCGATGAGTACGATGTCTCAGCGAAGTCATTTGACAGATTCAGAAGCTTGGAGAATTGTTGGTAGGTTAGAAGGGGGCCAAACTCAAGCCGAAGTAGCGCAAGCCATTGGAGTGTCACAAAGTGTCATTTCCAGGATCTGGAACCGTTTTTTGGAGAGTGGATGTGCAGGCCGAAGACCAGGGCAAGGTCGTAGACGGGCAACAACGCCCAATGAAGATCGGTATTTAGCGTTAACAGCTCGGAGACACCGAAACATGAACGCTACTCTTCTCCAACAACACCTTCGCTCGGCTACAGGCACCACGATTTCAACTCAGACTGTCCGAAACCGGCTCCATGCTGTAGGTCTGTATGCTCGCCGACCGATGGCATGTGTTAGATTAACATCAAGGCATTGTCGCGACCGCAGGGAGTGGGCAACCGAGCATGTCAACTGGAGGAGAAATGAATGGAAGAATATTCTGTTTTCTGACGAGTCCCGTTTTTCTGTGCATCCGGATAATAGGCGTATTTTCATCTGGAGGGACCGTGGCAGTAGGAATAATCCTGCGTTCGTGCACGAAAGTGTCAGATTTGGCGGTGGAGGAGTGTTGGTGTATGGTGGCATCTCCATTGACGGGCGCACTGACCTCTACATCATTCGAGATGGAGCTCTGACTGGTCGCCGATATAGGGATGAGATCCTCAGACCTATTGTAGTCCCTTACGCTGCAGCAATCGGAGATAACTTCATTTTAATGGACGATAACTGCAGGCCACATCGTGCAAACCTGGTGGAGGATTTTCTTTTCGAGGAAGGAATCGTTTGAATGGAAAGGCCAGCGTGTTCTCCAGACATGAATCCAATCGAGCACGTTTGGGACGCTCTAGGAAGACGAGTTTCTGGCCGCCAACAACACCCACAAACTCTCCAAGAACTGGAAAGAGCTCTTCTGGAAGAGTGGGGCAGAATACCCCAACTCGTCATTAATAGCCTCATTGAGTCCATGCCTCAAAGGTGTTCAACGTTGCTGGCAGCCCGTGGAAACCATACCCCCTACTGAAAATGATTTTCTTTGAAGAAAACACCTTTTCTTATTCTTTTTTTCTCATATGCACAAATTGTGTTTTTTTCCTTTTGTACACAAATGCGCAATAAAATGCATTTTTTCTGCCAAACATGTGTAATTTATTCTCATATAACCTACTCTGTCTGTCGACCATGTATCAATCAGCTAAAAAGTTTCCCAGATACAAAATCCACCTAAAACTGCAATATCCTTTAATTGTTTTGAGCAGTGTATATGTAATATAGACTGTTTCAAGAGAAGGTTTATCTATGTAGCTATTAGATTTAACACAGTGTTTTCGTTATATTATACTTAGATTTTTCTAACTTTCTAAACTATTTTTTCTTAAATGAACGATTTACTAAAAATAAGTGTATATTCGTAAGATTTGAAAATAATGTCTCATATATTTTGAATTGAATTATTTTTATGAAATTATGAATAAAATTTTACAAACACAATCTGCTAGCAGTTTTTTTCAAGAGTATATATCATACGAAACATGTTTAACTTTGTTAGATGATAAATAAACTAATAGTTGGCAATCGTAGACACAAATATTCGTTAAATGTAACAATATGATTTTTATTATAAAATAAAATTTATATCATTTCAGAAAATTAATTATAAATATTATTTCAAAAAGATATATGTAAATATCACGTACCATGTCGGCAACAAAGTTACTAAATAAAAAAAGTAATATTTTGCATATTTCCATAATGCTTGTCATAATGCTAAATTATATGCCCTATATACTTTTGAAATTAATAGCTTTTGTATGTTCCGGTTATTTTATATTCTGCGTGTGTCTTATTTCAGAAATAATATGAATGAAAAATGTTGCAGCTGTGCTATATATATTCCCAAAATCAGCTTCTAGGAGAAAGTACTATTTTTTATTTCTACTTCTATTGCGGTTAACACAAACTGTTTTCAACAGGGTTTTCTTTTCTTATGCAGAGAGCGTATTAAAACATGAAATATGTTTCCACGTTCTTTTTTCTGGGATCGGACATTTTAGAGACTTTAAGCAAAACCACCTGTTATGAATACAAACATGGAGTATATTATATTATTTGTTATAAAATAAGTAGAAAGCCTTCGAGAATCGTCTGCTTATTTTATTAAAATATTTTTTTTGTTGAAATATGGAATATTTTATATTTTGATTATATAAATGTTACTGTAAGAAAATAAAACACGTTGGAATTTTTGTACTATGGATTTTGATTTGAATATTTCTAGAAAAAAATATATTAGACAAGTTACAAAAAAGTTTAATTTAAACGGGCTTATAATCTGTAATAAAGTTAAACACCGGTCATGGAGTTAGTCATGGAGTAAGTGTCATTAAATATCCCAAGACGTTTTGACAACGATGTAGGATAAATGTCTGTCCAAAAAATACTGAAAGGGTTTTACAATGTGCATAGTAACTAAAACAAATGAAACAAGGCAAAAAAATAGTATATATATAAGCAGAAATATCAAAAGGCGAAGAGTTTATATTACAAAATTTATATTATCAATTTTGCATTTGAGGTACCTCTTTTATTAAAAGTGGGTTTAATATATTTTTTCATACATAAATATAAAAACTCAGCTCAGGCCAACATAAAGACTCTGAAATGAAACTTATTCCAGTAGTGAAAAAAAGAATTGGCGTTAGGATAAATGTCACCATAAAATATTATATATTCCATGATTCTCCTAAAATTTTCTGGATAAATACTCCTTTCATACGATTTACTAAACTACGATAAATGTTCAACTTTAAAATTTGAAAAAAAAAAAAAATAAAAAAAAACTTCTGTAAGTAGCGGGTTGTATTCCAGGTGTCAACTTTAATGATCAGGTGTCACCTTATGTGATCTTATCACATTTAAAAATTGTATGATACTCTGAATGGGTTTAACAGTGTCAAGTACTGTCATATCGATTAAATTCAACCTATCAGTGACTTTTCTGGAATATATATATATATATATATATATATAAAGAACGTAATAGTTTTCTAGAATCTTCCATAACATCAAAATATAACATTTTCAATATTAAAACTAAAATTACTAATTTAATACAAGATGCAGACGATTTTCAAAGATAATGCCACTTACATTTAGTACAAAAAAACCTAATAGATTTCAATTTTCTATTAATAACATGTCATTTTGTTCAAATTCTCACAAATGTCCGATCTTTTTTGTGAGATTATTTTCTTCCTAATTACATAAAAAATAGGAAACCTACATGGCTTTTCAAAAGAACTTTGTTTTTCTTCATCGTGTGTAAAGAAAAAGCGAACAAATGGAAGTGTAAGAAACAGGTTAAAAAGAGTAATGAAAAGTAAAGGGTAAAAGGAAGACTAAAGAAAACAGCCAATTTTAGAAAGCGTAAGACATCATAATCCCACAGAGAGTGTTTATTAGCAAATAAGGATAAAACTATGTAGAGCATTGTATAAACAGACATAGTTAGAAATGTAAAAAGAAAATATAAAAAAATATTTAATAAATAAAGACCAAATAAAAAAATCAAATAAATTAAATCAAAAACCTATGGAAAACCATTGATATATAATTATGTTTTACTCAGAAATTACTGAAGCTATTTTAATAATATTTTAAATAGTTCTGGCAGTAGCGAAATTATAAAGTGATCGTTCAGCAAGAAATATAAAAAAATGAATTGTTACGCGATTTCACAAACGAGCCATTGACACATTGTATACATTATGTTTACATTGTACACAATATGTACATTGAGCCATAGCCCACAAACGAGTTGAAGTCATTTTTAACACTTTCCAACATAGTTGAAATGTGTTTATGAATCTGGCTTGTCTGTCTGCCCGTCTTTCCATAATCTAATTCTGGTAATTATACTCGAATTGCCATCAAACATATATATGTAAGTGATGTGTACTATGAGATATTTGGCATGGAAAATGAAGTGTGCAGCATTTAGAGCTCGTTTACAGGGGCACGCAAAATAATTCCGTTACATTTTTGTCTATGGGAAAACATTGTTTTCAGTGTTTTTGATTATGTTATGATACTTCAAACATAATGAAATTAAAAAAGAATGACTTATATGCACTACAACATGTTTTCTATACATTAATGAGTGCGTAACACTTAATTTACAAAGACAAACAAAATAATTCGTTTACAGGACGGAATATGATCGATTTCATTGTATGAAAAAATTAAATCTCTTAATTATATTCTGTTAGGTTTGTAAAGAGTTTCATAATCTATTCCCAATGCATGCTTTTTTGTTCTTGTTTTACTTACCCATCATACGTAGTATAGGGTAAGTTTTGTAGTCATTTTAAAAATCGAAAAAAAAAATTTGGACGGATTTACACGTTTGAGACACTGGAGATTCCGAAAACCTATTTTTAGAAAAAAAATGCCGTCCGTCTGTGTGTCTGTAAATGCTCTATCTCCCGAACAAATTGAGATAGAGATTTGAAATTTGGTATGTACTTAGTATGTAATAATGGGAAGAAGCTTATTGGATTTCAGTAACCTCGATTATCCGGAACTATTTTTTCAGACTCTCTAAATATTCGTTCTGATAAAAGGTATATAAATTTTTCGAAATTGTTTATTTTAAGGAGTGAATATAAATGACAATAATAAAACATAAATTTTGCATAAAGAATGAAGTCGATTGGATAATGAGTTGCCGGGATATTTGTAATCCTATTTTCCACACTCTTCGATTTTTTGTGACCCTGTATTTCATCCAAATTTCAATTCAAAGATATATTTCAATTGGAAATGAAACACTTAATCTGTCGCAATAAACCATTAGCTAATATAATTATTATTTTTGGAGTTATTAGGATGTTTCTTTTACGTAATTAAATAAATCGAGCCTTTAAAGTTTATGACGTCATCTAGCCACGTTTTTATTGGAATAGCAATGCATTTTATAAGTAGTTTAGACATGTTTTACTTTCATATTTTATATTATGCATATGAAAAAATGAAATGAAAAAATGAACTTACAAATGAATGTGCTTACAAATGAAAAAATGTCTCTGTTAATGCTACTAAAGACCTGACAAATGTGCGATAAATATGTATCAAAGCAATTAATGCAGATGAGTCTGCCGTTTTTTGGAAGTTAGTCTAAATAACGACGCCGCTTGAAAATTCCAACCAAATTGTGGTGCAACCAACCAACCAGTTTTCTGGAAACAGGTCTTTCAAGTAAAGAAAAATCTACGGCATTTTCCAAACAACATCAGCAACAAAACTCTTAATATATATATTCATCTTTATATTATAAAACTTCCTTTAAACATATTTATAAAGAATAATGCATAGAAGATAATAACAAGTGGGTAAGTGTGATCGAAGATCGCACAAATGTTTCGTTTAACATTCCTTTAAAAACACTTTATGCTTTCTTTAATAAATCCAAAAAATATTGCATTTTCAAAAAGGTCATGTTTTTTATAAAGTAAAAAATTGCTGGTCTATTTTTCTCGTTTTTTCGAATATCTAAACCGGCCCAATGGTGGGCGAAGTCCGCTATTATACTCTGTCATAACAATATCTGTCATGTGGACTAAATGCGATATTAAAAAAAAATCAATTTCAAAATTAAACACGTTGTATAGAAACATTCAAAATGTTAAACTATGCCAATATCTCCATAATCTGTGTTTTATCATGATTCAATACGTTCCTCAAATTTATATATTTACTATTCTCTATTACTCATATTGATACTCTCTTTGTATTGTTCAAGAACATTTGAAAATTCCGTTATGACGTCAGACTAATTTTCTTTTGAATTCTCTAATGAAGTCAAATTAAGCTGCTTTCTGTATTTACACATACTCATACTCCTTGTATAATTCAGAAATGTTTGAAAATTTCCGTTTTATTACCAATATGATGTCATATTAATCTTTTTTTTCAATTGGTGAAACTTTTTATGTAATTTACATTTTTCATGTGGAAATCTTTCAATGGAAAATTAATTATTGTAAAAAGAATTTTATTGTGGATTTGTTGGCAACTGCTATAACGAAAAATGTCTAAATTTAATATGAAAAGGCTGTTAGATTTTTGGTTCTTTTATCTCTGTATATTAAAATAATACGATTTTTTCAAATTTTAATATTTTGAACTTCATAGCAGGTATTCAGCTATAAGTATACAGAATTTCAACTCTGTAAGTTACATAATTTCTGAGAACCGGCTCTGTGACGGAAAGACAACGAAGCGGGTGTTATAGGGTCTCGTGAGATGAACGAAACCCTAATAAATGGCGTATTTGAACATGAGAGAATAATACTTTAATTTTGCTAACTGGCAGAAAAGGTAAAGATTTTTACATTTTTATTTTAATAGAATGAATTATGTTGTACAAAATAGTCTACATAAATTATTAATATTTTAGCTACTTTCACTGACGTATAATCTATATAAAAAAATGGCAAAGTTCTTAGATGTTTTAATTTGTTATCACTCAAAGAGGAAAATCTAATTTGTAAAAATAAAAAAAAATGATTCTAGATTGTTCTTAATGCTGCAAACTAACTCACGTATTATATAAATATTTTCGTTTAAATGAAAAGGCATTGAAAGCACTGTTATAATCAAAGTGCTCCGTAAAGGCAATATAATCCTTAAGGCGATTAATTAAACGGAAATGTCTTTATTTTTCTTCTTATTTCGAGAAAGATTGGAATAATTAGAAATGCACGCTTGGAAATAATGCAGGGAATTGTTCAATTTGTTTCATAAGTATTTATAGTTTCGGAAAAGATATTTGTTGACGTATTTTTGTCACTGCTATTTAGAAACTAAACATGACGCACTTTTAATTCGAATATGCTGCAATTGTCACTTTTTAATGAAACTTACAATTCACTCTTTAATTTGCTTTTAACATGATGAGATTAAAATTAGTTAATACCAATTATATAAAACTTAGTACTTAAAACGTAATTACATAAAATGTATGAAAAAAGCGAAATTCATGATTTAAATATAAAATGACTAAAAATATCTGTATTAGTTAACGAAAGATTCTGTGTGTGCCTGCCTCTGTGTGTGTAAGTATTTCTGATTGTTGGTGATGACTAAGGAAATATAGCGCACGTAGACTTTGGGTACGGATAGACGAAAACAGGTCCGAATACATATCTGATTCTATTTCATTTTTGGATAATTAATTGAGATATTAAGTATAAACCGTAATGAACAAGATTCAATTTTCATCAGTTCACCGATGTTAAGATCGCTACCACACATATCCAGAGAATCCGTTGTATCTCAACAATAGCCAAAGCAACTCCGCCCGGCCTAGGTGTGTTCCGTTTTTACTGCATTTTAAAATTCCTAATAGAGTAACCAAAAATATATATATACGAAAGTTTCAACGGTATCTCCGCGGTTATAACGGTATCTTTTGTTTAAAAATATTAATATTCACTCTTTCAAAAACAAAAAAGAAATCTGAAGGTCAATTTCATAATTGTTTTAATGTTTTACCTTTTTCAGTTTTAAAGTGCCATTGTTGCTTCCCAGATGGAAATACAGAAAAAAAAACAAAAAATACGCACTTATTCATGGTACCTTCCAGGTTGTAACAGTATATTTGGTTTAAAAAATATATTACAATTTACTATTTTAAAAATAAAAGTAGAAGTCATTTATCGCAAGACCTATTTATTTCTGGGCACGGCACCTTCAAAGGTAGAGAATTGCATCGGGTTTGCTGAAAATGGGAGCTTTATTTTCCTATGGGGACGGTTGATATTTTGTTCCAATGCGTGGTTAGATAAGACTATTATATATTCACTCGGGGGAGCGTTTTGAACTCCAGAGCTATTTGACTGATTTTGATTATATTTGCTTTGTCGATTTTTGTTTCCCCCGTCCGCCGGTGGGTTTCTCTGTCTGTTTTGAGGCTTGCTGTCATTTCGGCTGGGTCTAACCGCCGATTAGGGTTCTCCTGATCCTGGTACAGTATATCTCTTTGTTACTAATTTTCTGTATTTAATGGGAGGAAAAGAGTAAGATATGCTACACTGTTTTTTTTTTATTATTATTATTTAGGTTTTGCTTCGGAACGTTTGGTCCGTATTGAAAGTGCGATATGTCAGAGAGGAAATCAGAAATCACTGTAATGTGTGCACCTTAGTTCATCTGCAAAGATTTTAATATAAAATATAAAATAATATAAATTCAATGTTCGTTTGCAAAACAGACAACAGCTTACATAGCACGCTCGAGTGTATGCTGCCAAAAGCAATGAGGCGTCCGGCTCGAAGTTTGTTTGCATAGATTGTCTTTCTAAAAATAAAAATTTATACAAATTTGAGGGTATATTCTGCCAAAGACCGTCCGATGTATTAAACTTAATGAATTTAACTTTTAAACTTTTCCGGTGATACCTTTACTGATCCGGACAGCCTAGAATGGCCTGCGGTTCTGGCTGTTCCGCAAATGGCGGACTGAATTGGTTGCAATGTGTATCTTGAAACCGATTTCGTTGATGTAAAATAAAAGGAACTATGTTTCAAATTAGAATGCAATGTGTATCTTGAAACCGATTCCATTGTTGAGAAAGAAACCTAAGCTGTGTGTCAAATGAGAATGCAATGTGTATCTTGAAACTGATTTCATTGATGCAAAAAAACAGAAACTGTGGGCTAAATGAGAATGCAATGTGTATCTTAAAACCGATTTCATTAACGAAAAAAAACTATGGGTGAAAATAAAATGTTTAATAAAAACTATAATATAATTATATAAGAAAAACAATAAGAAAATGTATTTTAAAAACTTTACATTTTTAATAAGTGTTGATTTTGGAAAAAAGAAAAAAATATTTGACAAACATTTAAGTAGTATAACGTAAAAACTTGTACCTGTAGATCTCAATGTTCTTTCTCACAGGAAGTTGTAATGGATGATAAATATTGGAAATTTGGTATCACATTTAGAATTAATACAACTGAATTTACAGTTAATTAACAAAATATATGCATCCTATAAAACCGTATATTTTGTACATTCTGATTAACATTATTAAATCTTTATATTCTTAAAGCTACTTTAATTCGATATCATTTACTAATTATTCTAAAAATAAAATTCAAATCCATGAAGAATCAATTATCATTCGTAATCTATTTTATAAATTTTTAATGCAAAAAAAAAATAAATAAATAAATAAATAAATAAATTTCAGAGGAAATTATAAAATGCTCTTGTGGTATTCGTTAATAAACAGCCTCATTAGTCAGGTCAACAGATACGGCTTAATTATTCACAAAGGAAGCAATGATCAAAGCCATTATTAATTACTCGTGTTTGTATAATTAATATTCTAATTCACAAATGTAAATGTCAGTAAATGTGAATAATATTCAACAACGTTATTGCGACTACAAATCTGAATATATAATAATTAGGATGATAAATATTTCTCTTTATGTCTCGTATAAATAAATAACAGTCATCTAATTTTTTTAATTTATTTTTAATTAAATTTATTTTTAAAAGAACTATTTTAATAGGAGAAAATAATGTATTGTCTTACTGCGATGTAAAAAACAACTAAAATAATTTTAGTTTTAAGAAAAGGAGAACAAAAATGATTAAGTAATACCTTAAAATTCAAAACTCTTTAAAATGAATAAAATTATATATGTTCATTATGTATCAGTATAATTATTTTTGACATAAAGTATAAAGCCAATGTAATATATATCTACATATCTATATATATATCATTTAAAAATAAAATATCACATTTAATCAGACATAATAGTTACATAAAATACACTTAAAAAATTAAAAAAAATTAAAAATTACTGCAAACGTTTCAGGCTATAATTTAGCATCTCATCAGTGCAACTACGTACGTTGACCGGAGAATTTACAACTATGTTTACAGTTAATAAAGTTAACCACTTAAAACTAGAAAAAATTTGACGAACTTCCATTAGAGCAAGTTCGTCAAACAATTGCACTGATGAGTGGCTAAATTATAGCATGAAACGTTTGCAGTAATTTTTAATGTTTTTAATTTTTTAATTGTATTTTATGTAACTTTTATGTCTGATTAAATGTGATATTTTATTTAAAGACTTTTATTTATCAGACGATAAAAAATTTTTAGTTATTTTAGTATATCATTTTTCTCCAGCAGTGTGTTAAAGACAATTGTATTACAAATATTTTAATCAGAAAAAAGTAAAAATCATATCATCCTAAACGTTCTTGTGCGCTATTTTCTTTATCAAATGTTTCACATGCTTTCTTTAATCAAAAATATTTTATGTATTCTTCATTTTTTTTTCACAGAAACACTATTTAAATATATAGTTATAAACTTATTATAGTTATAAACATATAGTTATAAACGTATTATAGTTATAAATTTATAGTTATAAACTTATTATAGTTGTAAACTTAATGTTCCGTGATTCACTTTAATTAACCGGATTTTTTGGGGATTTTTTAAAAATTTTTGTTAAGATGTTTGGGTATTAAGATATATGTCAATTGTGTTAGTTTTGTAGAGAAAATAAATTTTCAACCATTATGAAATATTCTTTCAAAATACATAATTAATTTTAAAGCGAAATTGAAATGCTCTTTTGTTTGCTTTAAATAAAGAGTTAGTCACAATCACTAAAATTTTAATTTCTTACTTTAAAAGAAAAGTTAAAACAGGTCATAAATATATAAAGAACACGACAAATTCGTTTCGGAAAAAAAAGATCTCTTTTTGGTGCAAAAAAGGCGCTTGTAGTTTGAAGGCAACCACGATCTGGCAAAGGAAACATATGTGAAAAGGATAAAAAGGATTAAAAAAATCATTTTAAAAAAAGTCCTTCCGGCCTGTACCGGGAGGAAAAGGTAGCTTTCCTATATCTACGTTTTAAAATTTTAGCTAATGTTACACGAAAACAGCAAGCTAAAATGCAAAGAAACGTTTACAAAAGATTCGTTAATACTGAATTTGAATAAGAAATTCGTCAAATTATTGAGTAATAGCCAAATTGGCTTCATTTATGAAGACTTATTTTGATCGCCAAATTTCGCGATATTTCGCCAAATGTCGCCAATTTTGCCAATTTTGTCGCCAATGTTGCCAATTTTGGCGCTAACGGATATGAATATATAGTTTTATGCGTATGATTGGGAAAATTATTACAACAATGAAAGAAAATAATTTGCGAGTAATCGCGTTAATGTGCTGTTTTGTTTCAAAATGTCAGCCACCATAGAATTTCAAACTGCTCTATTTCAGCCATTTTTTAAGATAGAGGTAAACCAAAAAAAGCCTTGGAATCCTTGTATCAAGGCCTAACACGTAATTAAAAAATAAATTTGAATTTTTAACTTTTTTGTATAGTTATTTTAGATTTTAAGTTAATTTAAATCTTTAAGTGGCCGCCATCTTGAAAGAAGATGGCGGACCAAGCTGGCCAACGAACTCGGTCGAGACATTAGTGACCTTAATACACACAATTAGTTTCATCAAAATCGATTCATAAATACGGGCGTTATCGTATGACATAGGTCAGATATATCTATATCTATATCTATATATATATATATATATATATATATATATATATATATATATATATGGATATATCTATATATATAAATCAACATTTGGACGGAGGGTGGTTTTGGGGTCTGGGGGTCATGATCGGTGAAAATATATCGAAATTTTCCGGAACTGCTTTCCTCCGAACGGCTGCAATAGGTAGCTTTATACTTTTTTGTATTGAAAGCTACCTAAAAGATGTGGAAGAAGATAGAAGAGAGTTCATAATGAGAAAATGAGTACAATATAAAAAAATACAATATATAGTAAGGTGTGGGGGACAGAATAATTAATCTAAATAAATGAAAAAAAAACATTAATTTTATTACAAAATTAATTTATTAGTAATATTTATTTATGGATTTTTTTAGTATTATATTTTATTAAAACTGAAATGAAAAGGATTAAAGATAAAAATGAAAAAGTGGGGGGAGGAGATAAGTATTGTTCAAGAAATAATTACTCATATTTTAATTAAGTAATTAAATACAGAAAAAACAGGGATAAAAAGTAAGATGCGCCGCCAGGCGCCATGAGTAGCGCCCGGCGCGTAGACGACCACCGAACCCAAGTCCTGAGGGACTTTTATCGCGAGAGCATGTTGGAGTCCCTGCGGCGCTTCGGCCGGTCAGAGGACCGCTACCTGCGGACCCTCTAACCTTAAACCCACGTGTCGACGACGTAAGTCGTTGCTATACGCGGTGAAACCCTGTAGGGGAGTCACCGCGAGACACTTGGGGACTGGTCGGCGTCCCCCCATCAGCTTCGGAGCTGGACACTTAGAAGGGAACCAGGCCCTAGGCCTTAAGTCGGAGTTTTCCGACCCGTACTTGCTTTACCAGAACTCGAGGAGTGTGAAAACCTACAGAGGTAGTCGCAGTTTCCTCTCGTAAAATACAGGGATATAAAAAAAGTATTTATTCTGCCTAATCAACTAACAGCTAATAATTCAAAATGTTTAGTCACGAGGGCAACTAGCGGACCAACAAAAATTAAATAGAAAAAAAATATTTGTGATAAACCTGTAAATTAAAATGCTGGAAATGATCACTAACTGTAAGCAGATGACAATGTGTGAGTGCTCTACAACATTTGCATCAGTCGTGTAAGACCAGTACGTATATACATGAATATATAAAAGTTTCTTTAAAACTTCCAGGAATTTTTGCTTATAGCATGAAGGGTTTTCAACTAAATTTATCGCCACATTCAGAAAATTTTACAAAATGCAGTAGACACAATATACTTTAATTGGAATGTGAATATTGGATAAAATATGAGCGTTTGTATGACATAAAGTTCAACTGCGCACACGCGAACGGTAACAGAATGTTGTTTTTCATAACTTTGTAGTCAATTAAGGATATTTCATTTAAAACAGCCAGTCGAATATAGTGAAATTCAAAACGATATCAGTGATATAGTTAGCTGAACTTCTGTGGTTTTCTATGCGTAGCAAAATGATCAGAGAGTTTCCATAAAGTATAATTTTTAATTAAGCGACTAGTAACAAAGTGTTTTGTTCGAATGGACACCTTCTGGTAATTATTTCAGGGCAGTTCCTGATTACCGTACCTGCTAACTAAGCCACGAACTTGTGCATACAGCAGATTTAGCATCAAAAATGGGTGAAATGATTTTGAAGAATTTGCTTCAAAACGCAATTTCTTGCAAGCATTTTCTCAAAAATTATAAAGATTTTGGTTAACTGACACGTGTACCGTAATATCTAATGAAATCATAGATAGTTTGCACGATTGTAAACAGTCTTGCTTTCTGCCTAATGCACATTTTTCATGTTGAATTGGACAGCCATACCAAATTATTGTCCAATCCGTTCTTTGTATGCAGACAGCGATCTGTTCACAATTTGCATATTATCAATAAAAATTCTATAGAGACAGCTTAACTTACTGTTCGGTAGATTATAGGCCTTTTTATAAAATACAGGAAAACCTCCAAACACTACTGAAAAATTTATCTAATTATTGTTTTCATATGAAAGAAGATTAGAAAAAGTGCTATAAAAAAGACAATTTGTAAAAAATTCTGTTTCAAACAGTTATTTTAAGAACTGATATTCAGCCCACTATATAACCGATGCCTTATTGATTTTTCATTTTATTCGACTGGCCTTTTTATATCAGCTGACCTTTGTAGTTGGCTATCAAATTATGAAAAAGAATTTCGTTACCGTTCCCGTATGCACAGTTACAAAATTATTTCATGCATGTTGCATTCAATATTTAATATATTCATATTTCAATTGCAAAATAATATCTGTACTACATTTTTTTTTTCAAATTTTTTGAAAGTGTCGGTAATTTTGGGTGAAATCTCTACGTGCTACAAGCAAAAAAACAGTGCTAAAATTAAAAAAAAAATTGTCAGATTTTCATGAATATACGTGCTATTCCAACATAAAACACAAATGTTTTAAAGGACAACTTTGCCTTCAATTATAACTATAGATCATTTCTCGCATTTTTACTTTACATAGTAATCGCAAATACTATATTTTTATTCAATTTGTTGTTTAACCCCTAATTGCCCTCTTTATTAAATCCTTGATGAAAATTAACAGTTCAAACAAGTTCTTTATATCCCTAAAGTTCGAGAAGAATTGTTTAAGTATTTCTCTACATATTTTAGATATTAGTATATTATTGAGGATTGATGTAATAATATGATCACCGGCTGTATAGGTTATAATAATTATGCATATGTACAGTATTATTTAGCTACATATAGTTAACTTCTAAATAAACTAGAAAATCTAAATTCGTTAAATATTTTACATGAAATGTGCATATGTCTATACAGAAAAAGAATCCAAGGAATAATTTTTGGAATAAAAAAAAAAAATCATATAGGTGATGTGTTATAGGGATGTGTTAAAGGGGATGTGTAGGGATGTGTTAAATTATAAAAGTATGTAATCATTACTCTATGTGTTTTATTAACTATTGTTTCTTCTTTTCTATTGCTTGAGATTTTCTTCATATTAAATACGAGAAAGAAATAAAATGCAAATGTAATTTTTTGTCATAGGTTGTAGAACATTATTTAAAAGCTGTGACCAAAAACTTTAACTTAGCTTAAAATCTTAATACAAATTTATTTTTTATATATTGATTAATACTATTTTTAAGACGCCTTGAAGATGGAAATGTTATACTTTCGGGCATATGAAAGATGGAAAACCTTTAAATGTTTAAAAAGTATTATAAATATATGTTATATATTGTCTTTAAGAGTATTAATCAATATATAAAAAATAAATTTGTTTTAAGATTGTAAGCTATGTTAAAGTTTTTGGTCACAGCTTTTAAATAATGTTCTACAACCTATGACAAAAAATTACATTTGCATTTTATTTCTTTCTCGTATTTAATATGAAGAAAATTTCAAGCAATAGAAAAGAAGAAACAAGAATATATGAAAAAAATTAAAGAAACTAACAAATCAACCTCCATAAACGCTACACATGGAAATCTAAAAGTTATTTTTCTTCCATAATGCATCTCTTCGCCTTTACAGTATTTACTTGAAAACTGTTAAACTTTTTTGTCACGAGTTTTTTTTTTCTGTTAAATAAACTATTTGCAGTAACATTTTGTCTTAAGTAGAATACAAATGGCACACGTTTTAACGGTACAATTGCTTGGAGAGAAACTTTTTACACGTCTCATGATGCATTTTACATCTTTTGTCATATAGGTTGTTAAAATGTGTCACATTAATTTTTTTGTTTTGTTTTGTTGGAGAATAGCTATTAATGTTTCTGCAATGAAAATTGAGTTAAGTTAAAATAAATTGCTTTACTGCAGGGTTAGAAATCGTGATAAAGATGTAAGATACCATTTTGCATGTCTTTTTAAGCTTTGTATATTCTCTTCTTAATATTCTGGATTGAAAGTGAAAATGTATTTTTGATACAAATCTACTCAGTGTAAGTTTTAGTTTGTTAATGAATTGGAGTTTACTGTTTTAAAAAATACATAACGTTAGGTATCATCTATAATCTATAAGAAACTTAAAAATAATTAGTGTTTGAAAAGTCGAAAGTTTGGATTTCCCAATTTTATAATAAAAATATAATTTCAATTTTTCTTTCCTTCTTAATTAAGAATGAAGATAAATAGTAGAATAAATTTAAAAAAAAAAATCCGGATATCTATTATGTTAGATGATGTTGGTATAATGTATGCTTTACGAGAGGATCAGGATTATTTTATTAACAGATTATTTCCTAAATTAGCAAAATACTTTTATGTATAGATATTTTATTATAGTTTAAGTTTAAAACATTAATCTATTTTCAAAAATGTGATAAAGAAATATTATGCATATTTTTGTCGAAATTTTTCCAGAAAAGGAATAATTTTATTTTTATAGTAAAATTATGGAAGTAAGCTTGTGATGGATGGCCCAAAACTATATATATAATACACAGATTATTTTTCCGTGTCATATGTATTCAAAAAGTAATATGGAAAATTTTTTAATCTACTGCTTCTAAATGGTTCAGGGGATTGGACTTCTAGATTATTTTTTCTCATTAGCGTTACATATCTATATTTTTTTCCCCAAACGCTTTCATAAAATAAGCCTCACCATTGGTTGAGAGGTTCTGCTATCAAAGCTGGTAGGGAGATGCTGGGTTTAAACCCCTGTTGCGCTCGTCGACCTAACCGTTCGGAGTTTTCTATGGTTTTCCTTCGAATCTTGCCGTAAATACGGGTTAGGATCCCTTAGAAAGTCCCCCAGAGAGAGCACTCCCTGGGGGCGATAAATTACAGCGAAGACATGCTCTGTTTTCACAGTCAGTGATTTTGGTGTTAACTCAATATCAGGAGTTTTTAGTTACTGTTTTTTTCTTTGCCCGTTCTGCTCTTTTCCGATGCATATCTACTGACTTTTGCATTGAATCCAATTTCTTACATAGTATTACATTTTCTCTATTAAGTTTTGATCGATCTCGTCTCACTTTTTTTTTTACCCAACTTTGATTTTTGAGACTTTGGAACTTCTGTTTGGGTTTCAACAAAATACATATGTAGGGCCTATATCCCTCGAGTAAGTAATAAGCCGTCATAAATCAACCAACCAACCAACCATTCATAAAATAGAACAATATTAGCTGTAATATAAATCGTATGACAAAGTAATATTTGAATTATTTTTTTTTTCCCATCCAGAAGAAATTAGGATTTAGGTAATTTTTAAAGAACGTTTTTATTGCATTTTTTATTACAGTTATTTAACTGCACGATTGTATAACGTGTTACAAAAAATGTAATCCAATTTCAATATAAAATTGGAATATAAGCTGATGTTCGAAACGGAAAAGAAATTGGCTGAAAGAACACAAGCTCTGTTTAGTGTTCTTTAAAGAAACTACTGTGAAGAAATTTCAAATATTGTCTTGCCGTAATTTTAACTTTTATGGAATTTTATTCAAAGAAAACGAATGGAAATAAATATAATTTTTAATGTAGTCACGTTTTATGTTATGTAGTTATACCGAAAATTGTCTCGCAATGCTTTGAAACATAAAATTTTCTTTTCTTTTATCATTAATTTTTTTTCTTTTCTCATTAAAATTCTTACTTCTTTTATGAGATAATAAAATCTGAATCTTGTAGTTTTAGTTGTTTTACTTATTTTAGCACTTTTATTAAGTTTGGAGAATTTCTCTTTGACTTGATATGCCGTATGTTCTAAAGTCATATTAAATTTGGTAAAAAATTTTAAAGATTTCAAGAAGTATAAATAAATTATTTATTACTTGTTTCTAGATTAAATTATTTTTGCAAAAGCAAGAATAAAAAATAAATGATATTTTATAGAATAACTCGTATTTATGCATAACTGTTTTTTAATAATATTATTTTTTAATACAATAATACATTAAAATGTTAAATTAATATCATAATTTAGTATAATGCCAACGCTAATATTTAACAATCTTATGTTCTGAAAAACATATTGTACATATGAGTTTAAAAATTCTTTTTCTAATTTATAAAATATAATAGAAAGCGTAAAATAATATAGAAAGATATAGATTTATTATTGCTCAAATGTGTTCACATGTCTTAATGGCTGAAATTACAAACATTGATGAAAAATATTACATAAAAATACAAATATTTTAAAGTGTGCTACAAATATTAGCAATTTAATTTTTAAATGACGTAACATGGATTCAGTTGAAATACTATTTTACTCATTGCATTTCCATGTACAAATATGGAGAAACAGAAACAGAGATATATAGAATTCCTGACATACATGCGTAGACAAAATAATCACAAGAGTATTAATTTTTTTTTTAACTGAATAAAAACTTGTCCTGTGTTCGAACCCAGAACATTTGGAATTATTTTCAAATGCTCTTTCATATAGCCAACGAAATTCACTCAGAGAACAATCTGGTCTATTATTTGAAACAGCTCGACAGAATAAATAGTATGTAAACGAACTCCACTAACCTATGGATACGTAATTACATTTTACGTGTACATACGTAGTTACATGCGTAATTACTTAGTATAATTACCTATCTACTAATTATCAGGTTGTTACATTAAACAAGCAACTGTAACTACAGAAATATTATTATAATATTTAAATTAATTAAAAGGCGAAGCATTGCTTCGATATGAATCTCGTTTCAGGCTCTATGCATAATATATTTATAGAAAATTCTATTTTTCCATAGATCTACAGAATTTATACACACGAAGTAATAGACAAAAAGTCAGTTAAATTTAAAATCGCGTTCAGCAACTTAAAACGCACTTCCAGGAATTATTGTTAACAGACAATAGAGAATTCTTTTGTGTGTCCCTGTAAATGAACGTTTTTTGTTCGTTGAACGTTCTTTTTTGTTCACATATTTCATTAAAAATAATTACGATATACATAAATATTGCTTTTACTGATATCAACATTTTTAACAAAAAACAGTGATAATAAATGTCTTTACTTTTCATAACTTAAATAAATTATCAATTTAAAACTGCAAACAGCTATGTTGTAATAAGTGTCTGTAAGTCAAATGGGATTCTTTAATTTTATTGAGAGTAGCAATCGTAACTTTTAACACTGAAACGGCAGTAAATTTTACTAAAGTTTTATAAGCATATTTTATACTAGAATTTTTATTTAAAATATTTTTACTTATTTGTAACTGATCTGTGTCGTATATATTTAACTTATTTTATAAAGAAATTTCTGTTTCGATTTTATACGTTCGATAGTATATTTTTCTCTTCGATGTATTTATTTGGTATCGGTTAAAATGAACCGCTGTGGCCGTTTTAGTGTTAAAATATGATTGTTTTAAAATATAATGCTAGAAATATACAAAATGATTTAAGCTGTCTTTAAAGACACGGATTCGGTAATAAGTGCGGCCACATTTCAAAGAATATTATAGTATCTAAGTTACGACACTAAAAAAAAAAAAAAAAAAAATCTGCGACTGGCATCCAGAAACAAGTTGGAAATTGTACGTCAAACGCGACAAACGAGGTGCGTTCGTACTATAGCTAGTTATATAAATATTCAGATCTTGATGATTTTTAATTCTGTGAAATGAATTATATTGTCTGCAGATTAATTTCTGTCATAAAATAAGTATCTCGGTCGCTTGACGATTAAACCTCGGAAGCTCCTCTAACAAGAAAGCACCGATTGTTTTTTTTTTAATTCAAATTTCTTAATAAATATTTTTATTAATATCTTCTAAAGTTTTGATTGGATTTTCATAAAATTTGAAATGGCTCGACAAATTCTGCAAATATAATATATCTTTTTGAAACCATTTGTTTGGTTAGTTTTTGCGCTGTTTACGGACGGACGGACGGACAGATCAGACGATGACTATACGTGCTACGTATTTATATAATTACGAACGCACTTAAAAACAGTTCCATGTCATCCTTATAAATTCTCGTTCCCTTTGCTAGAGAGTTATAGTCTCCCCTATTCAAATTCAAGAGAATATTCCTATATTATCGTGGTCAAATTTATTTAAAATTATCTGCAAATAAATGTCAACACAGGAGGTTAGTTTTGGTAACTATAATTCTAGTTTATGAAATTATTCCAGAAATCAATTAATAATTTCTCGCAATTCAAACGACTCATACAAAATTTAAAGACTAATGATTACTAATGAATGAAGTCTACGTAAACTTAAATTTATGTTTAATTATCTGGAGGCACGGCAGTGCCTCCGCCAAGTCGAGAAAGCACGGCCGTAAGCATACTTTTCTGGAAGCAACTCAGGGCACTTTTGACCCCCCATATCTCCGCGCTGGAGTATCCAAAAAATTCAAAACTTCGTTTTTCTAGAGTATTTGGCACACAGGACCAAAATTTAAAATTACAACTTTCTGTATTTTCTAGTTCAGACGATATATGAATTCAAACATTCGATTTTTTGTCACTCATTCACTCACTCGTTCACGCGTCATCAAAAAGATTACGCAGATCCCGTAGCCCTAGAAACTTGACATTTGGAAAAAATGTAGTGTTTAGGATACAAAGAAAGGAAAAATTATAAAATCCGGAAAATTCGAAAAAAAAAAACCATTCGAAAATTCAACAAATTCCATCAAAATTGAAAATTGAAAATAATACGATCTTGTAGTCTTAGAAACTTAAGATTTGGTGTGAAAGTAGTGCTTAGCATCCAGAATAAGAAAACATCAAAAACACCAAAAAAAATCGAAAGCAAAATTAAAAAAATCGAAAAAATCGAAAAAAATCGAAAATTTTCAAATAATCCGATTTTGTTCCGCTAGAAACTTGGAATTCGGAATAAAGGTAGTAGTTAGGATGCAAAATAAGGAAAAATTAAAAAATCTGGAAAATTCTAAAATTCTAAAAAAAATTAAAAAGTTAAAATAATTCGATCTTTTAGCCTTAGAAATCGAAAATTCGCGGTAAAGATAGTGTTTAGGATTCAGAATAAGTTAAAATAAAAAACGCAATAAAATTCGAAAAAAAAATCAAAAAATCGAAAAAATTGAAAAATAAGGAAAATGTGAAAATAATTCGATTTCATAGCGCTAGAAACTAGAAATTTGGAATAAAGGTAATATTTAAGATACTAAATAAGAAAAATTAAAAAATATGAATAATTCGAAAAATACCCATAAATTAGTGCAGACGATATATGAACTCAAAGTTTCGATTTTTGTCACTGACACACCCACTCACTCTCGCGTATCAAAAAGATAGGGAGATCCCGCAGCCATAGAAACTTAAAATTTGGAATAAAGCTAATGTTTCGGATACAAAGAAAGAAAAAATTATAAAAACCGAAAAATTCCAGAAAAAAAACATTCGAAAATTCAACAAATTCGGACAAAATTGAAAATTGAAAATAACACGATCTTGTAGTCTTAAAAACTTAAAATTTGGTGTGAAGGTAGTGTTTAGAATTCAGAAAAAGAAAACATCCAAAACACCAAAAAAATCGAAAAATCGAAACTAAAATCGAAAAATTGTAAAAAATCGAAAAATTGAAAAAAATCGAAAAATATCAAATAATCCGATTTTTTTGCGCTAAAAACTTGGAATTCGGAATAAAGGTAGTATTTAGGATGAAAAATAGGAAAAAATTAAAAATATAGGAAAATTCGAAAAAAAATTGAAAAATTCGAAATATTCGAAAAAAATTGAAAAATTCGAAATATTCGAAAAAAATTGAAAAAATTAAAATAATTTGTTCTTTTAGCCTTAGAAACTTAAAATTCGCGGTAAAGATAGTGTTTAGGATTCAGAATAAGTTAAAATAAAAACGCAATAAAATTCGAAAATAAAATCGAAAAATCGAAAAAAATCGGAAAAATTGAAAAATAAGGAAAATTTAAAAATAATTCGATTTCATAGCGCTAGAAACTTGAAATTTGGAATAAAGGTAATATTTAAGTTGCTAAATAAGGACACATTAAAAAATATGGGTAATTCGAAAAAAAATCGCAAATGTCGAAAAAAAAAAGAAAAAAGAAAGAAAGGAAAAGTAAAAAAAATGAGAAATTGAAAATAATATGATCTCGTAGTCTTAGAAACTGAAATTTTGGTGTAAAGGTATTGTTTAGGATTCAGAAAAAGAAAAAAATTAAAACACAACAAAAATCGAAAATCAAATCAAAAAATCGAAAAAAAACGAAAATTTGAAAATAATTCAATTTTGTAGAGCTAGAAACTTAAAATTTGGAATAAAAGTAGGATACAAAAAAAAAAATAATAAAAAATCTGTAAAATTCGAAAAATTGAAAAAAATTCGATTTTTTAGCTTTAGAACTTAAAATGCGGCGTAAACTTATTGTTTGGGATACAGAAAAAGGAAAAAATAAAACACAATAAATTCGAAAATAGAATAAAAAACTCAAAAAAGATCGGAAATTTCAAAATAATTCGATTTTTAGCGCTAGAAACTTGAAATTTGTAATAAAGGATACAAAATAAGAAAAAATTAAAAACTCCAGAAAATTATAAAAAAAATTCGAAAAAATCAAAAATTGAAAATAATTTTATCTTGTAGTCTTAGAAAATTAAAACTTGGTGTAAAGGTAGTATTTACTATTCAATAAAAGGAACAATTAAAAAATTCGTTAAATTCGAAAATAAAATCGAAAAATCGAAAAATCGAAAAATCTTTAAAAAATCGAAAATTCGAAAACAATTTGATTTTGTACTGCTAGAAACACTAGTTTTAAGATAATTGTCCTATTAGCTAGTACAACGGCCCTAATTGTTTTATCTTATTTCCCCCGGATTATGGTTTCCTTTTCTTTCGTTTACGAATTTCGTTATAGAATAGTTTCGCTATAGACTGGCTACGTTATAGGCGATTTCTTTTTAGACAAGTTTGTTTTCTTTCACAGGTTATACGCTATTTACTTCGCATATGAAATATGGATTGTTAAATGATGTTAGCCCCGCAAAAATTTCAAAGCTCCCCCTACCCTCCCGACATTACTGGCTGGTTATGGCTTGATAGTCCTTTCTAAATAAAATCATGGTAACTCTAAGATTCACTTGATTTATCTCTAAATTGAACCTAACTGATCCTAAGAAGACGGATCAAAGAATTACTATATTGGCATGACAATCAGGTAACTTAAAATTAAAATCGAAAAATCAATAAATTTATAAAAAGTCGAAATTTTGAAAATAATTTGATTTTGTTGTCCTAAAAGCTTGACATTTGGCAGAAAGGTAGGGTTTAGTATACAAAGTAAGGAAAATTAAAAAATCCGTCAAACGAAAAAAAAAAACCATTGAAAAATGAATATAGTTTGATTTATTGGAAATTTCCGGAAATTTTAATTTTGGCTTTCTTTTTATACTAAAAAGTTCTTTTATGCTAAATATCAAGTATCTAGGGCTGCGAGTAATATCTCAGATGGATAGCACCTATCCTGGAAGCAATTGAGAGTACTTTTGACATTCCCCCTCCCATAACTTAGTGCTTGCCTAGGAACCTGAAATCTCTTTTTATCTACAGTACTTTGCAAACGAAACTAAAGCTTCAAATTTTTGATACCTGTAAATAATAGGTACATAGTGTGGGCTTAGCGAAAATTAGTTGATGATCTCCAAAAAGAACCCAAAATAAAGAAAAGGAGGTTTACTTACAAAAAAAAGTGAAATCTCATCAAAAATGTCACCTGTAAAAAATGCAGCCAAGTCTCGTGACTCTTTTTGCGTAAAAAGTTTTGAGATCGTGTAAAGCCAAGTTTAGCTATCTTATTAACTCTGAAATTTTCATTCACAAATCACTCCTAGTCTCTACATCTTTAGTTAAATATTATTTATTTTCTTAGGAAGAATAGGAAGGTAGAATTGGTTGATCACTGCACAGAAGAATTTATAATAATTCCACATCTTGGGAACGATCGTTGAATTCCACAATATTTATATTAAAACTGGTCGACTTCCATAGATTCACTTGAGAAACTCATTTAAAACATTAGGTTTCTTTAATATAACTTTTAAATTCATTAAGTTACATTTATAAATTTCAGCATCACAGACTATTAAGAATATCAAATACATCTAACGGCTAACGACACGCTAAGTTCGACACAAAGGTCGAACCCTGGATACGAGCCGAAGCTCGGATCGGACGACACTTTCAAAATAATTTTTTATGGCATCGTTTTAATTATAATTCCGATCTGAAAACCAGTGACATTGGTATTTATACCAATGATTAGGGAATACAAAAGTGAAAGCAAGGGTATTTCAAATTTATTAGTTGATTACAGATGACGCTAAAACTAAAAATGCAAATTAAAAACTCATTAAGATTTGGTAATTCAAAGAAGCACTATAATTTGATCAAAACAGACACACATCTTTTGATTGCAGCGCTTATGACGAGCGAAAGCCGAAACATGAAGGAGCGAGCTCTAAAATTATCGGCGGTTCGGCGAAACAGAAATTCTAACGCCATAGCTGTAGGATGTGTGGCGCATGCGTTTTACGCACAAGCGAATATGCCGGAAGGAAGTTTGAGCGCAAAGCTAGTACCTGCGACGAAACGAAACTAAAGATACGATGCAAAAAGAGAAACGTTCTCCGATGAAAAACCATAATGACAGTATGCGTCGGGAGCCGATAACAGGCTTGAAGGAATGGCGAACTATCGTAAAAAAGATTACTAAGTTAGCGCGTAATAAAATGCAAAACTGTGCTGAGCTGAAATAAAAAGTAACTAAAAATAAAGAATGTGATATCTATCTGAACCTAGTTTCGAGGGGCCCACTGACTTCGGCAGTGTAGAGTGTTTCAAATGAACATAGTTTAAGGGGCTCCAATGCCTTTGGCAGCGTCTAGTGTGTTCCCTACAAACTCTTTCCGAACGTCCATCTGACCTCCCCCCCCTCCCTGTAAACTTAACCAGTTATCTTTAACAGTAACGCGATTTCTAATTTACTGCTGTAGTGGGTAAACGTAAGTTGATGCCGAAAAAGGAGATTCATATTCGAAAAAGGTGGTAGCTGGGGGTTTGAGGAAATTTTTAGTAGATTATAAAGTAGCTGGAGAATCTTAGAACTATGTTAAAAAAATTGCAAGAGAATGAGATAATTTGTAGAGCAGCTGCGCTAAGGGCCCCAAGAAGGAGACTAATATTCAAAATAAGTGGTAGCTGAGGTTCGAAAAATTTTTTTGCCGTTCGTATAGTAGCTGGAAGACCTGAAAAGTTGTTCGAAAAAAAAAAGCTAGTGAATCAGATCATTTTTAAGGGAGCTATACTAGGGGGGCAACTGATAGTTGAGGGCAGGGTCCTACGATGAAGACTTGTTAAAAGTTACTTAGCGCTTTAGATCTTCAATTAGTCGGAATTAAGCATAGTGTATAAGTTAATCATTAGGATAAAATTTTAAAGAAATTCGCCAAAAATGGTGGAAAAGGCCCTAGGACTCAATAAAAGTATGAGGGTGTTGGCCCGGGGAGATGAGTCCAAGACTCAACTTCAAAGTTATGCATTGAGATTATCAATTAGGGGTTGGGGGAGGCATGGTACACAAAAACGTCAAGGGGCCCCAGACCAGGCGTCAGGGGGTCAGTGTCTTAACTGTAATGTACAAATAGAGGAATAACTAAATGGAAAAAGGTATCCAAAAACGACGAAGAAGGGATAAAAGGGGGCAAGTTGTTAAAAATTTAAGGCACAAAGATTTCCTGTGGGCAGAGTTTAAAAAAAATTAAAAATTTCAGTTTCAGGTGCATCAAAACCTGCCTTGGACTATCCTTACCCAAATTTTCAAACTTTTTCGTGCGGTAGATTTCGCTAGCCATCGCACGCAGACACACACGCAAACAACTTTATTATATTCGTAGACTATTTATGTTTATTATAAAGCAAACACATGTCGGTGAGTGAAGCTGATTTCTTAATCACGATGGCAACGACGTGATCATAAACTTCGCATTTATTGCTACATTTTGAAACTTCTAAACACCGTACAATATCAATTTCCACATTGTCGAATAAAAATAAAATGTCCTTTCAAGTGGAATTTGTTTGAAAACGGTATGTCAACTTGCTGTTTTTTATGGTTTCTAAAATATTTTTTAAGCATGAATATTTTTAAATGGGCGTGAAGTAACAAAAGATTCATCCGTTTGCACTTGAAACAATCTTTATTATAAAGCTAAACTTATCTATGAGTAACGCTGACGTCATATCAATGGTGACGAAATATTATTTTATGACTTGGCAATTACGCAGCACAGGGAAGTTATTGCACCATACTATGTTATGGATGGGATGGGATAATATGATTAAGGCTAATTATATACGCACAGGGAAGTTATTACACCTTAATATGTTATGGGATGGCATGGTATTATTTGATTAAGACTAATTATATACATCACATTCTCGTGCTACATAATTGCCAAGTCACAAAATAATATTTAGCTAAAGATGTAAAGACTAGGAGTGATTTGTGAATGAAAATTTCAGAGTTAATAAGATAGCTAAACTTGGCATTACACGATCTCAAAACTTTTTACGCAAAAAGAGTCACGAGACTTGGCTGTGTTTTTTACAGGTGACGTTTTTGATGAGATTAATTAATACAATATTATAAATGTACAGTTTCTTTTTTTTTCATGATTTTCAAAGATAATTTATTCATATAAATTTCAAACACTAATCAATGACATATGTGCCGTTTTGATCGACGAATTTTGCCACTGTTTCGGTAAAACCATAGTTCCGTCACTGTAGAACTTCTGAGATTTCTGGGTGAAAAACTGAATCAAGTGATTTTCACAAGCCTCTTTTGAAGCCAGCTTTACACCATTAAGAGTGTTCTGCGGAGATCGAAATAAATGATAGTCAGACGGGGCAAGGTCCGGTCTATAGGGTGGATGCTTCAAAAATTTCCAGCCAGGCTCTCTAAATTTTTGATGAGTCACTAAATATGTGTGTGGTCTGGCGTTCTCGTGATGGAAGACAACGCCTTTCCTATTGATCAATTCTGGCATTTTTTTTTTCAATCGCCTGCTTCAATCGCATTAGTTGTTGACAATAGAGAGTCGAATTAATGGTTTTGCCAGGATCAACAGGCCAGGGTCAACATAAAAGCAAATGCATTTTTATTTAGCTGTTCTATTCATAAACAAGAACGAAAAATCATGCGTCAAGCATAGATTATGTAACACTTTCCAACGCTTCCAAAATAATTTTACGAATCATACTCTTTAATAAGCTAAAAGATAACATCTAAGTAATCCGAATACTTTTATTCAGCCCTGTATAGGATCTATAGATTTGTATATATACTACATAGGATGCTAAATTTTAGTTCAGTTAGGAAACACGTAGCACAGTTTAAAATTCTCCGTCTGGAGTTAAATACGGAAATGTGTTCCCGAACTTTTGTGCTTCCCTGTATAGGATCTACAGAATTTATACACACCACGTAATATACAAAAAGCGATTTAAAATTAAAATCGCGTTCAGTAACTTAAAACGCACTTCCAGGAATTATTGTTAACATACAGTAGAGAATTCTTTTGTGTGTCCCTGTAAATGAACGATGACTGCTATACACACAATATTCTGTAGTAAGTCTCTTGTAATGAACCTTATATAAATTTAAATGCGTTTAAAATAGGGAAACATTATTTAAATAAACCGCAGACGATTTTTCTCCATAGACGTAATGTAACGGAATTCTTTTGACTGTCCCTGTAAAGTAAGTATAAGTGCTATGCGCACCCTATTCCATATTAAGCTTCTTCTAATGCACCTTAGTGATATATATAAATTTCAGTGCGTTTAAAATAGTGAAACATTATTTAAATAAACCGCAAATGATTTTTCCCCATAGACCGCAATGTAACGGAATTCTTTTGAGTGTCCCTGTAAAAAAACTATAAGTGCTACACACTTCCATTGAAATAGGGAACATGCTATAGATAACGATTATAACATATAAAAATTGCAGGGCAATCCGAGCATATTTACGGGAGTTAGAGCACGGACAGACGGCAGACGGCAGACGGCAGACGGCCAGACGGCCAGACGGCAGACGGCCAGACGGCCAGACGGCCAGACGGCCAGACAAACCGAAGTCATAAACACTTTTCAACTAGGTTGGAAAGTGTTAAAAAGAATAATTAAATAAATATGTGATAAATTATATTTTGAAAAAATCATACTTTTTGTTTTGAAAAAAATAAAATAAAAGTGTTAATATTCACACAGTAGTATTTTTTTACTGATGTGATAAATTCTAAGCGCATATTATGCATGAAAGAACACCGGTTATATAAAAGTCCTGATAATAAAAAACAAGAACGAAAAGTCATGCGTCAAGCGTAGATTATGAAACAATTTCCAACACAGCCAGAAAACTGTAACGAAACTTCACCGTTAAATACGTTGAAAGAAGATATGTAAGTAAACAGTTTAGAAAAAATATAACACATTGAAAAATACAATTTTCGAAATTACTTTCCAGTGTCAAAAAAATAGTCAAATTATTGTGTGCAGCCCTGTATACGATCAATTGATGTAGATATATAGTATGATAAAATTTAGTTCAGTTAAAATATTCGCATTTAGTAATTTTTGCCAATCGATGGAAATGCACTCGAAATCATTTGTACAGCCCTGTATATTATCTAAAGACTTTTGTACACACCACACATTAAGCTAAAAAGCAACTTAAAACTCACTCGCAGCAATTACCAACCGTAAACGACAATGTATCTTTTTCTTTGCGTAGCCCTGATCATATATGAATTTATTGTATATGATATATTGTACAATATTGTATATTGTATGATTGTATTTGCCCTGTATATGAATTTATTTATATTCCACAAACTTCTATTAGTCTACCAAATATAGTTCAGCAGGAAAATGCGTAAACACAATTAAAAACTACCCTTAAGCGATTCACTCCCATAGTCTGTACTATTTACGAATTCCCTTGTGTAGCCCTGTATATGATCAACCGAGTTTATTAACACACACGTACTATGAAAAAATTTAGTTAAATTTAAAAACCCAAACCAAAGTTTAAAACCGATCAAAAATGTCAAAACAGTCAAAAATGATCACACATAGACTGTAATTATCGCACATGTACTTTAACAAATATCCTTTGTGTGTCCCTGTAAATAAATGCAATGTACACAAGAAAGCAATTCATAGTGCACCTCAGTAATGCATATAATTTTCATTATGTTTGAAATAGTAAAATATCACTAAATTACACTGCAAACGATTTTTCCCCATAGAACGATGTGTAGCAGATTTTTTTTGTTTGACCCTGTAAATGAATAATAAATACTTTTCACACCATATTCTACAAAAAGCATGTTTGAATGCGCTTCATAATTATATATCAAATTCATTATGCTTTAAATGATGTAGCGTCATCAAAATGCACTTAAAATGATTATTTCCCATTGACTGTAATATAACGGAATACTTTTGACTGTCCTGTAAAAAAACTATAAGTGCTACACATTTCAGTTGAAATAGGGAACATGCTATAGTAAACGACAATAACATACAAAAATATCAAGGAAATCTGAGCATATTTACGGGAGTAAGAGCACGGACAGACGGCAAGATAAACCGAAGTCTTAAACACTTTTCAACTGGGTTGGAAAGTGTAAAAAGAACATGTATTAATGACAGGTTAAAGCAAATGAAGAATAATAATTTTTGGTATATTTTTTCGCATAAAATGTCAGTATGTAGATCAAATTATAGGTGCAATATTTTCTTAATACTGAACAAAATTAAATTTGATGCCTAAAAAAAATAATAATAAAGAAAATAGATATAAAGCGAAATCAGAGATAAACGAAAAAAAACTGTAAACACTCATAAATTTATTCGACGCCAAAGCTTTCACGATTCACCTCGGTGTTTGTTCCGTTGGAAATTTCTGAGTCAACTAATTACAGCAACAAATTATTTAAAGCGAAGAGTTATGAGGATAACTTAAAAATGGTTTTGTTGAGCACAGTTATTTATTACATAACAGATGATGGGGGGAAATATTCATCAATTAGGATGCCTATTCTATTCCGGCAACATCATGACTTTTTTTCGGCTCGGAAAAGTTAGGAGTAACAAAAGATAAAATAAATAGAGTTTTATCAGGATTAAATGATGGTATAAGTGAATGTGAAATCCGAGATTAATAAAACATTAATAATTGCGCATATGCCTAAGAAATTTGGATACAGTCGAGCCCCGATTTAAGGAATCGCGATTTCACGAATTTCTCGATTTAACGAATTTTTTTATGGTCCCGACGAAAATGGAACAAGAATACTTCGATTTAACGAATTTATAATCCCGATTTAACGAATAAATTTCTATGTCAAGAAAAGAAAAATTGAAGAAATTTTAAAATATTTATAAAAAAATTTCAAAGTTTCAAACAAAGCTTTTTTTACCTCTTCACTCATCTTCATTCCCATTATCTTTCTCAGAAAATATCCTCTTCCCTCTTCTTTCGTCAGCTCGTGGGTAGCTCCTCTAGGTGGTCCTGACTGTGCCGCTTAAATGCGGACGAAAACCGGGAGCCTGGCATACGGCATACAACGCAGTAGCATTTAACTCGACGGGGGCTGGTATGTAGACAAATCACAACCTCCGAGCGGTGACCAATGGCAAAAAAGAGCAGTTTTCCAGACCGCCCCCACAATCCCGGTTGTAGGGAGAAAGTAGGATAAAACGGCAAAGCGAGAGATGGCCTGTAGCGGAGGAAGGAATCTCGTAGTCCGATCCCCTGTGTTCGGCTTAAATCAGGAAGGTGGCTAAGGTTAGCTAATGTGATAGGACTACATTCACAATTGTCTTAGGCGAAGACGAACCACTTGCGGGTCCATAGTGTCGCTTGGTCAGTGCGGAGGCGGCGTAGAAGCATACCTCGGTACTGGTAGACGGTGGATCATAGGCAAGGTCAAGATCAAACCGGGCGGGGAGGCCTAGATTTCGGCTTAAATTCAACTTTACCCGTCCAGTGGTGGAGCATAGACAATGGCAAAAGTGGCCGTGTTTCCAGTCTACGCCCCCTCGTGGTCATTCATCCCTTGCGATTATTCTGCATCTGGAGTATTTGTGCGCTGTTTTTAAAGTTCGGTCGAGAAAAGGAGACATCCTGTTGATCAGAAGGTAGTTCGCGCCCATCGTAGGCACCGTACTGGCAATATAGTCGGTATTACTGCTCTGGTAGGGGGATGGTCCGTTCTCCCTCTGCTCTGGTAGGAGGGTGGTCCGTTCTACCCTATCAACCGACCAAGACGAACAGGGCCAGATGCTCATCAGTTAAAGTAACGCCGTCTCGATCAAAGTCAGGAGCCTGGGTCGAAAACCAGTCTGCGCGTCTATGCACAGTTAGGAGCTTTCTGCGCCTATGACGTTTGGATGAACAGGGGTTTCTCGAAACTAATTTTCCAGCTACGAACTCCTGAGCGGAGGTGCTTCTATGGCGTTCGGGAGGAAGGTTTCCACAATCCTCCTGGACTGTTAGTGGTGATTGTTATCCCCCTTGGTCTCGGTCACATGACACGGTTAAGAATTCCTTGACGTTCAGGGATTAAGTGGCCGGGAGGTAAGTGTACTATGGAATCCAGATCTATTGGGTAAACGGATGCATAGCTGCAGCGTCAGAAGTACGATAAGTATATAAGCAGAAATAATGAAATGCTGTAATAAAAAACGTAGGCATGGAAGGACAATAGAAGATTTCCCAGCTAGAAAATGTTTGCACTTTTTTTGCAAAAAAGTTTCAATTGTGTACAATTTGTGCAAAAAAAGTTAATATTTTTGAATATTTCAAAAAGTGTACACTTTGTGTGCACATTATATGCATTTTTTATGCATACAAAAAAGTGCATATTTTTTGTTTTCAAAAACTGTGCAAATTTTTTGCATAAAATAACTGCCTGTTCCGTGTTCGCAAAAAGTGTGCATTTTTTATGCACAAAAGTCTTTACTTTTTATAGATGTAAAAATTTCTATATTCCAAGTTTTGATTATTTCTATGCATAATGGTGCCAATTCAAATCTGTAATTTTTTTCAAAAGTGCATGTATTTCCTATGAGAATACAATATTACCTAAAAAGAAACACTTCAACGTCACAGATTCGTGCCCCCCTTCCAGCAATATTTTCCTCCCTCACCCCCTCGAGGGATGTGAAGGTGGGGCTGGGGGGGGGATAAAACATATTTCACACTTTCTGTTCTTCTATGACCTGCAATTTGACTAATAATATAAGATTAAATTCTTTTCAACATTTTTTAATAATAATTCAATGGGGGGGAGGGGGGGTAACCCCCTCATTGAATTGGACATATGTACATATGTATATATTATATAGATATTATAAAGAAAAATACAGCTTTAAAACACATATTTTACTGTACATTATTTTTTTTTTTTAATAATTTTTTTTTCAAAAAAAAAAAAAAAAAAAAAAAACTTTTGTTAAAATTTTAAGTTTTTAAAAATTACAAACTTAAATGAGGAATATCTCAAAATTTTCTTCTCGGTAAATTTTCAAAAATTTTAATTTTTTTTTTTTTTTTTAAATTTTTAAGATTTGAAATTTTATAATTTTACCCCTCTCAAATGCACAGTTGGGGTATTCTACATCTCCCAGAGACAGTGAAAATGATCTAAATTACATAAAGCATATATTCTAAAACTAATTAAATAAAATTCCAACTGCTAATTTTTTGAACAGTGTGACAGGCCGACAGGAGTGGAGGATATATTAGTTTCCATCTGCGCGTGCGCGGAGCCTTTCCTTCTGTTGTCGAGATACATGAGGCAAGCGTAAACAAGAATTGTATATACAAGATTCTAACCCAATTTTTCTCGCCTGATGTTGTCTATTTTACAGAAAAAAAGGTAAATTATTCAATTTTATGTTGTAATGTTCTCTAAAAAACATTGTAAATGAACGTTTGTTTGGAATAAAACCACCCTAATCCTAGTTATAAATGTTAGGCTTAAACGCTACGGCTTTTGGGGAAAAAAAAAATCTTTTAGCTGCTTTTAGCGGTAGTGCTTTTATCAATTTTCACAGTAACTTGTGATTTTCAGTTTAACTATAGCAGGGGTCATACAGACGCCTTACACTACTTAGAAACTCCATAGAAATTAAAAATTTTCCAAGGAGATACTTAAACTCCTTAAATAAACAAAACAAAATACTTCTTAAATTATCACAAAGTATAATTTAGCGTTCAACAATGATTAAAGAAAGTAAAATAAGTCTTCCCATGTTTATAAAAATGAAGTTCAAGTAATTACTGTCCTTCTAAGAAAAAAAAAATAATCAAATTGTGTTTTTGTTTTGTTTGTACATACCCTGTGTTTTTGTTTTGTTTGTACATACCCGTAAGTTTTACCTTCAAAATTTGGTTTTTAAAATCTATCTGCATGTGATGTATGATGAGTATTTGAGAATTGACTGTCCTCTGTATCTGTAATATATGACTAAAGCTAAGATACTTGTTTTTATTTTACTTCAAAGTTAATATGTTTAAAAGAAAGCTATGAACAATATTAATATGATTATTTATTGAACTTCAACATGGGGTACAGTGGACCACCCACTCCTGGGGCACAGTGGTCCACAATCCACTCTGCTCCTGTAATGCAGAATGTTCAAAATATTTAATAATTGCTTATTTTCTATAAAGAAAGATTTTTTTAAAGTAGATTTAACTGTAAAATAAAGTAAACAAATAAAAATAACAATTTATTTAACATTGTAAGAAATATTTTGTTTTGTATTTACTGCCTTTGATAAATATAACTGTAGTCTAATTGTTGATGATTTTATTCAAGTAAGATTTATGAGACGCAAATTGAATGGAAATCAGTTTATTTCTTCTGAAACTGTAGATGAATCTGCTGTTGATGTCAATGATTTCATAATGTTGCTCTCAGACCCAAAATTATTTCTTGAAAATTCCAGTCTCAATCTTACTCATAAGTACTTAAGAATTTAATTTGCAAATTTTAATGTGAGCGGATTTTTTTGTACTTAAGTAATAACTTCAACTAAATTGCAATTGTTCCTGTATTAATCTGTTATTATTTTCAAAATATAATTTTTTTGTTTTTGCTTCAAAATTTATATTACTATGTTATTTTGTGGGTGAAGGGGCAACAAAAAATAATTAGATTAATGAAAAATAGATTTATATTGTATTTTAGATAATACCTAATAGTGGTCCACTGTACCACGGTGGGTGGACCACTGTACCCCGCTTCCGGGGTACACTGGTCCACTTCACAAGTGTATATAATTTTTTTTTTTTTTTTTTGAAAAATGTATTGAAAACTATGTTGTGAGAAAATTATGATGGATGTAAGAAGGTTTAAGGAATATTCAAAAATATTTTCATACAGATCGGTCAGTCTGTTAAAGAGAAAAAAAATGTTAACTGGAAAAGTGGTCCACTGTGTACCGGTCTCCCCTACATAAAGTTTAGAACAGAAGCAGTATCTTATTAGTTATTCGAGCTTTTTATTAATCTTTCAATCAAGCGGTCTTGGAAACCAAAACCACTCACAGTATGTATGCAACAGTTTTTGTGACAGCAATTAAGGGTTAAACTGCATAAAGTAATAAAGGAACAGCTTTGTGATTAACCTGCTGTGTGCCATCTTGTTTTTTAAATCAAGACAATTTTCAAGATAATTTTATTGGCTAATTTATTTATATTTAATAATATAAGTTAAAATGTTTTGATTTAAAAAATGAGATTTCTGACCTTGAGCGATAAATCAAAACATTTGTTTAGTTTCTGACATAATCAATAGGGTAGGTCGAAATCATTTCTATTACCGCTGCAGAGGCAGTCAAAATTTTGAAAAAAACGGCAAAAATTTCAATTTTTCGTTTTTTCTAGAGTTTTTAACTTTTATTATATGTCTAGAATTAAATAAATTTACATTATAGCTTGTAATAACTTATAAATGTGTAGTAATTTTGATCATGAGCATTGCGAACCAGGGGCGAGAGAGGCCCCCCCCCCCTAAATTTGAGAGAAAGGGGTTTTTTGAAGTGATTTTCTGGAACATTTTAGAGATTTTTTGTTGGGAGGGGGGAGAAAAAGTGAAAATTGAGGGGGAATTTATGTAAGATTTCTTCCTACTAAAAAAATCCTTAAATTTACCATAAAATCGCAAAAATTTCTTCAAAAACCCCTTTTTTCCAAAATTTAAGAGGGGTGGGCCCCTCTTGCCCTTGGTTGGCAATCCCCATCATCAAAATTACTAGACATTTATTAGTTATTACTAGACATAATGTAAATTTTTTTAATAGTAGACATATAATATGAATTTGAAAAAAAGTAAAAAACGGAGAATTGAAATTTTTGCTGCTTTTTTCAAAATTTTGGCTGCCTCTGTGGCGGTAATAGAAATAATTTCACCATAATGACATTTTATTGGAACATTACTAACATCTTGATGTAGCTTTTGCATTCTATTAGAAATTGTATTGGTATGGTTGGATAATTTAATTTAAAAAAAAAAAAAAAAAAAAAAGCAATTTTTTTAAACTTTGCCCTCTTTGCGGCGGTAAAAGATATTAACCATTTGGTGTAATATTTTGTGAATTTATTCCTTATTACCAGTGGCAACTTTTCCGCACTATTACGTTTCGATTATATAAATTTCGTTTTTTTCGACCCACCCTAATAACCAAGTTAAATCAAAACATTTTAACTTCTATTATTAAATATAAATAAATGATTCAATAAAATTAAATAATGTGTTTATAATACGTAAATGTGGATGAATATTATTTTGGAATTATTAATTGAAAGTAAACTAAAAAATTATTTAAAATATATAAAATATGCTTTGATTTTGTTTGTCAAAATTTGTTGGGGGGGGGGGGGGGAGGAACTCTACTGCAGGAACCCTCATTCAATTCCAAAACTAGCTCTTTTTTTTTTTTGTTCACAAGAGGTAAACATACTTTTTGAAGCCCCCCCCCCCTTAATTTTATTGACTAATTTATTTATATTTAATAATGAAAGTAAAAATATTTTGATTTAAAAAATGAGATTTCTGACTTTGAGTGATAAATCAAAACATTTGTTTAGTTTCTGACATAATCAATCGGGTCGAAATCATTTCTATTACCGCTGCAGGGGCAGTCCAAATTTTGAAAAAAAACCGGCAAAAATTTCAATTTTTCGTTTTTAAAGTTTTTAATTTTTATTATATGTCTAGAATTAAATAAATTTACATTATAGCTTGTAATAACTTATAAATGTGTAGTAATTTTGATCATGAGCATTGCGAACCAGGGGCGAGAGAGGCCCCCCCCCTCCCTAAATTTGAGAGAAAGGGGTTTTTTGAAGTGATTTTCCGGAACGTTTTAGAGATTTTTTGTTGGGAGGGGGGAGAAAAAGTGAAAATTGAGGGGGAATTTATGTAAGAGGTCGCCCCTACTAAAAAAATCCTTAAATTTACCATAAAATCGCAAAAATTTCTTCAAAAAGCCCTTTTTTCCAAAATTTAAGAGGGGCACGCCCCTCTCGCCCTTGGTTGGCAATCCCGATCATCAAAATTACTAGACATTTATTAGGTATTACTAGATATAATGTAAATTTTTTTAATAGTAGACATATAATATGAATTTGAAAAAAAGTAAAAAACGGAAAATTGACATTTTTGCCGTTTTTTTTCAAAATTTTGGCTGCCTCTGTGGCGGTAATAGAAATAATTTCACCATAATGACATTTTATTGGAACATTACTAACATCTTGATGTAGCTTTTGCATTCTATTAGAAATTGTATTGGTATGGTTGGATAATTTAATTTAAAAAAAAAAAAAAGCAATTTTTTTAAACTTTGCCCTCTTTGCGGCGGTAAAAGATATTTAAAAGATATTAACCATTTGGTGTAATATTTTGTGAATTTATTCCTTATTACCAATGGCAACTTTTCCGCACTATTACGTTTCGATTATATAAATTTCGGTTTTTTCGACCCACCCTAATAACCAAGTTAAATCAAAACATTTTAACTTCTATTATTAAATATAAATAAATGATTCAATAAAATTAAATAATGTGTTTATAATAAGTAAATGTGGATGAATATTATTTTGGAATTATTAATTGAAAGTAAACTAAAAAATTATTTAAAAAATATAAAATATGCTTTGATTTTGTTTGTCAAAATTTGTTGGGGGGGGGGGGAGGAACTCTACTGCAGGAACCCTCATTCAATTCCAAAACTAGCTCTTTTTTTTTTGGTTCACAGGAGGTAAACATACTTTTTGAAGCCCCCTCCCCATCTTAATTTTATTGACTAATTTATTTATATTTAATAATGAAAGTAAAAATATTTTGATTTAAAAAATGAGATTTCTGACTTTGAGTGATAAATCAAAACATTTGTTTAGTTTCTGACATAATCAATCGGGTCGAAATCATTTCTATTACCGCTGCAGGGGCAGTCAAAATTTTGAAAAAAAAACGGCAAAAATTTCAATTTTTCGTTTTTGAAGTTTTTAATTTTTATTATATGTCTAGAATTAAATAAATTTACATTATAGCTTGTAATAACTTATAAATGTGTAGTAATTTTGATCATGAGCATTGCGAACCAGGGGCGAGAGAGGCCCGTCCCCCGTCCCCCCTAAATTTGAGAGAAAGGGGTTTTTTGAAGTGATTTTCCGGAACGTTTTAGAGATTTTTTGTTGGGTGGGGGGAGAAAAAGTGAAAATTGAGGGGGAATTTATGTAAGAGGTCGCCCCTACTAAAAAAATCCTTAAATTTACCATAAAATCGCAAAAATTTCTTCAAAAAGCCCTTTTTTCCAAAATTTAAGAGGGGCGGGCCCCTCTCGCCCTTGGTTGGCAATCCCGATCATCAAAATTACTAGACATTTATTAGGTATTACTAGATATAATGTAAATTTTTTTAATAGTAGACATATAATATGAATTTGAAAAAAAGTAAAAAACGGAAAATTGAAATTTTTGCCGTTTTTATTAAAATTTTGGCTGCCCCTGCGGCGGTAATAGAAATAATTTCACCATAATGACATTATATTGGAACATTACTAACATCTTGATGTAGCTTTTGCATTCTATTAGAAATTGTATTGGTACAGTTGGATAATTTAATTAAAAAAAAAAAAAAAAAAAAAAAAAGTGTTTTTTTTTAAAACTTTGCCCTCTTTGCAGCGGTAAAAGATATTTAAAAGATATTAACCATTTGGTGTAATATTTTGTGAATTTATTCCTTATTACCAATGGCAACTTTTCCGCACTATTACGTTTCGATTATATAAATTTCGGTTTTTTCGACCCACCCTAATAACCAAGTTAAATCAAAACATTTTAACTTCTATTATTAAATATAAATAAATTATTCAATAAAATTAAATAATGTGTTTATAATAAGTAAATGTGGATGAATATTATTTTGGAGTTATTAATTGAAAGTAAACTAAAAAATTATTTAAAATATATAAAAATATGCTTTGATTTTGTTTGTCAAAATTTGTTGGGGGGGGGGGGGGAACTCCACTGCAGGAACCCTCATTCAAGGCCAAAATGCTGTTTTTGTTCACAGGAGGTAAACATACTTTTTGATCCCCTTCCCCTCTTCCTCCTCCACAAAGTAAATAATAGCCAACTTATTTTAATCATAAAGTACATAATATTTAACTATGTAATCAACTTTGTCAAGTATTTATTTGATAAAACCTCTGAAACCGGAATCTAAAGGGATATTAAAAAATATCGCAGTATATGGATTTCCTTCTTGGGATGTATAATTGTTGATACATATGTTTTAGCATATTAGTTAGTAATCTGTAACTTTTAAAATGTAATTACGAAAATTTTAAAAGCTTATAAAGTAAATTTAAATTACTATAAACTAAGGATGCACTGAATAGCGATTTTGGCCGAATACTGAATATTCAGCCCACAAGTATACCGAATATTCGGCTGGCCTAATATTTTTATATTTCAGACTAAAGTATTAAAAGTTAAATTATAAAACAATTTTACATAATATTTAACACAGATACTGCCATTTTATGAACCAGACCTTTTTACAAGAAGCCTTTACAGAAAAAAACAAACTGTGCTTTAGCTTTGAGTTATAACTTAAAAAGAGTATAGTCTTAAAACTTTTTTAATTAATTTAGTTAAACTTTGATTAATTAAACTTTGTAGCTTCTTCTGTGAATTAAAATAAATTTATAAAATGTTCTTATATTCAGTTATAAGCCATTTTGTATTGGGTTGTTATTGATTTTCTTCTCTTCCAGAGTGGAAGCTTAGCTGCTAGTAAAATGTGGTTGAACAGAGACTTGTTGATACATCTCATGTAAGTATTATTTTATAATTTAATAAATCTTATTACATTATATTTTATTACAGTGTCCAGTTTAATTACGCTGTTTAGGAATTTTGTTATCTTCTTGTTATCTTGCGGCCCTCACAATTACGATTATGCCAAGGTTGCAGCTATGTAGATATGCCATTAATGGACACCTCCTTCCCAATGTTTTTGGTTTAAAAAAATAACCAATTAATATTTTGCTTTTTTTTTTTTCATCTCATAACTCCCCATTGCATGTTTTACAATCTGGAGTATTGTTGACACTCTAAAAAATCCTGAATTTCGTCGATCGACCGCGTAAAAATCCTGAATTTCGTCAATCGACCGCGTAAAAATCCTTAATTTCGTAGCCCCACCAGTGGCTGAGAGGTTGTGCTCTCGAAGCTGGTAGACGGGAGGTGCTGGGTTCGATCCCAATCGCGCCCGTCGGCCTAATTGTTCGGAGTTTTCGTGGTTTTCTTTGAGCCGTGGATTTATCCATGCGTAAATACGGGTTAGGTTCCCTTAGAAAGACCCCCACGAAGGGCACTCCCCCCGGGCCCATATCCCAAGTGTAGATAATTGGCCGTCAATAATCAACCCAACCCAACCCTTAATTTCGTAGCTCGAACGCGTAAAAATCCTTAATTTTGTAGATTGAACTTGTAAAAATCATGAATTTCATTGATCGAACGCGTAAAAATAATGAAATTCCTTGACCGGGCATGTAAAAATAATTAATTTTATTAACCGAGCATGTAAAAATCATGTATTTTATCGACCGAACGAGTAAAAATAATGAAATTTGTTGACCGGGCGTGTAAAAATAATTAATTTTATCAACCGAGCATGTAAAAATCATGTATTTTATCGACCGAACGAGTAAAAATAATGAAATTCGTTGACCGGGCGTGTAAAAATAATTAATTTTATCGACTGAGCGTGAAAAAATCATGAATTTTATCGACAGAGTGTGAAAAAATCATGAATTTTATCGACCGAGTGTGAAAAAATCATGAATTTTATCGACCAAGCGTGTAAAAATCATGAATTTTATCAACCGAGCATGTAAAAATTATGAATTTTATCGACCGAGCATGTAAAAATCAGGAATTTTTATTGACCAAGCATGTAAAAATAATGAAATTCGTTGACCGGGCATGTAAAAATAATTAATTTTATCGACCGAGTGTGAAAAAATCATGAATTTTATCGACTGAGTGTGAAAAAATCATGAATTTTATCGACTGAGTGTGAAAAAATCATGAATTTTATCGACCGAGTGTGAAAAAAATCATGAATTTTATCGGCCGAGCGTGAAAAAATCATGATTTTTATCGGCCGAGCATGTAAAAATTATGAATTTTATCGACCGAGCATGTAAAAATCAGGAATTTTTATTGACCAAGCATGTAAAAATAATGAAATTCATTGACCGGGCGTGTAAAAATAATTAATTTTATCAACCGTGCGTGTAAAAATCATGTATTTTATCGACCGAACGCATAAAAATAATGAAATTTGTTGACCAGGCGTGTAAAAAAAATTAATTTTATCAACTGAGCATGTAAAAATCATGTATTTTATCGATCGAACGTCTAAAAATCATGAATTTCATCGATCGAATGCGTAAAAATCATGAATTTTATCGATTGCTGTGTAAAAAATCATGAATTTTGTTGATTATGCACAGAAAATCGTAAATTTCTTGGAACGGGCACATAAAAGCCATGAATTTCTTCGAACGGGTACATAAAAATTACGAATTTCGTCGAATGGATGCTGAAAAATCGCAAAATTTAGGGAAAAAGGGCAATCAGGAAATCCTGCATTTGGCCAGTTTTTAAAGTTTAATCGATGAATGGCGACTGGCGAGTGCTTATTTTCACCTTTACCCTGAAAGCTGCACATTATCTTCCATTATGTTTGTTTAGAAACACTCAGTTTTGAAAAAGAAAACAATGTTCACGATCTTACATTTATGCATTATTAGTTCTTATGAATGTCATCATTAACAGTTAATTTTCTTAGTTGTTACTTTTCAAACAGGAAATACATAAATGTACAAGTAATCTCTCTTATTTGAATATAATTCTACTTCTTAATTTTCCGGGATATCTTTATTTATTAACAGTTAAAAATAAAATTTAACTAAATTTTTTGAAAATATTTTTAAAAGCCTGTTTGGTTCAGGGTTGGCTTGATTTTGCCCAACCCGAAAAAACCTGGGTGGGTTTTTTCGAAAAAACCCCCTTGAAAAAAACCCAAGTGGGTTTTATCAAAATCTTTATTTAAAATTCCACTTATCTAACTAATAATAAATATATCAATTTAAACCAAACATAATATACATTTTATGTGTCACAGATATAGTTTTCAGAAAATTCTAAATGGGCATAATTGCTGTATCTGAAACAAACTTGGAAAATTCACAGAGAAAATAATTATCTTAAAAAAAATACATGTAAAATTATATAAACAATTAAAAATCAGGATTATTTGTCAATATGACGAAAACAGTGGGGGGTTCAATCAATTCTTAAAAATTAGAGGCACGGGTATTTTAGTATGATTCAAAATATATTAAGCATAAAACTAAATTAAGTTGAACAAAACATAAAGGGTAGATCATTGATTCATTTCACTTTCTTTAGTGAAATAGTATTATAGTGCAGCACAACCCACCATAATAATGAATCTCTTCTGCATAGCTAAGAACATTCATTATCAGATGCAAGATTAAGATAGTGATAGTAGTTTTTTTTTTTTTTTTTTTTTTTTTTTGGGGGGGGGGATTCTAATTTTCTGAAAACTTATTGTATTTTAATAGAAATTTGGTAAGCTGCCTAATTTATTATTATTTGAATTTGCTGAAAATTTAAACACAATCGGATAGTTAAAAGCTTTATTTTTTTTTTAAATAAGTAAGGAAAAGAAAGTATCGTTTAGTTCTTGGTTTAATTATTATTATTTCTATTTGCAGTTTAAAACTTTAATTAAATCTCAGTCATCAGCAGCCAGCTGGGGAAAAGAAAATTGACCTGATAAAAATCCATCAATAAAACAAAAGAAAGATACACTGGAGTGTATTTTTTTCATTTTCCAATTAAAGTATTGATGATCCAAACAAATTCAATTATAAAATATTCTTACGTAAATATAGTATTTAAAATATAATGTAATATAAAGTTCTTTGTTAAATAATTCTTTAAAAATAATGATTTCTTATTCTTGAGATAGTTCTATTGTTTATACCTCCCCCCCCCCCTCCTTATCTAATTTCGCCAAAAGCAGAAGGATGGGCGATCGCAGACTATGACACAACATGCAGCTATTCTGTGCTATTGAGATGCAACCCCCCCCCCTTTCCCCCCTCCCATACATCAAGATCTCTGGAAGATTTAGGAATTTAAGCTTACAATTTAGATGGTTTAAAAGTGAATTCATCCCCCCCCCCTAGTAGGACAATAATTCCAAACATTTGATAAAATTCTACTACATTAGAAAATTTTAATAAAACAAAAGTAAATGATTCACTGTTTAAATCTAATTTTTATCTATAAAAGAGAAATAAACAAAATTTTAGACTATTAATTTAATTATTTTGACTTTAAAAAATTTCTTTCAATTCAGTCATAAAATGTCTTTAAAATCATTACAAATTTTTAAACTATTTTTAATATTGAATAAAAATTCTAAATAATTATAATTAAATAATATATTGAATAAAAATTCTAAATAATTATAATTAAATAATATATTAAATAAAAATTCTAAATAATTATAATTAAATAATATATTAAATAAAAATTCTAAATAATTATAATTAAATAATATATTAAATAAAAATTATTAAAGTATTAACATTTATTTTTTAAAACTTCATCCCATTAATTATATAGTTGTTACAAAACAAACAAACAAAGAACGGCAAGAAGAAAAATCCAAAAAACCCTGTGAAAACTCCCGAAAAAACCCCCAAAAACCCACTGGGTTGGGTTTTTTCTGAATAAACCCGGGTTTTTGCCAACCCTGGTGGTTGGGCCATATATAAAGATATTCAGCAAAACTGAATAGTTTGATTTTTGGTTAGGCTGAGTGCGACCTATTTTCAGCCTAATTAAATATTTGTAGTATGGCCAAATACATACCAAATATTCTGTGCATCACTAGTTGTAATTTTCCAACTGGACAAAAAATGTCCGGGCCAAGAATTTGAATAATTGTGTTAAAATTAATCTAGAGTAAATTTCTAGTTTGAGATTTGGAAAATGTTGTTCAAAATGTTTTTGAAAATGACCCGGAGTGAGTCAAAACATGTCGAACAACCTAATAAAAGTTATATTTGTATTATGTTGTTAATTTACATCTTAGCATTTAAAAGAAATACAATATGCAGTTGTTGCATCTGTTTTTTTTTATGGGGGGGGGGGGAGGTATGAGAGGAAAAAGCCAAATATTAAAAAATATGTAGAAGATACAAAAAGAAGCTACTGGGGGAAAACGAGCCGGGCGCTTTTACAATATCATTATCTAAAACGGACAGGGTGTGCATCGGCAGGTTTAAAGGAAAAGGGCAGGGTGCAGCACCCTTTGAAAAACATCAAATGAGAACACTATGTAAAAATGATCTTTTATTTAAAAATTAATTGAAAATCAAATTTTTCGTTCACATTCACACACAAACATTTTTTTAAAAAAAATACTGTTCAAGCTTCCTAAATTTTATATATTTCTTCTGACAACTACTTCTTCCCTTCCCCCCTTTCCTCTAGCGACTCTGAATATAAATTGGCTGAGCAAAAATCACAAAACATAAACAAAATTCACATCACATAAAAAAAAATCTAATTAAAATTTTGGATTTTTTTTTTATGGTCCTTCCTATTATGCAACTTTATTAAAAATTTCTCAGCTCTGCACCCAACAGTCTGAGCCTTTGAGGTTAGTATAGATACATAGTTACACACATGCATTTTTAATAGTATAGATAGTAAATTTCAAGTTTGAGATTTGAGAAATTGTTTATATGAACAGCATTTTCCAGTTTGTCCATATATTGCACATGAAAATAAGTGAATTTTAACTATAATTTTTTCCTGTAGAAAAACAAACTACTTAATAAAATCTAATATTGAATTCTTATATTTATGTAATGTCTGTAAAGTAGTTCAGTTTGCATATTTTTGCATGATTTATTTATTTATTTATTTATTTATTTATTTTACACAGGAAACAAACAGGATACAGCTTGAAATTGGTGTGATAAAAGTAAATCATCCAAAGATACACCTCCACAATGTGACTGTCAGACTGTCAGAATTTATTTTGTTTAAATCTAAAAGCAAGAAAATTTAAGTCCGGAACATTTACTGTATACATTACATTACCGGAACAGAGTACCATTAGTTTATTATTTATGTTGTGATTTCAAATAAATGCAGCAGCTGTACTGCAATGGTCATTTTTTTGTGTGTGCTGTGGTTTCTTTCACATTTTCCCTACAGCAGCTAGATTTTAGCAGTCGTCTATCAAAGCTCTTTGCAATCAGAAAAATGATTGCATCCAGTTGCAACAATCAAAATTTTCAATGACTGGATTGGAAGTGAAATGATGAGAAAAAGCTGATCACACTTGTGTAAATAAACAAAAATAAGTAAAGTTGATTTTTTTTTTAATGCCTTTTTCTAAGTTCAAATACATTAGTTAAAACATTTTCAACTAATAACTAGAATTTAGTGCAGCTCTTTTCAAGTAAGTGTAATAATTTTCTCTTATTGGGTTTTAACAATATTGGACATGTTTTTTACTGTATGCAGTGTTATATTTAATTATAAAATTTATATATTTAAATTTAAGCTTATTATCTTTTTCCGCATGTTGGTGAACTTGTACCATGTCTGATAAAATTATTGTTCATAATCCTATGTATAATTATGCATCTTTCCAAAACTGGGTTTATTATACATTGATAGCTGTAAATTTCATAGTAAGCTGAATCTTGATTTAAATATATGCTTAAAATGTTCGGTATGCAAAAAATCTACTTGAAGAAATGCACAAAATCTGAGGTGCCATATACGCTCAGATTTTGTGCACTTTATATTTTACACATTTTTTGCATGCCAAAAATATCCTAAATTGTGCATTTTTTATGCATAATCAGAGTCTCTGATTATGCATAAAAAATGCACAATTTAGGAATTATTTGGTATGCAAAAAATGTGTAAAATAAAAAGTGCACAAAATCTGAGCGTATTTGGCACCTCTGATTGTGCATAAAAACTGCAAAATTCAGGGATTATTTCGTATGCAGAAAAAGTGCAAAAAAAAAGTGCACAAAATCTGAGCGTATTTGGCACCTCTGATTGTGCATAAAAACTGCAAAATTTAGGGATTATTTCGTATGCAGAAAAAGTGCAAAAAAAAAAAGTGCACAAAATCTGAGCGTATTTGGCACCTCTGATTATGCACTTTTTGTGCAGAATTCAGTTTGCACTTTTTTTGCAGAATTCAGTTTGCACTTTTTATACACAAGTAGAGGTGCCAAATACGCTCGGATTTTGTGCACTTTTTTTTTTTGCACTTTTTTTGCAAACTTTTTCTAGCTGGGTTGATTACCATATTATTGAAGATACATTCTTTTATTGCAGAGTTGTCTCGGAGACAGGTTTTGTTACACAGGCAAATGTTCCTTGGAGAGGAGGCTTACAATTTAAAGTTAACACAGAGACAGTAGAAGTAAGAGTGATACAAATTGTTTTAAACATAATTTGCACTTTTTTATTTTGGCGTGCGGTTTTCGTTATCAGTCGCCAACATATACAATGAATTTGTCGATAATCATGCAAAGGAACCAAGTATTTTGGAGAGTTAAGGGAGTAATTTTGAAAATGACAGACCGGCACATGATTCGTGGGAAAAGAGGGTTGTACAAATTTTTGTAATTACATGAACTGCCGATCGAGCCAGAATAATTAAAATGGAATTCATGAACGTTAGAATTAAGACAATACAAAGTGCTAAATTTAGACATTGGTTGCATATGAGAACTGAAAATTCGTTAGGAAAATGACGGCGTAGGAGGAAGTACAAAGAAAGCAGTTACTTTATCTTTCTTTTTTTTTATTTATTCGCAAATGCCGGCTGGTGTGAAAAGGAGGAGAAAAATGCAGTATGGGTGTGAATACATATTTCTTTTAATTCTGCAGGCTGAGAAATGAAACTGACATGACAAGAAAAATGCGTAATATAAATTGAGTGAAACTGCACTGAATAAAAACGGATATTAAAATTTAATAAGCAAAAATAGCGAACGGTAAAATAAAGTTATTTTACTGTTAATAAAAAATAGGAAAAGTTAAAGAAATTAAATAATTTTGAAATAACAAAGGGGGAAGGATTAATTTTAAAGAAAAAGAGGACATGTAATGAAAAACGCCATTACAGTAAGGTCCGTAGGTTCGGGGCTGGGTGGTCCTACCCTGAAGCCTACAGCCTAAGCAGGGACATTTCTATGCATAAAGGGAGTATGTTACCAGAACTTACTGTCTCTCCAAGCGGCGCGTATGGCTTCATCTATAGCTGACGGGCTAGTGAATAGCTTTGTACATTTTTCATGTTTGAAAACGTTGGTAAAGCAATCGAGTGTCCGGGAAACTCGAAATTATGGTCTAAGGACGGATCACTCTTGTGAGTGTCCAGCATATTCGAAGCCTCTGGAGTACTCGGGCACGTGGGAAATGCCTTTTAATGCTCTACTGTCCTGACAACCTGTCGTCAAGTGTTTGGGGTGTCAGGGGCGGGAGTGACTTGCATTAGGTAGTGTTCCTCCGCGGCTGGAAGCATGGTCCTGTGCAGCGACATGGGTCAAGTAGGCCCACCCGGCCCATATGCATAAAGCTACGTTTAGAAGCAATCCTGAGCAAGTCAGCTTGAGATGGGTATAAATAAAATCCCTTCCCATTCTTCTCGAATCATTTTGTGACCATCTACAAAATAAAGGATAGATTCAATAAAAGAATGTGATATTCCCTGACCTGTCTCTTAACATATGACCTTTAGACATGCTAAAAAAATCAGAAAAGATGAAAAAGAGCGCTTCGCCACATAACAGACTCCACAAAGTTAGACTGCAGTCTGATCGGTCATTAAGGGCTCTGTGAACCTGGGACCGGAAGTTAGCTTGCCAGTTTCCTCTTCCCAGCCCGTGTAACATTACTCTTTGTGTATGATATGCGTGTATGATACTTTAGTGTTTGGAATGTAGGACTGTTGGATGACCTTGATTAACTTCGAAAAAACTGTCGTCCCCTTCTCTAATGAATCAGTATGGGTTGGAGAGGTCACTAAAATGTCCATTAGTAAATTTCCTCTGCTCTGCTCTAGATGTTCTTGAAATCTATTCTATTATAATGTCTGAATCGAAAAGACGTAAAAAGGTGTTCAATAAGTGAAAATTCTTCTCATCGATCAGTGCCCTGTTCATCCCATAAATGATTTTCCGAATCTTAAAGTGGTTTCCCTCCCTCCAAATTGTACCTCTGAGCTACAACCCATGGATACGGGAATTATCCAATCATTTAGAGTTCAATATCGAAAACTGCTTATCAGGAAAATCCTTAATAATATTAAAGAAAACTGTAAATTTTTCTGAACATTCTCGAAGCGACGAGTTTCATGGGACAGTAGTGGAATGCAATTATTAATCGCACTATCAGTAATTGCTTTTCAGCAGCAAGTTTTCTGCAGGAATAGGTGCTGGAAACATTACATGAGTGAAAATGATGAAATAACAACTGAATGGAGGAAATTACTTCTGATTGTGAATTTTCGAAATAACCTTGTGACGCATAACTATCTGCATGTAAAAATTACAGCGAAATAATTAATAGCAGTAGTGTTGGATCGGATGAAGAAGATGAAATAAAGATGAAGCTTGCAACATTCAAAAAAGCAGTTAGCAGTTTGGATGTTTTGAAATTGTATTTGATGGCTCGTGATGTTGATGATACTATTTTCACAGATTTGGAAAAAAAATCGTAAAGAAGTTTGGAATACAAAATCTAAACAAAGAAAACAAACATCTATAAAAGATTTACTTTTGAAAAAATAAATTATATCTAGAATATCTGAATAAATGAGATTTTTTTCTTAATTATGATAATTTTTTCTTAATTATGAGATTTATAGTAGTACATAAAATCATATATATTATTTCTCCTGTCAACATCCTTTTTTTTAAGAAAATACGAAACGCAGAACAACGAATGAGATAGCATATGAAAGGATTTTGAACAGGCTTCTGACATAGCACACTTAACATTTCGTTAAAACATGTTTTTGATTAAAATTTGCTGATAATTAAAAATTAAATCGGCATTGATTTCATGAGAGAAATGAAAGGTTTTCCTCAAATTACTGTTTCCACAAAAATAAAATACCACATTATATGCTGCTCAGCAATGATTAAAAACAAACACCGCATGAGTTTATTTTATATTTATGATTAAAAAGCGAAGTTGAAATTGAAACGTTTAGATGTATATTTCTATGTCCCATGTTTTTCCCGAAGCGGATGACGTCATCCTCTAATGCAGTTAAAATACGATTGTTAATTTTTTTTCTCGCGCCTGCCTTTTGCAATGTTAGATCCATTTTTACTTTAACTTCGATGGAATAAATTAGATGATATTCTGACATGATTAAAAACTAAATGTTGTTTGCAGATATTTTTATCCTCACATTTTCTTTAGAAGTTTAAACCTGCATCTAATAAATATTACATAGTAATAAAAAATATTAGATTGTAGTGCGAAAGCCTCGCACGGCCCCACTGGTAGAATCACTATTTATACAGTGCATTTTCTTAAAACAGCAACTATTTAACATCATTTTTAAGGTAAGTGGCCATTGTTCTTTTTATTTATAGCCTTTTAAAACTTATTCGGTTGTATAAATAAATTCCTTTGATTCTCCCGATTTAACGTATAATCTCGATTTAACGAACAAAGTTGCTAGTACCGAACGATTCGTTAAATCGGGGTTCGACTGTATTTTAATTGTGTCCCGAATTGCTGAGTTCCTTACCTCGTGTTATTAAATGTCTTTTTTAGTTCGTGTTAAAATAAGATTACCTGATGCAAAGGATTATATACTTGATAATATTCATGCTCATTTGGGAGCTGAAACATTTTATGAGATTTTAATTTCTGGGCAAATATGCCTCTTACATTAGAAATTATTTTTTTTCCGAATTTCGTCTAGTTTATATTGTTAGAGGTAAGTACAAACTTCTAATGTAAATAAAAGACGTTGTGGACGTACTAAATATGCCGTTGATTTATATAAAGTATTGAGAGACTTTATGAGAAATGACAAAATATAAATCGGGAGGGGACTTTGTGAGAAGCACTTTTTGCAAAGCTATACAAGAGATGAAACAAGGAAATGTATAGTAAATATGTCCCTTAATAAAATCCAGCGTGCGTAAAAAGATCTAGAAGCGTTGTCGTTAGAAGGCCTAATCCAGTATGCAATAAACGGAATGTAGATTCTGACTATTTAGAGTTGTATAAACAGTTTTTTAACTGATTATAAGGAAATGGGTCATGTACCGAAATTACAGATAATGACGATTAGGATATGTATTTCATACCCCCTTTCATGCCACTTGCCGATCAACCACCGTACTTTTATTGAGTGCGTTGCAATATAAGAGGGGAAAACCAAAATATAGCCTCTTTTCAATAATAATTAAATTCAGAAAGTGCATATATGCATCTATTGCAGATGCTATAATGTTACAGTATGATATTTTATACAGATAAATGAAAATTACAAAAAATCGTATAGAAGGAGGAAATCGATAAACCCATAAAAATCTCTAGCTTGGAAAAATCCATATGGTACAACCAGCGCTTTACCTTTGGATCCACGAACGCTAAAACATTTTGCTCTAGATGATGATAACCAATTTAAATTAGCTGCATAGGTCGTGTTAAGAGATATGCATATAAACAACGCATTTAGTAGTGGAGAAACTTTGAATGAACTAATGGAACTTAAAAGAAAATTAATAGGAATATTTGGGAAAGGATCTCTTTAGATAAGGGATGTAGTAATGATGAAATGCTTGTGCAAAGCAACTAAGGAACAATAAATTTACTAATCCTGAAGAAACAAAATATTAAATGTTTTCGGAATCAAAGAAAAGATTACTTTTACATAAAAACTTATTCAAAATCTTCCCATACTGAATGAGATGTTCTTTCTGCGATTGCAAGATTATTTGACACTCCGGGTTGAACAGTACCAGCTATAACAAAGCACAATTAATGCTTCAGAATCTTTGATTATTGAAAATGGATTGACTGGATTTCCTGTATCAAAAAAGAGCAAGAATGGAAAAAAGTTTATTGTATCGCTGCAATACCTAAACAATTTTAAAATTGTTCGGCGTGATTACTTGAAAACCCTGAAGTGATATAATTACACGGATTCTTAGATGCCTTAGATTTTTGGATTAATTATTAATCTACGATGCTGCTGTGTATTTTAAATCAATAAAATACAAGGGAAATTCCTGGTAAAATGGATTTCGATCCAAGCGCATGAATCGCCCGTAAATCGAACAAACATACATGCGTTAGAGCTTTGTGCAACCTCAATACTAGAAAAATTAGTTCTTTAAGGAAAATCTTCGCTACAGTTTTAGATACTTTGTATTCTTACGTGGTGTGACTGTATGATTGTACTATCGTTGATTAAAAAAGAATCCTCTCATCTCAAAATATTTGTTGCTAACTGTTTGTCCAGAATTCCAGTTCTTCCTAATGTGTCGTAGTGGCATCATGTACGTTCGAACCATAACACAGTTGATTTAGTGTCCAGAAGAATAAACAATTATGATTCGACTAGTTGTTCAATGTGTTTAAATTAATTTCCTGTCTTTGTGACAAAGTACGAACATCTTAATAGACCTGTACCTGTAACAGTCATAATTGGGTCAATTTTATTGCAAATGCAGAAAATTTACCCAATTAATTTTGACAATTATTCAGGAGTGTATGAAATACCTTTAGTTAACCCTTTCCGGCACAGACAAATTCTGTTCGTAAAATGCAAAATTACTGACTGACACCGGAATTTACAAACGACTTTTTTAGAAAATAAGAACTCCTTATTTTAAGCTTTCATTGTAGAAGGAAAATTTTATTAAAATATTGTTGGTGCCGAATCCAAGTTTGGAATTAAAATTAGGTGTGCCCGGAGTGGGACCGCTGTGCCGGAAAGGGTTAAAGAAGACGGATCTAAGAATTAATATATTGGCATGGCAAGCAGGACATTTAGTTACAGAAAAAAGAAGCATATAGCTGATATTAAGTATCATAGAAAAACCACAGCCCTGGCAAAATTATATCAAGAAGAAATCATCCAAATAAATTTGAATGAAAGTAAAATAATTTTTCCCTCCAGTCTATACTATCCATTCATAACAAGAGAAACCATAGACATACTCACACGCAAAAACACAATATGTAATGATGCAGCATCTTCTAATTTACCGAAATTGTGGCTCGAGTTACACCATGATTACAAATATGAAAATAAACAACCAAGTAAAAATAATAGATAACGTGCGTAATATTTAAAAAAGTACACGAAAATTAAATGATAGCATTTTAAATAATAACTTCACAGACTGTGCAATTATAGATGCAGGAAATAAATGTTCCCATTTGTTTTTGGAAAAGGCTCAGAGGAAGCTGAAACATGTCAACAACATAATAAAAGTTATTTTACTGTATATTACGTTGTTAATTTACACCTTTTAGCATTTAAAAGAAATATATAGTTCTTTATGTTTTCTGAATACTTTGCTACATAATAGTAACTAATGCGTTAAAATAATCCATGTATTCAGATTTATGAACATTTAAAGGACAAAAATAAGGTCCACAGGAGGCTTCAGGTATGAAAAGAGCGCAACTACTTTTAATAAAAATTGTGCACGAACAAAGTTTCCAGGAGGAACTTGGCAAAATATTTTTTTCCAAGACCAACTCCTTCAATATTCTAAAGCTTTTCACTTCACAGTAACGTCACAACGACGTGTCACTCTGTGACTTTGTGGTCGTCCGTGTGATGCTGCGTGACGACGATGTGAAGTCGTTATTGTCGGTTTTAGCTCTTATGTGACGTGACTCTATGATCAATTTGTGAACTCATAGTGTGACTTCTATCTGAAAACTGCGACTTTTTGTGACGATCCTGCATCGGATCGGTGAGCAGATTTTACCGAATTTTACCCAAAAAAGTTGACTCGGATTTTGTTCTGTCGGTCCGATTTTAACTAGAAATCCGCCATCAGATCAGGTATACTGACAACGGGATAACCCGACCCGTGTCACGCGGCCTGAATTTTATTTTACTGCAGGTCGAGTTCAACATAAAATCCTGCATAAGACTGGAAACCAAATTTTACTCGTATTTGGCACGACCCGATCTACTGGGTTTTTATATTTTTTATAGATAATTTAATAACAGGTAGTTTATTTGTTTTATTTTATTTTATTTTATTATTTTTTAGTTTAGTTTAGTTTAGTGTTTGCTTGAGTTGGGTTTCGGATTTGAGTCTTAAACGGGTTTGGATTTCCCAAACTGAACCTGAAACCAGGGAATCAATTCCGGGCTCCCCGGATTGCAAAACAATATGCTCGGTGCATTGAACTTTTCAAATTGAAAACTGCAATAGATTTTGTTCATTTCATATGGTTTGTTACATCAGTAATGTATTCATATAATGTTTTGAAATTTATTAAAAACGATACTTAACGATACAGCATGCCATGGGTTAATAGGCGAAGAAATCGCCAACGATTTTGCTACATATAGCAGAATTGTTGATTTCTTGTTTTAGTGTTTAAACAGGTGGTTCTATTACATATTTGTTAAATTTGACTTTTATTTACATTATTTATTTTTTGTATTTATTGATGATGTTTCAGTTTCGTTCTGGGAGCTAATAATTATTTATTTATTGTACATACACGCACGCACACACACACATATATATATACGATTGAGTGTGCGTGTCCATAGAGAAAATCATTCTCACAAAAACATATAAGTGTAAATAAGTAAGCTGTGCTGAAAATCTTTAAAATTTTGTTTGATATATTAATTAATCAAATTTGAAATATTTGGCACAATGCTTTCCTAAGTGTTGCGTATTACATTACTAAAACTTCTACACATAAAGTAACATAACAAAAAATATGACCTTACACACTTCAGAAAACCAGACATATATATTTTTCCTTTGTATTACTATTCTCTAATCAATCATTAAGCGAACAAAATAAAAAAAAAGTGAAAAACAGCAAAATATAAATTATAATAATGGATTAGATTTTCAACATATATACAGAATTATAATAATGAGTTTCTGAAACATTTTGATTTATTGAGATGTTGGATATGCAAACTATATAATAAAATATTCTGTATCGCATGGAGCATACTTTTCAGAATAGGTTTGAATAAAGAGCCTACGCATGAGTTAATCTTGTAATAACTCATATGTTTGATGAAATATGTTGCTGTAAAAGTTTTTCAACTACCTATTTAATGATTATAATGTAAAATTTACATGAATTATTAATGTTTCATTGTAAATATTCAGCAAAGTCGTTACTTTTATCGTTATTGTTATAGGCATGAAATAATATACATTTTTGTAATATTTTATACATTAAATGTTTCTTTTTAAATTAAGTGAAAGCTCTAATGTTAATACCTTTAGGGATATTATTTTCTATTTAAAGACCTAGTTTCATTTTGTACATATCAATAAAATCGCTATACATATTTTGAAAATTATTATTTGAATGTATAATTCGAATTTATTGGTAAACAAATTGGTTGAACAAAATTTAAAATCAAAATATGAAATGTTCATATAGAAACATTTTTCATACTTACATTGCATTTAGAAAGAATAATGCGAATTTATTAAATATGTATGTGATGCGATTAATTCAGAAAAGCGATTTTAATTTTAATAAATATTTTTTTAGAAAATAAAATACAGAATATTTAAAAACATGCGAGATTTTTTTCGTTCAAATTCGAAACATGAGATTAATCAATTTTAAAATAAACGTTTGAGCCAATGTTAAGAATAATAATGTTATTAGTAAATTAGCTCTTTTCTACGAAAGTAAGCGGTGTCAACTCTTTTCAATAGCATCGCATTTTTCTTTTAACACTTTCTAATTAATTTTGAATCTCATTAAAACTCATATGAAATCATAAAATTAAATGTGCTATATGTCAGAAAAATTTATGCCCTTAACAGAAAATTAATCACAAACAAGGAAACTATAATAGGGCTACTTTTAAATAAAATTTCATAAATACGTAGTATGAATTTAACCCTTAATTGCATAGTGATGTAAATTTCCATCACTGTTTATTTAACTTTTAATAAATAAATCAACTTCTTCGCCACCACTATATTTATATAGAAATATTAATCCAGTAAATTTCACGTGAACTATGTTGCTGAACAAAGTTAACAAGAACGAAAAATCATGCGTCAAGCATAGATTATGTAACACTTTCCAACGCTTCCAAATTAATCTTACAAATCATACCCTTTAATAAGCTGAAAGATAACATCTAAATAAACAATTTGGAAAACGCATAACATGTTTAAAAACATAATTTCAGGAATTTCCTACATATACAATATTCAGAAAAATATCCGAATACTTTTATTCAACCATGTATAGGATCTATAGATTTGTATATATACTACATAGGATGCTAAATTTTAGTTCAGTTAAGAAACGCGTAGCACAGTTTAAAATTCTCCTTCTGGAGTTTCTGTCAATAAACGGAAATGTGTTCGCGAACTTTGTGCTGCCCTGTATATCATCTACAGAATTTATACACACCACGTAATAAACAAAAAGTGAGTTTAATTTAAAATCGCGTTCAGTAACTTAAAACGCACTTCCGGGAATTATTGTTAACAGACAGTAGAGAATTCTTTTGTGTGTCCCTGTAAATGAACGATGACTGCTATACGCACAATATTCTATTGTAAGCCTCTTGTAATGCACCTTAGTGATATATATATATATATCAATGCGTTTAAAATAGTGAAACATTATTTAAATAAACCGCACACGATTTTTCTCCATAGACGTAATGTAACGGAATTCTTTTGACTGTCCCTGTAAAGTAACTATAACTGCTATGCACACCCTATTCCATATTAAGCTTCTTCTAATGCACCTTAGTGATATATATATAAATTTCAATGCGTTTAAAATAGTGAAACATTATTTAAATAAACCGCAGACGATTTTTCTCCATAGACGTAATGTAACGGAATTCTTTTGACTGTCCCTGTAAAGTAACTATAAGTGCTATGCACACCCTATTCCATATTAAGCTTCTTCTAATGCACCTTAGTGATATATATATAAATTTCAATGCGTTTAAAATAGTGAAATATTATTTAAATAAACCGCAAATGATTTTTACCCCATAGACCGCAATGTAACGGAATTCTTTTGACTGTCCCTGTAAAGTAACTATAAGTGCTATGCACACCCTATTCCATATTAAGCTTCTTCTAATGCACCTTAGTGATATATATATATAAATTTCAATGCGTTTAAAATAGTGAAATATTATTTAAATAAACCGCAAATGATTTTTACCCCATAGACCGCAATGTAACGGAATTCTTTTGACTGTCCCTGTAAAGTAACTATAAGTGCTATGCACACCCTATTCCATATTAAGCTTCTTCTAATGCACCTTAGTGATATATATATATAAATTTCAATGCGTTTAAAATAGTGAAATATTATTTAAATAAACCGCAAATGATTTTTACCCCATAGACCGCAATGTAACGGAATTCTTTTGAGTGTCCCTGTAAAAAAAGTATAAGTGCTACACACTTCCGTTGAAATAGGGAACATGCTATAGATAACGACAATAACATATAAAAATTGCAGAGCAATCCGAGCATATTTACGGGAGTTGGAGCACGGACAGTCGGCCATACGGCAGACGGCAGACGGCAGACGGCCATATGGCCAGACAAACCGAAGTCATAAACACTTTTCAACTAGGTTGGAAAGTGTTAAAAATCTATCTTAAAATTTCTGGTGTCTAATATTTAATATATGTATAAAAACACAATTGTAAAAGAAAAACTCATGCAAAGAAGGGTTAAAATGGCCTCATGTCTTTAAAATGGCCTCATGTCTTTAAAATGGCCTCATGTTCACTCATATATCTAACAACGTGTTTTACATAATTCGTTTTTTTTTTTTTTTAAGATAATGTATTTTCTTTCACACAAATAAGGGTAAGTTTGTTTCAAATTTCGTAATATATACTTATTCATGTAATTTTATATATAGATATATAGGTATGAGACGTGGATTTGAAAGTGAGACAAGTCCACGTTGTGAAGACAAATTAACATAAAATTTATGTTTGTAATCAATTCATAATAACAATCTTCAAATATCACTATAAATCTGTTACTGGTAATTTTTTTGGTCAACGATATTTCAAATGCATTGATTTTGAAAATGAGGCAAGTCCACTTTGAGCAGTTTCTATGTTGCATATTATTAACCCGTTCGCTGCCAACCACGCCACTTTGAGCAATTTCTATGTTGCATATTAATAACACGTTCGCTGACAACCACGCCACTTTGAGCAATTTCTATGTTGCATATTATTAACCCGTTCGCTGCCAACCACGCCACTTTGAGCAATTTCTATGTTGCATATTATTAACCCGTTCGTTGCCAACCACGCCACTTTGAGCAATTTCTATGTTGCATATTATTAACACGTTCGCTGCCAACCACGCCACTTTGAGCAATTTCTATGTTGCATATTATTAACCCTTTCGCTGCCAACCACGCCACTTTGAGCAATTTCTATGTTGCATATTATTAACCCGTTCGCTGCCAACCACGCCACTTTGAGCAATTTCTATGTTGCATATTATTAACCCGTTCGCTGCCAACCACGTCACTTTGAGCAATTTCTATGTTGCATATTATTAACCCGTTCGCTGCCAACCACGCCACTTTGAGCAATTTCTATGTTGCATATTAACAACCCGTTCGCTGCCAACCACGAGTATACTCGTGGTTTTTCAATCTAAAATTACGAATTCGTACCGGAAATTTCGAAATAAGTATTTTTATTTTATGTAATCATGAAATGTCTGTAATTAAATAAAGTAAATACAGTAAATAAAGTAATTAGTATTTTCTGGTATGAATTCGAACTTTCTAACTAAAATAAAATTCCATTAATTTTAACCCAGCAGTGAACGTGTTAACGAGCAAAATCAAAATTCCATCATGAGTACTTTAAAAATCTTCAATATCTAAATTATAAAGTATATGCATCAACTCATTACTGAATATTTTAACTTATACTTTACGTCTTTTCCTATAAAATTAAATTTGTTTATTGGTTTAATATATCTTTTCTAAAGAAGAATGAAATGTTAAATATATGACTAAAATGAAATGTTTAATTTTTTGTTATTATAGTTATATTCCGTTCAAAGAAAATCAACATTTTGAACAATCATTGCTATTAAATGTGGGGCAAATTCATTTGCCTCATATCAAAACATGACCGTTTTCAGCTAATACATAATCATAATTTCTTATTAAAATCACACGAAATAAGATTTAAAAAAATGTCTATTTCTGATTGCGAATATTTTTAAACTCATTAAATTACAAACCATAAAATATCTAGAATAACAATAAAATTGACCTGCCCCATCTTTGGAATCAACATTTTGAACAATCATTGCTATTAAATGTGGGGCAAATTCATTTGCCTCATATCAAAACATGACTGTTTTCAGCTAATACGATTAATAATAATTTCTTATTAAAATTACACGAAATAAGATTTTAAAAAATGTCTATTTCTGATTGCGAATATTTTTAAACTCATTAAATTACAAACCATAAAATATCTAGAATAACAATAAAATTGACCTGCCCCATCTTTGGAATCAACAGCTCGTATAGTCATTATTTTGATGGTCAAGAACCAAAATTTTTCTTTAGAAAGGAATACCCAGTACTTTTGATCAGATTATGACCTTAGTCTCCTATACAAAAATTGTATGTTATAATAAGATTTATTCTTCCTTTTCCCTCTTACAATTTCGAAAAAGACATTTTAGACAAAAGATATTTTTGTAGTGTAAGAAACCACTAATAAAACATCAACTTGGAAAGCATATTCTAAAAATTAAAGATAAAATATGCTATTTAAAGAACAATGTATTAAAAAAAAGATTTTACTGTTTAATAAACTTTCTACAAACATTTTTAATAGTATTCTAGTCAAAAATTGAAAGCGAATACAACGAAGTGAACAGATAAGAAAATAGAATTCACACAGATTGATACAGCCAAATCCTTTATTTTTCATATATCTCTATTTATACATGTTTTCAATTTTCAATTTTCAATTTTTCACCTCGTAGTTTGAATTATTTTATGTTTCTGGGATGGTAGATTTTACAATGTATACTATTTCACAACATAAATTTCCTTTTAAGGTGCGCTCGTAATTATATAAATACGTAGCACGTATAATCGTCGTGGGGTCCGTGCGTCTGTAAGCATATAAATCGATACCGAATAGTCTGAAATTTAATATATATAACCGTTGCAGAATTTTGTCGAGTCATTTCAAATTTTATAAAAATCGAATCAAAACTTAAAAGGATATTAATAAAAGTTTTCTTCATTCTATTAAATCCTATAATACATAATTAATTCAATGATAACCCATGATAGGTAATGATTCTAGGTTCCTATAGGGATTACGTCATATTTAAAATGGAATCATATTATCTCCGTATTACTGAATTTAAAAACCGAATTTCTATACTAAAATTGATTAATTATAGCAATCTACTGACAGTTTTTTTGGATAGATGTGTCCAAAGAAATGCGCAGATATTAAATGGAAAAAGAGTCTAAATATCTATTTCAAGTTCTGAAGGTTTCAAAGATAGGTTTAAGTTTCCGATTGCAATTTTCAGTAAATGTAAACAAAAGATAAATGTTGCCAACATAAAATGTACTTATTACATTATAGAAATTAATCATATCATAATAACAGCCGATATAATTCATTTTACTGAAATAATAACGGGGATATTTACATTCTCTTGTATTGGATATTTGCACATAATATAGTTTTAATGTGAGAGAATTGTAATTAATTGTTTGTGTATTGAAAATTAATTTCATAAAATAAAATTAATATCCATAATATGAAAATCTGCACATAAAATAAATTATGTATTCATGCATTTTGCATAAGAGTGCAACAGCTATCGCTCCAAGATCTGCATATTTATAAAACTAGTTATATTAAGAACGCACCTCATTTGTCATGTTTGACGTACAATTTCCAACTTTTTTTATTTCTCGAAAAAACTAATTATTATTACATTCGGGAAAATATCTCTAATTTGTGTACAGTTTAACAATAAATTTTCCTTAAAATATTCGTTATTAATATAGTTGACTTTATTATATTTCATAGATTTTTATAGATATTTATTTCACACAATTAGAGTATATGTCGAAACTTCTCCTATAAAAATTTACTCTGAATTTTAAAAAGCAATGAAAGCTACCCACTAATTATACTTTAACAAGGAATATTTTATGTTGTATCATAAATAATCTGTGTTTATTATATAGTTTTAAAGTTATGCATAAAGATATAGAATATAGATCATTTTGTATATGTTTAGCATAGGACAATAGCGTGCTATATTTAGAATGTGTCATTCAATATTTCATTGCGTAGTGCCATTTATGACTGCATAGCGCTTGGTCATTTCAATTACCTGTTGATTTAAACTCAGTATAAAATGTGCTGTTATTCAGTAACTGACATTTCACAATCCACAAATAAACAATATTGCTCCGTACAAAGAATCAACACTCACTTTTTAAAATTACTTAAAATGATATTTAGGTTCAAGAAATGTGTTAAAATATACGTAGTTCTTCTTTAATGAGTGGGACAGTATTTCTCCAGATTACCTTATTTACTTACAATTTATCTAAGTTGTCTGTAGTTACAATTTAATGAATCTGTGATCAAAAAATTCACCTTCGGTCTGTTATAGATAAAAACAGAAAATTTCATTTCAGCTTACGAAACATTAATTTTTAGGAAATGAAAAACCTGACTGAATTAAAAACAATCTAAAAGCGACCTACAGCTAAAAGCAAGCTTTTACTCATTTTTTAATGATCCCAACAAAATTTTTCGGACTATACTGTTTTTAGAGTAGATGCTCCATTTTATATTAAAATACTTCAATTCAACAATACTTACAAAATAATTCGAAAATTCTAATATGAAAGACATCATTTAGATAAATAAAATCCTGAACGGGTCAAAGTAACGACTTAAATTAACGATGAATTACATTACTTTATCGACTTAACGCTTTACTTTACTTAATGACAATGCATTTAAAAAATTACATATTGTAAAAAATGTATTTTCTAAACACAAAATAAACATTTAATAGTCATGTAACAGGTTTTCTTTTTTTCGAAATTTTTTTTTATATAAAAACAGTACAAGCAGACATAAAAAAATCAATTACTGTATGTACCTGTAATTAAATTTTTATAAAAAGAGAATCATACAGTTCTGAAATATTTCAAATTTCAGTTAAAACATGATTTACGTCCAATACGTGTTTCAGGAAATTTCTTCATACACCCATTTATCATACTCTTACATGTCTTATAAAATGGTTAAGAGAAATAGATGGCAGTTCTCTTGTAGTTTGCTATACGGATTGATTTTATAACGGAGTACATATTTTTTAAGAAAGTTTGAAAAAATTTAACGGATAACAATTTTTAAAATCATTTTTTAAAATCATGGTGGATATTTCGCTTCCACAGTCTATTTTGAAAGATGTTTAAGTAACTATTCTGTTTTTTTATTAGATATTTTGTTTGAAGAATAAGTTGTAAAATCTCCCCCTACTTGCAAGCACGAATAAGTATAAATTCAAGATGATTAAAAAATGGATTATATATATTTTTATAAAGTGGTAATGCACGCTACAAAAAGCAATTTTTACATAGGAGACTACGGTCACTATGCAGTTGTACAGTCCAACATACTCGACTATAACCACTTTGATTGTTCTTCATCATTTACAAAAATTTAAAGTATGATAACAAATATGTTCCAAACCAGGCAAACGCATGACACGCGGTACGTGGAAGGCGGCGGATTATTTTCGGCACGACATAGATTCTTGTTCTGAATTAAAATATAGTGAAATTGCATAAAATGCTTTAAATGAGATTAGCTGAGTTTATCTAAAATAGAGTGTTTCGATTGGTTGACGTTGCCATACGAATTGAAGAAACTGACGTGCAATTTAATGAAACTCAATGTAGCTTAACATTGGCTGAAAACATTTTTCAGATTAAGAGAGGATTAAGCTATTTTCGAAAAGGAAACATTATAAGGCATTAAAAGCCGTAATACCGATGGTAAAATGATGATAACTTGGAATTCCATTCCAGTTGCGAAGAACTCTTAAAAGAATCTTGTGCTTGCCATTTTCCCATTTTTTTTCTGCGAGAAATTATTTTCGGAAATCAATAATGTTGAAAACTGCAGGTTCACACGGTTTCACTTACCGAAATACTACGCTTCCATCTCTTTTCGTGTTATTGTTGCATTTCACGAAAAGCAAGGATGTAAAACATTTCCATATATCGTTATTTTAGTTAAATTTGTAATATATAGTTATGTTTGGACTACAATAATACATACCCTATATTTTTGAGGGAAAAAAAGCATTACGAGCCTTGTTTCCTTATACAAAAGCTATTTAGTTGTGCACTACCACCTCTTAATATTTTTTTGGAGGATTTTCTTATGTTTATATTACATGGTATCTCACTGAATATTTGGCTTTATAATATATAATATAAGTGTGCCTAGCATTTATAGAACTTTCATAGATCTACACAAAATAATTTAAATATATTCAAATATGCAAATAAATGATTAAACTTAAATCACACTCACGCAATATTTGCCAAAATATTTTTAATATATGCGTTATGCGTGATGTTTCTTTCTTTTATTGTGTATGTGATTTGAATGTGGGGTGTGTGAAGTGGATTCTTACTTTTTCTAAAAGTTATTTCCTTAAAATTATTTTATTTTTCGTGTTATAAAATCTAGCTACTCCCTGTATTTCTCTTTTATTAAACTTTTTTTAATTCATTCATAATTCTTTCCTCACCGCATAAACCATATCAATATCGAAAAAAAAAAAAAACGAACACACATGACATATGACTTCTAAATTGTTTGTCACTTAAAAATTTTTCCTGTTTTAAGCCAACACAGAAAACATGCATATTTATACAATCTCTTCCTAATCATCCAGGTTTAGTCATTCTCATGTCATTTTGGATTAGTTTACATTTGATAAAAATAACAATTTGGTATTTAATTTCACTTTAATTTTTTTTTTGTTCACCTAAGGAGTACTCATAATTATTACATATTTTATTTGTTTTGTGTTTTATTCTTCATTTAGTTTCATGTCTCAAAAACACTATTCTATGTTGGAAACAACGAACATTTCTTGCAATTTATATAAAAAATTACTATTTTTTTAAATTTGAATTTCAAGTTAATTTTCATTTAGTTTCTGGTTATATTTTATAATACGTATGCGCACTTAAAGAAAAGAAACGAGAAAATAAAATCCAGAAACATATTTAAAATTTTGAGCTTATTCATATATTTTAATTTTCAAACGTAAGAGGTCGACCCAGTTAGGTTTGTGTCATGCTTATACAGGCATTCATATATATTTGAGACATGATGTATTTGTTTGTTTATCAAGATTTTTTGTGTATTGTTATTTTAATGATTTTATGTAGTTACCAGGATTCTATAGCAATTACTTTGTTCATAATTTTATGTGATTTTGTTTTGTTAGTGAAGAGACAATGGTGGTTTTCCGTTTCTTATGGACCTTCATTTTTTTTTTCTTCGGTTCATAAAATTCATTCCCCCAACCCCTCACTTTTTCTAAATGTTCTTTCCTTAAAATTATTTTATTTTTCGTGTTATAAAATCTAGCTACTCCCTGTATTTCTCTTTTATTAAACTTTTTTTAATTCATACGGAATTTTTTCCTCACCGCATAAATCATATCGATATAAAAAAAAGAAAAAGATTTTATTTACATAGTATCTCGCTCTTTTCGATCGGCATTCAGACCTTTTTTTACAGACTTTACGCCTACACTTTTGTTCGTTGAGGTTTCATGTTTTCTAACGTATTTCATTATCTTCTCAATTGTCTAGATGCCTTTCATATATATTATCTGTAACGTACCAATTCTATTTTTAACGCCAGTTCTCAATTCTTTAAGCTAACCCCATGAGAAATGCTCCATGCGGTTTCGCTGGTTTACCAAAATTCCATTTCTCCACTGTGGCGCTTAAATTCATAATTTTCCTTCATCTCTCCCCCATAGGCTTATCATTAACGGACAATCGCTACCTGTCTCTCGTCACATTGTTCTCGCCAAAACAGTACGTTATCTGGCTAATTGGCGTATGTAATTATCACCATGACTTCACTGTAATCACAAAAAGAAATTGTGTAACTGCTCTCACTCTCTTGCCGCCTGTCTTTAGTTACTTTGCGTGAAAGACACTTATAAGAGTTAATAACTAATGAGCCTCCTCCTCATATTGCATATTTACAGGCCGGCGACTTGTGTGTAACAGAACCTGGTCTTAACTGCTTTAAAATATATAATCTTCATATCTGAATATGATGTCTTACTCCTTTCAACACTCTGTGAGTCCTTATTTGTCTACAGAACTTTTTGGATACTTACGAATTGCTTATTTAATCATGGTCAAACGAAACTCCATTACAGGGGGGGAGGGGCCGTTGGATGCATATAACGCAGAAACGTCGCATCTTCAATCGGAACGTAAATCGAAAGTTATTTCTGAACGTTTTACTTCGGTTAGTTAAGTCATTAGAGAATTCAACTTTTGGTGAAAAATTTTATGTAAACTTATTTTTTTCATTCATAATTATCTTTTAGTTTTCACATGAATATTTTATGTTATCTAAGTGAACAACTTCTTACCTGTAGACAAATAAATGCGAAAAAAACATCTTTGGTTTCCTATAAATAGCACAATACAAAAATATATTCCGGAAAGAAAGAAAAAAAAACCCCAAAAGTTGAGAGTTTTCTGTTTCTGAAATATCTAGAGTATATTTACTAAAATCATCAAGGGAATAGGAAGATAGATGGATCTTAAAGCCATCCTATTTTAAATCAAAAATAGAGCATATATTATTATAGTATCTGAAGGTGATATACTTGTGCTATATTTATAATTCAAATTATTTCTGTTACGGGAATTCCTCACTAATAATATTGTTTCAAAATAAAGTCAATGGGACAAAATATATTTTTTTAATAATTGCATAAAACATTTCAGTTTAAAAATGAATACTATTGAAGAACGGGGCGTTTTATATAATTAAAATGCACATTTTATAGCTATTATAAGAAGAATCATGAACGCTATTTTTTAGACTTATAAATACGAGTAAATCTTACTATAATTGTTAAAAGTAGTTAGTTTTTGAAATATCTCATACTAATTTATGCTTCAAAGAAAAATGTGCATAAACGTGAAAAAATGGAAGACTTTTAGAAACTTTGCTTATTTACATTTAAATTATTTTTAATTTTTATAGTTATATTAATATATTCTGGAACAATCTTAAATCTTTTAGTGTATGAAAAAGTCGGATTATTTACTGAAATCATTAAAGGAATAAAAGAAAGGAATCTTAAAGGCCTTCTTACTAAATCGTAAATTCGTAAATTTAATACAAGCAGGATATTTTTGAAGATTATTTCAGAAAAAAATAGATTAGATACTCTCGTTATAATTGAATATTTAACATTAAATCTGTTGAAGATAATTATTTCTTGTACATAAATTGCAACTCTGTATTTTTAATACGGTAAATATTAGTATGATTAATTCTGAAATATACAAAATATTTAAAATACTTTTTTTAATTCAGAAAAGAGTTTATAATAAAAAAATAACACATATATTGCTATTAATTACTTTGTATGTGGAAAATTTGAATGTTACTGCAATATGTTATTTTTAATTCCAGGGATTTTTGTTAAGTTATTTAAATTGTACGTTTTTATTTCATTAAAATGTAATTATTGTAACTAATGTAAGGCATATCTAAACAGTAATCTTTCTTAGAGACATGTTACAAATTTATCTCTATCTGTTATGAATAGCGAGATCGAGAAATATTTCCTGATCTAGCTCTTTATAAGAGGTAAAAGAAAAATATTTTCTGGCAAAAAAGTAAACCCCTTTTTTTTTGCATAAGTATTCGAAGTATATTTACTACAATTATCAAGAGAATCAAATGATAAATGGTTCTTAAAGACAACGTATCTGGATCGTTTGAACTAAAAAAAGAAAAAAAAAAAAAAAAGGTAATTTAAGACGATAAAGATATATTTCAAAAATACATATAAGAAAAATTTAACACTGAGTATAATATCATGTGAGTAACAGATTGCATAACTGAAGAGAATATTATTTATGCTATACAGCAACTCGCTATTCATGTTACAGAATTTCGCCATTTTTAAATTACAGGAAAGCTTTTTTTTCCATCTATTCCCATTAGGATTTTATTGTTAAGCTAACTGTGGTTAATACGTTTACTTTTATTGCAATCTAAAATTGTGATGTACTGAAAAAAAAGAAGAAGAAGATGAGTGTTTTTATATTTGGAGTGATATATCTCAAGTTTCATTCCCGCACTAAAGAAAACTCACATTATTAAACAAAACATTATGTATTTATATCCTCCGTTAAAGTACTATTAAGGCATAGTTAAAAATTGGACAATTACACCATAATTTATAATTAAAATAAGGTATTCAATCAAATACAACATTTGCTAAATAGTATACACATTAAAATCGTGAATTTACAAACACATTTAAAAATTATCTGCGTTTCGTTTCACTTCTGCGAACGTTTTTTCACTGTGATGGTTTGATCCTTTTGGTAACCATGGGAACTTGGTGACGTTTGCGCACTCTCCGATCAAGTATTCTCCAGAACTCTCAGACGTTTATGTCCATTTTGACATTTTAGACTTGTTTGTAACATCTTATCCTGATGACGTTCGCAGAAGCGAAACGAAACGTAGCTTTTTTTATATGTGTTTGTAAATTCATTATTTTAATGTGTGTATCATTTAGCAAATGCTGTATTTGATTGAATACATTATTTTAATTATTAAGGCAACTATCCCCACAATCCTTATAAAGAAAAATAACAATCATAACATTAAAAATACATACAACCACCTACAAACTTTTAAAAAGGTAACATTTGGACCATGGGCATTAGAATTACATGTTTTGAGTTAAATCTGTTCATTGAAATTTCTTTGCTCAAAAAATTACATTTTTCGTAGAATGACGCATTTACTAAAATTCTCAAGGAAATAGAAATACAAGTGGACTTTAATCCCGTCGTACCTTAAAATTTCGATTTACCATATAAAAAAGTTGAATAAATACACTGTAAAAAAAAACAAATGTTGCAAGTCGAAATAATCAATGCAAATACAAAAAAAAAAAAAAAACTTAACTGCAAGAAAGAAATACAACAATAACAAAATAAATGTATGTTTTCAGTCTGAATTTAAATGTATTAAAATTAATACACAAGGCAAATTCGGTTGTCATATTGAGTACTTTTCGATTTTAAGGAAATTTAAGCTAAAATTACCAAATATAGATAAATATTATTTTAGGTAATGGGTCATACTATGCTTAAATGTTGGCATTGATGACTAGAGGATTTCACAAACTGTAAAGAAAACATACATTCCATACTATATTTTGTTTTACATAATGTTATCACTTGAATCGGGAATGTAGGGAAAAATAGACATGTATTTGTAAAATCATTAAAATATTTTTATCCTTAGGAATAAAAAATTTATCTACCTTTTTATATGATAATTTTCCAAAACAGATAATTTGTTTCTAGATTTCCATTTAAATTCTTTTTTTTTAGCACTCAGTGAATATTTACATATTTTGTATTTTACTTATTACGGACACGTGTCTTTCCGAAAAAGAAAATTAATTTAATGATAAATTTTCCATTTCAGTTATTAATAAACAAGATGAAAACATGAGATAAATCCATTTTTAGCACTTTCCAACCTAGTTGAAAAGTGCTTATGACTTCGGTTTGTCTGGCCGTATGGCCGGATGGCCGTCTGGCCGTCTGGCCGTCTGTCCGTGCTCTAACTCCCGTAAATATGCTCGGATTGCTCTGCAATTTTTATATGTTATTGTCGTTATCTATGGCACGTTCGCTATTTCAACTGAAGTGTGTAGCACTTATAGTTTTCTTACAGGGACACTCAAAAGAATTCCGTTACATTGCGGTCGATGGGGAAAAATCATTTGCGGTTTATTTTAAAAATGTTTCACTATTGTAAACGCATTGAAATTTACATAGATCACTAAGATGCATTAGAAGAAACTTAATATGGAATAGTAGGTGTATAGCACTTAGAGTTACTTTACAGGGACAGTCAAAATAATTCCGTTACATTACGTCTATGGAGAAAAATCGTCTGCGGCTTATTTAAATAATGTTCCACTATTTTAAACGCATTGAAGTTTATATATATTACTAAGGTGCATTACAAGAGGCTTACTACAGAATAGTGTGTGTATAGCAGTCATCGTTCATTTACAGGGACACACAAAAGAATTATCTACTGTCTGTTAACAATAATTCCTGGAAGTGCGTTTTAAGTTACTAAACGCGATTTTAATCTTAACTAGCTTTTTGTCTATTACGTGGTGTGTATAAATTCTGTAGATCCTATACAGGGCAGCACAAAAGTTCGCGAACACATTTCCGTTTATTGACAGAAACTCCAGAAGGAGAATTTAAACGGTGCTACGCGTTTCCTAACTAAACTAAAATTTAGCATCCTATGTATATATACAAATCTATAGATCATATACAGGGCTACATAAAAGTATTCGGATATTTTTCCAAATATTGTATATATTGAAAATTCCTAAAATTACGTTTTTAAATATGTTATGCGTTTTCCAAATTGTTTACTTAGATGTCATCTTTCAGCTTATTAAACGGTAATGATTTGTAAAATTATTTTAGAAGCGTTGGAAAGTGCTACATAATCTATGCTTGACGCATGATTTTTCGTTCTTGTTTAATAGAAAAAGCAATAAAAGTAAACTAGCATTTACCAAAATTGAAAAGACTTTCCTCTCTTCATTATGACCTACCCAAACAGCACACACCCATCTATAAGACATCTACAAGCTGTAAACCCAAGAAAACCGACACATCTATAAGAAGTCTACAAATATCCATGATACACCCTTTTCACCTCTTATGGAGATGTTATGTGTGATCTCTCTGAGTTCTATTAGACGTCCAAGATATCCAGGTAGTCTATGAGACCACGTCTATAAGACATCCAAGCATAGATCACTTTTCGACATGCAATATGTCTTATAGCCGTGCTTAAGACTTGGATTGTAGATATCCAGGGACATCTGATATGCGTTTATAAGACGTCTAATGCATGTCTATTTATTGATACTCAGTACTTCTTATAGATATACTTAAGATATCCAAGAAATTTCATCAGAAATACAGCCTTAGGGCAAAAGTATTGAGCACCCCCATATTTATAATATATTTGGTAAAAATAATAGATGGATACAAATATTAAATTGTATACAATTAAGAATTTTCTTTAAAAAATAAGTTTTTTATTTTTTTTCAAAGATAGCAAACGCATAACTCATCTTTTAATGAAGCTATTTTCTTTAAAAAACTTTTTTTTTAATTAAATTTTGTTGTTCTGTTAAGCTAGTTAATAAATAATCAAGAAAATAATTATCGTAAGAAAAGACAAAATGAACTTAGTCTTCAAAAACGAAAATAAAGAAAGCTTATGTAAAAAAAAAAAAAAAAAAAAAAAATACATTTATATGTAATTTTTATTATTTTATTTTTTAACATGTGTTAATAACAAAAATAAATTTTAAGAAATATTTATGCTGCTGAAGAGATCTTGGCATTTCAGGCAAGAAATATTTCAATTTCCATGATGATCTGTTAACTTATGACATAACAATGAAACTTCCAGAAAACAAAGTAATTTATAGTTTTGAAAAAGTAGGTGTTTAAAGAAAATGACTTCATTAAATGACGAGTTGCTTGTTAACTGTCTTTTTTTTTTTTTTTTTTTTTTTTTTACAAACCATAAACTTAAAAAGAAAATTCCTAAATTATATGCAGTTAAATATTTGTATGTAACTATTACTTTTACAAATATATTAAAAATATGGGGGTGCTGAATACTTTCAGCCAAGACTGTATTTCCAATGAAATGACATTCTTTCCTTGCATGTCTTAAGTATATCTATATGAAAATTAGAATAATTCTTGCAGAAAATGTTAAAATATAATGGAATTTGTCTTCAACAATGAAAATAGAGAAATCTTATTTTTAAAATATACTTTAAATTTATATGTTACTTTTATTATTTTAACTTTTAATATCTGTTAATAAAAATTATACAAGTTTTAGGAAATATTTTCATTGATGAAGATAAGTGATTTATATACTTTGGCTTTTCCGGTAAGAGTTATTCTAATTGTCATGATTACCTATTAACTTGCATAGCATAACAATTGCTATACTATGAAAGTTTCAATTCTGAAACTTACTGAAAAACAAAGCAGTTTAGTTTTTAAAAAAAACTCATTTTTTTAAAGCAAATTGTTTAATTAAAAGTCGAGTTGTTAGTTTGCTGTCATTTTAATTGTAATAACTTAACCATTAAAAACACAGGCAGCAGTTGTGAATTCTAAAATAATTGTGTCACTTGCGCTTCATTTACTCTCTTCCTAAACATCCTTCAATGTTGAAGTTCAAAATTTGTTCTACTTTTTCATTATTTTTATCAGTAAGTCTCCACTGATGTACAAAATACACCGCCATTGAATTTTTATAAACTATATTTTCTTTCTTAATTAAACATTTTTTTTATATAAATGCGATATCTATTACTTGAATACTATTACTAAACATCAGACACTACGACTAATATTCAGGCCCCTGCTGGCACTTAGGAATACGTGCCCTTGCACCCTCTGCCTGAACCACCCTTAATGATGGCACATGATTTAATATGAAAGTGCCAACATAACCCTCTGTCCACCGCCCTTTCAAGACATCCAGCATGGGCCTGCTAACACTTTGAAATAAGTTATGATAAAAATACGAAGGTGCTTAATAATTTTGGTAAAGACAACTGTAGATAAAAATACTAAATGTTTCATTCCAATAATATCAGTATATTATCCCCCCCCCCCCCCAAAACGAATATTTTGCAATGTTCTGCAACGAACCTTCAACTGATCACAAATGTTCTGTGGGAATAAAAAAATAAAACACAGAGATTTTCTTGTATTTTGTATATGTAGGAGTGCGATTTCATCTTGAATAGAAATGCTAAAGACATTTCGTAAAACGCTAACACACACAAAAACCAAAGAAATGACGAATTTCACAATTTTACTCCGATCGAATGACGAATTTCGCTTTTTTTCCCCCTCGTAATAGACGATTTTTGCAATATTTTTGAGATTTTTCTCTCTGGTAACTGGCGAATTTCACTTTTTTTCTCAGAACCAATCATCGAACTCCGCAATTTTTTTCCCACGACTAATTCGAGATATTTTCCAACACTTCACTGATGAATTTCGCATTTTTTTTATCCGCGACTGATTGGCGAATTTTAAATATTTTCTTTTCACTGACTGTCAAATTTGTTCAGCTCTTTCTTAGGACCAATGGGCAAAAATTGCATTTATTTTTTTATTCAAGCGACTAATATCCGAATGTCTCGATTTTTTTTTAAAATCCACAACTGATTGTTAACTTTTGCGATATTTTCTTTATTGATCGATAAATGTTGCGGATTTTCTTGTGACAGAATGAAAAAAATTGTGGGTTTTTACAAGACTGATTGACGAATTTTGTGATTTTTTTTCTGACAATCCACCGATTAATTTAGTTTTTTAACCTGCGACTGATAGGCGAATTTTGCATTATTTTCTTTTTATCAATTGGAAAATTTTGTCGCTTTATCTTGGAATTGATTGAAAAAAATCGAGGGATTTCCCAAAACTGATCAACTAATTTAGTGGGGTTTTTTTTCAGCTGTAACTGATAGCCAAATTTTGCAATATTTTCTTTCTGCCGATTGGAAAATTTTTCAGTTTTTTCTTGTGACCAATTGGAGAAAATTGCGTTTTTTTTTTTCGCTACTGATCGACGAATTTCCCATTTTTCTCGACGATTTACTGACAAATTTCATGGTTTTTACCCACAACCGATTGAGAAATTTTTGCGCTTTTTCTTGGCAAAAAACATGAAATTTCAATCAAAAATCCTTCGTTTGATAAACATATTTCACATTTTTTGACCCGCGACTGATAGGTGAATTTTACAATATCTTCTTTCTACAGGATGGCAAATTTTGTCACTTTTTTGCGACCGATTGGTAAAAGTTGCCGGGTTTTTTTATGACTGACCGGTGAATTTCAGATTTTTTTCCGATGATCCACTGACAAAATTCATGTTTTTTTTTAAAACTGCAGCAGCTGAAGAACTTCACGATTTTCCCCCATGATCGACTGACAAATTGTGTGAGCTTTTCCTGCGACCAATTAATGAATTTCACAATCTTTTTCAACGAACGATTGATGAAGTTTTTCTGGTGATTGACAGACAAATTTAGTGCTTTTTCAAATGAATGAATAGTGAATTGTGTTGAAAATGAGAATTTGAAATGTTCTGCAGAGAAGTTCATTGTTCTGCGATGTATGTCGCACTCTTAAGCATATTCTGCTTTGGGGACTGTTGCCATATTTATATTGGAATATTTTTATCAAAGCATCGACTAATTTTTTTAAATATTTCGAATGAAATATGTCTGCTGTAATTCACTAAAATCTCATAGCTAAATTAAAAAATCTACCATATTTACTCCTGCATAATGCACACATTTTTACAAAAATTTCAGGTCTAAAATCCAGTATACACATACATGATACACTGAATATTTCTAATTGTATACATCAAACCATACACATTTTCACAAAGTATATATACATATTGCAGAAACTTTATTTTATGATATTTTAATAAGAGAGCAAAATATATATGAGCACATACAAAAGTAATTTAGATTTGAGAAAAGATTGTAAATCATGATTTCTACAGATTTTTTTTTTTTAAGTTAAAATAACATGGTACACATTATACACAAGTAAATATGGTATTTAAAATCAGTTTGATAATTTTATCTTGTGAGAAATTTCTAAATCCTCCAGTATTTTGCAACAAGAGGCTAATAGTTTTGTTATTTCTCCCATATTATTTAAATTTAACAAATCTTTCTTGCAGAGGATAAAGACTTTTGGTAGATAAATTTTTCTTGGGAAAAAAAGAAATCTTTGTGATAAATGTCACACATACATTACACATCATGCATAAAATCTTTAATTTTTCATACCAATATTTTAGAATATTTTTTTCTTTATTTTATCATATAATTTCTTCAATTAAATTAGGCAAAGGATTCCATTTGTAAATATTAGTAATCAGATTCAAAATTATGTGTGGGACGCTCGTCGCAAAGTTGTTAACACAAATTAATAAATTTCTTATTCTGTTTATTTTGATAAAATTATTAGACAAATGTTTTAAAATCTATTTTGCATATTGAACTAATTTTAATTTTTTTTTATCAGTACAAAAATGTTACTCCAATTAACTCACTGTATGAAAGAACCACTCAGAATTATTTTTTAGTCAATGTCTGCCTACATCAAAAACTTATTTCAATTATGTGAGCTTCAGATACAAAGGGAAATTTACAAATTGATTGCTACCTCAATTTTGCATTTTTAGAAAAACAAGAAAAATTTTCAGTTTTAAATATTGCAACATGATTAAGATTAATACTAAAAATTATTGCATGCTTTCTTATTATCATATCATTTTTTAAACATGTCAGCTCTACTACTCAATAAAAGTTTTAATAAAAATGTAAGTCTTTTTTTTTTCTTATCAGCAATATTAGTAACTAGGTGACAGTACTAGGTGGTACAGAATATAACTATAACAGAAAAAGGAAAAAAAAAAGAAGTGACTTTATTTTATTTGAAAATAAAAATCTTTGGAACAGGACAAAATTCTTATTATTCTACTCCATTATCACTGCAATAGTAAGAGCTGATTTCTTCGAGCAGCACCTATAATAAAATAATAACACTGTTTTACTACATAACATTTTACGAATCACACAAAATGACATTTTGTTATATGAAAACTGAATTAATCTTCAATGAAGCAATTGTAAGCCCCCCCCCTCCTCCTTAATTTTTTGCATGTGATTTCTAGTGATGGGCATAATGAATGATTTTGATATTTGAATGAATCATTCAGGCATGCACAAAAGCATAGTTGTCAAGGCTCTTAAAATTCTTTTTGTTTTACAAAAGTTCTGGTTTTAATTGATCAAAAATAGCAAGAAAGTAAACAGCAATGCTTTTGTGTATGCCGGGATGATTCATTTCAATAACAATCATTCATTATGTCCTTCGCTATTGTTATTCTTAATTTTTAGGGTTACATACTTAAAAAATAAAAACAGAACCATTGTATATTGAAATACAAACAAGATAACAAACAAATATTGAAATGCAAACAAGAAATTTCAAACTAACACTCCCATAGGATTAACATTAGCCCATGTGACTAGCACAGACTCTTGACTATGGAAGATTTGGAATCAAATGATTTTTCCATTATCCCGTCGACCACTTTTCAAGAAAAATTAATTATCACCAAACAGTAATGCCAAATAAACAAATGGAAGAATGTTGCCATTGGAATATCAAAATAAATACAATAAAAAAACCTGGAAAAGCCCCACTCACCTAAGTGTCAACTATCAGTAAATTTAAACACAAAAAAATTACAATATAAATGAAAATAGAACAAAAAAATCTTGGATATTCATTTATTTACATTATTTTTCTCAATTATCCTTCTCGGCTGGTGAATATAACGTCAGTTGAAATTGATGTATTGCACTTAACTATGCAACATAACATTTTTTCAATGCATTTTCTCTTTTAATATCATGGTGCAGCAGTTTAAGGACACAATTATTATTTTAAATAATGAAATAACTACTAAATCAGTTCATTTTAAAGATTATATTTAATTAAACAATAACAAAACATCACCATCAAAAATGAAAAATTCTTACATATACTGCTTTTTACTTTTAAAATTGTTGTGGATTAAAACTTAATAATTTATATTATTAATAAATGAAATTAGCATATACAATACTTGAGAGCATCCATATTTAGTTAGTAATCAGTATTCTAATGTCTTATAAAAATATATTTCAATATGTTTTTTTTTTACTAAACAATTATAAAACTCATGCCAGATAAGTCCATATGATGAGATTAAATTATTGAATGATCAACGTTGAAAGAGGAATTAGGATGAATATATAATATTTGAGGAGATTTTAGTAGATGTAAGTGTATAAAAAAAAGAGAGAACAGTTAAAAAAATAAATAAATAAAACTTGTTGAAATGAAAAGCAAATGTTATTCATATTACTGTTTTTAACAGTGGAAAATGGTAATTTTATTAAATTGTTGTATGTATGATTTTAAAGATATGAGAAATATTAAAACTTGCCTATCAATAGCCCCAGTAACTAATTTGTGTGTGTATCAATCTACAGCAAAACGAAATATATCTATGACGCAACAATGTCTACTATCACAAGAAATAATAGTAACCATTAAATAAGCAAAATTTTCAATTACAAAGAAAATACAGTAAGAAGATAACAGTAATCCAATGACAAAGTAAATTTTCGCTTTTTTTTTTTTTTTTTTTTTTTTTTTTTTTTTTTTTAAGTACAGTATTTTTTAAGCTATTAGATTAATCTTCAAAAATCTGCAATGCCCACTGTCATGTTGCATTATTTCTACTAGTGGGTTAATAGCCTTTAAAATTAGTTGAGTAATAAAATATGTAATTAAACAACTGTTGTCCTATTTAATTATTTAAAGAAGTAAAACTGAAAAAAAAGTGTAAATTAAATTAATCATAATAAAAAAAAGCTTTTATTTTAAAAATATAGCAATAGTTAAGCACTAAGTATGCCTTGTTAAAATTTAGGTAACATATTTACAATTCTGACTCAAATCACCAGTCTGCTATGTGTTATTCCAATATTAATGTCTTCATTATTGAGAAATTAAGTTATTTATTAAATCCTAACTCAATAAAATGTCTTTTAAATTAGTTAAAAAATACTTAAAAATCTACAGTTTATAAATAAATTGCTTCAACGTATAAAAGCCAATTTTGACCAAAAAAGGCCAATTTTGGCCAAAAAACCAATAAAACCAATAAAAGCCGCTGGCCTGGCTTTTATTAATTTTAGCCGGCTTTTTTGCAACCCTGCTTATCAAGTTATAAGTGCTTCTGGTCATGTGGCGACACTTTTTCACACTTTACTGCCAACCACCTTGGTAATTTGGTTGAAAATGCCGACTTTGACAATCTTTTGTAAAAGATCTGCCTTTACTAAAAAATTGAAATCGTGTTTAGATTACATAGTTTCTGAATAAAAACACCTACCAATTTCATGCATTTGTAAGCAAAAATGAATTAAAAAATGTGTCATAAAGTAGCCTGTTTGGATTTGAGAACAGCCTTAATGGTGCCAAGTTGCACTTATTAAAATACATCAATTGGTTGCAAACCAAATTACAGAACTTTCCACTACATCACACATACATATGAATACATCGATGATACATAATTAATACATACATGATTTCACAAATAAATGAGTGAAACGCTTAGCAAAATGCTGGCATGCAGTTAATACGAAAGTACAGAAACAAAAATACATGCAAAATATAGAAATCTCATGCTTATACATGTTTTGAAGATACGACATGATGAACTTTAAATGTTTGTTTTCTATGTTTAAAAATTTACAAAATCCTTTAAAGTTAATAATCTTAACTTTAGCAGCTTCTCCTGCTACACCATAGTTACGGATTAAGAAATACATAAAAAAACAAGTCAGTTTTATCTTTATTTTTTAAAACTCAGAAATTCATGTATATAACTTATTTTTTTCTGTTTTTTCTCTTGGTTCTCAAATGATCTGCTCAACAACACGAAACTTTCTGACTCATTTTTAAACACAAAAGCATAAAATTGGCAGATCTGATCATGGAAGGGATTTGGAATCTAAATGAGTTTTCCATTTTTTTTTATCAATAAATCACTTATCGAGTTATAAGTGATTTGTGTCATGTGATGACATGTTTCTGACCTTTTTTGTGCTGCAGCATTGGAAATTTGAAAAATGGAAAACGTCTTTCAATTACAAAATTTCTGAATAAGAATACCTGTAAATTTCATGCGTTTCTGAACAAAAAAAGAATTAAAAAAAATAAGTCATAAAGTGAGCCGTTTGGATTTGGACCTTAAGAGAAAAAAAATATTTTTGATGTGTTACATTATACATTACATATTATGTTAAAAAAAATTAGGTCTTGTACTGTTATTTTCCAAAGTATAAACTTCTAAGATTTATAAATTATACATTAGTAAATAAATTGCCATTTATATCTCTCTTCCCACTCTGCTCCAAAAAATTTGAGTAAAAACATAAGATCTGATATTTAAAATTAATCTAGAATCTCATAATGCAATCTAGTGTAAATTTTGCAATCTCACAACAAACTAATTATTCTATAAAACAAGGCATTTTTTAATAAAAAATATACTAACCAAATATTCATGCAAGTCTTCCTGTCTTCAAATGTTTGTGATGGTGTGTTTCAACTGGGAGTCTAAAAAGATTCAAAGAAAGTTTCATTAGTATTCAGCAACATCTATTATAGTTAAAATGTGACTGTTTATATTTCACACCAACTTTTCTCAAAATGATTAATTATGGGTTTTTCTTTTTCTTTTTTTTTTTGGAACAATTATTCACAAAGATCCAAGGATGTCAAACTCAAGAAATCTCAAATTTTAAATCAGTTTGAGTTATTAAATTTTAACCAATAAGAAATTTCTTTAAAAAAAAAATTATGCATGCTAAACATCTTGAATCAGCCATACTCATCCTTTTATTACCGCGGGCCGCAACACATACTTGTATAGTAATGTAAATATATAGATTTCTATAGCAAATGCCCCCCGTTTTTTCCCATCTCAAAAAACGCCCAACACGCCTAAAGAAGTATTCACTTCAAAAATATAATTTAAGTAACATTTATTACAAGGACAAAGCCATTTTATAACATTAAAATAAAATACAGCAGCAAAAACAGAAAAAGAAAATCCATCCAGAAGATTAAACAATCCTTTTTTCATCAGGGGTGGGACTCTCATAACTTATTTCTATCCTTCCTCTGAGATTAAATCCTAGAAGGAGCAACAGTTTGGTTTATTTACGTTTATTTTTATTGCGAGAATGAAATCGAAGTTGCCAAGAAAGCGATCACCGCCAAAACAGACAGTTTCTAAAGCACCAAATCTGAGCTGATCCTGGGACTGGCTTTTCAACAATATAACAAAGGAATGTACTCTCTAGTAGATTCTTTCTCTGAGGTCTCGGATCGCACATAAAAGGTCGCCAGGCCACATGCCCGCTTGTTGAGTATGGCTGTCTTGAATAGTTTAGTTTTAATACCTTCTGAGTCCCTTCAGTACTGTTTTGATTTTTTTGTCTCTTCCTTTCACTCTGATTTTTCAGATTTGTGAGACCTGACGTATGCCGAAATTACAAATTTATTCTTTTATTTAACTTTTTGAGTCAAAAACCTCAAATGCTACATTGATATGTAAAATTTTATATTAAATATCACACATATTACATGAAACAGTACAACATTACATGCAATGTTTAAAAAGTCTTTTACTGTATATCAATAATTAATATTTAGTAAAATATTACTGATACGTGCAAATTTTAACTTAATTTTGCGATATTTACCAGCATCCTATTGGCGAATTGAGCAGTTTTTTCCTGGCAACAAATTGACGAATTTCACGTTTACTTCCTGTAACCAACTGACAAATTTCGTGATTATTTTCCTCCTACCAATTGACAAATTTTGCTTTTTTTTTGGGCTACCGATAAACGAATTTCTCAAATTTTTTCTGCACCTTACAAATGAAACCGGCATGTTTCTTTTTTTTTTCTTTTTCACACACAAAATATTGAAGAATTTCACGTTTATTTCTTGTAACCAACTGATGAATTTCGAAAATGCTTTCCTGCGATTGATTGAAGAAATTTGTGATATTTTCCTGCTACCAATTGACAAATTTTGCATTTTTTTGGCGACCGATAAGCGAATTTCTCAAAATTTTTCCCACACCTTACAGGTGAAACTCACATGTTTTTTTTTTTTTTTTTTTTTTTTTTTTTTTTTTACACGTGACTATTGATGAATTTCACGTTTATTTCCTGTAACTGTAACCAACTGACAAATTTCGCGATTGTTTTCCTGCAATCCATTGAAGAAATTTGTGATATTTTCCTGCTACCAATTGACAAATTTTGCTTTCTTTTGGCGACCGATAAACGAATTTCTCATTTTTTTTCTGCACCTTACAGGTGAAACTCACATGTTTCTTTTTTTTTTTTTTTTTTTTTTAACACTTGACATATTGACGAATTTCACGTTTATTTACTGTAACCAACTGACGAATTTCATGATTCCTTTCCTGCAATCGATTGAAGAAATTTGTGATCTTTTTCTGCTACTAATTGACAAATTTTGCCTTTTCTTGGTGACAGATAAGCGAATTTCCCAATTTTTTTTCACGCACCTTACAGGTGAAACTTGCATGTTTCTTTTCTTTTTTTTTACATGCGATTGTGGTCAAATTTCATGATTGTTTTCATGACTCATCGGCAAATTTTGCTATTTACCTGCAATAGCTTAACAAAATTTATAATTTTCCCCCAACGAGTACAAATATTGGGAAATTTTTGTGCGATATTTTCCCGCAACCTTTTGGTGAAATTCGCGACAGTAAATTTTTGCAAACCCAAAATAATCAGGGCACTTTTCCAGCTATATAAAAATGGGCAGAGCGCATTTACAACTATAAAAAAAAAAAACAGGCAGGGCGCTGCACCCTCTTGAAAACGTCTTGGGAAAACACTACAAGGGTCGATCCAGACAAAATTTGGAGCCTATTTAGGGCCCGTCCCCTTCACAAAATTCCTTTTAACAAAATTTCCCCCTTTCATAAAAACTTACTATTTAGGGGAGACTGGTACACAGTGGACTACTTTTTCAGTTAAATTTTTTTTCTCTTTAACGGACAAACCGGGTGCATCCCTGCATGAAAATATTTTTGAATATTCCTTATACCTTTATACATTCATCATAATTTTCTCATAACATAGTTTTCAATATAAAAATTTTTATATGCACCCGTAAATTGGACCAGTGTGCCCCAGAAATGGGGCACACTTGTCCACCCACCGGGACACAGTGGACCGCTGTTAGGCATTATCTGAAATGCAATATAAATCTATTTTTCATTAATCTAATTCTTTTTTATTTCCCCTTTATCTGCAAAATACATAGTAATATAAATTTACAAGTAACATTTTGAAAAAAAAAAAAAAAAATATTATTATATTTTGAAAATAACAACAGATTAATACAGGAACAATTGCAATTTAGTTGAAGTTATTACTTAAGTACAAAAAAATCAGCGCACATTAAAATTTGCAAATGAAATTCCAAAATACTTATGAGTAAGATTGAGCCTGGAATTTTCCTGAAATACTTTCGGGTCTGGGAGCAATATTATGAAATCATTGACATCAACAATAGATTCATCTACAGTTTTGGGAAAAATAAACTGATTTCCATTCAATTTGCATCTCATGAATCTTACTTGAATAGAATCATCACCAATTAAGACTACAGTTATATTTATCACAGGCAGTAAATACAAAACAAAATATTTCTTACTATGTTAAATAAATTGTTATTTTTCTTTGTTTACTTTATTTTACAGTTAAATAACTTCTTTTAAACAATATTTCTTTATAGAAAATAAGCAATTATTAAATATTTTGAACACTCTGCATTACATGAGCAGAGTGGATTGTGGACCACTGTGCCCCATGTTGAAATTCAATAAATAATCATATTAATATTGTTTATAGCTTTCTTTTAAACATATTAACTTTAAAGTTAAATAAAAACAAGTATCTTAGCTTTGCAAAACAGTTGCTTTATAGGATTTATCTACAACCTTTAATTACTAAAAAAATTAAAATATAATGTTGAAAAATTTTACTTTTAGAAGATCAAAACAACCAATTAGGATAAAATAGTTCAATTTGAGCTAAACATATTTTCTGAACGTTATAAATAATCAGTACAGTGCTGTTGTCTATTAAGATAGAAGCAGAGTTTACCACAGACAGTTTCAGAAGGGTGCTGCACCCTGCCTGCCCTTTGGTTTACAAAATAGCACCCTTCTTGCCCCTTATAAAAAGAATTAGCACCCTTCTTGCCCCTCAGTAAAAAAAAGTTTCCTTTTTGCATTAACAAAATTTGCTTTGATAGTAAAAACTGACTCAGTGTTGTCTTAAAAAGAGTGTTTTGACTTTTAAATATCAAAAGTGGATTTAAAAACCAAAAGAAAACCTCTAACAATTAAAAAAAGTGCCCTTAAGAATCTGAAAAATGCCCTCAAGAATCCAAAAAGTGCCCTTAAGAATAAAAAAGTGCCTTTTTCTCACCAGCAGCACCCTGCCCTTTTTTATACCTGGGGAAACTCTGATAGAAGAGAAGCTTAAAAATTTTTTTAAATAAACAAAATATTAGGGGGTTGGTCCACTATGCCCATAGGTCCAGTGTGTACCAGTCTCCCCTATTATTTATTATTCTTTGACTTTTAAAATGTGTAATTTGCAAACAAACAAGTTCACCAGAGAGGAAAACTTCAGCAAAAGTATTTTAAAAAGTTTGTTAATAAAGGCTTGGATCGAATTTGAGTAGCTGGATTTCGACTTTCATTACAAAATGTTATTTTTCACAAAAATATAATAAAATTTTACAAAAATAACCTTTACTTTTCACAAAATGGGCCCCGCAAAAAAAAAAAAAAAAAAAAAAAAAAAAAAAACCTGCATTGACCCCTGCACTATAACAGTTAATTTTCTTGTTACTTTAAAAAAATAAGCAAATAAATAATGTAAAAGTTATTTAAATATGATTCTATTTCTTAATTTTTCTGAATATTTTTATTTATTGACAGTTAAAAATAAAAGTTATCTAGTGTTTTAAAAATATTTTAGAAAGCATTTTCTTTAGATATTGAGCAGTATGACCAAATACTACATACTGAATATTCAGTGCATCCCTAATGGTTAATACACAAGTACCAAAAGATTAGTATCAAAGTGATTTGAAAAAATATACTCAAGCATAAATATTATATAATACACAATTAATATATATATATATCTTTTACTGGGTATGTAAAAAAAAAAAAAAATTTGTCCGAACACAAGTTAAACAATGACAACAAATGAAGAAAAAAATGTAAAATTTAATACATATAGGATCAGAATTTTAATTGTTATACAATGTTCACTCTAGAAAGTAAAGGGCAGGTTGTTAGAAAATAATAACAGCACAAATGAAGCAGAAAACAGTCATTGTTCAGTGAAAATGGGCATTACTTCAAGAAAAAAAAATTATTGTGTTGAGTAACAATAAAAAAAAAAAAAAGGAATAGACGAGATACTGTCACGCACTGAAGTTTGGTGACTTTTTGATTGGCCAAGTCCATGCCAAACCAATAATTTAAATACAAGCATAGTAACCAACTTAGGGGATTTTTTCCTTTAAAAAGGAAAAAATCCCCTAAGTTTGACAACTTATTTTCCTTTTTATAACTGATTAAAGAAATAAACTGTGTGAGTGTAAGACATCATAGCCAAAAACAGTACAACATTTATTTAATAATCTCCTGTTTTTATTAAAGAAAGAAGGAAGGTCTATGATTTTTTGCAAGCTTTTGGATACATTAATTTAGAAATACTCTGGTATTGGGGAAGATTTTAACAAGAGACCTCTGGATATAATTAAGGATGCATTTCGATATTTTAAAAAGGGTACGGTGCATTTTGCTAATTTTAGAGCAGGCAGGATGCTGCGCCCTTAAATATTGGTCTAGAAGGGACACTAAATTATAAATAAATACAGGGGAAAAAAAGTAATTTTTTAAACAATTACATTATTTATAGTATTAGTTTTAGTCTTAGCAAAATTTTATATATAGTTATTTTAGTGTAATTCTAAATTGTATGATAAATAATACACGAAACTGTTAACCCCTTTAAGGGCAAAGTATTTCAGTTGCAAACATGTTCAAAACTTTTTTTTTTTACCCTTTGAAATCTGAATTTGTCAAATAAATTCATTTAAAAATAAATAATAGCTATTTTTTCCGTTCATGTACATCGTAAAATCTAAATATTATTCGAAAGTTCTGATAAATATTATGGTTTAGTGCATAAATAATCTAACACTGGCGTTCAAAGGATTCAGTGGGGTCAGGATTCATAATGATGATAAACAAAACAATATGTAGTTCATTAACACTCAATTACTACTAAAAACAATTACATTATTGCTTTCGTTGTACCTGTGAGATTATATTTCTGCATTTATACAATTTATACAGCGACATTTCGGATGTATTTTTCCTTTTAAACACAATATATATATGACTGATGAAACTTATCTTAACATTAAGCCTAAATCTTGTATATATGTAAGATACAAGAATTTAGTAATTAAGTGTTATATAAACTACACAGGAAAGTAAATAAAGAAATGAATAACTTACCTTTTACAAAAGTTGTCAGTATAATTACATCCAAGATTGCCGCTGTATACAAAATAACAAAATAAACAACAGCCCCAGCCGCGGCGAGAGTGTCTTCAAACGACCTTTGACTTTCCGTTCCCGCATGCGCGCAGTTGCATTGAAGTAGGAGTACTTTTTCCATAAGATGAGCATAATACGTGTTATTCGCAAATCCATTGGATGAATCGAAAAGTATTTCCATTGGAGGTTGAAAAAAGCATTTCCTTTAGACGTCGAAAAAGTGATAGATATAATACGTCTATTGCAGGTCATAGACGTCTAATAGAAATCTAAATGAGAAATGGCTTATAGACATCTATTTGTTTAATGCTATGCATATCTAAAAGATGTCATGGACGTTATAGATGTATTTAGACTATAAATCGACATCTTATAGATAGAGTGTGCTGTCTGGGTAGTTGCATTGTATTTAGGAGTTAACGTGTTATATCACATTTTCATCATGTAAAATGCTATAGTTATATCTCGAATGAATGAAATTAGTGCTACAGTTCGCAGCCATCTCCAACAAATAAGAGTAAATTATGTCAGCCAGGATATCGTTGGGGTAGCTCAGCAGGAAAAGCATTGGTACGACAAGCCAAGGTATCCTGGTTGGAGTCCTGGCCCCGCCATTTTACGCTCTGTTGGAATAAATGTCAACTATGATACTCCAATCATTAAATAGGATTTACCTAATTGAAAAAACTTTCCTCTCTTCATTATGACCTATTTACTTGGTATACAGGTGTTTCCGTGTTATATCAAACTTTCATCATGTAAAATGCTATAGTAATAGCTCGGATGAATGAAATTAGCTTTGCAGTTTGCAGCAATGTCCAACAAATATCGGTGGGGTAGCTCAGTAGGAAGAGCATTGGCACGGCAAGCCAAGTTACCCAGATTCGAGTCCCGATCCCAGCATTTTTCGCTATGTCAGAATAAATCTCAACTATGATACTCCAACCATATTCTTGTTGTCATTTTCCAGAATGTATATATTTTTTTTACAGTGTGCCATATGATATAGTGACGCATAAAGCTTGAAGCGTGCAAATTTTATTCATCAGGATAGCATACATCAATCATGTTTTTTTCACATTGTATAGGTAAATTTATTCGGCAAATCTTCTCAAAATCTATAATATGTAAAATGGAGTAATACCAAATTATATTTATGATTAGAGCCAAAATTGTTTTAAGTACGGCTTTTTACTTACGTTTCAACATATCATGTACTCCTTTACGATGAAATTGTACTTTAAAAAAAACTCCAGTTTCTCATTTCAAAGAAACTTTTGAAAAATCCATGCATACTATTAGGCAGTTGAAACGGAATACATCGGAAAATAATTTCCAGAAATGGCATAAAGATATTGAAAGTTTAAAAAAATGCTAAATCAAGAAACATGCATTATCTAAAAGTTGAATTAATATACGAGTCAATATATTTTCTCTAAATTTTTCGATATAATAAATTTTATTAGAGAAATTGAATGTGAAGATCAGAACTTTTTTCCCCTATCAAAATTGCTACACATCTTAAAGTAAAAAGTAAGATAAAATAGGTAAATTAAAAAAAAACAGCGTACGTCTATAAAATTTAATATTGCAGATCGTTCAAATTTTAAATAAGATACTAGTAAATATATTTTTTTCAATCATTTTATTAAAAAAATGAATTAACTTACATAAATTAGATGAAGTATTTACTAAATAATATTTTTTTCATAATATTTTATAAATGGTTTTAAAATTGTTTATAGATCAAAAATAATAATTGTATTTCAAAACTTTTTTCTTGATGAAATTTTTAAAGTGAATTTTAATCCGTCCTGAACTATATATCTCAGATATGTTGTACAAATATATATAACCAACTGTCAACTTCAGTATTCTGAAATACGTACAAGGAAAGAAAAATACAGATCTGCGCACCCTAATCTAAAAATCCTTAATGTCTCTCCAAAGTGTCATTTAACTACATCCTTATCGATGTTTTCCTTAAAAATTCCCAATGTTTCCCTTGTTGCTCCATGCTTATAATTTTGCCCGAACATCAGGAAAGAGAGATGTTTAAAGATATAACTCTAGTGCATGATTTCACAATGACGGCTGTTTCTATTTCTATACGTTCACTAAATTATATATATATGCAGACAGATAAACATATATTTGTTTAATGTAAAAGAAAACGGCTCTCATAAGTATAAATTTCTGTTATTTTTATGTTATAAATTTTTGTTATTTTTATGTATTTAAAAAGATTCCGAAAATGCATTTCTTTTGCATTTCTAAGACGAGGAAAGCATATAAAAATTATTGAGTGATACCGAACAGTAATTATACAGGGTAAAAATATCTTTTTAAACCTGTGCATTCATGACGCACAAAATAATGATACAGGTGATTGAAAATAGACAAAAATAAAAACCAACACAAACAAGGATACAAAAAAAATTCATAACTATATCTATGGTGTTATATGAAGAGAGAACGCCTGACTGAATAACTTATCAACGCCCAGCTGAAACAACTAAAGTGAGGATCAATAAATTTGGACAGTAGAGTGTTGTTATGATCTAGGCAAGCAACAAGAAATGATTTTTGAAAAATCACCTCCCGAAAGGGGTTAAAGGGGGATCGAAAATTTTAGGTCATTTCAACATATCTCAACAGCAGTTTTAGGTAAGAGCGCAAAATTCAGAAAAACAAATCTACTAAAAAAATGGTTAAACACTTATTTCAGTGATTTTAGAAATTCACCCCCTTAAAGGGGGTTAAATTGGGGTCGAAAGTTTTTCGCTTTATCGAAATAGCAGTTTTAGTTAAAAAAAAAGAATGAATCTTGCACCAATAAAGTTTCAAAAATAAAGGGTCGAGAGTTTTTCGCTTTATCGCAATAGCAGTTTTAGGTAAAAAAAAGAATGAATCTTTCACCAATAAAGTTTCAAAAATAAAGGGTCGAGAAATTTTCGCTTTATCACAATAGCAGTTTTAGGTAAAAAAAAATAATCTTGCACCAATAAAGTTTCAAAAATAAAGTCGCAAGAATACTTACAACAGTGAAATTATAACAATAAATTGCAACAATGAAATACATAAAATACAGCTAAACCAATCTACTAAAAATAGTTAAAAACGTATTTCAGCTGCTTTAGCAATTTTCTTGCCAACATCGGCAATGAACCCGATTATGGAAGATTATATGAATTAGACAACTGTTGGTGATTTTTTATTAGATATTTTGCGTAAGATATTTTTCAAAGGAGGTCGACACATTATCCATCGTGCGTAGTCTGGACGGGCCGCTAGAACAGAATTAAAACGAACTTTTTAAACTTTTGTATATCGTGATAAAATTCTAAATGGTAGTTCTGTAAACCTTTGAATGATTAATCCACTGAAAAATGAAACACGTGAAACGCAACAAACTGTTACTATTAAAGAACAAGATTCAAACTAATACGACGTTTCTTTTTAAAAATAAGATAAAAGAGTTGTTTTAAATATAATTGATAATTTCATAACCATATTTTGCATATCAGTTGGTGTTTAATTCCAAAATAACAATCTATAAATATTCACTGAAAAAAGTTTAAGGCCATTGTTCTCTAAACTAATAATGTCTTTGGAGTTAATAATTTGGCAACTTGGAATGAAAGTATGTTCATATAAATCCTTGAAAAAAAAATCAATGATTGTGTGATTTGATCTATTATTTAAAAAGTGTACCACACTAGAAAAAAACTATTAAATACGTGATTACACTGATTTTCTACAAATTACTACAATGTATATGTAAAGATGTATATTTAACATAATCAGGATTGGCTATGTGCTCTCTTTTCCCGACTAAGTTCAATCCATTTAATTTATATCAAAACTTACAGTTACTTATGGAACAAAGTGAATTAAAATTATCTCACACGAATATTTACGGCGATGTAATGGAAAGATAATGACTAAAAAATTGATGAAACCAAAAGCCATTGGCATAATATGTGACTTTACATGAAAAACAACGTTTTTAAATCAGTCGAGCATAACTTGTTAATTTCAGTTCACCTGTTCTAAAATTAATCTGGGGGGGGGGGGGGAAACTTGGCTACTCTATTATGCAAAAATAAATAAATAAATAAATAAAATACATATATTTTTATTAGTCATATCACTCTCGTCTGGGTGTTAAATATTATTAAATAATGTGTATCTGCTAACATAAAAATCAACACAGATTTGATATATTTTTTTCATTAAATCTGAAGCATCATTATTATTACTTTCTTCTATCTTTACATGGATGACCACCTCAGGAAACCCGGCTTAAGCCTTAGAGTTTGTGTGCAATCCTGAGGGGCTGACACGCCTCTATCACCAGCGAGACCACAGTTACAGAATTTTACAATATAATATTACAATATTACAATACGATATAGATACAATAGAATATACAATAAATACAATAGAATATACAATAGAATATTTTTCTTCTACTCAGAAGTTTTACTTTTACATGTGATTTTTTTGTAGTGAAAGTAATTGAATTTTGTCTGATAATAATGTTTTAAAACTTTCATACATACGATTATTATTATTATTTCAATGTATACGGAATATACAATTTCCAGATAAGATATTTACAAATACGGTGCAAGCACCATGCCTAGAATTATTATTGGTTAAATATGATGGGTTATTATTGGCTAGCATGTTTTATACAAATACTTTACTACAATTGATGTATATGGAGAAATATGATGCACACATACAGTTATTATAATTAATTCGATTATACAATTATACGTTTAGACCATTTCCAGAATATGACTATATACAAGTACTGTGCAGACTTCATATTTAGGATTTTTGGTTACATGCGATGCAGATTCTTGGTTAAATACTTCTAATACAATTAATAATATACTAATATGAATATACAGATGCAAATACACTGAAAATTTACAAGTAATATGCAAATACTAATAATATACAGATAGTGTGGTATTAACTCTCATTACAACAGTTATTATATTCAATATTATTTATATACATATGTACAGAGAAAACAGGGCCCCTGCTAGATGAAGAAAGTATTGGATTCATGAAATTTCTCGAGTCCCGGATTTCGATGGATTTATACGCTTTAAATAGTCCTGAAAATGATTTGACTGTTTTTAGGAAATGTCTGTATCTGCCTGTGTGTCTGTATATGAAACAAGAACGAAAAATCATGCGTCAAGCATAGATTATGTAACACTTTCCAACGCTTCCAAAATAATTTTACGAATCATACTCTTTAATAAGCTAAAAGATAACATCTAAGTAATCCGAATACTTTTATTCAGCCCTGTATAGGATCTATAGATTTGTATATATACTACATAGGATGCTAAATTTTAGTTCAGTTAGGAAACACGTAGCACAGTTTAAAATTCTCCGTCTGGAGTTAAATAATACGGAAATGTGTTCCCGAACTTTTGTGCTTCCCTGTATAGGATCTACAGAATTTATACACACCACGTAATATACAAAACGCGATTTAAAATTAAAATCGCGTTCAGTAACTTAAAACGCACTTCCAGGAATTATTGTTAACATACAGTAGAGAATTCTTTTGTGTGTCCCTGTAAATGAACGATGACTGCTATACACACAATATTCTGTAGTAAGTCTCTTGTAATGAACCTTATATAAATTTCAATGCGTTTAAAATAGGGAAACATTATTTAAATAAACCGCAGACGATTTTTCTCCATAGACGTAATGTAACGGAATTCTTTTGACTGTCCCTGTAAAGTAAGTATAAGTGCTATGCACACCCTATTCCATATTAAGCTTCTTCTAATGCACCTTAGTGATATATATAAATTTCAGTGCGTTTAAAATAGTGAAACATTATTTAAATAAACCGCAAATGATTTTTCCCCATAGACCGCAATGTAACGGAATTCTTTTGAGTGTCCCTGTAAAAAAACTATAAGTGCTACACACTTCCATTGAAATAGGGAACATGCTATAGATAACGATTATAACATATAAAAATTGCAGGGCAATCCGAGCATATTTACGGGAGTTAGAGCACGGACAGACGGCAGACGGCAGACGGCCAGACGGCAGACGGCCAGACAAACCGAAGTCATAAACACTTTTCAACTAGGTTGGAAAGTGTTAAAAAGTTTGTTGGACGTCTATCTGAAGAACCAATGCACAGAATTTAATAAAACTTTAGAATTCTGTTAGATCTTGATATATATTGGTTCTGATTAGGTTTTGGTACATACCATCCAACGGGTTGTGCTTCTATGCTGCGTTTTTCACGATTTTCATGATAGCTATATCTGAAGAACTAATGTCTGAATTTTCATCAAGCTTCAGATTCAGTTGGACGTTGACATAAGTTGTTGCTGATTAGGTTTTGGTGTAACTAGCCAGTTGGCGCTGCAGTGCTGCATATTTCAGGATTTACACGATTTTAGAGATAGTCTTATCTGAAAAATTAATGCATGGAATGTCATCAAACTTCATATTCTGTTAAACTTTTATATAAGATGTGTTTATTAGGTTTTCGTAACTTGTCATATTCTATATTAGCAACCATTGTCAGTGTGAATACGGCCCGAAAGCAAGCCTTATTTTTTCTCCCCTCTCCTTATTTTACAACGAACCCAGATCCTTATTTTACCCAGAAACCCATAATTAACAACAATCCAGAACAGGCCAACACATTAACTTAGTGACTCTCACCAAATAGTGTTGCAGCCAATGACACCCAAGGAGGTGGATCTCCGCTATGAGCAGAGTAGGCGAATTTCGCCCCGTGGCCAGGTACACAAACTCGTTAAGCTGGGCATAATGCCCGGCTGGTAGGGGCCTGGTCTGTGGTTTAATAATAACAATAATAACAGGTGACGCTGCTATGCTGTAATTTTTAATTCTAAATTGCATAATTAAAAAATACGCTTTTTGAAATATTTATAAATAATAATATGTATGAGATAGAAGAAAGTTTTCGGATTGGTGCATCTGACTAATTTAAATTTGACTAAGGGGAAGATTTTTAATGTAACTAAAGTAGCAGTATTAGAAATATATTAGAATATAGACTCCAAGCTCATAATTAAAAATTGAAGTGCACTTTCCCCTTTCCGTAGAAAGACAGAAGGTTTATGTTGTGGATAACCGCATTCGGAATTCACGTAAAATCCAAACTTTCTGCTTGAATAAATGACACAGATTGCAGTTTAATAGGTTTGTAGAGACAGAAGTATGAAGTAGAGACTGGCTGATTTTTCTAAACTTTTCACGAATTCTATAAATCTTCTTGAGACCTGAACTTAAAATAACATTACAAATGCATTACAAATTCGTTGTTTTTGCACAAACAAAATGACGCCATAGTAGACAGGAAGAGCCCTTTTTTATGAAATTGATTCTTATCTGACTGATAATTTAGGTTCCCAAATATGGATCTAAAATTACAAGACCCTTTTAAAATATCCCTTTAATTATCAATAGACTAAATTCAATGACTTTAAATGAAAGTAAATGATTTTAAACAAGTAAATGATTTACAAATTCTCAAAATTTGTTATTGTAAAGGATTTAAATTATAAAATTATAAAATTTCTTACTTTCCTTGCCACATTTTCGTGAAGGCATTTTGCAAACTCAGATGAAAATAACATTAATTTAAGAGGAAATAAGCATCAGTGCTGTCCTTTATTGGTTTTGTTCCTAAGCAAGAAACATTCAACAATAAAGAAATAAAGTAAAAATGTCAAAAAATCAAATTTATGAGGAAAATAATAGAAGTTCAAATTTGTGTACCTCAGGTTTGAATAGGTAAATTTACATGGTTTTCAATTATAAATTATTTCATAATATGTATATTGAAACAAGAAATATTTGTTTTCTTATGTATTTATAAGAGATGGCTACAAAATGACTAAAGAAAGAAACTTAACACGTAGAACTAAATTATGTATTTGAAATATAAAGAAAAATTAGAATTGAGAGAAAATCATTGAAGCGATTAAATGAATGACAGACCTTGTTTTAATTAGTTTTATGTTAAATATTTATTCTGACCTTTTATTATATTGTACATGTACATTCAAAACAAATTATGTTTTCATCATTAACAAAAGATTTTGAATGAATCATGTTTGTTAAATATTTTTTTCATATTTTCTAGATCCAACTGTTTTACAGAATCTAGAAAACAATGTTTATTGGCCATGCAATAACTTTCTAAAAAATTACCTTATAAAATATTTATAAAAATAAGGTTATTTTAGAAGAGATATAGCATTGAAGTAAATAAGTTATTGATGTCTACACGTATTCTACCGCAGAATTCAAATAACGTAAATGCTTGAATATATCGATAACTCGGTTAACATTCCTCTAATATTACTTCACTTGCGTGACACATAAGAGAGCATAATCACATAATAAATTCGCATCTCATCAAAATACGTTTTGGACTGAGTTCCAAATAAATCATTTGCTGTTAATTATAAGTACTTCGTTTAATGTTAGCCCAAGAAAGTAAACGTTCCATGTATTTCATAACAAAAAAGTAATAAATTATTGTAAAATTATTATGAAATAATGATTAGAATTACCCAAATCCAACAAGAAATTATTTTTTTTTATTCATCTCTATTTTTTGGGAGAACTTTGGGTATCGCATAGTAATGTTTTCGATTTTCACAGAGCTGGTCAATTAACTCGATTCTAGTAAAATATTGTTTTGTTTGGAGCACTAGTAGGAGAACTTCGCGTATTATGAAATAGTTGTGTAATATGGAATACCAAGTTTTCAGTTCGGCAAATTGCTGCCACCAAGCAGCAATATTGTAAATTACGAACGTTTCCGTAATGCTCCCTAGAACGCGTAGTTTGTCGGTCGGCATCAGGGTGCGTTGTGCGAATATATATTTGTTTTTAGTGTTAGGAAAGTACCAGGAGATATTTTTTCAATATTGTTTATTCATTATTAGAATTAAAATTTTTACATTGAAATTAAGCATAATGTACACCAAAACACTAACAGTTTATGATGCAATACTCGTTTTAAAGTTCGCGATTCACACCAATAAACATAGAGTATTTTTTTCCCAAATCAGCTGCGTCGTGTTATATGGAATATCAATATCTCGGCGCAAAAACAGATCATTTCTGTGATTTGTGCAAAGCTGAAGTATAAACTGAAGCATAAACTGAAGTATACTGGCTAGAAATTGTATACTACCTAGAAAGTATATTTTGATCATGGTGTCGTTAAATGTGTTTTGTGCCAAAGTATGTTCGCATTCTTCATTTTTAACCCCCTATTTCACTTTTCCAGAATCACATTCCTATCTCACAATACCCTGAAAATACGTTTATTATTACTATTATTTGTTTGCAAGTGATGGAATCTCGTAAAATATTTTTTCTGTATAAAAAACTATTCGTACACAGTTGAAGTTTGTAATTGTTTTCGGTTTTTGGGTTTTAAACAATATAGGGATGTTGTATTGTCCCAAATGTAAACAATATTCCATAATACCCGAAGTTCATCTAACATCCTCTTTAATAAAAAGGTATGCGTTTCTGACGACTGGAACTTTTGATAATCATTGCCACACATTAATCTCGGAAAATGAAACATTTGAAGTTACTGAAAAGTCAAGAAAATTGTTAGACAAACTGCGTTAGAAATGTAAAAAATTGTATTTTTCTTGATATAAATGTCAAATCCACTGATTATGCCATTTTTCAAATATTGAATTTCAATAATTACCAAATTTCACAATGGAGTACCATAGAGAAAACTTCACGCGTGAAAAAATAATAATAACAGCAATGTGTCAGCACGAGTCACAAATTATAGTAACCGTATTATTCTGTTAAAATATAAAAGTGAATTATGATGTCACGAGTGCATGATTTTTATTTAATTCTCGACAAATACTAGATGCGTCATTTCTTTTTAATTGTGAATAATATAGGTTAATTCACGTTATTAAAAAATGTAGCTATATAAATCAATGGAAAACGGTTGGTAATAAATTGTAAACGTAATAATAAACCGTATTTAAAAAAAAAAAAAAAAACATAACTTAGTGAAATAAGTATCCGTTTTTATGTTATTTTAGGATATTCCAGGTAAAGGTACAGATTAATTTAAAATACAAGGTTAATTTCACCGATATATTTCGTTTGATTCAAGGTTCTTTTGGAGAAACCGACCAGCACAGCGGGCGTAGTCTGCTAGTAAAAAATATAATTATCTTACCACTTCCTAATATTTCCTTCGCGACGAGCGTTCATTAAACTTCTTTTAAACTTTGAGCACCCATTTTTCAAAATACAAATTTTCTTCTTATTTAATCACCGAAAATCTAAAATTTAAATGAGAAAAATTTCTGGTGTCCAAATTCAAGGATATCGTGCACGTATACGTTCTGTTCGTCGCGAAGGTGTTAAAAATCACATAAGTTATTATTATTGCTAATAAAGATTTATTCACTGTAAATTAGTTTCCCTTGTTTTTGAATATTTTAACAGCCTTTTACCAAATTAGACGTTAATAAGTTAAAATCAAATATCTAATATCTAAATATTTATATATTCTTATTAAAAAATATCTCTAATACCATACAATGTATACAAATGTCCATATTAAAATGTTGTTTAGAGTATCTGAATACAATAACATTGGAAGTAAGTTATCGAAAATTTCTTTTAAGTAATTTAAAATTCAAATCTTTTACATACGTTCTTGATTTTATTCCGTATGAAATTATCATTCCAAAATACTTACTGTATTCTAAATGTATTGTCAAGCACTACGTTTCAAAAATTATTTTTAAAATTGAAATCATGGATTCAAATTTGAAAAAGTCTATAAAATGTTTGCAAGTATGTCTATTCATGAAATATACTTACAGATATACAAATCTACATATTTTTATGTTTACAATATATATTTCTTTATTCTGTGTATAAAGTAAAATAAAATTCAGAATATACACAATTTTTGAAACTATGGTAAGATCTAAGTATAAAGGTCCGTCGAGCATCTCACAAAGGAAAGATATATGTTGCATCAATACCACAAACAGCCTCTTTTCAATGAAAAAAAAAAATAAATTTCAAAGAATTTTGTGCCTTTTTAAAATATTTTGCAAAATAAAAATTTGTATTCAAAACATTAACATTATTTTTTTCAACAACACCATTTTTTATAAACAAAGTTTATGTTTATGTAGCTTTTTAGAATAAAAATGTATAAGTCGAAACAATGGAATTTAGCTGATTTTTCGTATTTAAACTTCAAAGACACGGGCGGCTTACTGAGTGCTCCAATCAATGATAAAAAAGCTGTGAATTCTAAAATAATTGCGGGTTTAACAATTGCGCTTCACTTACATTTACATTTACCTCTTTCCAAAGTGCATTTATATTCAACTAATGTATAAAGTTGAAGTTCACAATTTTTTCTGCCCTTGTAAGTCACGACTGGTGTACGTGATATGTCACCGTGTATATATGTAATATATTAATATTTTATTTCTTAATCACACATTTTTTTTAAATGCGATGTCTATTACTTTTATATTATTACTAGACTATACATTCTCTTTTAACATCAAAAGTTGATATTTAGGCTTTGAAATGCATTAGTGTACACTGAAAGAAATATTATACCGCCTTCATACAGAACGAATAAGTAGTCATTTTCTAAATCCTTAAACTAGAAATATAGATTTCAGAAATATGCGAATAAGATAAAAAAAATAAACTGAATAGACGAAATTATTGAGAATTTCTAGTCTATAAAATAAACTTGAGTCATGAAAAACACAACACTCAATTGAATCAAATTCACCTCTGTACTATAATAATTGTTAAAAAACAACACAAAATGTCACAAAAACATATATGCATCATTTATTAAAAACTTTTACTTTAGGTGTTTTAAAAATATACAAAACTGCATTTCACATTAAAAACCTAGCGCTTTCAAGCCGTCCTGGCTCATCATCAGGGTTAAAACATCACCACACAGATACACACAAAAAAACACAACTAGTCTGAAACACTGTAAAAACATCAATGTCTGCTGAAGACAAGGTCAAACCATTATAAACAGGGTGGGAAGCATAGGGAGGGATGTGCCAATCTTATTCATTCTTGAACTATCTGTAAAAGCTTATACCATACTTTAGGGATATTGTACGAAACTGAATCATTGCATGTTTTATTTTTCCTGGTTAAAATTTCTATTGATTCACTTATTATTGCTTCATAAAAAGAGGATGTGGGTTTAATAATTTTAGCGTTATCAAAATCTAATCTTTTTCAATTTGCATTTGATGGAATTATTTTTGCTAAATTGAAAATATGATTTGTTCGAATATAATTTCTAAGTTTATTTTTTAATATTTTGTTACTTTGCAAAATCTATAATATAATAAGACAGCTAATAAGTATTTTAATTTAACATTGTGACCAAGATCAGTAACAGATGCTGCTCTTGTTAGAAATTGTATGCAAGTAACATTTTGCTTGTGAAATAAAATATGCTTATTAACATATAAGCCAGTTTGAATAATAAAATTTTTTCGTGCTTATATAAAATAAATACCAATATGAGGAGTATCAAAACTAATTACGTTTGTAAAACGGAAAAATGCTGTTTGGGCTCATATTTTAAATCAATTTTAGAGGAAAAAAACGCCAGATTAAAATACTTTGTCGCCAGACTAGAAAACTTGGTCGCCAGTGGCGACTTGGGGAGCGCATTTGTTAAGCACTACGCATGCTAGGTATTCATTTAAAACATATTTCATGAAAATCACACTAGAAACCTTTAAAAAGTTTATTAAATCTAAAATTATTTTCAAGATATTGTAATTTTGGAATTAAGGAGAATAATTCAGGTAAAAAACTAAATGTATGAATTTTTTTCACCTTTTGAGAGTTAGACAATATTTTTTGAAAACTCTTGAGCTCTTTATAAAATAATATCTATTCAAAGCATTATTACGCAAATTGCTATGTTAATGCCTTACATATTTATTTATTTTATTTATGCATTAATGAAAGTCAATTTAAAATCAAAATTGAATTACACCACCCTTTTAATTTGTTAACTGCATCACGTAAAAGACGGGATCAACTATTTTTAGTCATAAATAGGGAATACAATTTCCTTATATTAAACAATGATGAAAAGCTAATCGAAACTCTTTATTACATTCTATTATATTAAAATTCTCTTTCCAGCTGTTACATTCGAGACATAATTTCATGCATGTAAAATAAAGCACCACATTTCTACAATTTCTCTAAACATACGACTACACAATAAAATTATTTAAATTTTACGAGCTACTGTCTGTGAATACATTTTAACTGAACCCCGTTATGCAAATTACTTTGAATTTGTCCTGATTGCAATTTAATTTATCGAGCATGATAATTTAAGAATTCAAAATTAATCTACATGTATTCTTATAAAATAACTGCATAATTTACTCATTAGAAACTCAATCGAGATTCTCAAATAATTTTTTGTTTGGGAAATTAAATAGTTTGATAACAGAATCTTTTCGTGACAGATATATGCATTTCTTAGTTTTTCTGCCGTATTAAAGAAAAAAACTTAACTCGGTGATTTTTTAAAAATTAGACAGATAAGAATAAACGATTTTATTAAAAAAATACTTCTAAGAGTATTTGAATAAATATGGATCAGTGAATAACAATAACATTAATGAAGAAGCGCATAAGAACAAGGTAATACTATAATTATAAAGATAAACAGTTAATGACTATTTACGCTGTATAATATTCGTCAATATGTTTGTATACATATAATTATATATATTCGTAAGTGACTTTAAAATGACTAACTGATCTATTTAAATTTAAAGTAAAGAGCGATATTTATTTTCATTCAACAAATGTATTTGAATTATATATGGTTATATATTAAGTTATAATTTAATGCTATTTCGAAATTCGTATTTAAAATTTATATTATGGCTGCCGTAGGTTACAAAATCAAAGGAATTTCTTAAAGATGTATATTTGTTAAATCTTGTGAAGTTTTCAGCTTGAATTTAAGGATGATTTGAATTCAACGAATTTTGTAGTATTTTTCCCGTTTACTTTATTGCCTTGTGAAAGTCTATTAATATACATAATTGTTAAATGCCTCGGAGTGTGGTACAGTATATGAAAACTGCTTGGCGACATGCAGGCATGTGTAGTATATGTGAGATTCATGTTGTTTCTTTAATTTAAGTTATAATCCCCATCTTAGTTTGTTGCAATAAAATTAACTCACGTTTGCCCATTCAACAGAAATCTATTCATAATAGCAATTAGTGCACTTTATATAAATATGATGTTTTAGAAATAAAACTCGGAGGTTCAAAACCACACGTGCCAAATCGAATGGCTATAAAAGATTTCATGACATTTCTTGCAGAAAATTATTAACACTACATTCCTTTAAAATCGTATTCTAAAGGCAAGATGTCGACAGTAATTAAGATCAGTAGTCATGGATCATAAATTCACTCATAGTATTTTCACTCATAGAATTTTATTTTTAAATGCATTGAGATATCCCCAATTCATGATCAGCATGGAATTTGTATGAAAACACCATAAATTCCGATAATGTTTTTATTTAATAATACTGTTCAAAAGGTCCATTCCTTTCAAAATTGCATTCTGGAGGCAATATATCGAAAGTTGACGTTTAAATAAAACATTTTACTTGATAGACCACGTAAAAGCATTTTATTGCAACCAATTAAGATCAATGGTCATGGATTATTTACTTACGCATAGGAGGAATTTTCATCTAAATGCATCGAAATGACACCAGTTTATGATCGTCAGAAAGAAATTTGGATGAAAACGCCACACGTTACCACTATTTCTATTTAATAACTAGCTGACCCGCCCGGCGTTGCCCGAACCCTTGTAATAAACTGAAATCTCTTAAAAAACGGAACTCTGGCCACGGTATACGATGGCTTCGGAACCGTATACCCGGCATGCTCATACGCTCTAGAAAATCTTTTATTTCCCCCTACCACCGCCAGGGGAGCATTCTGTTCTAAACAAACCTCTTTCCGAACGAACTTCTGAGACAGGTCCACGCTGCCTAAGTTACTGTATAGTAGGCGCACTACAAAATTGAGCTGGTTTCGAGAAGATTGGAACATTCTTAGCCCAGTTATTGCAATAAGGCACAGTTAGAGAAAATAACCTTGAGTGAGATGCCGAGGGGAGGGGATGTTCGAGTGTCCTTCAGAAAATGACTAATTAGGAGGCCCACTATGCATGCATAACAATTCGTTCGTTTCGTTAAGCTAGGAACTTAATTACAAAGTTGGCTAAAACTCTTTTTTGTAAATAGTGCTAACCGCTACTCATAAATTTAATTTAATGTTATAAAGGATGACTATTAAGTTAAATATAATGTTTGGAATCACTTGCATTGAAATCGGAAAGATAGTTGCTGATATAAAGAAACGGGGCATAGTTAGAGAAAAACCTTGAAGGAGGGGCCGGGGGGGGGGAGGGTTGTTCAAGTACCCTTCAGCAAATGACTAATTAAGAGTAGCACTATGCATCTTTCGAAATTCGTTCGTTTGCTTAAGCTAGGAACTTAATTACAAATTTGGCTTACCCAATTATTCGGGAATAGTGGTAACCGCTACTCATAAATTTAGTTTAATGTTATAAAGAGTGACCATTAAGTTAATTATACTGTTTGGAATCACTTGTGTTGAAATCGAAAAGATAGTTGCTGAGATATGGAAACGGAGCAGAGTTAGAGAAAAATCCTTGCAAGAGGGGCCGTAGGGAGGGGGGTGTTCAAGTGTCCTGCAGCAAATGACTAATTAGGAGGTCCACTATGATTCTTTCAAAATTCGTTCGTTTGCTTAAGCTTTGAACTTAATTACAAATTTGGCTTAAACTATTATACGTAAATAGTGGTAACCGCTACTCATAATTTTTGTTTAATGTTATAAAGAGTGACAATTAAGTTAATTATAATGTTTGGAATCACTTGTGTTGAAATCGGAAAGATACTTGCTGAGATATGGAAACGGAGCAGAGTTAGAGAAAAATCCTTGCAAGAGGGGCCGTAGGGAGGGGGGTGTTCAAGTGTCCTTCAGCAAATGACTAATTAGGAGGACCACTATGATTCTTTCAAAATTCGTTCGTTTGCTTAAGCTTTGAAGTTAATTACAAATTTGGCTTAAACTATTATACGTAAATAGTGGTAACCGCTACTCATAATTTTTGTTTAATGATATAAAGAGTGACAATTAAGTTAATTATAATGTTTGGAATCACTTGTGTTGAAATCGGAAAGATAGTTGCTGAGATATGGAAACGGAGCAGAGTTAGAGAAAAAACCTCGAAGGACGGGCCGGGGGGGAGGGGTTGTCCAAGTGTCCTTCGGCAAATGACTAATTAGAAGGACCACTATGCATCTTTCAAAATTCGTTCTTTTGCTTAAGCTAGGAATGTAATTACAAATATGGCTTAAACTATTATTTGGAAATAGTGGTAACCGCTACTCATAAATTTAGTTTAATGTTATAAAGAGTGACTATTAAGTTAATTATAATGTTTGGAACCACTTGCGTTGAAATCGGAAAAATAGTTGCTGAGATATGGAAACGGATCATAGTTAGAAAAAAATCCTTGCAAGAGGGGCCGTAGAGGGGGTGTTCAAGTGTCCTTCAGCAAATGACTAATTAGGAGGACCACTATGCATCTTTCAAAATTCGTTCGTTTCTTTAAGCTTTGAATTTAATTACAAATTTGGCTTAAACTGTTATTCGTAAATAGTGGTAACCGCTACTCATAAATTTAGTTTAATGTTATAAAGAGTGACTATTAAATTAATTATAATGTTTGGAATCACTTGCGTTGAAATCGGAAAGATAGTTGCTGAGATATGGAAACAGAGCAAAGAAAAAAACCTTGAAGGACGGGCCGGGGGGGGGGGTTGTTCAAGTGGCCTTCAGCAAATAACTAATTAGGAGGATCACAATACATCTTTAAAGATTGATTCATTTGATTAAGCTAGGAACTTAATTTGAAATTTGGCTTACACTATTATTCGAAATTTCTGGTAACTGCTTTCTAGAAATACACCTTGAAGCTTAAATGTAATTAGACCCTTGCCCCTCTTCATTCTCGCAAATATAAAATAATCTGTTAAATAAAGTTTTCTGTATTAACAATCTCCAACATAATAATAAATGTCATGTAAAAAAAAAAAAAAAAAAAAAAAAAAAACTAAACTCGACTAATTGTCATGAAGAAAAATGTCTCTGGAAAATATTTCAATCAGTGGGACGTATGTATAATTTGTCATATACAGGTGGCGCGACATTCGCATGGCTCCTCTACGCTGATAACTTCATTCCATATTGACACTATTTAGTTACAAATCCTTATTTATGCATCACTACTCTATTTTATTTAATTACTTCTGTGAAGAATCGATGCAAACAACCAGTGAACCAACCAACCCAAGAGAATAAAAGCGTATTTTTGATGAGAGTTCTTTGTGCATTTTAATTAATATTTCCAAAAGTAATTAAAATATTAAAATTCTGAAGTAATGTTGCACCAGGAGAGAGTTTGGACTACCTAAATCTAAATTTCAAGCCTTATAGGTTGGCTAAATTTTCCTAGCCATCGCCCACAGACACACAGACACACACACAGAGCGAAACTTTCTTTTATTAGTATAGATAAATAGTCTCACAATTTATTTGGGAAGTGAGTTAGTTTCGGTCTTATTTCATGGGGAAATTTTCTTTATCACACAGCGTTTGCCAGAAACAGCATATCAATCCGTAGACACTGAGTGAGATTTGTATAAAATCAAGGGCTGTATGGATGGGTTGATGTGGTTAGAGTGGTATTCTCCTTCCCTATAGGGAATTATGGGGCAAAACAAAATACTATTATTATGTTTATTTCCCCTCATACAGTTTGTTTCATTATTTTAAAATCATCGCTTATATCAAAAAGAGTTGATTTTTCATATCATGAAATAACTATTTTTTACTTCCTCCTACCTATTGAAGAAGGAAGTGTCGAACTCACAAAAAGTTTCGACTTCCGGTTTAGGGCGAATTTATACGTTTTACGAGATCCTGAACACGATTTGACTGATTTTAGAAAATACCTGTCTGTGAGTCTGTCTGTCTGCATGTGACACACATTTTTGAAGTGCTGTAACTCACGAACTACAGCGTAAAATAGTGTGAAATTTCATATGAAATTCAATACTTATACTAACTGTTACTGATTAGAGTTTTAGCAAAATGCATCAAAATGTGGTACCGCAAATCGATGATTTGTTCCATTTATGTGATGCATGTATCTGTAGTTTATGTGCGCAGAATTCAACGATTTATCAAATTAAAAACCGTCATGAGAAGAAAAGATTTTCATTCAATTTTGGTTGCAGTCATTTAAAAGATGTGGTACCGACATTTTATAATTTTCCCGATATATGTGATGCTTATGCCGCCAGTTTATATGCACATAATTCAAAGAAACGTACCACTTAGAATCTTACATATGTTAATACATTGTATAAAAGACTTATTTTCTAAATCGATGTCAATCATTGTACTATCGTTTAATATAATAATATAATCGTTTAATGCATTTGATTTACGTAGAAAAAGTCGCCACAACATACAAGTTTAATGAGTATCTTTGAAATTTCACATTAATTTTTGTAAATTGTAATGTTCAAGGGATAGAATTTGCAATTTGGATTTCAAAGACATTTCTGATAGATCCCCTTGCAGTTTAGCCAGCCATACCTGCTATCGTATAGCTGAGCTGAAGTTTTTTGTTAAGAAATCGTTGTGATAACAAATATGTTTCAGAGATTCTGTCGTTACACTTACCAATGATACACGTATGTAGCCAATTATTAAAAAATCCTGCCCAGTAAAAATTGAAATTTATTTTTGGTATAGTTCAACAGAGTACGAACATTCCTATATTTGGAAATATATTAAATATATGGCTGTCCTAAATGATAACCTGTTTTTAGCTAAAATGCTAGTGATTTAGTTAGTATTATTTATTCCTAAAATATTGGCATATAGTTTGATCATAATTTTAGAAAAATCTCTTATGGAGAATTTACTGAATGTAATAGATTAATATTCGTAGAAATTCACCCTTTAATTTTAATCACTTAAATTTTTACTTCGCCAAAAAAGTAGATTTTAACAGTTATTATTGCAATACAGAATTTGAAAGAAATATTTACTCCTTTTTGTTTAAAATATCTGTATACATTTTATAAACTATTAATGACGGTGAAAAAAAAAAAAAAAAAACATGGGTTCTGAAATTAATTTGGAGAAAACCTTTGAAATCGGGCCCTTTCTAATAGTTTAAAATAGCAGAAATATCATTTTAGTTTCTATTTAATTTAAACAATGGTGTAAAAGGAATATGTAGGGTGGTTAGAAAGTCTTTCCCTGATTACAAAAAAATATTACGTAATAACCATTGAATGTAATACTGTAAAATTTTTATTATGGAAAAGACATGTTCTTAAGCTTTTTTTAGTCCAGTCTCTTCCGCCGTTTGTGAGTTCCTTGATGACAAATTTCCTGCAAGATGGATTGGACGGGATGGACCAACTTCTCTAGTTTTTTTTTTCTTTTGGGGGTACATAAAAGACAGAGTGTTTGCAACACCAGTAAAATATATTGAAACACTCAAGGTCAGGATCACAGATGCTGTGTCTAGTGTGACAGCCCAAATGTTGCACAATGTTGCGCATTCTTCGAGCTACCAAGAATGCTCATATCGAAATATACTGATGTAAGTACTTGTATTAAAAACTTCATAAATGTATTTACAATATATTGAAACAAGCATATGCCTAATTATATTCGTTTTTCTGCAATAAATTATTGTAATCAGGGAAGGACTTTATGACCACCCTGTATATTTAGGTTTTCTATCTTTCCATTAAACCTTTGACTACGGATTTGCGTTCAAGCGAACATTTTTTTTTATTCTATTCGCAACTCTTTTTGGAGAAATTATATCTGCCATAGACTTATACTAGGATATATTTTAGACAAATGCACCACAAAGAAATTTTTTTGTTACTTGTGGTACGATCGAGTGTAAAAAGAGTCGCCAGTTCTGGACCGTCATCAAAAGATTAAAATGTTTTAGAATTTAGATTTAATACAACCTATACGTTGTTTTAAAGTATTAATTAATAATAAAAGTTTTTTAAAACTGTCTCGTACCACTACAATTTTTCTGTAATAATCTTTGAAGTAAATATTTTGGTAATATCGACATAAATGCCGATTATATGCCTATGAAAATACCTGGAGAAAATGTTTAGAAATTTCCATGTAATAGACTTATAACTTTTCTACTGTTACTGACAATGTAACAATCAGATGATTCATAGTTACTCCCAAATTAACCATTGCAATAAACATTCCATGTAATGGATGTCAGGTATTGTGCTTAGTTATTACTAAAATAACATTTAATAATATCAAACTGCAAAAGTTAAATAGCTTTAAATGACATACACTGTAAGCCGGTTGCAGTTTAATTAGAAACAAATATTAATGACATTTTATATGTGAAATTTTAAAATTAACAATACAGAATTAAAACATATTTGATTAGACTTAATTGCTATTTTAAGTGACAATTATTTATCATTACAAGTAAAACAGTTTAGACAATTAAATAATACGCATGTGTATGAATTAAATCGTTTTTCAAGCCAAGATAGAATTCGAAAATAAAATATTTTAGAAAATGTATAAAAATCAAATGTTTGATGGTATTTAAAGAAACCTTAAAGAAAAGTATCATAATACAGGGTGGTTATAATTAAAGTTACCCTGTTTAGACCTACGTAGAGTCCGCTCTGGTTGACCGATATCAATGAAACTTGAAATATAAGTTATATGGGCCCTTGTGAAATGAAATCTGCAATAAAAAAATTAGTTCAAATTTCGACCACCAGATGAGAAGGAGGCGCAAGAAGAACAAAAATCTCAAACTGGAAACACAAAACTTTTTTTATTTACAGCATATGTTCAATGTGCATTCCATTTGCGTCTAGCACATGTTCAAAGCGTATTATAGCGATTTCAACAGTAGCGCGAAGGGATTCTCGATCAATTGCAGCAACATGACGAGTTATGATTGCTTTCAAATCAGGCAGACTCCGTATGCTTCCTCCATACACACGATCTTTCAGGAACCCCCACAACCAGAAGTCACAGGTATTCAATTCCGGAGAACGAGGAAGCCAGATTGTCTTAAAAGTTCTCGAAATTACCCGATCATCTCCAAAGTGGGCTCGAAGCAGTGCCGTCACTGCTCGGGGTATGTGCGGTGGTGCACCTTCTTGCATGAATACGGTAGTCTCTAAACACTCTCGCTCTTATAAGGATGGAATGACCTGCTGCTGCAGGAGGTCGCAGTAACGAGTACCCGTAATGGAACACCTTTTGGGACCCTGAGAAGTGTTCTCCTAAAAATAAATGAGACCAAGAATGAAATCAGCCGTAAAGCCACACCATACAGTAATGTAATCAGGGTGCAAAGACTGTTCATGCACAATATTAGGACTTGCAGTATCCCATACGCTACAGTTCTGAGTATTCTGAGTATTCACTGCTCCATCTGGGGTAAAATGGGCCTCGTCCGATCACAAAATGTTCCAAGGCCATGCATTGTCAACGGCTATTCTGGCCAAAAACATCCTTGCAAATTAGTTGTGTCCGGGTCTGCAGGATTCAGCGTTTGCACAACGTGAATCTTGTATGTATACCACTTTATAATGGATGGAATAACCTTTCGTACTGTAGACCAAGGGATAGACAAATCACATAATACCGCTCGAGCACTTGTCGAAGAATATTAGGAACAGGACGCTCTTTCGACCACGGCAAGAGCGACTTCTTCGGCAGTTTCATATGAAATCCGTTTCCGTCCTCTTCCTTTCAGCACATCCAGCTCCCCAGTCTCTTCGAATTTAGACATAATCTTTTCCAAAACCTATCTGGACATTTGTCTTTTTCGTAAGCCTTTCAAGCGTTGATATTCTTGCAGTGCAACGCACAAATTACTGCCGTTCTAATAACCCAACTTCACCAGTAACGCTCGTTCCTTCTTCTCTAACGGCATGCTGCAGAATGACTTTATGGCAGCGACTACTGGCTTTTTAACCCATTAACGCCGACTTATTTTACACTTCTTTTAATACTTCGATACCAGTTGACACCAGTTTTCCCATAGTGTTATTTTAACTGATTGAATCTCTGATAGTTTTACATTAGATAATATGATTTTTTTTTTACTAAGATACAGGTGTTCATATTTAAAAGTTTCTTATCACTTAAATGGTAACTTTTCGTACCAACCGGCATTAATGAGTTAAACCGCTCCAAATTTGCATAAAGTCCTTTTTCGTAGATTAAAACCGCCATCTATCGGTGGAAATTTGAACTAATTTTTTTTTACTGCAGATTTCATTTCCCCATGGTCCATATAATTTATATTCTAAGTTTCATCAATATCTGTCAACCAGAGCGGACTCTACGTAGGTCAAAACAGGGTAACTTTAATTATAACCACCCTGTATTTTGACATTTAGCTGTGTTTTACTGCAAAATTTTAGCCTTTTCTGTGTATGTGTATTAAATAATAAATTGTTTTTCATTAGCTGAATTTTTCGAACAATTTTTTTTTAAATAAATAGAATGCTAATTGATTTTCGTATTTATATCAATCCAAAACACCCTCTGTTCCCTCTTATTAAGATTTTACTTAAAGAAAGTAATTGAGTTTCATTTGTTTATTTTTTTCCGTTTCAATCTAAAAGTTTAATAATGCATTAAATTAATTTAAATAAATATTAGGTTTACGAGAAAATTGACTTTCAGAAGCTACTTACTCTGTCTAGGATCTGAAGAAATGATGGAAATCCATTTGTATCGTACATATTAGTTTCACATTCTAATTAGCTTGCGAATCTAGTTGTTTGAAAATGTCTATGGTATTATCCTTTGTCATGTATAGTAAGCCCCAATTAAAATGCAAAGTTGTCTGACATACAAGTAAATCTCATAGATTATGTTTATACTATTTTACATTTAAATAATTTATCACAAAAATAAATATAATATTCATTATCTGATTATATAAGAAAATCACTTATCACTAAACTAAAGATTTGCAACTATTTGGTATGCTTACTATTTAGTAAGCATTTTATTAACTATTTAGTAATATAATGTAATTTAGTACTTTATTTTACTATTTAGTAAACGTAATTTGGAATCTGCAACTATTTAGTATGCTTAAAGTAAAAAAAAAAATAGAACACATAAAGGCTTATAAAAACCTTTTAATATAAAGATAGACAGGTATCAAACGCACAAATGGTGACATTTTCAGGATCTTTTTTTTGTTTTTTACTGCGATTCCTGAATTTTTTCGAATTATCAGCAATAGATGGCGCTGCAAACGATAGACATCCAATCGAGACAAAATCAAAAATCATCCAGCATTGATGGGAAGGAAGGGGGCTCAATCCATGCTTCAATCCTGATTGGGTCTCATTGCCTAATAAAATCTTATTCAGAATCGGGCCCTAAGAACAAGGTTGTATTAGCTAATGAGACCCACTCCATGTATGGATCCTCCTTCCTTCGCATCAATGTTGGGTGATTTTAGTTTTGGCCTAGATTGCACTCCCTTCGCTCACAGCGCCATCTATTGCTAGTAAGTCGAAATAAAATCAGGAATCGCAGCAGAAAAAAACTCCTACATCTTACATAACCCTCCTGCAAGAATTTTTTAAATATTTGTCACCGTTTGGAAGATATTGAATTTTAAAATCAGTCAGTCTATTTAAGGACACCCGGTATATTTATCAAGTTGATTTTCAAAAAGAAAAATTTCGAGAATAGTCTATTTATCATTTTTGATCTTGATAATATCGCCGGTTGTGGGTTCGAAACATGTCGATCTTTACATTAAAAGGTTTTTATAAGTCTTTATGTGTTCTGTTTTTATCACTTTAAGCATATACATCTTTAGATTAATTTATTATTTGATTAACCCCATCAATAAATTACGACAAAATATTTAAAGAGCGAAATAAAAAGTTTATTAAAAATTGTTACTTTTTAAATCGTGACTATTACCTCGTTTGCAATTCTGTTACTGAAAAAAAAAAGCTTTTGACATAAATGAAGCATTTTAATTACACATTAGTTGAATTAAGTTTTGGAAGTTTAGTGAATTAATTAAAGTTTGATATAATTAACCTACTTAAAATCGATATAAAACGAATATCTAATTTAGACATCCCTATTTGAAATTAACAGACTGAAACACCTCAGGAAGTGTCAAAACAGTTAACTTCTAAAAGGCGATTAATATTTAAGTTAAAATACTTTAATAGGAATTATTACAAACTTTCAAAATTTTCAAAATATGTACAATACTAACTTCAGGTATCATCCTCATTTTCTAAATTATTCAAGTAATCTTTTAAAAGAATGAATGGTAATTAGTTGAAATAATGCGTTAAACAACTTTATAATGTTGTTTAATGAAAATAAAGAATTTACGTAAAGTCAAAATTAAATATATTTATTAAATGAATATATTTTATAAGTTACAAATGGGAATCCTTATCGATTAATCTTCTCAGTCTCAGTGTATCCAGTAATAGATTTAGTGAATTCATACTGCGTAGAGTTATTTCACCTGGGAGCGAAAGGGTTAATTTTATTGTAAGTAAATTGTTATTTTCTTAACGTAATAAATTTACATTTAGAAATGTTAATCTTTTGCAAGTATGTAAGCTTACGACGTCTTCCAGATTTTAATTACAGATTTTACATTTTTAAATAATTCGCTCCAATTAGAACTAATTGTTTTAACTTTAATGTATTTTATTTTGAGCCATTTATTAATTCAATTACGTTTACTGTGCTATAGGAAAAACTATAATAGTGTCATCTAAACTAAAACACGAAATATGTTTTCAAATAATGACTTGAGAATATATTCATATGCATATATGTAAATGCGTGTGTGCGTGACTATAAAAAGAGCATAATTTTGTGAATTATTTTTAAGTAGTAAAGCACACTTGATTTGAACTAGATACACACGCTACACACTAGGTTATAAAACACAGTCGATTTTTATAAACAATTTTATACACGCATAAATTCTCATTTTACTCAAATACGAGGGAAAGTCATTAAGTAAGTCACAAAAGATAATTAAATAATAACTTACAATGATATTCACTTCAAAACTATTTTTATTTCTCCACCAATATTTATACACGTATACGACCGTTTTATCAGTGCCCCAACACCAGCTGCATAACATTGTTTGGGTTTCTGTCTCAGCCACATTAGGACTTAAAGTTGAAACTTTTCATCATCTGTGAACATCATCTTGCTTCCAAGATGGTTTTTTAATGGACTAAAGAGATGAAAATCGCTTGGGGCTAAGTCGAAGCTGTATGGTGGATGTTGAAGAAGTTGCCAAACAAACTTTTGAATTGTCTCCGGTGTTCAACTTGAAGTCCTAATGTGGCTGAGACAGCAACTCAAAGAATGTTATGCAGTTGGTGCTGGGGCACTGATAAAACGGTAATATAAGTGCATAAATATTGGTGGAGAATATGTTGAGAAATAAAAATAGTTTTGAAGTGAATATCATTGTAAGTTATTATTTAATTATCTTTTGTGACTTACTTAATGACTTACCCTCGTATTTAATGATATACATAATATTCATTCATGTCTAGTAAATCGTAAAAATATTGCCTAAAGAGTCAGTTGGAAAAGCAAAGAAAAACTTTATGTGTGTATTTTCTTTATTTTTATTGACATTTTACGTATTTATAAGGAAAATCACGAATACAGAAAATATAAAAGCATAAAGGGGTTTTAAAAAACCTTATTAATTACTAAGTAAAAAAGTCCTTCCGTCCTGTACCGCGAGGAAAAGGTAGCTTTCCTATATCTTTTTTTAAAATTTTAGCTAATGTTACTCGATAACACAGCAAGCTAAAATGCAAAGAACCCAATTACAGAACATTCGTTAATACTGAATTTGAATAAGAAATTTGCCAAATTAGTCAACTATAGCCAAGTTGGCTTCATTTATGAAGACTTATTTAGGTCGCCAAATTTGTCGATATTTCGCCAAATGTCGCCAAGTTTGGCGAGAATTTTGCGCTAACGGATATGAATATATAATTTTATGCGTATGATTGGGAAAATGATTACAACAATGAAAGATAATAATTTGCGAGAAGTCGCGTTCACTAAAACTTATAAATTAATCGTTGGATTTTTGTAATATGCTATCTTGTTTCAAAATGTCTGCCATCCTAGAATTTCAAACTGCTGTATCTCAGCCTTTTTTGAAGATAGAGGTAAAACAAAAATACTCCGTAATCCTTGTATCAAGGCCTAACACTTAAGCAAAAAATAAATTTGAAATTTTAATTTTATTGTATATTTATTTTTGTTTTAAATTTTTAGATGGCCGCCATCTTGAAACAAAATGGCGGACCAAGCTGGCCAACGAACTCGGTCGAGACATTGGTGAGCTTAATACACACAATTAGTTTTATCGAAATTTATTTATAAATACGAGTGCTATCGCATGACATAGATCATATATATATATGGATATATCTATATATATAAATCAACATTTGAACGGAGGATGGTTTTGGGGTCTGGGGGTCATGATCGGTGAAAATATACCGAAATTTTCCGGAATTGCTTTCCTCCGAAAGGCTGCAATAGGTAGCTTTATACTTTTTTGTATTGAAAGCTACCTAAAATATTTGTATAATTAATAATTTTTCTAAATGTCTTCTGCATTATTTTTGTCTATTTCGCATTCGACTCGTTATTTACAATTACATTATCATTACGTAATTTATTTCGTAATTACGTTCTGAATAAAAATATGGTTAAATCGTATTCAATCGCTTCAGTTTTCCAGCACACACTAAAGTTGAAAATACAGGGATCGCTAATTTAGTTGATTTTGTATTACATAGTCAAGAATAATTTATATAGTATATTCATTTATTGTTGTCTTCTGCTTCATATAATGCGTAAAATTATTTGGAGCTTCTGTTTAGTGGATTCTGTACCACTATGAGTAATAAATAATTAATATTAAAGGTATTAAAAGAAGTTGAAAATTGAAACTAATTAATTGGGAAAACCAATGATGCTTCTCTTTTTGTGTACAAAGCATATTATAAAATATAGTTTTGTTTCGAAAGTTAGTTTATATAAAAAGCATTTCAATTATTTCTAAAATTGTGATTCTTTAAACCCAAGGGCAGAGCAATCGAAAATTTTTAATAAAATGTTTATATATGAAGGGGTCGGGGCAAGAAAGTGCCAAGCCACATTTTCGGTGATATGAATCTAACACTCTAATCTGTTGCTTAATACTGTAAATTATAATATCCAACATTTAATTTGTTTCTAATGACACTTGGTGGCAGCATATGTCACAGGTTTCGTTTTTGTCTCAGATGTTTATGTCCTCAATGAAAATATCTAATTTACAAAAAACGTAATAGTAATATCATTAAAGTAATGCCATATTGTTACACAGACTATCTCAAATGTTACTAAGACATTGGCGAAAAGACTTTAGTTTATATACCTTGATTTGAGTATTGTATCAAATTTTCAAATTTAAATATCTCAGAAGTTCAAAAATGTGGCTTGGCACTCTCTTGCCCCACTCCCTCATATAATTTCGTATGTAAAATTTATTAAATAAAATTAATTAGTCCTAAATTAAAAGCACGAAATTACTTTACATCTAATCGCAACTTGTGAAATTTCTAGACACAACATAACACATTAATATGTTTACACTTAATAAATGACTTCGATAATGATTCACGTGAACACTTAGTAAGCTGTCTGAAAGACAAGTAGTTTCAAATTAGTTTAACTGTGAAGTTTGTTACCGCAATGTCTTAGATAAATTGAATTTAATTAACGAGGCCATTTTGTTTCAAGTTACGTACACTAACATATCATAATAAGACAGTTCTAACTTAATTTATGAAATGTTACATAATTTTACAAATATGTTATACACATTTACAAATTATGTGTCAAAAATTAAGTGCATCGTAGTAGATAGCGCTGAGTGTATTTAATTTCGTTTAATAAGATAATGAAAATCAGTAAAAAACTATATATAAATAATTCCAAATAAAACAAAAATCAGTATAATGTCAAAAAAATTATACAAAACTGTTAAGAAAGACAATTAAAAAATTATTTTAATAATTTTTATTAATCATTAAGCATTTTAAAAATCGAGATTTGAGAAAAAAATCAACATCTTATATTTCTTGCGGTTTTTCAGTGCCTAAAAGACTCTCCTAATCGCCATTGCTCCCGATCAAAGATTCGAAGGTCATTTGTGACTTATTCCCAATAAATTACGAATGTTCTTTATGCTATGGTATTTCCATGTCCCTTTACGCGTACACTATGAAATAAGACAACTGTTTCTTAAGAGCCTACACTAGTCACGCGAAGAAACGCTCACGCTAATGTTAAGTCTATGGAAAGGTTATCCCGCGATTTCTCGCTCGCATTTTAATATTTTTAAATGATTTTTTTTGCATAGGATAGTTGATGTCGATCTTCAACGTTGTTAGTTTTTACTTTTTTGATTTTGGCTCCAGTTTTTTAATAGAAGGGTACTTTCATTTTCAGAACCGGTTCCAACCGGTTCCAAAATTGAAAATCTCCGCTAATAAAAAAACTGTAACCAAAATCAAAAAAGTAAAAACTAACAACGTTGAAGATCGACCTCAGCTATCCTACGCAAAAAAAATCATTTAAAAATATTAAAATGCGAGCGAGAAATCGCGGGATAACCTTTCCATATACTTAACATTAGCGTGAGCGTTTCTTCGCGTGACTAGTGTAGGCTCTTAATGTGCGAAAATGTAATTGCCGGAACGTCAGATGAGGCTCTCTGTTGAGATCCGAAAAGTTTTTGGTTTCCGTCTGTTTGTCTGTTTGCTTCTCGATAACTGCCCCCAAAAGTGACCGATTAGGTTGATTTTTGGTAGGTATGTTGGGGAGGTACCCGGATTTAGCTTTAAGTTTTTGGTCAAATTTGTTTCATTCCGTTCGGAAAATATAGAACATTTCTTTTAATGTCATAATGCTTTCGTATGGGATTGCAGACGATTTGCAAATTTCATTGTTAACTGAAATGAAAATGGCCCATTTGAATAATGGATATAAACGTAAACGTATGGATGCTAAATTTTCGATATGGAGGTCTTAAATATATCCAACGGCTTTGAAAATTTGCCGATGCATTTATTAGAATTCAGAGATTAATTGTTTAAATTATTGGAAAATTATTTTGCATCGGTTCGGGAAATATAAAACGTTTTATTTTCATATTTTTTTTATAAATTTTAAAAAGCATTTTTTATACTTTCCTCTTTAATTTATTGGTTGCTTAGCAACTGTATTTCAAAGCGTATTAAAATAATAAATTTCGAGTAACTTGCACTATTTTACCGCAATATACTTTTTTTTAGAAAAAAAGCTTATTTTCGGGAGATTTTCAGTATTTTATTGAAATAGATAAGGATTTATTTGGATAAATTTTCTCTTTAACTACTTTATAAAAGAAAATTATGAACACGTAGGACGTGTAATTTGGATTTAAGTGAAGTAATAGAAGTTTAAATTTGTATGAGTATATTTGTTTCATGACATTTTAATCAATTTTTGCAACAGATGTGGATGTTTCGTGTGTAAAAAGTTAGTATTCTTTTAAAAATAGGACAAAATTCCTCATACAAGGAACTGGTTTATTCTAAAGAAATTAGAGTTCGAAAACACATACATACATATAATCGAATCCTGAAATAGCACAATTACTATAACTTTAGAATACAAAATTAACATAAGAAAGGCATAAGGGGGGTTCAGGGGGGCTAAATGTATTTTTTGTTTTTCCAAGAATAGTCAGTTTATGAGAATATCGTTGCATAAAACCATATTTAATGCGACTCTTTTAAAATTTCGGTAATTTTTGAGAAATATTTTATGTTTATAAATATATATGGAAATTAAAACAATTAAATTGCGGATTGTACGGTATTAAATTTTATGCAAAGCGTGATTAATAAATATAGCTGATTAATAAATAATATGCGCTGACGTTGAGGCTCCTGATCTGCATACTTACTAGTATAGCTAAGAACGAAAATATACCATAACCTCGTCTCTAATAAGATATTTTAAAATCACTTTATGCTTTTTATAGTTTCTGTATTCATGATTTTTATGATGAATACGAAAAATTAAAAAGAAAATAAAGGAAACACACACACAAAGTTTTCTTTTAACTCTTTAGGCATATTTTAGCGTTTATTAGACTGATGACCGGGGTTCGAGTCCCGGTTTAGATACTTTTTCACTACGTTGGCTATACGCCTTTTAAGCAATTAAAATTTGAATATTATGAATACAAGGCGTGGGAAACTTTCTATGGAAAATTCTCCAAGTATTAAAATATATTACTTCATTAGATATCGAAAATATATTGGTTTCCGAGGTTACTAAAGAGAAAGAACGCATTTTAGAATCGTGGGTAACTTGGAAGAAGGTTTTATATGTTCTTGTTCGTGGTTATATTATATTTTCCTAGATTAAATTCTCAGATTTTCCTAGATTATATTTTCCTAATTTTTTTCTTTTTTTTTGGAGTGTATGCTACAAACAAAAAGTACATTTCTCTTAGAAGCTGACTTATATTTATAGGAGCGAATACAATGTACTTTTCTCGAAAGTAGTACAAGGTGCTTTGGTTACTAAACGATGATTTAAAAGGGTGCATAATTTTCTGCATAGTAAAAAGGTTCAAAATACTTAAGTACAGTCTTTTTTTATTTAAATATTGTTGCGATTCTTAGTAATATTTTCAAAAAACCTTTCAAGTAAATTATAAAAATTAACTAAAAAACGCCTTTTAAAATATTGCATCATATTTTCCACATTCCAATTTTTTATATTTTGCCGTATTCAACGGCGAATTTCTAAAGAAAAATATAGCACAAAAGTGTTACAAACTACTGAAATAAAAAAGTACTTGTGTCCAGTTCCCTTTTTAATACATTCTTTAGATTTTTAATAAACTGAGTCTTTCTACATTCTACTGCCTATTAAGAGTTGAGTAAAGAAACAGTAAATGCATTAACATGCACAATGTTATCCCTTTTAATTTTAATAAAATTTCGGTTGTATAATAAGCAGTAAAAATTCAACCAGAACAAGAAAAGACTGACGTCCTAGCTGTCTTAAGACCTATTGTATTTAAACCTGATGGAGAATTGATTTTATAATAACCAATAAGAGAGAGAATTCCTTACGTTCTCAAAAATCTACTGTGCCTAATCTTTTAAAGTAATTTCTTAGTATTTTTTGACTAAACATAAATTTATGTTAACTGAAGGACATTGTATTGTGTAAAAGGATAATTGAAACAAAAACTATAAGTAACAAACACAGAAATTTTATATAAGAAACTAGAGATTCCATTACACATTCTGTAAGGAAATATAAAAGACAATTTTAACTATTCCTGCACTTTATTTTATTATTTTTGAGAGATCATAAGCACAAAGCAATATAATTTTTAATGTAGTCACGTTTCGCATTATGTAGTTAAATTCAAAACCGAATGTCGGTTGCTTCAAAGCCTAAAGATCCTTTTTTCCCCATTCATTGTGAAAGCTATTTTCATTTGTGCGTGTAAAATAAAATTGTGTATTCAGTTTCGGATACTCAAAATATAGTATTAAGTTTATTGCATCTTTAAGCATTTTATATAATTCTTTTCATACTGAAAAAGAAACCTTTTTTTAGAATGCACTAAAATTATAGTACCTTTAACACATCTGTGGCAATATTGTATGCACAGAGCAAACATTTCTGATTCAATGTTTCAAGAATAAATGTTTCAGAAATTGCGAGAAAAACTCCTTTTAGGAAAGAATTAGAGAAACAAGTAAAAAAAAATGGCATTAAAGTTTACACATTTAAAAAATATATAGAATACTTGACTAAATAATAATGAAATTAAACTTTTGAAGTTAAATCAATGAAAAATAATAGTAGTAATGTGAGCGAGCTCTTAATTATTGGTGTTTCATAATACCTATAAAAAAATTATTGAATAAAAAAGTATAATGTAAATAACTGATTGAGTAAGTGATGATGCAATATTCGATAAAATATGAAGATATTATTTGTTTCATTTTGTGATTTTTTTGGAAAGTTTATAATATATATCTCTAAAGCACACATCCTAATTAAAAAAATGGCATTACAGTTTACACATTAAAAAAAATATATAGAATACTTGACTAAGTAATAATGAAATTAAACTTTTGAAATTAAATCAATGAAAAATAATAGTAGTAATGTCAGTGAGTTCTTAATTATTGGTGTTTCATAATACCTATAAAAAAATTATTGAATAAAAAAGTATAATGTAAATAACTGATTGAGTAAGTGATGATACAATATTCGATAAAATATGAAGATATTATTTGTTTAATTTTGTGATTTTTTTGGAAAGTTTATAATATATATATCTAAAGCACACATTCTTTGTTTTATTCTATGTAATGCTGATAGTTATTTGAATAAGCATAAAATGTTTTCCATCGACACTGACGTCATATTTAGGTAATTTTTTTGCTCAAATTGTCAAAAACAGTCCAATTACATTAATAAGTAATAAGTAATTCCAAATACCTTTCAATTGACGGTACTACGTCATTTTGATGTATTTATAATAATATATTTTTTCAATTTTATTGCGGAAAATGCGCATTATCTAATAAACATTACCTGAATTCCGGATGCGAAAATATAGCGAATGAATATGAATGTGTGCTGGCTTACAAAATACAAGTATGCTTCGATACGGCAAAAGGAAAAATAAAAACTACAGTTGAAAATTTCCAAATGTTACAGATTTGTGTAAAGGTACCGTATGGGAGGTGATTGAAAGAATGTTTATTGTTTAGTAAGAGTATTTTGTAAAGTAGACAGTATATTTCTCCATATTCCAAAATGTTGATATGTTACGTTTCGTACAAATTAGTCACAACTTGCACATTTGCATAAAGAACATGCACACAAACTTTGACTTTTATACACATAAATAGATTTTCTCTAGAAATTTTCACTCAACAGAGGAATTACTTGCAATTGCGTGCTCAGATTTTAATTCAAGTAGATATACGTAACAATATCCAGCTAATGGCCACCGGTGAAACTGGTCTATTTTGCTCTCATGAGGATTCACATGAGATGTTCGGTGTTGAGTCCATCAAACACCTTTCTAGGACATCACCAACTTAATTCTTTTAACACGTTGGCAATGCAATTATGATCAGTGGGGAGAATGATACAAGCACTATACAGAAGTGATAAAGTTATCATAAATATCGGAACTTCTTTAGCCTGCTACACTGTAAAAAATGACCGATGTTTCTTATTTTATGAAAATATGCTATAACCACGAACGAAAATATAATATAATCTTCTGAGTTATCCAAAATTCCGAATAGCATGTTACATTGTCTTTTGAATCCCCAGAAACAAATACATCTTCAAAATTTAAAGAATAATTTATAAAAACAAATTATTTTTAGCTGCCCGAATTTTTCAGAAACGTTTCCGAAGGGATTTTATAGTGTATTAATTAGTGTCCTCAGGCTGGAATACCTGTTTTTTGAATGCTATCAATTCTGAAGTAAACATTTTCCTGCTAAAAAAAATGTTTAACAGATAAACATGCAAAATTAACAGCGTTAACAATAACATTAAAATTAAGATTATTTATTTACTCTTTCATGTATAAATTAACTTATGCGGCTGAAAACGTGACTTGAGAATGGATAACATTCGAAAAACAGGTATTCCAGCCTAAGGACACTAATTAATACACTATAAAAACCCTTCGGAAACGTTTCTGAAAAATTCGGGCAGCTAAAAATAATTTGTTTTTATAAATTATTCTTTAAATTTTGAAGATGTATTCGTTTCTGGGGAGTTCGTGGTTATAGCATATTTTCATAAAATAAGAAACATCGGTCATTTTTTACAGTGCATTATGAACTGAATACACAGAGAAATAATTATTTCTGTCAGATGTGTCTAGGTCATTTTATAACAAATATCCTAAAATCACAGCCTTTTCATCGCTGGTTTTTCAGTAGAGCAAGAAAGTTATCTTCACTCTCCGGAACCAATTCCTGCGTCATGTCATTGAAGCTTTTTAGCTTTTAACGTGATTAAGGCATAGTTTTCTTTAATTTTAGAGTTAACAAAATAGTATTTCACTGCAAATATAGAATTTCTAGTTATTTTTTTCCTGTTAAACTACAGGTAATTTTATGTTATGCTTATGGAGTCTGCAAAAATCATATTTGCAAAGAACAATGATAACAATATTGGACCCTGGTGGGATCCCACTGTGTTTTTTTTTACATTAATTTTATAGTCCATTTTATAAACAAAATTACACATTATTTATATTAATCAGATTCTGGACACATAGAAAAATCAGGCGTAAAATAAATGTTATAGATACGACAGGATCACGAAAAATAACATTCTGGTGTTCTTAGTACACCCCGCTTAGTATATTAAGGGTTAAAGTTTTAAAGTGTATTATTAATCTTGATTCATTTTATTTCAAAAATTTCATTTCATCATTTAAATGTCAAATACCATTGATCTAAAAGAATGCATAAACTTTATTACAAATTTTGCCTTAAATGACACTTTTTTCACATGAATGTTTTCTCCTACTTTCTAAAATTTTACTTTAAACTATTAACCAGAAAGGCTTACTCTGGATTTGCAAGATTTGCTAAAATGAGTTAACAAAAACAATAAACTTTTAATGCATTTTACAGTTAAAGTAATAAAAACAACTTTATGAATAAAATTTCTAAAAACCCTGTAAAAAGCAATAAACTGTAAATTCACCTTTGAGATATTTTACACGCACACAAATGAATATAGACTTTACAATTCAAAAATATAAAGGGAACTTTATGTTTTTGAACAATAGACATTTGGAGACCATTTCGAATTTAACTACAGAATGTGAAACGTGATTGCATTAAAAAATATGTTTGTCTTATTCTCTGAAAATAATCAAATAAAATGTTGGAATAGTTAGCTTTTTTTCTGTTTTGAATGCATAATGGAATGATGATTTTCTTTTATCTGCAGCACATAAATTGCATTTGAATTGTCCTTTTATATAATGCAATGTACTTTAATCAACAAGTTAATGTTTGTTTAAAAGACATTCAGATAATTTGAAAATACTTAAAACAAAGAAATACAGTAGATTCTTGGGAAAAAATACTGTATCCAGATCGTTATTAAAAAAATATATTATTTTTTTTTTCATTCTGCATGTTAGAATATAAACTAGAAGAGCAACGATGTTTCTGACATTTGTTTTTTTTAATGTGTTTTTCATGATTTTTTTTTTGCAGTTTTTATATGTTTTTATAATTTCACTTCACAAGGTGCGCGAAAACGGGCGAAGGTCGGTGGTAGAGTTGTGTAGATAGATAGTGACAGTGAAACAGTAATAATCGCTCTGCAACATGTACGCGCAGCTATGGAATAAAACTTTCAAGCGACATCACAAAATATATCTTATTTTATTGGACTATATTTTTGTGTGTACGTAAATATGTAACCTAGTATAAATCTGTCACGGATGCAAGTATCTCACAACATTTTATATCCTATGCCTAAAGTTCTGAAAAAATACACCGAAGGCAGTAAGATGTATATGATGTATATGTAGCATGTAAGAAGTAAATAGTATGCATATATTGACGTTATGTCACATATATGAGTGTTTGGAATATACAGGGTGTCCGAGAAAGATCCGTACAACTTCAAAAATTTATTGAAAAAGAAACAGTAGGGTAACAGCGAAACTAATTAGGACATTAGATAGAATAACTCAAAAAGTTTTTTTCTGCAGTATGTTTCTGACCATAGATGGCGCTACATGTCATGCAAAGGAATATTAAAGCATTTCAGTTATTTCAATGGCGGATCGCGTGAAGAAAGCACAATGTGTTGCGTGGTTTATCGAAACAAAATCCGATACGCAAACACAACGGAATTATCGAACGACGTATGGGGAATCGCCACCATCTCGGTCAAGCATTCGTGAGTGGTATCACAAATTTATGACAACGGGTAGTGTGGAACATAAAAAAGGATATGGTCGCCCTAGAACTAGCGAAGAAAGTGTGGAATGAATACGTGAAACATTTCGCAGGAGCCCTACAAAATCAGTTCGACAAGCATCCCGGGAGCTACAAATGCCAAGATCCACTGTACACGATGTGCTTCATAAACGATTGCGACTTACAGCCTACAAAGTTCAGATTCTGCATGCGTTACAACCGGATGATTATGCGAAGCGTTATGGATTTGCAGTTGACATGCTGCATCGTTTGGATGCCGATGAACATTTTCTGAAACGAATACTGTTTTCCGATGAATCAACGTTTCATGTGTCCGGAATGGTCAATAAACATAACGTTCGATTTTGGGGCTCCGAACAACCACATGCCGTACGTGAACTCCAACGGAGCAGTGGAAAGGTGAACGTGTGGTGCGGATTGCTTCACGATCGCATCCTTGGACCTTTTTTTTTTCACAGAAACGACTGTGACCTCAAGTACCTACTTAGATATGCTTGAGATTTATGCATTCCCACAACTGCAAGACCTTCAACCGAATTCCTTTTCCAACAAGACAGTGCGCCTCCTCATTGGGGATTGACAGTTCGTGAGTCGCTGAATAATTTTTTTCCACAGCGTTGGATTGGCAGGGATGGTCCCATTGCATGGCCACCCCGGTCTCCTGACCTAACACCACTGGATTTTTTCTTTTGGGGTTATGTTAAAGATACTGTATACCGAACGAAATTTAACAGTCTCGAAGAATTAAAGCAAAACATCCAAACAGCTGTAGCTACTGTTGATGTTAGCATGCTGAAACGGTCGTGGATGGAATTGGAATATCGTCTTGATATTGTTCGTGCTACGAAAGGGTCTCATGTAGAAATTTCCTAAGGTAATAACTTAAGTTATAGGAAAAAAAAACTTTTTGAGTTATTCTATCTAATGTACTAATTAGTTGCGCTGTAACCGTATTGTTTCTTTTTCAATAAATTTTTGAAGTTGTACGGATCTTTCTCGGACACCCTGTATATATATGCGCACATACATGAGCATATATGATGCATATTTAAGCTTTGCGGTGATTGTAGAGAAATCGTAATTGATTGCGTAATCGTATTTGTGGGTATCGCTAAAACTGAAAAGTATCGTAGTTTTTTATACAAATATACAAAAACAAGAACTGTCTACTTATACCTAGATGCTTCTTGTAATTGGTGTAATGTAAAGCTGTAATTTATTTAATTATCCATTAAATATTAACCATATTTGTTTCTGATGACTGGGGAAAGAATGAATTACATAGCATTATATAGCAAAGATTGAAAATCATTGTCTATAACTGTTGGGTCTATGCATAATTTCATAGCAAAAATCGAGTAAATTTCAAATGCAAAATATTTAGGAAAACAACAATTTTCATCAATCAAATATGTTCCATTGTGTTCAATAACTTTCTGCCAATGGCTACATCTCTCCACGAGCTTCATCATCCATCTTTCATAGAAATCCTGAGATTTTTGGACAAAGAAGTCATCCAAGTAGTTTTTGAGGACGACCAGGGGACTGAAGTTCTTGTTCTTCAATTTGTTCTGCAGCGCCCGGAACAAATGATAATATGAAGGTGTAAGATCCGGACTAAGCGATGGGTACATAAAAAACATCCCATCCAAGCCTCAATAACTTTTCCCGGGTCTTCAGAGAAACGTGCGGTCTGGCGTTGTCGTGGTAGAACACAACGCCCTTTCTGTTCGCCAATTCTGGCTGCTTCTGGTTGATTGTGTGCTTTAATTTTTCCAGTTGTAAGCAGTACTTGGTCAAATCAATCGTTTGGTTCGATGGTATTAACTCATAATAGACTATTCCCTTCGAATCCCACCAGATACAGAGCATGATTTTCTTCGGGTGTAATATAACCTTTGCCACCGTCTAAGCTGTCTCTCCGCGCTGTAACCACAATCAATTTCGACTGACATTGTTGTAAACAATCCATCCATTTTTCGTCACCAGTGATCATCCGCTTCAAAAATAGTTCGTTTGTATGACGTTTAAGCAACGAATAACGAGAACTTCTGTTCCCTGGACGTCCTCAAAAACCACTTGGCCAAAAATATCAGGATTTCTATGAATAATAAGTTATATGATATAAAGCTCGTTGCGAGATCAAGCCATTGGCAGAAAGTTATTGAACAGAATGGAACATATTTGATCGATTAAAACTGTTTTCTTCCTAAATATTTTTCGCTTGAAACGTACTCGATTTTCGCAACAGAATTATTCATATACCCAACATATTTCTTCTAGTAGCACTTTCCTTTATTAATGGCTTCATACCTTCTGAAAAGAAGCAAGCAAATTCCGTCTACAATACGTTAATTTGGCGTAAGTCATGATTATAGAAAATTCAACTGTCGAAAAACGGGGTTTTAAGGGCGGAACATTTTATTTTATTCAGTTCTAATGTCGAAAGTAATAGAAAAAAATGGGTCCGTGGACCTTATTATTAGGTATTAATTTCAACTAGATACTTTTCGCCCTTTTCCATTTCGCCATTTCGCCATTAAAAAACTCGTCATGACATACAAAAGGTCAGGCGCGTTTGTCCCTTAATAAATCGACATAGAATTATAAATTGGAAATTTTTGAATATTTCCTTTTACAAGTGTAAGAACTTCTAAGAACTCTATAGGTTTTGAGAGTGAGTTTGTAAGAAAAAATGGTTGGTTTAAGTACGTAACTTTTTATTCCATTAAGCTAAAAGCTCTGAATTTTAACACAACAGTGGGGGCATACACATTATTATTTGATATTGGTCGGCAAATTATTTCAAAACGAATTAATAGCATAAAAACAACCATGCTCTCATTACATCTCTGTTTAGAAATTTTAACGCCAAAGTGACAATGCGCGTTTATTTGTTTATGTTACTTTTAAAATGATGAAGTGCCAGCAGGAAAAAAATATAAGGAAAATATTTTGTAACGAAGAGAATTTATACATTTTAAAAATTTCAGCATTGTTTCGTGGTCTGCTATAAACTCTTTATATTCGTCAAAAGCAAATGTTTTCTCAAACAAAATAAACCGCATTTCTGTCTGTAGATTTAAACAGAAGAAAAAACTGAAAATCTACATCTAGTTTTTTTTTATTCGAAATGAATTTGAGACACACTAGTATAAAGTTTGTAGAATGCTTGTCAATAGAATGAATATACTTTAGAAAACATTCTGATGTATTTTCATCAGGATCTAAAAAGACACGCGCTTTTTATATGCCACACATCTTGCGTATCTTTGAGAGAAGTTACTCTTATTTGTTTTACTTTTGCAAATTAATAAAACGACACATCTTAATTATATACAGCGTTTGCTTGTTCGTGCAGTTTGTTGCTGTTTGTTTTATGCAGGTATTGATGCAAATTGTAGAATTAAGATTTTAGAAATTTCTAAATAATATGTTTTATATGTTCTATATAATATGTTTTATATATACATAAATGAATGTTACTGCACATATGTCTTTTTTATATGTATAATGTACAAGGCACATAAGATCTTTATTGATTTAAGCACAATAATTTTAATTGATGCTTCATGTTTGCAGATTTATGTTAGGGTAAAATGGTCTCATTTTGATTGAACAAATCTTGAAATTAGATAAAAATTAAAGTTTTATTTTATATCATGAAAAAATACAGGGTGTTTTTTTTTTTTAAACTGACGCTATTCAGAGCCGTCTGTAGCTCGTTCTAATAACTGAATTGATACAAAATTTTGTGAATGGACTAAGAAAACCATGGGAAAAAAGATTCCAGCAAAAAAAAAATAGTTCCAATCACCGCCGATAGGGGGAAATCTGGCGCTGTACATTGAAAAACAAAACATCAGAAACAGACAAAATTAATAATTTGGATAAAATGCCATGTTTTATTCATCATTTACACTTTCCTTTTCGTTGATTGCAGTTGAAACATACATTATCACTTTTTCTGCCACCGGTTTACGTCCTCTACCTGACCGAACTGCTAGCGAGCCTGTTTCTACGAATTTCAGAATCATTGCTTTCAATACATTAACGGATGAAGGTCCTTTGCGCAGTTTATGGCGTGTTCTAAGTAAACGAAGAGCGGCTGGTGCATTGCACTGGTTACAATAATAGAACTTCACAAGTAACGAGCGCTGCGGTAACGTGAGATTCATTTTCAACCTGAGCTGAATTGTTTCTCGGTGTTTTTCGCATGCATTTATAACTTAAACTATTGGCGCTACTGTTGCTTGCGTAAGTAAAAATTTCCATTTTCATTTATTGCCCGTATTTTATGCTAATTCTCAGTTGAATAAATTACCACAGCGCCACATTTCCCCCTATCAGTGGTGATTGGAACTATTTTTTTTTTTTTTTGTTGGAATCATTTTTCCCATGGTTTTCTTAGTCAATTCACAAAATTTTGTATCAATCCAGTTATTAGAACGAGCTACAGGTGGCTCTGAATAGCGTCAGTTTAAAAAAAAACACCCTGTATTTCGCGTAAGTACACATGTATGATTATTTTTCACCGATTTAAATTTAAAAGTTTTAAAAGGCACGTATGGTATAGCCAATATGCCTACTTTTAGCCTGATACGGTTACATAAATTTTTATAATGGCAAATAGAGAATTCTTTCTCTTATTGAAGTGCAATGAAATTTTTTACATATGGCAAAATTTCTTAAGTAACGAATAAAATAATATGGAATTCTTACCCACTGGAGTTTTATTTTATATTCTTACTTATCAAGAAGTATACTAAAAATCAAGTTTTGAAAGTATTTCACTTTTTAATCTTAAAACAGTCACATTTAGTTTTTGAATGTATAAAAATACTCAAAGTCGAAGAATTCAAGTACGAAATTTTAAATTCAAAACTTTTCACATTCTTTTGAAACTATGCAGATTAGAAACAGTAAGCAAAGTGTATGCGGAAATGGATTTCTTGAATTTTAGAGTAAAAATATCTGGAAAACACATAATACAATTCACAAATACGTAGACCATTTTTTTTAAAGTTTCTAAAAATAAACTTTCTGACTTCGAGTATTATTGAAAATCATTATTTTTCTAACACTTATTAAAACAATATATTATTCAAAGATATTACCATTAGGTAAAGCTTTTGTTAATCTGCTCTTTTCATTCGAAAGCTTTTACTTTTCTCAATTTTTGGTGTAAAAAAATGAAGTATTAAAATTTATCATGTTAAACGATTTCGTACTCTTCTTTTGTGATTGATTTTCATATGCCGCTAGAATTTTTTAATTTGTAACACTTTCCAACATAGTTGTAGAATGTTTGTGATTTCGGTTTGTCTGTCTGCCATTTGTTTGCCGTCTGTCTGTCCGTGCTCTAGCTCATGTAAATATGCTCAGATTGCCGTGTAATTTATATATGTCATGGAAATTTACTATTGCGTATTCGCAATCAAAACTGAAGTCCGTAGCATTTATAGTTCGTTACAGAGACATTCAAAGAATCCCGTTCAATATGGTGAAGTCGGTAGTTGTGTATTTAAAAGGTGTTATACTATTTCAAACACAATGAAATTGATATGAATTTATGGAATGCACTAAAACATGCTTTATTTTTAATACTGTGTGCAAAACATTTATCTTTTCACTTAACGGGGTCCATTAAAACAATTCGATTACATATGGTCGATGCGGAAAATTATTTGAAGCATATTTTATTAATGTTACACTATTTCAAGCATAATAAAATTTAATAAAAATCTAAACATGAATAATTTATAAAAAAGGACTAAATTCTGTTGAGGTTTTAAGGGTTTTTCCCTTTAAGGTTGAATAAAATCCGATGCCATCCGATTTTTTAATGTAGGTTGAATCAAAATCCAAAAACAACTTTTAACATAATATAAGTTTAATTAGCATGTTAAATTTTATGAGAAGTAATCGACGGACGTAACTATTGAATTTATACAATTTTTTATGTATTCATTTATTTTTGCTTGAGTAAATAATCTATATTATAAAGGACAAACGTGTCCGTGCGTAACGCTGATGTCATTTTGCGAATGGCAACACTTGACGGTGAAAATTTGGTTTTGCGATTTTTGCTACTGCATTTTTTTAAATTTCTAAACATCACACATTTTCAATTTTTGCACCGTTATATAAAGAAAAAATGTACTTTCAAAAACAATTTATTTGAAAATTGCATCGCAATTTACACATTTATTATAGCATTTAAATTAAATTTCAAGCTTGAATTTTAAAAATCTATCTCTATTGATTGCAGTCGATTACAAAATATTAACCCATTTGCCCTCTAAACAATATAAAGAGTTAAGCATTTATTTTTCAGTTAATATTCCATAACGAAATTAAAACTTCATTAAGCAATAAATAAAATAGTATAAATAAAACACAAGTTTAACAGACATCTAATCGAAATAGCGTTTAAAACTGTTGAAATTATCAGAATAAAAAACACTGCTGTAAATAACGAAATTTTTACCGGTGTCCTCGGGTATTAACTTCTAGCAGGAGGCCAATACGAAATTACCGGTTTTAATAAATTCCAAAATTTTATTTGAATTGACATATTTAATTTAAAAATGCTCTTCGGTGTTGTTAGTGGAAATTTAAAAAAAAACTATTAAATGTAAAAAATTTATTAGAGTTTTCAATAAAAAATAAACGGTTTTCACCTATATTGTCTGTCCCGGGAATTCCGGGTTGGATGTCCTAGTTTATAATAATGTGGTAAATCTTAACTAAAAGCAGAACGACAACAGTACATTTAAAATTGGAAAATTACAAAAATACTAATTTTACCAAAAAAAAAAAAAAAAAAAAAAAAAAAAACGTCATCAAGAAAAAACATTTGAGACAAATATTTAGGATTTTACACATTTTCAGCCTTCAAAGAAAAATTCATTTCCATTGAGAAGCGAAAATTTGAGCTTTCAAAGTATATATATATATACATATATATTTAAGATGACGGTTTGTCATTTTCGGTATACTTTGCCCTAATCTACTTTCACATAATTTATCATTTGATTAAATTGCCAAGAGGGTTATTTTAAAGTGTAAGAAATAAACACATTTGACTAGTGGATTGAGTTAACTCACAGAGTAAGTACGAATAAGTTTCTAAAAAAAACCATTATAAGAATGCAAATTGAGATTTGTTTTGCAACGTAATTATATACCAGCGCGGAAGACAGAGTTAAAATTACTGGGTTAAAATTAACTTTGTGTCCTACTCCATATAACAATAAATTCTCTGTACAACATATAACAATCAGTTCGATGTATCCTGATTGGTTGAATTCTGTTTTCGAGAAAGTTAGTTGAATCTTGTTAGATGAGCATGAATGATTAGTTGAATCATGTATTTCGACTCCTATTGGGAATTTCTAGAAAATTCCTTCAGATTTTGAAAGCCAATTATTTTGTCAAATGTCGCCAAAATTTGGCAAAAAGCCGCGAACTTGGCACATTCTTTCATTTGGCGTCAAGAATATGTTTTGGCATTTGTAATCTTGAAAGTCTATTTTCCCACCTAATCTCGCGAATGTCGCTAGCATTTCGCCAAACATGGAGATAATTGGCGAAATGTTGCCAATTTTTCGACTTCGTTTACTACCAACTGTTCAACGAAATGCCTGTTTCAACCTTCATACATTCACATTAAAATGCATTGACCCGTAGTGATCCCAAACTGACCACTAATCGAATTTTCTCGAACATATGACCAAGCCTAACTGTCTTCTCTTACCTCAAAACGGTAGGACACAAAATTTAGTCAAAATCGGTAGGGCCGTTTTTAAATAAAATTAGCTTGATCTGTAATGACCCAAAAATGACACATTAATCGAATTTTCTCGAACATTTTACCCAGCCCAATAGTCTTCTCGTTATCGAAAACGGAAGGATACAAAATTTAGTCAAAATCGGCAGGGCAGTTTTTAAATAAAATTAGCTTGATCCATAGTGACCCAAAAATGACCGACTAATGGAATTTTCTCGAATAAGTGACCCAGCCCAATGGTCTTCTCGTAATCCAAGACAGTAGGATGCAACTTTTAGTCAAAATCATTTGAATCGTTTATTAGATAAAATTAATCTGACCCGGACCAGTAGTGACCCGAAATGACCCACTAATCGAATTTTCTCGAACATGTAACCTACCCCAATGGTCTTCCCGCGATAGGAAACGGAAGGAAAGAAAATTTCATCAAAATCGTTAAAGCCGTTTTTAAGATAAAATTTGCATATACACAGACACAAAATTTGCTCGTATTATAATATATGAATTATATTATACGGTATTTACGAAACGTCTTAAAGACATTTTATTTTTTCTCTATATTTTCAGTACAATTCGTAAATAGAATTATGTTTAAAAAAAGGCAAGATTTTATAAAATTAGTTACATGTATAATATATCAGCAAGAAGAAAATCTTTAAAATACAATACGGTTAGTTAAATATTCAGGGAATTCACAAAACGTATTTATAAAAACAGTGTCACGTAAAAATGGAATAAATCAAATATCCAAGCACATAAAAATAAAGAATATGAAGTAGAAAAAAAAAGAAACTTTGGCAATATGGAAATTCATGCATTGCATTTCGAGATACAGATTTTATAAAACATGTGTTTCTTCCTAACATTATTTCCGGGGGCGAACAATTTAAATAATCTAGAAAACAAAATATTATAAGTAAAGCATGATTTACATTTACATTTAAAATCTTTCTTTTTTGTCTTTTATTTTAAGTTAAACAAAGCAAAATTTAAAATCCACACAAAAATAGAAGATATTTTATAATTTTTATTACTAAAGTCCAATAGTAGCTTCAAAATGCATTAAAAATAATGCGTAATTCAAGCTATTTTTGGTACAAATTTTATTAATTTACTAATTTATATTTTAATAAGGTATAACACGTCTAAATTCAATGAAATAAAAAATAAATAAAGAACTAACAATGAAAAACTAAAAATAAAATACAAAGATTATTTAATTGAAGAAAAAGGTGTCATATTAGCTTATTTCACTTTTAAATCAATTATTATTTTAAATATTTTTTAAACCATAATAATATTTGTATTCATATTAATTAAAATTAAATTTATTTCGTTTAATCTATAGGTTATTACGAAATGAATTAATCAGCGAAATGTAATCAATTTAAATAATGAAGATAAAGTATTAAATTCTTTGTAAATACGAAAAGAAATTTACCAACGAAAATTCGCTTTGCTACAACTATATATATATATATATATATATATATATATATATATATATATAATTATAATATCTATGAATTTCAAAAAACATATCAAGTTCTATTATCATTCTACTTAAATCTCCAAAGAGATAATTAATAATTATGGGGATACAGAATACCACATAGCTAATAATTAACATGTGCAAACATAATATTACCATAGCTTGTGCTTCAATGGTAATTGGCCAAATTTTACTCATACCTAAAGAATATTGAAAAAAGAAAAAAGAAATAGAGAGAAAGGGAAAAAAAAAATTATAAATTGGAGTTGCAATTAAGTAAATACAAATGGATTAATAAATTAAATATGAACCATATACAATGGAAAATTGGACCACATGAGAATTAAATATGAATTGGATATGAAGAAACACATGCACATGTACTCATCAGCCTGGATGCACCCACATGTGTTTTAAATAATAATTAAGTGTTTCATAATTCTACTGGCATAATGCTAAGATCAGTAGAATCATCCAGGTACACTGAATTATTACCAGACAACAATTGGAAATATTAAAATTTGGAAATATTTAAATAGGAAATAAAAAACCATTAAGAATATACAATATATTTCACTCACATCGATTATCCCAAAAACTGTATTTAACACCTCACGAAATTACGACGAGATAACAGTTTGAAATAATAAAATTGGAAATATGAACGCTTAAAGTGTAGATAAAATATTTTACTCACAATAATTATACAGAATCCTTAAAATGTCACAACTTCTGCATAATATTCACATCCACATGGCAATGCATCATACATGTTGACTAAGTCGAGTTGAGAGAAATGATTTGAAAGCACACTTTTTTTAAAACACAACCCCATCGATGACACCCAAACACAAAATGATTCAAAAACACACAAAATAATTCTGATTTTAATACACTTATAACAAAATTATATCCGTGAATATATATTACTCCATCCAATTTTAATTCCTGAAAGTAAAATTAATATACAATCAATAGCTCCCTCTATAGTTAAATTAAATATAATATTATCAATATTATCAACAACTACCTGAAAGGTAAAGTGTCGCCATCTATTGGTATTATAATAATTCCTAATTAATATTTAGTTAGATATCCACTTTATTAGTTACATACTCGCTTCATTAGATTTAATTATATAAATAAACTTTAAAAAACAATACTAACTTGTAGTTTTACTTTAAATTCAAATAAAATATAATACTACTATATGAATAAATCTACACAGAATTAATTCAACTTGCACAGCATTTCAGATATTCTTAACAAGAATATATGATGTAAAAGAGATATTATTTTAATTCAAACTGTTTTTGCTGCCAGATGTGTTAATCCACTGATATTATAGACATATTATTAAATAATTAATGTTTTATTTTTACTACTACTTAAATATATTAGACTTGTTATTAAATAATTAATGTTTAATTTATACTACATTGTAAATATATTTTATATTTCATAGATTAATTTAAATATCTAATTAAATAATTCATAAACAATTCAAAATATCTCAAAATTTATAAAATTGATAATTAATAGTATTACTACTGTTTTTCAATCAAATTAATGCAATGCAGTAATTAAAATACTTGTTAAATTTAATTATTCATAGACAAAAATAAAAACTATATATATTTATATTTATATATATTGCAAATAGATATGTTTATGAGTTATAATCACCAATGTTATCCATGTATAATTTAATTTGTTATTGTATAAGTTAATTTGTAAATGTATGAAAACTGCACATCAATAACACCTTAAACAGAGGTGATCGGCAACGCACAATCACAATTATACAAAGTGTATATATTGTTCAATCAAATATTAAATTTCCTAATATGTTATAATTGTAATTATGTATGTTATAATTGTAATTTTCTATATAAAGTGTATATAATGTTCAAAAAAATATTAAATGTTAAATTTCCTAATATGTTATAATTGTAATAATGTATGTTATAATTATTATTTTCTATATCTTTTGTTATATGTTATTGCACACTAAAACAATAATTTATTACATACCATGATTATATTTAAATTATATAATAAATATTATTTAAAAGAGTTGATGATTGAATTTATCATAAAAATTGGATAACCATATATTTTTGCTTGATCTCGAATATATCTAATATTTTTGTTTTTATTTATATCTGAGCATAAGTATTTTATACGATGTAGATAATTGATAATTATATTTTTATAAACAGATTTATGCAAACATGAAGCAAAATTGGTAAAAATATTTACTTTAAATGGGAAATCAAATCTCTTATCATAAATATCAAAAATTAATTTATAATTATTAGTAATATTAATTTTTAAGTCAAGAAAGTTTATATTATTATTAATTAAATCATTTTCGCTTAATTTAAGCTGAGTAGGATAAAAATTGAGTGGTGATGTACAATTTTTTCATTGAAATAAAATATGATAATGTCATCAATATAGCGATAAAATACATAATCATTGTTCGGACTTATATTTCTTTCATAATAATATAAGTAAAAGTCAGAGAGAATACTAGATGCGGTTCCGCCCTGCGGAATTTCCTGGCATTGTTTATAGATAATATTGTCATATATAATGTAATTATTATGCAATGTAAAATTTAGTAAAGTTTTAAAACAAATTACTGAAATATGTTCTTTTAGTTTTAATTGAGATTTAAATTCTTTAAATAATATACACATTGTTTTATGTAAGTATTTTATATCAATTTTATTAAATAAATCATTAAAATCCAATGTTTTTATGAATTTTACCGTATTGATATTATGTATTTTATTAATGAGTTGAAAACTATTTTTTAGGCAATGTTGGTTATTATGTTTTAACGTTATATCATATATCTGCTTTAAAATATTAAGTAGTAAATTGCTTACATTTTTATTATATGTGTTACAACCGATGGTAACAGTGCGAAATTTAATAGGATTTTTATGAAATTTTGGAATTATAACAAGATAAGGATAATTAAAATTATTACATTTGATTTTTAGTAATTTGTGATAATTTAATAATTTTCTGTTATTTATTTCAATATTTAATTTAGTTTTATTAAAAATATTACTTGTGTTGATTGCATTGTGAATTAACACTTTATAGTATTCTTTACAAATTATAGCATAATTATTTGGAGATTTATCTACATAAGTAATTATAAATTTGTTTTGTAATTCTGATATATGTTTATTTATGTTTTTAAAAGCTGCATGTGTAATATGATGATAATTTTTTATAATTTCATTTTTTAATTTATCAATTACAGAAAATCTCCATTCACTGAAATATTCGATTGGTTTATTGTAATCAACAGCAATTTTATATATAAACAAATCAATATCTTGAATAAACTGCAATATTATGGATTTGATATTACACTTATATGGAAGACGAAATTTTGTGCCATTATGCATTAAGTTTTGTAAAATAGGTTGTTCTACAATATTAAGATCACCAGTAATGATATGACCATGTGCTGTATTTATATACTTTTGATATTTTGGGTCATTACAATAACATGGGTAATTCTTTGAAGATACCAAATTTTTTGCAATAGAATTGTAATTAAAAATTTTACGTCCAAGTGTGCGATTATATTTATATGTATTGTGAATGGTAAAATTTTTTATTGGAAAATTATTATTAATGTTGTTTATTATATTGTGTAAATTTATATTATTAAATACATGATTGGAAAAATTTATAATTAATTGTGTATTATTAGTTTTATATTTAGGTTTATTAGAAAGACTTGTATTTAATAGGTTTGCTCTATAATGTAGAATATCATAAAAGATATCACAAAAATGTGGAGAATATTGATTCTTTTTAAATACCTTGAAATATTGGTTTATATATTTCTTTTTTATAGTAAAAACATGTTTTCTTATAGCAAGCCAACAATAATCATTACAAAATTGTGCCTCAAGATTATCAAGCTCCTGTTGAATCACAATATCATCAGTGTATTTTTTGTTATTATGTTTACCTCTACCAGATCTTGAAGTTTTTTTTTAAGTTTGAAAAATTTAATCCGGAATAAAGATTTTTATAATTTTCATATTTAGTTAAATCTGAAAATACAGGATGTGATTTTTTGTATACTAATTGATTTAATCCATAAGGATATGTAGTATTAAAATGTCTTATATATTTAGATTCTAGAAAAAGTCGTTCAGTAAAATTTTTTTGTATTTTAAGTATTTTAATAGTAATATTTTTAAAATCATGATATTTGAAATGAGTATATTCAATATTATGAGTTGTTTGAAATTTAGAATTTTTATATTTATCAATATGAGAACGATGTAAATTTAGCCGCTTATGTAATTTTTGACAAGACTGTCCTATATGTTCCATGTTACACGAATTGCATTTCAATGAATAGATTACATTGTATGCTTTGCAAAATTTTATCAAATTAAGATTGTTATTATTTGAAATCTGTGACTTATCAGCTAATGGACATGTAAGACAACGCTTAGATTCACACTCTCGAAAACATAGTACAGGCTTGGGATAATAGAATAGGTTATCTGATAACGATCCAGGAAGATCCCTAATAATCTTCCTGTACCGAGCATTAGTCCTGGATCCACCAAGGCCTAAATTGCCAGTATCTAACATTTTACTAATAACTGCCATATTTCTTTGATAGCAATAAAAATTGCAAGAAATACATATTAAATATCTCTATAACATATTTTTAAAAAAAAAATTATGAATCAATCTTATTATTACTTGAATATCCATAAAAAATATATATTAAGATTGACTGTTTAATACTTGATTAAATATAATAAAGCTATATAATAAAACTATTTACATATATACATAAAGTCCCATTAAGCAAACTAACATCAAAAGACAACAATATAAAAACCCCTAGCAGTCATAAGTCAGTACAAAATTAATGTTGGTAAAAAAAAAAAAAAAAAAAAATCAATAGAACCTGAATAAGATTTTATAAAGATGCCTTTGAAAATTCAATAGATAAACAAATGATACAAAGAAATAATAGTAATACTAAAATATTATTATTATTAAATAATTATTAAATACACCATTAAAAGCGCAATGCAGCTATAATAACTATGTATTTCAAACAGAAGTTAATCAAAGTGATTTGTGAGCCAATTAGGCTAAATTATGGTATCATATAAAAATCAATATTTTAACTAGCTAATTGTTGAAAAGAATATTGAAAAGAATATGTAAAAACCATTCCATACCAATTTGCGCAATGCAGCATAATTTTATAGAATGTTAAATAATTATAATATCTATGAATTTCAAAAAACATATCAAGTTCTATTATCATTCTACTTAAATCTCCAAAGAGATAATTAATGATATTGTGTATACAGAATACCACATAGCTAATAATTAACATGTGCAAACATAATATTACCATAGCTTGTGCTTCAATGGTAATTGGCCAAATTTTACTCATACCTAAAGAATATTGAAAAAAGAAAAAATAAATAGAGAGAAAGGGAAAAAAAAATTATAAATTGGAGTTGCAATTAAGTAAATACAAATGGATTAATAAATTAAATATGAACCATATACAATGGAAAATTGGACCACATGAGAATTAAATATGAATTGGATATGAAAAAACACATGCACATGTACTCATCAGCCTGGATGCACCCACATGTGTTTTAAATAATAATTCAGTGTTTCATAATTCTACTGGCATAATGCTAAGATCAGTAGAATCATCCAGGTACACTGAATTATTACCAGACAACAATTGGAAATATTAAAATTTGGAAATATTTAAATAGGAAATAAAAAACCATTAAGAATATACAATATATTTCACTCACATCGATAATCCCAAAAACTGTATTTAACACCTCACGAAATTACTACGAGATAACAGTTTCGAAATAATAAAATTGGAAATATGAACGCTTAAAGTGTAGATAAAATATTTTACTCACAATAATTATACAGAATCCTTAAAATGTCACAACTTTTGCATAATATTCACATCCACATGGCAGTGAATCATACATGTTGACTAAGTCGAGTTGAGAGAAATGATTTGAAAGAGAAGTTGAGAGCACACTTTTTTTAAAACACAACCCCATCGATGACACCCAAACACAAAATGATTCAAAAACACACAAAATAATTCTGATTTTAATACACTTATAACAAAATTATATCCGTGAATATATATTACTCCATCCAATTTTAATTCCTGAAAGTAAAATTAATATACAATCAATAGCTCCCTCTATAGTTAAATTAAATATAATATTATCAATATTATCAACAACTACCTGAAAGGTAAAGTGTCGCCATCTATTGGTATTATAATAATTCCTAATTAATATTTAATTAGATATCCACTTTATTAGTTACATACTCGCTTCATTAGATTTAATTATATAAATAAACTTTAAAAAACAATACTAACTTGTAGTTTTACATTAAATTCAAATAAAATATAATACTACTATATGAATAAATCTACACAGAATTAATTCAACTTGCACAGCATTTCAGATATTCTTAACAAGAATATATGATGTAAAAGAGATATTATTTTAATTCAAACTGTTTTTGCTGCCAGATGTGTTAATCCACTGATATTATAGACATATTATTAAATAATTAATGTTTTATTTTTACTACTACTTAAATATATTAGACTTGTTATTAAATAATTAATGTTTAATTTATACTACATTGTAAATATATTTTATATTTCATAGATTAATTTAAATATCTGATTAAATAATTCATAAACAATTCAAAATATCTCAAAATTTATAAAATTGATAATTAATAGTATTACTACTGTTTTTCAATCAAATTAATGCAATGCAGTAATTAAAATACTTGTTAAATTTAATTATTCATAGACAAAAATAAAAACTATATATATTTATATTTATATATATTGCAAATAGATATGTTTATGAGTTATAATCACCAATGTTATCCATGTATAATTTAATTTGTTATTGTATAAGTTAATTTATTACTACTGTTTTTACTACTGTTTTTCAATCAAATTAATGCAATGCAGTAATTAAAATACTTGTTAAATTTAATTATTCATAGACAAAAATAAAAACTATATATATTTATATTTATATATATTGCAAATAGATATGTTTATGAGTTATAATCACCAATGTTATCCATGTATAATTTAATTTGTTATTGTATAAGTTAATTTATAAAAACTGTATGAAAACTGCACATCAATAACACCTTAAACAGAGGTGATCGGCAACGCACAATCACAACTATACAAAGTGTATATATTGTTCAATCAAATATTAAATTTCCTAATATGTTATAATTGTAATTATGTATGTTATAATTGTAATTTTCTATATAAAGTGTATATAATGTTCAAAAAAATATTAAATGTTAAATTTCCTAATATGTTATAATTGTAATAATGTATGTTATAATTATTATTTTCTATATCTTTTGTTATATGTTATTGCACACTAAAACAATAATTTATTACATACCATGATTATATTTAAATTATATAATAAATATTATTTAAAAGAGTTGATGATTGAATTTATCATAAAAATTGGATAACCATATATTTTTGCTTGATCTCGAATATATCTAATATTTTTGTTTTTATTTATATCTGAGCATAAGTATTTTATACGATGTAGATAATTGATAATTATATTTTTATAAACAGATTTATGCAAACATGAAGCAAAATTGATAAAAATATTTACTTTAAATGGGAAATCAAATCTCTTATCATAAATATCAAAAATTAATTTATAATTATTAGTAATATTAATTTTTAAGTCAAGAAAGTTTATATTATTATTAATTAAATCATTTTCGCTTAATTTAAGCTGAGTAGGATAAAAATTGAGTGGTGATGTACAATTTTTTTCATTGAAATAAAATATGATAATGTCATCAATATAGCGATAAAATACATAATCATTGTTCGGACTTATATTTCTTTCATAATAATATAAGTAAAAGTCAGAGAGAATACTAGATGCGGTTCCGCCCTGCGGAATTCCCTGGCATTGTTTATAGATAATATTGTCATATATAATGTAATTATTATGCAATGTAAAATTTAGTAAAGTTTTAAAAAAATTTACTGAAATATGTTCTTTTAGTTTTAATTGAGATTTAAATTCTTTAAATAATATACACATTGTTTTATGTAAGTCTTTTATATCAATGTTATTAAATAAATCATTAAAATCCAATGTTTTTATGAATTTTACCGTATTGATATTATGTATTTTATTAATGAGTTGAAAAATTTTTTTTTAGGCAATGTTGGTTATTATGTTTTAACGTTATATCATATATCTGCTTTAAAATATTAAGTAGTAAATTGCTTGCATTTTTATTATATGCGTTACAACCGATGGTAACAGTGCGAAATTTAATAGGATTTTTATGAAATTTTGGAATTATAACAAGATAAGGATAATTAAAATTATTACATTTGATTTTTAGTAATTTGTGATAATTTAATAATTTTCTGTTATTTATTTCAATATTTAATTTAGTTTTATTAAAAATATTACTTGTGTTTATTGCATTGTGAATTAACACTTTATAGTATTCTTTACAAATTATAGCATAATTATTTGGAGATTTATCTACATAAGTAATTATAAATTTGTTTTGTAATTCTGATATATGTTTATTTATGTTTTTAAAAGCTGCATGTGTAATATGATGATAATTTTTTATAATTTCATTTTTTAATTTATCAATTACAGAAAATCTCCATTCACTGAAATATTCGATTGGTTTATTGTAATCAACAGCAATTTTATATATAAACAAATCAATATCTTGAATAAACTGCAATATTATGGATTTGATATTACACTTATATGGAAGACGAAATTTTGTGCCATTATGCATTAAGTTTTGTAAAATAGGTTGTTCTACAATATTAAGATCACCAGTAATGATATGACCATGTGTTGTATTTATATACTTTTGATATTTTGGGTCATTACAATAACATGGGTAATTCTTTGAAGAGACCAAATTTTTTGCAAAAGAATTGTAATTAAAAATTTTACGTCCAAGTGTGCGATTATATTTATATGTCTTGTGAATGGTAAAATTTTGTATTGGAAAATTATTATTAATGTTGTTTATTATATTGTGTAAATTTATATTATTAAATACATGATTGGAAAAATTTATAATTAATTGTGTATTATTAGTTTTATATTTAGGTTTATTAGAAAGACTTGTATTTAATAGGTTTGCTCTATAATGTAGAATATCATAAAAGATATCACAAAAATGTGGAGAATATTGATTCTTTTTAAATACCTTGAAATATTGGTTTATATATTTCTTTTTTATAGTAAAAACATGTTTTCTTATAGCAAGCCAACAATAATCATTACAAAATTTTGCCTCAAGATTATCAAGCTCCTGTTGAATCACAATATCATCAGTGTATTTTTTGTTATTATGTTTACCTCTACCAGATCTTGAAGTTTTTTTTAAGTTTGAAAAATTTAATCCGGAATAAAGATTTTTATAATTTTCATATTTAGTTAAATCTGAAAATACAGGATGTGATTTTTTGTATACTAATTGATTTAATCCATAAGGATATGTAGTATTAAAATGTCTTATATATTTAGATTCTAGAAAAAGTCGTTCAGTAAAATTTTTTTTGTATTTTAAGTATTTTAATAGTAATATTTTTAAAATCATGATATTTGAAATGAGTATATTCAATATTATGAGTTGTTTGAAATTTAGAATTTTTATATTTATCAATATGAGAACGATGTAAATTTAGCCGCTTATGTAATTTTTGACAAGACTGTCCTATATATTCCATGTTACACGAATTACATTTCAATGAATAGATTACATTGTATGCTTTGCAGAATTTTACCAAATTAAGATTGTTATTATTTGAAATCTGTGACTTATCAGCTAATGGACATGTAAGACAACGCTTAGATTCACACTCTCGAAAACATAGTACAGGCTTGGGACAATAGAATAGGTTATCTGATAACGATCCAGGAAGATCCCTAATAATCTTCCTGTACCGAGCATTAGTCCTGGATCCACCAAGGCCTAAATTGCCAGTATCTAACATTTTACTAATAACTGCCATATTTGTTTGATAGCAATAAAAATTGCAAGAAATACATATTAAATATATGTATAACATATTTAAAAAAAATTTTATGAATCAATCTTATTATTACTTGAATATCCATAAAAAAAAATATATATATTAAGATTGACTGTTTAATACCTGATTAAATATAATAAAGCTATATAATAAAACTATTTACATATATACATAAAGTCCCATTAAGCAAACTAACATCAAAAGACAACAATATAAAAACCCCTAGCAGTCATAAGTCAGTACAAAATTAATGTTGGTAAAAAAAAAAAAAAAAATCAATAGAACCTGAATAAGATTTTATAAAGATGCCTTTGAAAATTCAATAGATAAACAAATGATACCAAGAAATAATAGTAATACTAAAATATTATTATTATTAAATAATTATTAAATACATCATTAAAAGCGCAATGCAGCTGTAATAACTATGTATTTCAAACAGAAGTTAATCAAAGTGATTTGTGAGCCAATTAGGCTAAATTATGGTATCATATAAAAATCAATATTTTAACTAGCTAATTGTTGTAAAGAATATTGAAAAGAATATGTAAAAACCATTCCATACCAATTTGCGCAATGCAGCATAATTTTATAGAATGTTAAATAATTATAATATCTATGAATTTCAAAAAACATATCAAGTTCTATTATCATTCTACTTAAATCTCCAAAGAGATAATTAATGATATTGTGTATACAGAATACCACATAGCTAATAATTAACATGTGCAAACATAATATTACCATAGCTTGTGCTTCAATGGTAATTGGCCAAATTTTACTCATACCTAAAGAATATTGAAAAAAGAAAAAAGAAATAGAGAGAAAGGGGAAAAAAAATTATAAATTGGAGTTGCAATTAAGTAAATACAAATGGATTAATAAATTAAATATGAACCATATATATATATAACTTTTATCAATGAAAAAATGTATTTGAAGCCAAACTTAACGTAAATTATGTTGTGTACTTTTCATATTTTTAATCCATGTATATTTTAATTCGTAATTCCTATCAAAAACTGACTTCATGTTTACGTGCGGGGAACGATTGCATATGAACGATTTTCGCACTTCGTGGTTCATTTCGACTCGACAACCTAATTTCTATAGTAGCAAGTAAAAATCCAGAAATTCGCGTTACTTAACATATTCGTAGTGAAAATTTTCAGTTTCATTAATGATAATGCTCGCTTCATGTTAAATATGATATCATTTTCGCACATTGAAACATCTCCCTTTGTTCCAAGATCAATGGTCTTAACTTGCAGAACGCCGGACCGATTTCACAAAAAACTAGCGAAGTCATAAACATGCATTTTTATTCAGAAAACTAAAAAAAGAATTTTTCTACTATTGAATTATTATGGCGTAACTTTTTACTGATTTCCCATTTTGCAACTGTATATTTAAGGTCCGAAGACTTCAAACACAGTTCTATGGAAATGTGAAAATGTTGAATATAATTTCTACATAACTGTTTTGAAATATAATAGTTTTATGAATGAAAATGCATGTTTTCTGATACACATGACGTCATTTTCACTGATAGAAGCATACGGACTTTTCTGCGATTAGGACCCTTTGTCCCTTATTAGTACAATATGCCTATTATTCTAAAAATTTCCCTGCTAAACAGAAAATGCATCTCCAGTGCCATTCCGTCTAAAACAGAAATAATGCTCAATAAGTATTCAGAATATTGGAATGAAAAATTAACATTTGTTTGCAACGCGAACATGCAAAACTAGCATATGTTAAATAAATAGCATTTAAACAGAAGAAAAATATCATTTTAAATGTTAAAATTAAATAATCTTCCTAACTATTTCTTTATGACGCATATTAAATTAGATAAAATTTGGTTTCTCTAACAAAGTAAAATATTTACAGCGGCACAATTTAAAAATTTAGATATTAAAATAACATTCACAGATGCTACTTGATGATAAAATGTATAACACATTTCCTATATCAAAAGAAAAACAACACCTTCTCAACAAATAACAAAAACAGTCGAAACTGTACTAGAAATTATCTCCCATCATTTAATCTAAGACAGAATGTGGATATATTGTGATATATTATACTTGGTTTATCTAACATTATACAACTTTGATAAATTAAACTTAGTGAAAGAAAAAATAATACTTTTTAGCAAATATTTAGCCTAGTATTTATTTATTATAAAATAATGACTGTATCCTTATAAAATTAATTTCATTAGTGTAGTATTCATATTACAGAGAATGACCATGCATATAAAATAAAAAAGAATACATATGGAAAAAACGAACGTGCAAGGAAGAATTCGGAAAGAAAGTTTCATTCACGTTACTTTTATTAATTTAAAAATATACGGGTATTAAGTGTTAAGAAAATACATCATTAATGTATATTGTACTATTAAAGAATATCACAAATATGTTTTAGTTTTGCAATAAATTGATTTGTATAATTGCGTAAATTATTTTAAATTGTAAAGAATATAAGTTGATGTATGCAGTGTGTTCGTAAACTGTATTTACAGAATGAGAGAGGTGATCATACTCACGAAGACAAAAAAAAAGTTGTATAGGGAACCAGTACGGAAAACGCTTAATCTGTCAGAAATACAGGGTGTCTCCGTCCAAGCCAAACACAGATTTTTCAGAATAATAATTCAGATATTGTAATGAAATTGTACACATAATATATTTCCTGTGTATGAAACGTGGTGACATTATACGTAATGATGGAAATGACCCCCATTCGTAGCCATACTCCATAATTCGTAATGTAGCTGGTTGTAAAGTTACTGAAATACAGTGAATTTACAACATTTCCCATGATATAATCACATTCACTTAGAAAAAGTCAGCCAGTTCAAAATTTCGCTATTACTATTTCTTTAACCCGTAAGTCGTGTCATCAACTTTTTTTGCGTAATCCCGTCGTTGGATGCCAGAGACCCCTTAAACATTTAATCAATTTATCAAGTGTACAGATATTTTTGAATAAATCTAACAAATTTAAATAATATTGGTACCTTTTCTACTATATAATAACTCTGAGGCTTTTAGTTTAGGTATAATTAATTAAGAGAAAAGGACCTAAGATTCTTGGTATTAAGTAAAATTTTAGATTACTTCGCTTTAAAAATGAAAAAAAATACACAAGCTATAGCAAAACAATGTACATGGCATTCATGTAAGAAATATGTATATGAAATATTTTTGGAATTTAATTAAAACTACATGAAAAAGTGCAAGAGTAAATATGGCTTAGAAATATCTGGAAATGTTGACTCTCGCTATTTGAAAAGGGGGGGGGGGGGGGTTGGGTCTTTGTCACATTTTATATAAATGGATGGCATTTATTATTTGATTTGAACATTGCATGTGAGAGAAGGATAATTAACTAGCATGTGGCAATTAATTCAGCATCATCTTGCAATCGGCTCTGATTAATGGTGAACATCGTGTGTTTCGGTTTTATCTATTCTTTTTTTACAATTTCAATTTTTGTTACATAATTAGCTCTGCTACATTCTAAAGCTCAAAGAACGGCTTAATCAATAAAATAAAATCTACATAAACTAAATAGTAATTCTTATTTATTATTTTACAAGATCTGCATTTTGGATAGCAAAAAATATATATTATTGTGCTGATAAATTTTCTTTCATTTCAGACATACTTGAACAATTAAAATTGGAAATAATACCATAAAATAACTTTTACTAAATTATCTTATAAAAATGAATGCGTCAAAAGTATTTTAGTATAATTTTTCTTTCACAAAGAAAGAAATAAGATGTATATTATTTACAATATCATTTTGCAGAGCAGGAACTGGCATACAGTTTTATCGTTCTTGATTTTCCGTGTACAATTTCTATATACAGCTTCATTACAGCCTGTTACAAATGTTAACAGATTTATTAACTTTATATTTCTTTATTTAGCATTGCTTGTGTTTCTTGTGTTGAAATATTTTATTTCATACAACGTCTTACTGAAACTACAAGCTTGTTTCTGTCGGAAAGATATTTTAATAATAATGCTTTTCTTATTTCTTTTTCTAAGCGTAATAAAAAAATCTAGCTTTCGATCTTTGCTAATAATCTGACGCTGCTATCATTGTTTATGTATTTTATTTCTTTGAATAGATTTTTATCCGAGCTTAGTGTACCATATTGTAAAAAACGTACACTGTCCATGATGCTTTTACGGAGTCTTTGATGTTTGATTAAATACATCTAATTGTTTTTTTTATTCTAAAAGGGAATTACATGTGGCGTTTTCTTTACAGTTGGATCAAGTTTAATACATGAATGAAAAGAGCTGAGTAAAATTATATTCTTACTTAAATCACATTGATATTGTATGAGAGTATGAGTGTTGTCGTGTTTCATCACTACTGAAGAGGTAAAGAAATTATGAAGAGGTTATGAAAATAATTTCATAAACTTGTTACAGCACGTTCATCTGCTCACAGTCATTTTAAAAATCTCAGTTATGTGACGATGCGATGTCTGATTATATTTTGTCAAGTTCTTTATTAAGACTCAACTAAACGATGCACTACGCTCTCTCTTAAACTCTGATTATTTTGTCTCATTCCACCTTTTCCTAAATAAAGGAATGTATTGTAAATTTATTTTGTCAGTACATAGACAGCTACCAAAAATTTTACTCCGAATTCAAGAAACTTTGGCATTTTTACGTTGGAGTGCAAAATGATAGAAGCGATCAATTCATTGCTGATCATTTTTAATTATATTAGTTGAAGTACCCGGCGTTGTCCTTGATTTTAAGAATCTTTATGTAGAAAAATCAATTTCAAAATTAAACATGTTGTATAGACAAATTTAAAATGTTAAAATATGTCAACATTTCCATAATTGGGTTTTTATCATGATTTAAAACGTTCCTCAAACCCATACGACATAAAATTCACTTGCTGACGTCATATCTACTTGCTTTCTCTATTACATATAGATACTCTCTTTGTATGATTCTCAAACATTTTAAAAAGTCCGTTTCAATTTCAATATGATGTCATATTAATTTTCTTTTTAATTATCTCATGACGTCATATTAACCAACTTTCTGTACTTACACATTCTCATACACACCCCTTGTATTATTAAGAAATGGTGAACATTTCCCCTTATATAACGAATATGACGTCATATTAATCTTTATTTCAATTGTTGAAACTTTTTATTTCATTTTCATTTTTCACGTGGAAATCTTCCAATAGAAAATTAATAATTGTAGAAAGAATTTTACTGTGAATTTTTAATTGTTGGTAACTGCTACAACGAAAAATGTTTAAATTTGATAGGAAAAACCTGCTAGGTTTTTGTTTTTTATTAATTTAAAATTAACTATACACTATTTCGATTACGGATTATTTTAGCTGCCTTGGCCGTGTTTTAATACATACGTAACATTTCACAATTCTGGCTTCCAAACTGTTGATTTGTATAGAAGTGAAGGCAGACAAATTTTCATTTTTATATATTAGATTAATCCGCGTGTAAATATATACATTGATTTTATCAAACTAAATAGTATAAAAATACTGTAAACGAGTCATATTATAACAATATAATAAACTGCACGTAATACGAAGTAGGAGCGAAATTATAAAAAAAAGAAGAAATTTGTCTCAATTATAGTAATATTAATATCCATTGTGTATTTTTTTAATAACATCAAGGTATCAGTGATGCGAACTTTTTACAAGGTTTCGAAGTTTTCGAGGTTACAAAACATGTCTTGTCTCACAAATGGTAGACTTTAAATTTGCTTTCGAGTTTTACTGGACCATTTGAAAATATTTTCGGTAAATATAGCACACTGTAATACACCAAACGTTTTCCATAATAAAGCTTAGGCTGGCCAATCCAGTGTGGAAATCTTGATATCTTCAAACGACTTTTTTGTGTCTTTTTTGCAGAATGAATTGATTCATTGTATTGTTCAAAAATATAATTATGACCAGCAACATTTCTAGCCTGGTTTTAAAAATGGTGCTCTAACAACTGAATATACGTATTTCTCTTCTGTCGTCCTTGTAGAAAAGATATTAACCCGAACTAAAAGCGGCTCAAACCATTAGTAGCATCCGTCTTTTTGACACGTTGAAAGTACCCGTTTTTTCTTTCGGTGGTCATGCAAATATGAATGAACTTCTTTTCATCCCTGAAAATACTTTTAGGTAAATTCGGTTGTTTCTTCACACGTTTCTATCCAAACTGGTTGTGTATTGTTTTGTGGGTAGATGTTAAATTCTCCAACGTTCTTTTATTTATAGTTTCCCAAACTATTAGTTTCTCTTCTTAACGTCTATACTGATGCTGGCATCATTATCTAGCTTATCATTTATTTTGCTATTATTATTTCACCTAAGAAAATGCGAAGAATCAAACGTTTGTATCGATTCGAAACAAATCTCCACCTTAATACAGATTATGCAGCTTTACAAGTATTCGGATTCTGTAGGGAATTATAACTGACAGTCTTTGAACGTTTAATTTTATATCAGAAATTGTTTCAAGAGACAGTCGGATGTTGTTATAATATTGAATTTGTCATCTTTTAAAGTCAGAAAGAATTTTTGTTTTCCCCATCCTCAAATATTTATATTAAATTAAACGAAAAACGAATTCGGTCATTCTTTTAAATGATTTTCTAAATAATATGCAAAAATACAGGCTATATATTGTAATCTATAGTTTTAATATTCATTGGAATATCATCTTTTTAAGTTTAACAAAAGGATTTGAGCGTTTTCATGGCAAAGATGAACTGAATTCAATTAATTGTGCGTCGTTTATATCATTTTTCAACATATTATACTGTGAGGATTGCGCATTAGGGTGGATCGAAAAATTTGTTTTCACAATTTCAAAACCTACCTATGCGGAAAAGATGTTCTGTTGTATGGAGATTAAGAGAAAAATAATTAAAAAAATTAATTTCAAAATTTAATACTGCCGCAATGGGGTTGAAATTTCTAAAAAAATGAAAAAAAAGACATAATTTTGGTTAGATGATTTTTGAATAAAAATAATTGTTTTAATATTAATCAAAACCTACCTATGCCGAAAAGATGTTCTATTGTATGGTGATTAAGAGAAAAATAATTAAGAAAAATAATTAAGAAAAATAATTTCAAAATTTAATACTGCCGCAAGGTGTTTGAAATTTATGTATTTGAGTCTTTTTACGGTAAAAAGTCAAAGTGATTTTTGTTAAATGAAATATACATTTTAGTAATTTTAAATATTAATTGGAATAAGAGGACACTTACTTGGTTACAAGAAAAGACGTCAGCTTCTTATTTACCAGCTTATTTATTATTAAATAAAGAAAAATATTTAAAATCGTCGAAATTACAGTGGGCAATAATCACGTTTGGTGTTGAAAATTGACATGAGGTTTCGTGATTCGATGCGATTTCTTATAAAACCGTCTCTTCTATATGATCAACAAACAGCAGAAGATACTTTCGTGACTGTTTTGACTATCCGTTCTGTAGCTTGAGTGTGGCACGGAAACCCCTTGATAGTAGATATTATTGCCGTCGGAATAATTGCTGGATTTACTATTGCTTCTGAAATCATGTCGTCACTAAATTGTTCAGTTAGTTGAGGTTCTGTCACATTTTTCCATTTAATCAAATCAATATAATCCGTCGCACAAAGTTCAAAAGCTGGTAAATTGAAGATACGGATATTATTCTTTGAAATGTTTGGGATTGCAGTAGACCGTTTGACTTCGCTCGTTTTTAGAATTCTTCTTTGGGATAATTGCCTATGAGAGTTCCGTCGTCAGGTGACATCGATATCAGGATATTTTCAGGATGGCAAAAAACCCATTTCTCGTAATAACAAGGTTCTATTCCACAAGTGAAGCTTCTGATCCCAGTCGTAATTCCATCTACGTACGCGAAAAGATGACGTAGTGGAAGCTCATTGGCGTGTAACTGGCACACAAACCATTGAAGTGGACGCTTCAGAATCAGTTCTAAATTTCGAATAACACCTTCTTTAGCACCTGTGTTAATAGATGTTCCTTCGCTACCGATCGCAACCAACTTTGTTACATCTATATTGTTGTCAACGCAGGACAAAAAAATTATGTCTTTTCCAATGACTTGCACTCTCCCAGAATTTACAGATACGTGTCCGATGTACTCGGAACTAGGTTCTTTTACCAAGCTTACGTGTTCTTCTATTATGACTTTTCTTCTGTTACCTCCTAGTGATATAGTCCTGTCTTTACGTTCATCGAAGTATAAACCAAATTGTTCATGGTCAGAATCTTTTCAATCTTTCACAACTGACTGAGACGGTAGATTTGTTCTTGCCTTTGTTCTCTCACGTCGAATTTTATTTCTGTCAACGACGTTCGATCCATCGCCATGTGAGATTCTACCTACATCTTGAAGCGCAGCTGACACGATGGCAGCGCCTGCTCGGTCGGAAATGCCAAAACGGTCCAATGTCTTTGCTACGGCATGTAATTTCGTCACGACAGATGTGACACTGACACCGTCAGCGTTTTGGGCGTCGCTTTCAACGATAGCTGATGATGAAAAAAAGTCAGTATGCTCGCATATACGCCGCTTCAATTTACACTCGTTTTTCATATTCATATTCAAATATATTGAACTGGAAGAAACATCAGGCAGTGTTTTGTTTTTCTCCACGTATCGCCCTTGCTTTAATTTTCGTTTCTCGGCCTTAGTTATTTGTAAAGTGACTTTCCAATCCAGCGACCCGATTACCATTTTTCTTACAATTCGCATGTCTAATAGAAATTCTCTCTCGTTCATTGGTACTTTCCATTCTTTCTTACAGAAGCAACATTCAAATGATTTACAAGTACACGCCGATATATCAAAAACAGCATTTGCGTTTTTCCGGAAGACGTCAATCTGCTTGCGATAGCTTTCAATCCCTTTTCTGGCTTTGTAAGATTTAAGAAGATCGCGATATTGGTCGTGGTATAATCGAACTTTTCTCAAAATGCTATAGTAGTCAATTATTGGGATTGAAGCTCGTTTCCAAGTCTCTTCTAACTTATTAGCAATTTCTTCACATGAGGAGGAAAGTGTAGATGTAGACAATGTTTCCTTGCTTCGGTATTCTTTTGAATGCCAACATACGCACTTTATTACGTTACTGTAGGTAGGAAGCATATTCGTTGGCATATCACAACCAGACCAATATATAGGGCAAATCATGTCTTTTCTTAACATAGCCATGGTGCAATAATATTCAATTTACACTACGCAACACAATACACTTACAAAGAAAACTTACACAATGAAATCGAAATTTATTTCACTTTTCGAGAACAGCGCCTGATTCCATAAGCCGCTAGCTTTGAACTGAATCAGCGAGCGGTGGGAACACGTTTATCCAATATTACTCAGAGAAAGGCTCCTTTAACTATTATAGAAGCCCTAATTCAGAGCCACGTGGGCGTATCATATGATGTAGGGAAGATTCCATGACGTAGCGCTTCCAACTTATGGAGGGGTAAGGATAAAGCGGAAGAATGAAAATGCTGGAAATGCCCTTTTTTCGAAAATCCAACTCCCTTGCGGCAGTATTAAATTTTGAAATTATTATTTTTTATTAATTTTCTTTTAATCTCCATACAATATAACATGTTTTCCGCATAGGTATGTTTTGATTAAAATTAAAACAATTATTTTGAATCAAAAATCACCTAACCAAAATTAGGTCTTTTTCCAATTATTTTTCGAAAATTCAAACTCTTTGCGGCAGTATTAAATTTTAAAATTAAATTTTTTCATTACTTTTCTCTTAATCTCCATACAATAGAACATCTTTTCCGCATAGGTAGGTTTTGATTAATAATATTTATTTTTTCACCATATACCATCGATCCACCCTATTGCGCATGCCTCTTCTTGCTCTAGTAGCGCCCCCTTTTGGAGAAACGAAAGCGCGCGGCAGTAGAACTTGGAATGTTAGCGGCGAAGAACGTCGTCGTCTGATTTATGGAAACAGAAATAGTATGAAAATGGCCGTGAGTAAATGTTATCGGTCATGAATCTTGAAAAATAAGAATAATCTTTTATGTTTATTTAATGTCGTGTGATGTACCTGTCTTCGTCATTCTTATGTCAACTTTATGTCAAGAATTAAACTTGTGTTCGTCGTCTAGAACGGCCTGTTTCCTTTAGAACGCCCACACATACGGAACAGACATCACACTGGCGTCAGAACTAATGGATGTAAAACAGGCTGTATTACTGGATTACGGAGTGAAACATTATAGTGAAATATTATAGTGAAACATTATAGTGAAATATTATAGTGAAATATTATAGTGAAACATTATAGTGAAATATTATAGAGAAATATTATAGTGAAATATTATAGTGAAATATTATAGTGAAAGATTATAGTGAAGAAAAATTTTGGATAACCTATACAGAGGTAAGGTAAATTTTATTATTTAAGTATGGCCGATCAACTGACTAAACTTAAAAACACTAGAGGGGTAATAAAAGCATCTATTACATCTATTATTAAAAAGATCGAAGATGCATGGGTTTTAGAATCGCCGAATTTGGTGGAATTAGAAGAAAATTTAGCTCAGCTAGAACAAAAAGGTATCGACCTTAAACGGGAAGATGAACAAATTTTAGCGTTAATTAATGATGAAAATGAAATCGAAAGAGACGCGAAGACCTCTATTGAATATCATGAAAAAATAACTTTATGGAGATTTAGAGTTAATAAGAAATTGAAAAATAATAGCAAAAGCTAAATTTCCCCCGTATCTCACGCCGATAATAAGCACGCAGAATTAGTTGCGCAATCTGTTAAACTCCCTACATTAACGATTGAGAAATTTTACGGCGAAATAAGTAAATTTCAAAACTTTTGGAACTCATTCAAAATAGCAGTTCATGATAATGATTCACTGTCAAATATTGAAAAAATGAGCTATTTACAAAGTTATTTAGGTGGTAGTGCATATAATTCTATTTCCGGGTTTGCGTTATCAGATAAAAATTATTTGGAAGCTGTCCTAATTCTGAAACAACAATTTGACCGAAAGGACCTCATTGTCACGTCACACATAAATACTTTATTATCTTTAAAACCAGTACTGAAAACAAATTATGTAACCGCTCTACGGAAGTTATTTGATACGATTCAATCGCAAATTAGAAGTCTCAGGTCTTTAGACATTGAATCAAATGGATTTGATAACCTGTTGACACCTATAATTCTTAAATCCTTGCCATATAATCTTTCGTTAGAATATAATAAGCAATGTATAAAAAATTCCAGTGACACGCAATCAAGTATTGTTGATTTGTTATTATTTATTCGTACCGAAATAGAGTCGAGAGAAAAACAAAATTATTTAACTGGCAATTTAGATAACCCAAGGTCAAAACAGTCGTATAATAATGATTCGCCTGCATTTCGTAGACAAATGTTCGCTAATGATAGAATTAATTCTGAAGTATCTCATATTAAAGCCACCTCTGAAACCTTTTGTATATTTTGTTCTTGTAATAGTCATTCGACTGAGGAGTGCAATAAATTACCCGTTGATCAGAAAATAGCTAAATTAAAAGCACAAGGACGCTGCTTTTTATGCTTAAAGAAAGGTAAACACGTCGCTAAAGATTGTACCATAAAAGATAAAAAATGCACTAATTGCGGCAGATATCATAATGTTACGATATGTAGTTATTTACTTGGCAATGCCAATAAAGTTGATAGGGAAAATAATTCAAATTCAAATGAAAAAGCACTCACTGCTAGAGTCAAATCGGAATGATTTTTAATTTGAAAACACCGCGAAAAGAAACGAAATTAATTGAAACATTACCGACAGTAAATATCGAATGTGGTAATAAAATATTACATGGCGTAGTACATAGTGGAACCCAAATTTCTATAATAAAGACTGATTGTGTACCCGAATACTTTAAAAATCCTTGTGGTACTGTAATATTGCAATCTGCATTTGGACACCAATTGAAAGCTCCTTTAATAAATATCCCATTGAGTATTGCAGTTGATAAATTAAACCCCAAGATATATCCTAATATTATGATAACATGTGCTGTAGTTGATAATTTAATTAATGATTTATTACTTTATCTTGATACATATAATGAATTGAATGATTTGAATAAATATAATGAAAATGAAAAGGCATTAAATTGTAATGTTGACGCGATAAGTGACAATACAAAAGAAACCAACGCTGTAGATCTGTCTGCTTCAATTTTAGACCATGTGTCAGTTGAAAATGCGGATGCAAACGAGAACATTGACCACGCACCTGATACTTTTGTAAATGATTCAGATAAATTTAAATGGCAACAGAAAAACGACCCTTCGTTAAATCAGTGTTCGACAGCTAACAAAAATGAGTTTAATAGCTTTTCCGTTCCTGAGAATTTCTTATATCACTTGGATAAATTATTCGATGAGACAAAAAATAACCCTCACCCGCGTACTAGTATTGCACAATCGATCACGAAAGAAACTAATAATAATGAAAATGACATATGTACCGTTTCCGATTTAATCGTAATAGAGAGTGGAGATCAAACTGAAACGGAAACTCATTATAAGGAAGAAGATCCCCAAATTAGGCAAGCAGAAGAAATTTTACATAATTCAAAAGATTTAAAAGTTCAAAATTATTTACAGAGTGAACACAATATTATGAAGAATACTCCCATAGTTAACAATGTAATTTCAATTTTCGAATCCTCAAACTATGCAGACACACCTGATGAAGAAACCGAATACGAAACCGCAAATTAGGCTAAAGAGAATGCAAGTGCTTCGGATAAATATTTGATTGCATCAGCAGACATGAAGGAAGAAAATATAAGACGAAGCATAATTTCTGAAAATAAAGATTCAAAAGTTGATGTCACGACAACAGAAGAATCTTACTCTGTTTTCAATAATACAATGCCAGAAACACTTGATGGAAGTTCCGAATCCAACACGATTGAGTTCAGCGAGAAACAACCTCTTGTTTACAATGAAAATTCCGACTACATTATCGTCAATGGTTGTGTGAAATCGCATGAAATAGCAAACAAAGAACCCGATGTATTCCTTAAGTTAAATCATCCTGACAACATGATGTTAGAAAAATGCCAGAAGAAATCTGAGAAGCTTGATGAGTTTACAGAGACTAAGGAAGTGACGATCGACGAAAATAAAAATGAAACTGAACTTTCTAAAAATTATGATAAAGTGGAAATAAAGGAAACTGTGCGGAAGAAACAGTATACACGTGATGGCTTTCGCCGAATGAACAATAAATTTAGTACGGGAAGACGGCGAAAACGAAAAAAAATAAAATTTCTAGATCATGTGGTAGGATCCGGTATACATGCACCCGATCCCGACAAAGTATCAGCGATACAAAACTTAGAAGTTCCCAAGTCAAAGAAAGATATCAGAAGCATATTAGGTCTTTTATCTTACTACCGATCCTTTGTTCCTTCATTCTCCGACATAGCTCGTCCATTGATTGAACTTACCAAGAAATGTGCCCCTAATGAAGTTACCTGGTCTGAGGATTGTGACAAAGCCTTTTTTGAGTTGAAACAGGCGATCAGTAAATCACCCATCTGTTATTCCCCGAACTTTCAGAAACCATTTATTATACATGCAGATGCTTCTTCGTATGCGATAGGCGCTTGTCTATCTCAAAAAGATGAAAATGAACAAGAGCACCCCATTGCTTTTACAAGTAAAAAGCTCTCCAAATGCCAAGAGGGTTATGCTACCATCGAAAAGGAAGCTTATGCTGTTATCTTCGCCCTGAAAAAGTTCGAACACTATATTTATGGTTCGCACGTAACTGTGGTGAGCGACCATAATCCTTTGAAATTTCTCACGGACTGTGCACCTCAAAGTGCGCGCCTTCAAAGATGGGCCCTTGCACTTCAGCGCTTTCAAGCCCAAATAACGTACCGACGTGGGAAACTCCACGCGAATGCTTACTCTCTAAGTAGGCTATATGCCTCACATTGGACTTAAAAACTGTGAACATTCTTATTTTTCTGTGTTACAAGTCTGAACTTTAACTTTAAAAACTTTAACTTTATCCCAGGACTTTAAAATATTAGTATTAGTGTTATAGTGTATTCTGTTTTTCTGTTTGTTTATTTTCTTTGATATTCTTTAAGTGTTTGAATTTTTGTATTAATATTTTTACTTGTTTATTTAGATATTTACCAGATATTGATTTGTCTCAAAAGACTAAATCAAATTCTCGAAAGGGGGAGGTGTGAGGATTGCGCATGCCTCTTCTTGCTCTAGTAGCGCCCCCTTTTGGAGAAACGAAAGCGCGCGGCAGTAGAACTTGGAATGTTAGCGGCGAAGAACGTCGTCTGATTTATGGAAACAGAAATAGTATGAAAATGGCCGTGAGTAAATGTTATCAGTCATGAATCTTGAAAAATATGAATAATCTTTTATGTTTATTTAATGTCGCGTGATGTACCTGTCTTCGTCATTCTTATATCAACTTTATGTCAAGAATTAAACTTGTATTCGTCGTCTAGAACGGCCTGTTTCCTTTAGAACGCCCACACATACGGAAGAGACATCACATATACATACATCAGTAATCAGATATATGTGAGTCATACTTGTTCCACTTGAGCTTGTAGATAGGAAAGCATGATCACCGATGACAAAAGATGTAGAACTATTAGATGTATCATTTACATCTTTTTATGTAAGACAATTGTCGTTTTCAGCCTCTGAAATTTTTGAGGCTTTAGGATAATGATGAATGTTTAGTATACTCCTAGAAATATCACACTGTATTAAAAAATTTAATGACAACAAGAGAAACAAATTACATGATAAACACTACGAATGGACTATCAAGAAGAATATCGTTTCAGAAGAGTTAAAGTATTCAAAACATTCCAAAACATGTGATTGTGTAAAACATTAGATCATCTGTCAGGCAGGCATGAATAAAAAATATTTCACCGAAGAAGCAATGTCAAACAAATGTGAAAAGAAAATTATTTCAGTTTTCTAATGAGGGAGGCGTAGATAAATTGAACATGGAAATAATTCTATGCATCTCCATCTGTTATTGGTAATCTATTTTAGTAACAAATAAATAGATATTTAACCAATAAAATAAATAACCGATTCTGATAAAACTGTATATGTTACTGAAGCACAATGATTTTGGAAACAGCAAAAAAGGATAAAGATATTTGTAAAACAAAATTGAACACCTATTGAAGGAAATAATTTTACTAGAGGTCAAATTGACCCCTCCGAATTCTAGAGATAAACAATTTATTACTATCACATATTTTTTTATGTTATATATATATATCAACGAAATATATATTATCCGCGAAAAGGAGAGAATCATTGAGAGAAATAAGATAGTTCCAAATAAATAAGAAATCCACAGGGTATTATTTGAACTAAACAAACAGTCACAGAAAATAAATGGTCTTCCTAATGATTTAAGGGGAGAATTCGGCATAAAAAATCTCATTAATCTCTCTCTGCTGGCAGCATATCATTTTATGTGCTATTGCTAATTTTAGCATTTTAGAATTATTTAACTATGTCTTTGAAAATTGTTAGTGTTTTAGGATATTTTACTTATATGGGTGATTCTTAAAAAAAGTTACAAGTCAGAAATTGATTATGTATTGAACATTTTTTTTTATTTAATTTAATTTTTTATTTTAATTACTTTCATGTGCAAGGTACCCTCTATATTATCACTTTATTACATTTGATGACATAAAAAATATTTTAAATTTTTCAAATTTATTACATATATATTTTTTGAAGTGGTGACAAATATTATAGAAAACAAATATTTTTTCAACTATATTACCAATTTGGATACAAAACAAACATATGCGCACTCTGTTACTGTAGGAGTTCTTATTTATAATCCCACAGTTACTTAAATACTTACATGGCTTATAATTATGAAATGATTATAGCTCTTCAATCTAAGTTGAAAATAATTTTTATTGCTTACTTAACCAAATAATTCAATGATGACACTACGCAACAATATAATATGTTTTTATATAACATTAATTAACCTAGAATTACACTTTCGATCCTTTATTATTCATATACCTTGTATTATTGACTACCGAACTTGAGAACAAAAACGAACAACAACGTATTTTTCGCTCTCTTTTTATCTATAACAAGACTTGTAATAATCTTGCCATATCACGTGTCTATTAATTAAATCACCGAGTTTGTGTTATTGTGGCTATTGTTGCATAGATGGATATTATTTAGTTTTTCATATCACATTCGATATCCTGACAGTTCGGTGACTCAACGGAATAAATTTTCAAAATTAATTTCTATTTCCCCTATAAAAATAATTATTCCTATGTCTGTCTTCTTTATGGTCGTCTGCATCGAAACTAGAAGAACTATTATGGCGCTTCACTTTTCAATCAAATCTACCACTTCTCCTGTTAAATTTAACTTCATATCTTCCATAATCAAATTTATTGGCATGGCCTAATTACTGTTCATATGGCCCATAATTACTATTATCGTAGAAGTACAGATTTCTGTGACGATCATTAAAATGTCCTTAAACACTTCTTCTACCTTCTAACCCCACATAATTTCTTTTATTCAATTTAATCTTTCCTTTTTCAAAACTTTCCCGTTTACTTTCTATCTCTTGTACCTCTAAAAATCTTCTCTGATTTTCACAACATCTGTGACGTCTATCAATAAAATTATTTCTCAGATAATAGGGTCTTACTTTATGTAAATAATTGTAATCATGTTTTATAAAATGTCCACAAAATATTTTTCATTTTCATTTCTTCTTTAAATATTAACTTTTAATATAACTTTATTCGTGCTCATTGAATTATAATAGTTTACTTTTCTTGTTTTATGGTATTTTTCAATTTTTGTCATTTCCTTTTCATCCGAACTTTCTTTGCGTTTTTATTTTAACTCATTTATTTGTATTAATCTTGATGCTTTACTTCCTTCATTCATATTTGTCTTACTTCTCGTATTTGATTCTTCATCGCGAGGTGTTTCCCTTATTTTCATGGTAGTATTTTTACTTTCTTCTTTGGCTACGCATTTTAAATTTTTATTAGAATTCTTTATCGCTTCAGATATCTACAATACACAATGGTTTCATTGCTGGCGTTTTCTTTCTTGACAATATTTTTTTTTATTTTGACACCTTCGATCGTTACGGATAATTCGCATCCTGATATTGCATTAACATCTAACAACATATCACATTCCAAATCTGACACTACATAAAAATCACCAGTTAATTTCACGCCGCCTACTTGTGTTTCGCGCGTGAAAAATCCTATTGGCTTCGTTTCTTCTCCGCTAAATCCGGTTAATATATACATATTTTCTTATCATAATTTCGGTGCGCCTATTTCATCGTAGTATTCTTTATTTTTTAGGCTTACATCACTTGAGGTATCAATTATTATTTTCGTGAGCTTCTCATTTATTTGAATAGCGCATATTTTTGTTTTTGCAATGGCGTTGATTTGTGCTCTTGATAAATTCATTACATTTATTCTCTGAACGCCGTTTTCTTTCTTTTTTGTAATCGGGTTGCTATGATATGATCGGGTACTTGCTTGGAACATTCGGACATCGGACATTGGGGTTCGACATAGGAAACGTACTGCACTTGTGATGTCACCCTCGGCCGCGCTGTCATGTTGTGAATGGGCAGTTAGCACAGATTGTATTCAACAATAAATAAGAACGAAAAATCATGCGTCAAACATAGATTATGTAACGCTTTCCAACGCTTCAAAAATAATTTTACAAATCATTACTGTTTAATAAGCTGAAAGATAACATCTAAGTAAACAATTTGGAAAACGCATAACATATTTAAAAACGTAATTTCAGGAATTTCCAACATATACAATATTCGGAAAAATATCCGAATACTTTTATTCAGCCCTGTATAGGATCTATAGCTTTGTATATATACTACATAGGATGCTAAATTTTATTTTAGTTAGGAAACGCATAGCACAGTTCAAAATTCTCCTTCTGGAAATTCTGTCAATAACCGTAAATATGTTTTCAAAATTTTGTGCTGCCCTGTATATGAAATACAGAATTTTTTCACACCGAGTAATAGACAAAAAAGTGAGTGCAATTTAAAATCGCTTTCAGCAACTTAAAACGCACTTTCAGGAATTATTGTTAACAGACAGTAGAGAATTCTTTTGTGTGTCCCTGTAAATGAACGATGACTGCTATACACAAAATATTCTGTAGTAAGCTTCTTGTAATGCACCCTACTGATATATATAAATTTCAATGCGTTTAAAATAGTGAAACATTATTTAATTAAACCGCAAACGATTTTTCTCCATGGACGTAATGTAACTGAATTATTTTGACTGTCCCTGTAAAGTAACTATAAGTGCTATGCACACCCTATTCCACATTAAGCTTCTTGTAATGCACCTTAGTGATATATATCAATTGCAATGTGTTTGAAATTGTGTAACATCATTAAAATAAACCGCAAATGATTTTTCCCCATAGACCGTAATGTAACGAAATTTTTTGAGTGTCCCTGTAAAAAAACTATAAGTGCTACACATTTCAGTTGAAATAGGGAACAGGCTATAGATAACGATAACATATAAAAATTGCAGGGCAATTCGATCATATTTACGGGAGTTAGAGCACGGTCAGACGGCAGACAAACCGAAGTCATAAACACTTTTTAACTATGTTGGAAAGTGATAAAAACCTATTAACAGTGAAGCACATAGGCTATATAGACGATTTAAAGATTAACTCAGTATCAAGAAAAAGCGGAGAAAGGGGAACACCTTTCCCAAATTTATTCAATCATTAGCATTATCAAAAATGTCCTTTTGGGCATTAGAGTGGCTGAATACTATACTAAAATTCTTACACTAAAATCACAATTTACTTAAAAAGGGTTTTAACGTTAAACAAAAGAAATAATTAGTGCAAAAGGGATAAAAACATTACTCAAAAATGCTTAAAATACCTTTTAATGTAAAGATGACATGTTTCGTATACTCAAACGGCGACTTCTTCAAGATCGAAAATGATAAATAAACTATTTTCGCTAAGTTTTTGAAAGTGATAAATACTAAACACAATACCACAAGCTTAATGAAAGCACTTGCTTCAAATGGTTAAACTTTATTACTTTTTTTTTTTAATTTGTAAATCAACTCGTGCCAAATTTTTGATTACTCAAATGAGGCTGATCCATTGCATATGTTCTTGTTTCAATAAAATATTTCTATTGATTCAAGGATACTGGATGGGAAATAAAGTCTTTATGGAAAAATTATTTTACAATTCTTCAAGTAAATCTGCAAAGGCTCTGCTTTATGTAGTCTGGCCAAAGCTGTACTTCGTCTGTCATATTTGATATCTGCCATTTTTATTTATAAATTAATTGTATACTGAGAGGACAATCCAGGAGACTGTGCACTTAGGTAATTGGATATGACCATAAACACAAAAAACTAATCACGTTTTCCCATATTTTGGTGTTGGTAGTAGCAAAACTAAAAATATTTGTTAAATTTAGAAAATATGTTTTAAATTTTAAATAATCGGTGAAGTGTGAGTTTTACTCGTGAACAAAGGGTTCCGTACAACAAAGACCTTGTACAAAGTTTAAACTTGACATTGTAGAAAAGAGATTGCAAAGTTGCAACGAAGCCTTGGTCCGTGTCGCGTTTTTCTAGATAGGTTTTTAATTAATATCTCAGATAGTTACTGACAGTTGTTTTTGAAAATCATTACGAAGAATTCTTGGATTATTTCGTGTCGATAGGTATCTCGAGCGCCAGCAAAGTAAAGTTTCTGTGTAACGGGAAAATGCGATTTTCTCAAAAACTCTGTGATCTAGAATAATTGTAGTAGTTTTCCTGTAATGTTTAAATAAACTCCTACTATCCTGATTTTTTTTCTAATTTTAATTTGAACAGATTCGGAAATAGGGGAGTGTAAATACTTTTGCAGTACACTGTAAGCGATATCTCTCAAAATAATAATACCTAAAATTAAAATAAATATATTTTCCATATCGGTGTTACGAGAACTTTAGAACCCCCCCCCCCCCCCCCGATATACATTTTTTTTCAAGTAATTTAATTAGCACGTTTAATTTGTCGTAAAATTATTTGTGAATGGCTAATAATCTGTTGACCAATAGCCTTTATTTCTCTGCCAAGTTTGAACTTTCCACGTTCCATAGCTTTCCAGAAAAACGTCTGAGACAGATGGACAAACAGACACACGAGTGATCTTATAATGGTTCCTTTTTTAACAGTACACCAAAAAATGATCCTCACCTATATTCTCTAACACTTGAAGTCTTTGGGTTGTTGGCAATTTTTAGCTATCATGTTTTTACTAAATTTAATTTTATATTTAGAATTAATGAAACTTAATTTAAACTATGATCAACTATTTTAATTTTCAATTTAAGGGACATTTATATTAAGTAGTATTAAGTTACTTTTAAATTTTCTTATTATTATTAAGTAACATTATTTACTTAAGTATGTATATATATATATTCTATAACATTTATTCTTTATCTTAAAAAGCATTGTAATTCAAATACGTGGTAAATGAATTAATATTGGAATTCTAATTTTTAATACTTGACAGCAGAAAAAATACATATTATTTAAAACACTGTGATTGTAATTTATAAAAAAGTTCAGGCGGTTTATGCTGATAAACATCATCATTTTTCAGGTTAATTGGTAGGGCTTAATTATGCATAAAGGAAACTATGATAAAAGGCATTATTAATTATATGTGTTGCTGTAATTAATATTCTAATTCTGAGATATGAATGTCATTGAGTGCAGGTATTATTAAACTAATTTATTTCGACTAGACTTAATTGTAAATGCATCTCTTATTATTCTTTAAAATATGATTTTACAGTTAAATTACTTTTTTTTTTAATATTTGAGTTAAGAAGAATATGAATAATAACAACTTAAAAACGTTGGTTTTACAGATTTTTCAATACCTAAAAAATAAAATTATTGTCTGAGTGCAACGAAGACTCATACACAGCGCAGTATTACTTTGCCCCATATATAGCTACGATGGATATTAAAACCTTTCGTCAAGCATAACACAAAAAATATTTAACGGATTTCGTTCAAATTTTTACAGCAGGTACCTATAAAGGTGACAACAACGTCTATTTATTACCAAGAATAAATGTCAAACCGTTTGGAAATTATATTAAAAAAATTGATAAAAAAGCACAATTAAAGTACATACGTCACGAAATTTTGTGCGTACGTCATTTTCACCGGCGGGAGATTTTCGTAGACAATCGGAATTGAAAAGTTCATGGAGTACATGGAGCAAAATGATATGCAAGAACTAATATTCAGCACAATAAAATATATTTCAATTTATTAGAAATCAAAAATTAATCTGGATTTTTTTCTGTTTGAAAGAAAAACCCCGCAATAACTTGGTAGACTTGGTATTAGAGATTTGGCGCAAATCTCAGCAATAGAAGCTTTTTTTATTTCGCGTGTGTAAATTAAAAAATATATATATTTGGTGTTTAAAGAAAAGGTTTCGATTTATGGCATTATTTCTTTTTTTTTCTTTGTAGCATTTTAAATGGGATTAATGAAAGGCATGTATTTTAAATTAAATGAGTGAAAGGTTTATATTTAAGTGAAATGAATTCAATATGAAAATGTTATAGGAACAATATTTGGCGATTTATCAACTGCGCCAGGATAACATAAAAGTACCAATATATCAAACGGTATGTAGTATGTGAAATTATTATAATCACCCATCGTACAAAAAAAAAAAAAAAAAAAAAAAAAAAAAACTAATATTTTGCATTCAGAGGGGAAAATCCATCTCCTGTGCCGTAAGATTTTGCAAGTTCTTTTTTGGTGATAAGTTTTTCGATGTGATTGTTGGGATCTGCAGGATTTGGCTTACTTTTTCTAAATCCTATTTTTTTTTTTTTTTTGCAGATGTAGTATTATGTAAATATATTTTTTTGCAGATATTTTTCTATTTTGTATATTTGGCATTCTACTTTGTATATTTTCTATTTGGCATTTGGAAAAGAGATTTTTACCTTTTTATCTGTGCCTTCGGAAATATTAAAAAATAAAAAAAGATTTACATATATCAAGCGTATAATGTTATGTTTTGCATTTTTATACGGACCACTTCTCCATTTTTAAATTTTAAATGCTATTTATTATTTACTAGCCGTTTATTAATTGTTTACAATTTATCCCCCTGACAATAACAATTATTTATCACAAAAATGCCTTTTAGGTTTGTTAAATAAGTTTGTTTGTGTATTTTCATTACTTATTAAAATATCGAATATGGCGATAAAATTTTATTTTAGCATCGTGCTTAAATTTTTAAGATGGTTCAAAAACATGCTATAATAAACGTATGTTTGTAAATATTTGAAAAACATGTTTTACCGCTCTCTTGAAAAAATTTTGTACCATGCTAGAACTACCTTTTGACACCATTTAAAATTTTTTTCGCCAACCGACATAGGATACGAAACTTTTCCCCATTCAGATACACAGGCAAGGCTGGTCTCAAACAAGAGTAAAGCTAGCAACAATATTGTTTTAACTCTATAAGAGTTACAATATTGATATTAAATGCTCCGATTGGCTTTGGGCCCAATTACGAAAGTTTCTCCTAAAAAACTGTAGAAGAAGGCTTTTACATTTGTTTCAAATGAAGCTCGGTCTACAAGGTATTAGTTAATAATACAAACAACACTAATGGCATGGAGGCAAAAGTTTTAATTTAAATGTATACATTTGAAACCCTTCCCCCCCCTACCCCCCCCCCCCAAAAAAAAAAAAAAAGAAAAGAAAAGAAAAGAAAATAAATTTACTGTAATGAATTTAAAATGACGTTAAGCCACGCTTTCTGACATAAGCAATTGGCTGCACACGCGATAACGAAACTTTCACTTAACTTAATAACATGTAGCTAATATAGCCCTCAGTGTACTTTGCAGTTATACAGACCTTGTGGTTTTTTTTAAAAAGCTTGAGACAATTCAGGTTTAAGAAGTTGAGATTTACTGTCAAATGATATAAACAACTATGAACACAAAATTGATGAAAAAATTATTCAGGTTTATGTATGTATTTAAAAAAAATTGCATCTGATTACACTTATTAGATAAATTACTTCTGTTTGTATTTAATAACTGATAAACGGCTTCTGTATATTAAATGAATTGTTTTAATATTGGGAAGAGGTGGCGAGAGGTAGAAAGACGAGTAAACAAACGGGTAGACAGACGGGTAGAGAGACGAGTAGCGACATAGGAAGGCTGACGGGTAGCGAAACGAATAGACAGACGGCTAGAGAGAAAGGTAAAAAGAGGGTTGACAGAAGGGTAGCGAGATGGGTCACGAGACGGGTAGCGACACCGGTAGACAGGAATGTAGTGAGAAAGGTTGCGAGACGCGTAGCGTGGTAGATAAAGAGACGAGTAGAGATATGAGTACAGAGACGAGTTGACTGACGGGTAATGAGATTTTTAGCGAGTCGGGTACAAAAACAGACGGATAGTGAGACGGGTATACAGACGAGTAGAGAGAGAGTAGATGGGTAAGGAAATGGGTAAGAAGATGGGTAGAGAGGCGTATAGCCAGACGGGTAGAGAGACAGATAGACAAGTTGTGAGACAGATATACAAATGGGTAGCGAAGTGGATAGAGACACGGTTAAACATACAAGTAGTTAGACGGATAGACAGACGGTTAGAGAAATAGATTGGCGGGTAGAGAGACCAGTAGAGAAATATAGAGACAGGTAGTGAGAAGTGTAGAGAGATATACAAGGGATGACCACCTCAGGAAACCCGGCTTAAGCCTTAGAGTTTGTGTGCAATCCTGAGGGGCTGACACGCCTCTATCACCAGCGAGACCACAATTACAGAATTATGTATGCAATTTTTACAATATAATATTACACATGAATTTTGTCTGATAATACAGTTATTGCTTTCATACATACGATTATTATTATTATTTCAATGTATGCAGAATATATAATTTCCGGATGAGCTATTTACAAATACTGTGCGGGCACCATGCCTAAAATTATTAGTGGTTAAATATGATGGGTTATTCTTGGCTAGCATATTTTATACAAATACTTTACTACAATTGATGTATATGGAAAAATATGATGCATACATACAGTTATTATAATTAATTCGATTATACAATTATACAGTTTAGACCATTTCCAGAATATGACTATATACAAGTACTGTGCAGACTTTATATTTTGAATTTTTGGTTAAATGGGATGCAGATTCTTGGTTAAATACTTCTAATACAATTAATAATATACTAATATGAATATACAGATGCGAATATACTAAAAATTTACAAATAATATGCAGATACTAATAATATACAGACAGTGTGATATTAAATCTCATTACACCAATTATTATATTCAAATACAAAATACAATTATTTATATACATATGTACAGAGAAAACAGGACCCCTGCTATATTGGACAAGCGGGCGCTCGACTACAGAGGAAGAGGATTGGAAAATAAAAATTCATTTTTTTCAATAAATTTCATGCAGTTGACTATGCGCTGGAGAAGAACCGGACGGTCCAGGAGATATTGTAGCCAGTTTTTAAGTGGCATTTGTGGTGATTTTTTGACATGGAAATGTGAAGTTAGAGTGCAATTTAATATGTAGTGTAACGATGTTGCTTCTGATCCACAGATACAAAGTGGTGAGTCACTTCTGTTAATTTGGAATAGGTGTTGTTGAAATGGTCCATGATTTGTTAAAAATAGGTATAGATATCTGTTGTGTATTTCTAGTTGTTGCGAGACTTCCGGAAGGAAGTCTCTTGTGTAATGACCCACTTGTGCTGTAGACCAGCGTTGTTGCCAACTGTCTGTGATTTGTTTTGTTAATTCTCTTTTGAGTGTAGACGGTGGTACAGGAAGAAAAGTTGTTTCCAGCGTTTCATCGTTTGTTGCTGACCGCGCCAACTGATCCGCCAGTTCATTTCCAGCTACACCCGAATGACCCTTGACCCAATTAAAAAAGAAGTTTTTGGAGGATAGATTTATACGTACTAAAATTTCCTGAACTAAATAATTATCTATGTCAAATTTTGAAAGAGCCATTAAGCTTGATAAGCTATCCGATGAAATTAGAAAGTTGACCGAATCCTCTTCCATAGCCCAGCGCACAGCTTCTCCAATCGCAAGTAATTCGGCCTGGTAAACTGAATTACCCGAGTCTAGTTTTGCACGCCACGTGTGATGAATTATATTATTTTTATAAGCACAGAAAGCCGATGCTGTGCCTTCAGCTGTTTTTGAACCGTCTGTAAAGATATGGAATTCCCCATTGAATTTTGAACCCGGACAGGATTTTATTTGATCTAGAGTTGGTGAAATTTTATATTTTGAGATCTTTGTGGCTATTGTTTGTGCATTAATACGCGTTGATGATATCCCCAATCTAGTGACTCTAGCAAATTCAGCCTCTGCTTCCAGTTGCAAGTCCAGGGGCGGGATACCCGTTAGGACCTGCAATGCCGCTGTTGACGTATTTTTATACGCTCTTGAAATGAGTAGGAGTACTTTTCTCTGCGCTGCCAAGAGGTGACGCACACCATGCGACCGTGTCATACGCGTGAACCACACCCCACAAGCATAAGCGATTTGGCGCTGTAGGATTGCCGAGTACCATATCTTAAAGAAATGATTTGGCAACCTACCCGAAATTGACGAAAATTTATATAAATTTTGAGTAATTTTAGTAATTTCTTCCCTTTTTATTACTATGTGGGGTAGGAATGAAAGATGTTGGTCTATTGTAATTCCTAAGTATTTTAAGGTTTTGACTGATTGTAGGTTTTGTCCTTTTAGTTTGAAGATTGGGTCCCTTTTTAAGATTTTAGGTTTGCCAAATGTAATTGTTTTTGATTTATTCAATGATATTTCAATGTGGTTGCTCGTAGCCCAATTTTGAACATAATTCAGGGCAATCCTACCATTATGCTCTAGCGCAGCGCGTGTTGGACCCCAAATAATTAACAAGACATCATCCGCGTATGCCACAATCGCACAGTTCTCGAAGACAAAGTAACGCAGTAAGCCCTCCAAAAGTGACAACCAGAGAAAAGGACCAAAGCAGGAGCCCTGTGGGCAGCCTTTTGTGAAGTAATGCAAGATATTAGGGTTTTGCCAATCAACCTGAGCCCGCCTACTCGAAAGGAAGGAGATAATTGTATTGATATATTGCTGCGGGATGCCTAAGTCGGTTAGTGATGAAATCGCTTGGTCCCATGGAAGGTTGTCAAATGCCCCCATGAAATCCAGCGATATGAATGTCGTGTAATTTTTATTTTCTTTGTTGATGTCGATAAATGATAGTGCATTTTGAAGAGCAGTTTCTGTTGATTTTAATTGTGTGAAACCGTGTTGTTTATTTGTTAATTTATTGTTTAGCGTCAGTATATGATTAATTCTTCGCAGCAATAGTTTTTCAAAAATTTTGTCTATTATTGGAAGTAAAGTTATCGGTCTATAAGATGAATGTTCGTCGTGTGGTTTACCTTCCTTTCTAAAGTAGATAAGCTCCCCCAGCTTCCAGGCCACCGGGAAATAGTTTAGGGAAAGTGCTGAGTTAAATAAGTCTTGTAGTGTATCTGGTATTATTGCAAATATCGCTCTTATCATACGATGATCGATTTCGTCTGGCCCTGGGGCCTTGTTTTGGTTGAAGCTATATATTGCATTTCTTAATTCTCTTTTTGTAAATTTTGGTTGGTCTGATTGAGGTTGTATGTTAAATGCCTGGGCGGGTTGTACTGGCATACCTGCCGAAGGCCCAAAAATTCTTTCTGTTAGGTTAGCTAATGAAGTGGACCTGGAAACCGGAAAAGATGAGTCCGGCAGAAAGCTAATTAATTTATCTTGGTAATCTTGGAATGCGAGTTTTTTTGAGATGCCAAAAGGGTCAGTTTGTTTTTTACAGAAATTGTCCCACGCTTTCTCTTTTGCACAGAGAATTTGTTTTTTATATTTGGCTTTTTCTTTTTTGTAATTTTGGTTGTTTATTGGATCGAAATTAGAGTTTTTTGTTTTATTATATAAAGCTTTTACTTTATTCCTCTGTGCTCTAAGGTCCGGCGACCACCAGGAAAATTTAGGTTTTCGAAATGAGGGTTTCTTTTTAAATGAGGTTTTTGCTGAATCTTTAATAATTTGGTAGAACTTTTCATAATGGATGTCCAGATCTTGGGATGTTTTAATTGTTTTAAAATTAATATTATGTATTAAACATTTATGTTGAACCATTTTTTGAAATTTATAGGGGGGGATGTTTTTAGTTTTAAATCTGCGTTTTGGTAAATCCATTACTGTTAAAAATAGTTGTGTAATAATTGGCCTGTGGTCACCAAAAAGTTCTGGGACAACTTCCCAGTTGCTGAAGTGTTGGAAGAGGGGTTGTGAACAGATTGATAAATCTGGTCGGCCCTCCCTTCCGCCCGACTCATAGGTTGGTTGGCAAGATGGTTCATTTAGTATTACAAGGTTATGTGCGAGCAAGAATTCAATAAGGAGTCTTCCCCTGGCATCCACCCGATTATACCCCCAAAGTGGGTCATGCGCATTAAAGTCCCCAAGGACCAAACAGAAGTCGCTCAAATGTTTAGCTGATCTCCAGTCCTGGAGGTCACTTTCGAGTTCAGCCCTCGGAGGACAGTACAGGCTCCCAATGCTCAAAATTACGTTTTGTAGGTCTAAATTTATAAATACAGAGTTGTTAAATTTTTCTGATAGACAATGTTTAAGATTTTGGTCTAAAATTAGGATGTGACTATTTAGTGAGCTGGAGCTGTAGCATGGCACACTCAGGGGCAAAGAAGCAGGACGGCCGTCGAAGATGTAAGCGTCTTGGAGGCATGCCAGTGAAAAACCCTCTTCAATTATAAAATTTACAAATGCTGCCGTATTACTTTTGGAACGTTGTAGATTACACTGGATTACCTTGAACTTAATGCCATCTGAGTCCGGTGTTGAATGTAAGTTTTCTGGTAATGTCGATACGTTTGGCAGCAGCTATCATAGCTATAGTGTTCTGTGTCCAAGTGTCTATCACTTCCTGTACGTTGTTTGTTTTCATCTAAACAGTTCACACATCTTTTGTTGTTGGATGTGCAGTCCGATGTATTGTGATTTTTGGCACATTTCGCGCACACTTCAGGATTTAGACATTCTCTTGACATGTGGCCTAGTCGTTGGCATTTAAAGCACCTCGGTGTGATTATGTATTTGCGAACTCCACATCTGTTAAAACCAATGTTGACCTTTGTTTGTTCCAGGAGTGCTGCGTCCCTTTGTGGCACTTCCACGATGAGATTCGTTGATTCATTGTTTTGTGCAGATTTCATGATTCTGTGTAATTTGAAGTTAACTTTTTCCACCCTTAATGTCCTGAGCAGTGCCGGGGCTAAAATATTCTCCGAATAATAGTCTATGTCAGCCTGGATTCCTTCGGTGCTTCTTGCTTCATCTACGTCGTGTTCTGTTATTGCAGGGGCTCCAAATATGATTATTTTTTGAGTTCGGGGTTTTATTTTGCTCACTGTTATCTTTGGTGCTAGTCTTGCATTATCTACTAGTTTTTGCTGTAGTTCTGTGAGGTCCTTCTCATCATTGCAGGTAACTACTAAGTTACCTGCTTTTGTTGGCCTGCAACTGAGATTTGGCAAAGTCGTTGAGTCGATTTCTTTGTTTAGTGTTCTGCGGATTTCCTGTACTGTCAGGCTTCCATCTTTTGGAGTCACCACCAGAGATGGTTTCTGTGGGGGCCGCTGCTGCAGAACTTGAGAGTATGAGGATCCCTCACTTCCTTGTGGTTGATTTTTGCTACTTTGTGGTATTGTTTGACTTCTCAGCGTTTTTTTCAGTGTATCTATTTCTTTTTTGTACTCTTGTAGCGCTGATTTGATATGTGCGCCCTGTTGTCCAAGTTTCCTGTCCACTGTTTCTCTTAATCTTTTTCCTTGCTCCTCCACGTTTTCGTACAGTTTTATTTCATTCCTTAGCCTTCGGCATTCTTCACTCCATTTTGTTCTGTCATCGTCATAGTCTTCAATCCACAGCATTAACTCATCTATTTGTATTCGGAGTTTGTTCATTTGTTCTTGGTCGTCTACTGGGATTACGGCCTGTATGCCTTGTATCAACCTCTCAATTTCTTGTTTGTTCCGTTGTGGTGTTGATTGTTTTTGGTACCTTTGTGCTTCTTTTAGTTCCTTTTCTAATTCCTTCTGTTTTAATTTCAGTGCTGCTATTTCTTCTCTTCTTTCTTCTTGCTTTTCTACTATCTCCTTCAGCTTTTTCATCTCCGCATCATATCTTTGTAGTTTTTCCTTTTGTTGTTTTTCTTTCTCTTCTATTTCTGCTCGTAGTGTTTCTGTTTCTGGCAAACTGGTTTCTTTCAATTTCAACTGCGCTAGCTCCTCTCTAAGTTGCTCTGCTTCTTCATTGTGTTTCTCTGCTTCTGTGATTTTCTTGTCTAGCACCATTCTTAACTTCTGCAATTTTTCTGTGTCCTTTTTCTGTTTGCTCTTAGGTAGATTGTCGTATTCTGTTAGCAATTCGACTATCGTCAGTTTCTCCCATTTTTGCTGTTGTGTTGTTCGCGATTTTGGTGTGCTTTGTGGTTGAGAAGCCATATCGTAGTTTTTCCTCGTTCTACTTCTGTCCTCGATTTTCTTTATGGTTGAGGGAGTTATTGTTTTTCCAGGATAGTCTTGTAGTGAGATGTTTGATGTTGAGTCGTCCGTCATTTATCATGTAACTCACTGTTTTAACTTTATCTTTTCCTTCGTACGCTATATTAGTTTTAATTTTAGACTTTAATTTTAATCTTTTGGTTTCTACTAGTTCCTCATCTGACATTTATGGTTACACAAAATTTCTTTTCCTTCGTTCACTGTAACGATTATAATTTTAAACTTTAGATTTAAACTTTTGAAATTTCGAATTAAGCTTTAGGTTTGTGGGGAGCTCTCTCCAGTCAAAACAGGGGGGATGACAAAAATAAAAAACTGAATGTAATAAAAAAAAAAGTAGTACTGTGGAAAAGGGCTGCCTTAGGGGCTTAAAAAATAACTATAAATAAAAATAATTAAAAAAAAATAAAAAGTAATGAAATATTGAGACCAGCCGGAGTTGAATTGCAGAATTGTTAGAAACGTGAAAGATGAGAAATGTTATTATGTAAAAGTCAAAATGCATTGGCTCTGGAGAAAACTTATTGAGCTGTGGGAAATTTTCAATAAACAATGACACTGGGGAAAATAAGTTTTACTAGGGTTAGAGAATACCCTTTTAACAATAAATTTACATTGTAACGACTCTTTGTGCCATGGAGCCAGAAGAAACGTAATACTGTTATTTAATGATCTCACGAATTATTTAAGAGATCCGATGAATGAAGGTATGATTAAACATTTGAAGGTGGCTCTTATGGCAGAAGTTACTAGAAGTTAAATTTAAAATATTATGAACAAAAAAAAAAAAAAAAAAAAAAAACCACTTTTAAAAGGTAAAATTTAGTATTATTCACTAATAGAATCTAAGAACATAAAAGATGAGAGTTGTTGCAATTAAAAATGTCAAAAGGGCATTGACATTGGAGTAAACTTATAGAGCTGTGGGAGATTTTCCCTTTTACAATGATGACCCTTATGACAAGAATTTTACAATGTATGGACTTTCTGCCATGAGGTGCACTTTCATTCCTATTCAATTTAAACAATGATTTTTTTTTTTTTTTTTTTTAAGACGATAATTTCTAAAGTAATTAAATTTTTGAATGGGGTTTCACTGGTGCAACAAAGAAAAATAAAATGATTTTAACTACGTTTAATTCAGGTTTTGGTGGATATATGAAATATAAAAGGTTTTATGGTGTGATGTTGGGTCAGCAGGCTTACTAGTGGGTATTATAAAGCAGGGAGGATTAAAATTTATTAGTGGGCCCTTTTAAGGGGCCCGTGGCCTAAAATAGAGGTCGTAACATGAAAATAGCCACGCAAACGGAAAGTTCATTGGAAAATTTTTAACATGAGGTATTATACTTATATAAATATGAAGTAACTTCGTATGATGGGAAAAGTGAAATCAACTTCTAGTGGGGTCCAGGGCCCAACCTGACAGTGCCAAAATTAAAATGGTCCACAGAATCGGAAAGCCCATCTGAGGACCTAAAAAAGGAAATATTATGTTTTAAGAATGGATAAAAAATAAAAGTTTTTCCATAAAAGGGCCCTAAGGCCCAACACGAAGGCCTATGAGGATGTGGGCCACAGTAAGTAGAACCATTGTAAAGGGCCACGGAAACTGAGAGTCCATGAAAGACCATAAAAAAAGAGATATTATAAAGCAAGGAGGATTAAAATTTATGAAAGGGCCCTTTTAAGGGCCACAGGGCCACCTGATTGGACCAGTGGAAGAAGAGGGGGCCGGAAATGGAATGCTCACACTGAGACCTTGTGAAAAAGCTATTGGACTATGGGAAAGGTATGAAACATCCAGAATGCTTATAAATAGTGCCTCAATTAGGGGCCCAGGGCCTAAAATAGAGGTCGTAACATGAAATTGGCCACGGGAATGGAAAGTCCATTGGAAGATCTTTAAAATGAGGTATTATACTTATATAAAGATGGAGAAACTTTGTAAGATTGGAAAAGTGAAATCAACTTCAGGGGGGTCCAGGGCCCAACCTGACGGGCCCAAAATTAAAATGTGCCACAGAATCGGAAAGCCCATTTCAAGTCCTTTAAAATGAGGTATTATGTATTAAGAATGGATGAAAAATAAAGAATTTCAATAAAAATAGGCCCTAGGGCCTATCGTGAAAGCCTACGAAGATGCGTGTTATAGCTAGAAAAACTTTGCTGTCCCTGTGAGACTATATATTATGAGAGAAATTACCTATTATGCAGTTGAAGTGTTTTATTTAACATTCCTTACTACTATGGGTAAAGTGTAATGTGCTAAATTACTGTATTTATTTGTGGGCTGATTGCCATATAACTATATGATCTACCACTCTTATGAAGGCAACTCAATTCTTATTGAGTTCGCCTACTCGAGTTTTATGCAGCGACGTGTTACAGTCAACCAACCAATCGTATGGAAATTTTGGCGTGAATGCCTTATAATGGTAGCCATTTTGAATAGAAAATGAAATTTTCACTTTGAAGCAATAAAACATGCACTTATAAAATACTGAGGGAATAATGAATAGCATCAGTGTGTAGGAAATTTAATTGAGCATCTATAACATACAACGGAGATATAAAAAAGACATATTTAGTATTTTTTAAGAGGGATTGAAAAAGAAACACTTAGATGAAAATAGCGGCGATAATAACAAAACGTAACAAGGTTTGGCAAAATGCTCATAAAAGGTCTTAAATTACACATTAATGATGCCAAAGTGCCCCATAGAGCTAAGTAAGACCTTTTACAAAGTCAAATGAACACTTAACGCTCTCGGGAACACTAAATTAATTAAAAAAATGGGAGCTAAATTGAAACTTACCAACATAAACAAACAACCACGCCACGACTGCAAGTGAAGCACCTAGTTTTAACCAACAAAGCTGGTACGCCACCTTAAAATTTTTCCACTGCTCTGAGAATTTTTGAGAGGTTATCGGAGCACTAAGTACATGTGCTTGTAAATTTACAGGTCGGGATAAAATTTGGAAGTATTTTTTAAAAAATTAAACAAGTTGAAAAGTTGTTAAACGGGGGCCAAAATTGAAAAACTTATGGCGCAAAACCCAGCTTAGAACTCAGCCACAGCTCTATAAATTTTTGAGAGGTTACCGGAGCACTATATATATGTACACACAAAATTACAGGGTGAAATAAAAATTGGAAGTATTTTTAAAAAAAAAAATTCGAGAATGCTGGAAAGTGGGGTGAGTCGGGAGAGGCAAACTTTGGTAAGCCCGCCACTTAACTTAAAATTGAGCCAGCCATTTAAAATTTTTTGAGGATGCATCGGAGTTTTATGTACATGAACACTCCAAAAATCTAAGAGATATGATGATTGGAAGATAGTTAAAAAAAATTTCAAATGTGACAAAAATCCGGGTTTTTCATAGAGTTGAATTTTACAAATTAATTAAGCAAATATTATAGCTTAAAATGAATAATAAATGGTACTACATAGCATCAAACTCATATACAATTAGGAATACAATAATAATTTACACAAAATATACAATTTACGAGTTTGGAAGAATCAGAAAAACATGGCGGACACTGACGCTCGAATGCCATGTATCGGCGCCATAGGGCCATTGAGATTTTACTTAATTGGACATAAATCATTTTAAAATTGGCCGATTTGGTCGTGGCTGGTCTCATTTTGAACAGAATTACTTTATACAACTTTTAAAACCGGAGAGAGCATTCCCACTTACCTATAAACGCTGTTTTACTAGCCAGACATTGGAGCGATTTTCAAATGTAACCACATAGTTTGAGAGCCAGATGGCATATGTAGAGAGATATACAATCGGTTAGAGAGACGGGCAGAAGAACGGATAGGGAAACAGACAGATTGTGGAGCGACAGACTGGCAAAAGAAAAGTCTGCGGATGGCGCAGTAAAGGCGCAGGCGGCAGAGCCTCCTAGAGAATAATCAAGAAGTATATGTTAAGCTTAACTTTGAAATATATATAATTTTTTAATTTTGCCGATATGGAGATTTAATGTAAAAGTTATTTTACAGAAGTCATCGAAAGATTTTTTGTATACTTTAATAGTAATTTAGACTATAGTTTTGCAATCTGGTTTGTAGCAAAGCATGCTATCAATGTGGTTTGAAGTGTAAGAGTTTCTATAAACAGTTATACAAATAATAGATATATAATCAAGGAAGAAAAATTTTAAATTCACACACAAAAAAGGTGCAACAATGAAATGAAATTTGCGTTAAGCCACGCTTGATAGAATAATCTATTGGCTGCGAATCCAATTACGTGACTTTAAAAATCTTGGCGTTTTAAAAGATCCGGCGGTTTTTTTTTCCAAGTTTTGCGCAATACGCGCTTAAGAAAAGGAGATTCTTTGCCACATGTTAAAAAAAATTATGACAACACAACTGATGAACGGTACTTCTTTTCTATTTTTTAACAGTGTATATGAATTTATATATAATACTTTGTAATTCTATCATTTAATTTGCTCTTTTTCTTTATATTGTAATTGTTAACCCTATGTTCTCAGCAATATCACTCAGACTAATCCCTTTGAGGGAAGTCCTAGTCCTAGTAGATAAAAAAATAGCAATGGAAATTATATAAAAAATAGATCTTGTGACATACGTTACAAACATGTCAACTGTCAATTTAACTCATATTGCTTTAATATGCACAGTAAAATCTATGATTAAATGCGTCAAAAATTACTCGTGTTAGAATAATAAATATTCTATTTAAGACCTTGGCTACATTGATGTACACTGCATTCATTGTTGAAAATTTCGGTAATAACTTGAATTTCAACGGTGTCGCATTCAAGGGGTTTAGAATTGTAAATATCATTGACTGTACGTAAAATAAAAGTTGTGAGAGCCAATATTCATTATAAATTTCTTTCTTTATTTCTTTAAAAGGAATAATATTTCAGTAAATAATCTTTTGGATGTTACGAATATTTAAGTCAGAAAAAAACAGCAAACTTAAAAATCAATGTTTTTTTTTTTTCAACGTAAAAATGAAAAGAGGTTTTTTACTCCCAGAAAAACAAAGAAACATGAATATATAAACTTTGAAAATGACTCTTAAAAGTAATAAAATATATAGTATTATAATAATATTAAGTTTTCAGACATTTTCCCTATAACAGAAAGTGCGTGTTAAACAAAAAAGAACATCATAATATAAGCTTGCTGTACATCAGTGAAATGAAAATACCTGGGACGAGTCAGAATTAGCTTTACAACTTTAATACGTAATATCATCTGAAATTAAAAAAAAATATGCTTCATACTCTAGCGGAAACATATAAACATTAAATTATATTTAGAGTGATATTTTGTGGAATTTAAAATTTGACTCTGAAAAGAAATTTTGAGCCAGCCGCATTTAACATTTAAAGTTCTAAAAAGCTTTTAAAGTAGGCTTGAATAAAGGCAAACGGTAGCTAATGTAGTCCATGTTGAATATTTTATACTGACTCGCTATTTGCATAGAAATATAATTATATTGTTATCTACATTTTTGTTTAACAGTTGAATTTTCTATTACAAATATAAATTTAAAAGAAAGACCTGCAGTAATCACCTATATCTCTTCCAAATAAATGTTTATGTATTACTAATTCAGGTTTCGTTACGCCTCAGGGTATTATAACGGAACATTCGTAGCTGCCTTATTTAAGAGAAAATGTTCTCTGTTCAGATATCGTGACCACTACCTTATGAAAATTCTGGTATTAAAACCCCTTAAATTACCTTAATCGCCTAGGCATACCAACCCTGTAATTACACGTATCAGCAAAATAACTTGGCTTTCTTACTTCTTTCAGATTTTATTGAAATGCCTAAATATTTAAAACACAAGACTGTTTTTAAGTCATTTGTCCAGAGTTTTATTCTAAACCAATTTTGCTAATTATTTTTGAAGTGAAAACTTCTTTAGGAGCGTTGGGCATTTTTTGAGATGGGAAAAACCATTGAATTCGCGACCCTGTTACAGACACCGGTACTTTTCGGTTAGCCGGGCGCCAGTAATATATATGCATGTATATACACACGCACACATATATCTACACATATATACATACACATATATATGCATATTTGGATGTATACATATATACAAATTTATGTATATACATATGTATTTATATATGTACATATATCACTGGCGCCCAGCTAACCGAAAAGTACCCCGACACCTCTGTATATTTGGCGACGATTCTGAAATAGCTGGTTCAGGTAAGCAACCATATATTTGCTTAAATTAATATCTCACTTTGACAGCAAAAGTGATATTAGTCTCTATTTAGCATTATTTGAAAGACAAATTTCTCGAATGAATATAATAAAAGAAAATTGGGTCACACATTTGTTAAGTTTAATTCCGTTAGAAATCGCCAATATTATAGCTAGAGAGCCAGAAACATTGGCGAACAATTACGATTATGTAAAAGATTTACTTCTTAAACGCTTCAAAATGACGACAGAAGAATTTAGGCAGAAATTAATGTCACATAAAAAAGAATCTTCAGCCACTTGGCGCGATTTAGCATTTGAATTAAGAAATCATTTGGAAGAATGGATTAGCGGTCTTAAAGTATCTGATTTTGAATCCTTAAAAGAATTAATAGTAGTAGATCAAATTAAGAAAAGATTACCTATAGAAATTAAACACATTTTATTGATGATCTTCCAAAAATTAAAAATGTAGACGTATTAGTAAGTAAACTAGACGATTATGATGCGGCGAGACGTAATGTTAAAACCATGAATAGAATTTCACACCACTTTGAAGATAGAAAACCCGAAGTAAGTAAAAATAAAAATTCACAATCTTTCTTTCATACCCAATACCAAAACAAAAGAAATAAATCTCAAATTAGGTGTTTTAGATATATGTAACTCTCAAGGCCACATAGCGTCTCAGTGTAATAATAGCAATAACGGTCAAACTAATGAGTTAAATCAAGACTCTACCAAAAACTATCGAAATTATACTCGCCAAAATCGCAATCCTAATGCCGATGTACAGGAAAAAAGCTAACATTGCTACAATTCGAATCAGAAATAAGTCTAAACCTAATGGAATGGGTAAAATAATTAATATCAAAGGCAAAGAAGCAAATCTATTGTTTGCTACAGACAGCTATATTTCTTTATTCAGTTACGAATGTTATGTCATATTGGGTCGCCAAATTTGTCTTCTGTTGATATCTTATTAATTGACATTGGCGGAGAAACTGTAAATCTAATTGGATATTTTGTGTATGAAATACGTGTTGATGGGTTTCTTATATCAACGAAATTTTATGTTTCAAAATCTCTCGCATACGATATTGTAATAGGGCAAGACGCGATCAGTAAACTAAAGTTGGCGATAGATGAAGAGGGAATTAAAATTGTTGGCGAGCGCAATACTTTTCAAGTACGTTGCCTTAAAGTTGTAAATAATTCCGATAAAAAATTAAATTATGTTGCCAATTCATACAATGAAGCAAAAGTATCAAAAGGAAATAGTTCACGTGCAGAAAACGAAATGATTGGTATTATGAATAAAAATAATTCAGAAAATTATTTCAAGATAAATTTAGCACGCGCGGTGAAAACAGATAAAAGTGACTCTACTCGCGATAATAAATCAAAAGATGAAAATGAAATAACAAAACACGGAAAATATTATAATTTAACGAGCACGAGAAAAAAAATAGGCAGAAGTAATATAAAAAGAAAAAATGAAAATAATGAAATATTTCAATTTATAATATAATATTATGATGTACAATAGCGCATTAAATGAAAATTGTAATATAATTTTTGTGGTAGTAGTTTATAGTAATGAATAAACAAGTAATATAAAAACTTTTTTTAAAGTCAATTCCTACTTAGGTCAAATAGAATTTTTTTTTTCCAGTGATCTACACGCTTCACCACTGACGGTATTTATTCCTAAATTTATATCCTGCTAAATATCTTACATAAGAGAAATTTTTGAAATGTATTAAAAATTAAATAAAAAATAAATAGCTCGAAAAGTATTTCTCACAAAATTGTTAGACAAACTGCGGTAGAAAGGTAAAAAAATTGTATTTTTCTTGATATAGATTTAAAATCTAATGATTATGCCGTTTTTCAAATATTGAATTTCAAAAATTACCAAACTTCACAATAAAGTGTCATAGCGATTATCGTGTTGATATATTTTGTTTTGAATTTCCCTAATTCACATCTGTATTTCAACATTTTAAATCCATATTCTTAATTATTCAATCTTTAATTGTAACATATTATATTTAATTAATCTTACGTTTTCCCTCTTTTTACGTTCATTATTTTAAGTTTAATCAAGCGATCATCTTTCATCTCATTTATTTCGTAAAGTCTCTCTTTTCCATTCATCTCCATCCCGTTTCGCCCTTGGCCGCGTGCCAGCTTGTTTCGTAGCCTTCCTCCTCGGAACACGAGCTTTTACGGCTAGGCAGCCGGCACTCTTTGCGCATGTGCGTACGGCCGCGGAACGGCAGCTTTTCGCTGTTTCTCCTTTAAATAATTAATTAAATTTTATTATTAATTTTAGTTTTATACTTCATTTCTGTTCAAAAGTAGATACTCACTCCACATTTATAGTCTCCTTCGCCCGCGGGCCGCCTGATCTTCGTCCGTGAACAGTCCCATTATCTTTTTACGTGTGAAGGTGAGACTATAAATATGGAGTGAGTCTATACTTTTGAACAGAAATGAAATATAAAATTTAAATTAATTAATTTAATTTAATTAATGAATTAATATTTGAAAAAACTGTATTAACATCAATTGTCATCCAGTACAAGTTTTAAAAAAATTATTTGAACTTGAATGAATGAATAGAAAATATTTTATTAACGATTGAAAATTCCAACAAGATATGAGAGAGAGTGTGAGCTAATAGTAGGAATTTAAAAAAACACTTCATTTAAAAGTATTTCCTGCAAAATAAAACGTTTCCTGACGATTCAAAAAATACACACGTAATTGTTCAAGTTTTCACTTCTGTCGGCACTCCCGGAGTGCCATTGTTTTTTTTAACTGAAAGCTTTTTAATCTGTAGATGTGGCCACACTAACTATTTGTTTTTTAAATATTCCCATTTTTATGTTTTAACTTAAATAAAAAATTTAAAAGAAATTTCTTAAAAATGTTGGCAATCGGGTTATTTCCATTTTTACAGAGAAATTGGAATAATAGAAACTATTACTATATTTTTACTGATGGCATTTTCTCCTTTAAAAATAACTTTTAAAAATTTGGACAGAAAATGACGTCATGTTTAAAAAAAACAAAAAAAAAACAAGCATTTTCCTTCACAAAACGGTTTTATTTTAATATATATTTTTTTCATTCATCTGATACCGAATTTGAGACTCTAATATCAGAGGGTTGCGAAATGCTTTAAAATGGGAAACTGACGTCATACACAACATGAAACCAGCGGTTTTCTTTGATAAAATTAGATATATAGCTACGAATGCGTCTAAAAGACATAAACTTCTGAACTTTTTTATCAATGGTAAAGAGAGTGCCAATATTTATATGCCATTTTGTAGCTGACAAATGTGACATTAAGTTTGGAAAAATATTTATTAACTCTAAAAGTCACGACGACATTGGTGGTTCCAAAAAAAAAAAAAAAAAAAAACATTGCTAAGCATTTTCTACTGGTTTCCATGCTTTTCCTGGCGGTTCACAGATGGATAACTTTTGTTTGGAAACATTGCGGCACACGTTTAGTATATAACAATAACCTATTGTTTGTTAAAATATTTTCATAAAGGGCAGTATGTATGTAAATTTTGCAATGGTGAAAATTACGTTATGTTTAGATTTCATTGAAACAAAAATCTGTGATTGTGTTAAAATGACGGATTTATTGCTGTTTTTTCATTCCGTAATGCAAAGGATCAGAGCCTCAATTGATAATTTCATCAGCTGGATTACATATTACTGATTATTTAGACGAATAAATTTTAATTTTCAATAATTTGAAAAGTTGAAGTTAATGGAAATTGTATTATACTAACTTTAGATTGTTTTTTCTTTTTTTAAAGATTTAAACCTATTATTGGAATATTCATTTCTCATTGTAATTATTTTTGTAAGTTTATTATAAAATAAATCTAACAGTTTCTGTTTTATAAGTCCCTCAGTATTTGGGTTCGGTAGTCGTAGTTAATTAGAGTTTATTTTAAATACTTTTAATCGTAATGTTTTAAGGGATACATGAGATCAAATTCATTTTTCTTGCACAACTAATATCTTCTATAAATAAAGTAATAATCTGTAATTCACCGAAAAATAAGAAAAAGAATGACAAGTGCGAGTAGGACACACACTCTAGGGTTTCCGTAACGTTATGCGCTGTTACCGTAAGGGCTAGTAAGTAACTATATGGGGCGCCCAAATGAAAGTAGCACTACAGTCGGTTTGAGAAATGGTTTCATGGTATTAATATAAATTAGTATACAAAAGAAAGAAGTAATACAGACGTAACAGATAGGCTAGACAAAGTCACCTTGTAGGTTGAAACAAGTGTCCCAGCGGTCAATAAAACGATGGATACCCTCGGTAAAGAAGCTCCGGGGTTGGTTGGGGAACGAATTTTCAACGGCAGCTTGGACCTCATTATCGTGGGAAAATAGCCGTCCCTTCAGAGCTTTCTTGAGTGGACCGAAGATGTGGTAGTCACATGGCGAGAGGACTGGGCTGTAAGGGGGATGTCGAGAACCTCTCAGCCTAATTGAACCCCTTACAAAAATCTCTATACCATCGGAATACGGATCTGCGTGACATGCACTCCGTGCCATATACATTTTGCATTCGACGATAGATTTCACTAGCACTCACATTTTCTGCTGTTAAAAATTGCCCGACCGCGCCTTGACACCGTTTAGAGGCATCCCTGATATGGACGATGTCTTTTAACGTGCTCCCACGCTATCACACACACATCTAGCGGGATAAGATGATATTGCATGCATTCCCAGCACCCTACGCTCTCTATAGGAGTATGCACAGTCATATTTCTCATCAAATGACGGAGTTTATACAGAAATGACACTTTCCTTTGGGCGACACTCATAGTTTCTTTACAAATATATAACAAAAATTAGAACTATCTACTTATACTTAGATGTTAGTACAGAATGTTTTATAACTAATTTCTATATTTAAAATATTGTGAATAATTGTAAAATTGTGTTTATTACACATTTGTATTTAAGTTAACTTGATTTTTAACACTTTCCAACATAGTTGAAAAGTGTTTATGAATTCGGTTTGTCTGTCTGTCTGTCTGTCCGTGTTGTCAGTAATTTATATATGTTATGTGGGTTTATTATGGAATGTTCGGTATTGAAAATGAAGTGTTTAGCACTTGTAGTTTTTTACAGGGACACTGAAAATAATTCCATTACATCACGGTCTATGGGGAAATTCATTTTCCGTGTATTCTAGTACTGTTACTCAATAACAAACACATTGAAATTGATATATATCACTGAGATACACTACAAGAGGCTTACAATATAATATGGTGTGCATAGCACTTATAGTTCCTTTATAGGGACAATCAAAATAATTTGTAAAGTTATTTTGGAAGTGTTATATAATCTATGCTTGACGCATGATTTTTAGTTCTTATTGTATGTAAAGATAGAGTTTTGCAATGAATTTTACTCCCACTTCCTTATACACTAGAAAGAAAACATATATGTACATAGATGTGCATGCGATGACAATTCCATATTTTAATATTTTTAGAATTTAATTATAAATTAATAAATTAATTTAAAAGCATTATTTCCATTAACTATCCGCGGTTGATAATTCGCCAAATTTTGTTTTAACTATATACAATTCACAAAAGCAATGGACTTATTATGAGCAAAACAATGCCTGAAAATCTATGCCATGTGGCTGTGAAACTACAACAACTAAATATATCAAAGCTAATAAGAAGAAAATATAAATAAAAAATAAGGATTATAATATATGTTTTGAAATACACATTCGGCTATTAATAGTTTAATACTAATTGAAATTTGCTTATACGTTTAGGAAACAATTTAGATATCCTTAATAGAGTGTTTAAATAATGTATTTTTCTTTTCTATTGTCCTAGCTTAAAAAAGAAACGGAACAAAAATTATATAGATTTTTAATAAATTCGCTAGTTTGCGCTTTCTACCATGGGTAAATCAAAGCGATGGAATTTACATAATCGGAACAGACAGAAGGTCAGGGGAGTTTTTCAAGTAATAAATCGACGTATAATTGTACATAAGATAATTTTTTTTTCACTTTACATGTGCTATAAGAACTTCCTTTATGCGAAATTTATAGCTTCTAGGTGAACGGAAAGTATCCAAAGGATTTGAGAGTGAGTTTTTATGGGGAAAACAAAAAGTTGGACATTAGTGTTTATTGCATTCATTTAGAATTTAGAAAGTTTTTAAAAACAACGGGTTATGGAACTTCTCATTAATTTCAGCTTGATACCTTCAGCCGTTCCTGAAAAAAGATATATTGAAAGACGGACGGACAATAAAGTGATTCTATGAGTGTTCCTTTTAAGGAACGAACCCTAAAAATATTTAAATACTACGAGATAATAATAAAAAACCCCATCATAAACGTTATAAACTGTTCTTTTAAAATCCATAATCAATTTTAAAACGATCTAAAAACGCTAACTTGTTTAATTAAAAAAACAATAAGTGACAATAATTAAATAAATTAAATTATTTATTTCTTAATTGTACATTGTTGCACTTCGCATGTTTTACATGAAAATAATCAGACTGAAAAACCAATTTATTTAGTAAAATAACTTCAGTTACAAATTTTTGTTTAAATATCAAAATTAAAAAAATTCTTACTGCATATGATTTATTTGTAAAGTACATTTATTTTTTTAAGTGTTACTGCATGAAATCTATTAGGTTTATGAATAATCACTTAGATATACTTTCATAGGTTTAATGACAGAAATAACAATAGCATGAAGAAGGAAGATGTTATCTAATTTCGATTTGTTCTGACGTTTTCCAATAATAGAGTGGACATTTATTGCTTAAGCCGTAAGAATGTTGATACATTGTTTTATAGCCATGCATGCCAATAGAAGAACTATTCTCATTATTCAGTAATTATTTCGTTTACTGAAAAGAAAATAGTTTATGCATTCATGCCAGATATCTGTAATGTTATATTTTCACTAACACAAACTAAATTTCTTTTAGAAAACTGTTGAAATGTACATCAGTTTGTTTCTATTTGATTTAAATGGTAAAAGCAATGATTTAATTTTATACTTTCTGAAAATTTCCGTTAAAAACGATGATGTTATTTTGACGGTTACCTGACTAATATGTTTTATTCTTCTTTTACTGCAATTTATTTTAATTTCTAAACATCGTAATATACTTTTTTACACTCTCAACTGGGAAAAATTATTTTTCAAATACAATCCTTTTGAAAACTGTATCTTAGTTTAATGAACTTTTATGGTTTTTAAAATAATTTTCAAGAATTATTTTTCAAAAATCTTTCTCTATCACGTGCACATCTCATTACAAAAGATTAATCCGTTAGCACTTAAAACAATTAAATACAGTTCAGCATTTGTTTCCGACTAATAGTCCATAATGAAATTTAAACTTCATAAACTTCATAAATAAATAAATAAAATGAATAAAACACACATTTAACAGATATGTACTTGAACTACTCACTTAAATCACTAAAACAAACCGGATTAAAAAGGCTGCTGTAAGTAGCAAAATCTTTGGCGATTTCTCCAGCTGTTATCTCCTGAGATGCGGCTAATACGAAGTATCACTTTTAATAAATTTCAAATATTTATTTGAATTCATAATTTATATATTTTATATAAAAATGCTTTATGTTGTTGTCAGTTCGTAGTCTAAAAAAATAAAGTAATAAGAGTCTTTAATTAAAATAATTAATAAATAAAAAATGTGATTTGTGATTTAATGCTACATTGCGATATATACTACATTGACGACTTGGATAAATAAAACAAACCGAAACACAAGTAAAAATTGAAATTAAGGATTGATATACAAATAACTGTCCTATCAAAAAGTTTAATTGAAATACAAACTGTCTCCATCTTCTTTATATTATTTCATAAAAACTGAAATCGAGAATGGTATGTTCAATTTATCGAGACCTTTAAAAATATATTTGTGATAAATGGTATAACGTATATTATATGACAAATGAACTGTTATACTTTTGTATACCTTTGTTAAGAATTTATCATAAACTATTTCTTTCCCATCAAGCAAATAATAAAGAAAAAAGAAATATCATTTTGGAATTTACACTAGGTTACCTTATTTAATCTTAGGCATAATAAGGATGCTTATTATAATATTTTGATAATCAACGAGAATTAAAAATATATATATATGTTCATGGGAATATTTTATTCTTTTTTTTTTTATCCAACAAAGCCGGCTTTAATATTTATATATATATAATTTACAAAATTAAAGTAAATATTAGGTTACATAGGGAAAGATAAATTTTCTAAAAGAACTTGAAAAAAAACGGCTGGTAAATAAACGAGTGCACTTTATCTATATTTGTAAGCCTTTAAATTTCCGACATATGTTGTTGCTCTAATTTTCGACTAACAATGCTGAAATAATAATAATAATCAAATCTATCTGTTATCTACCTTTCAGCGATATGCTAGTGCTCTTATCATAAAATTCTCTATAACAATTTTGAATTTTTAAAAGACGTATCAATTATCTTCTTTAAATCCAAGAGAGAAAAACAATATTTCTATAAATATAATGTAAAGAACGAAGTCGATTTATTAATAGAGAAGTAAACCCAATTTTTAAAATATATATATATAACATAGCAATATTTATTATATTATGATATTTTATCGTGAAAGTAACAATTTCGCAGAATGTTCTAATGTTAGATGTTGGAGACATTTAAAACATATATATAAAACTTGCAGGGCGTTACTCAAACCCATAATAATTAACTCCTCCTGTCAGAGACACACCAATTATCTTAGCGGCAATTTGAGGGGAAATTGTGATCGTGCAACCTGGGATAGCTTTTTTTTTTGTATTAAATAAAAAGGTGCACGGCGTTGTGTTATTTTGAAGAAACTTATCCTTAAGGTTGACCCTCAAGCCCCCTGTAAAATCTTACTTAAAGTAGTAGTTTAAACCAACATATATATTACTCTAGATTAAACATCACACTGTAAACTAAATAAATGCTGGAGCCTAAATTAAGGGTAAAATAAAGAAGGTTTTATTTACAGTAGATAGATATAAAACATAAAAATAAAGAGTAAAATAATTATACAAAAAAAAGTAATACACATTATGTTCACGAGACATCATTTTAACAATACAATATATTAACCAGTTAAGTTATTAAGTTCTTATTTTGATTATTTAAATTTAAGTATGTGCTTAATAAGTTTGTGATAATAATTTAACATTTACATACATCCTTGATCCTGGGGATGGCAAGAGAAACATAATCTCCTTAACATTAATTAATTAATTTAAAAATATTTACACAGTAGCTGGGTGAATAATATCTACCTGTATCTCTCAAGAGAACAGCAGTCATTTGTAGAGTAGTTCACCAGTAGGTTCTTGCTTCCATGGGCACATATTAAAAAAAGTGTGAATAACTTAATTATAAGTGTAGGCTGTTGCCTACATAGCACTGCAGCCTATATAGAAAAAGACAACTTTCATGTTGGCAGCAAGTTGCTGAAAAAAAAGAGGATGTCCTCTTAAGGATTTTTTTGATGGAAGTGATTTTTTTTTAGTTCTAACGAAGCTTTCGTTCTTTTTCGCCCTCAGAGGCGTGTAAAAGTATTTACCTCCTCCTTTTTGGATCTATATCCAATGTTGATGTTAGCGGCCGATTTCCATGCCCCTCTCGAAGTACTTTCACTGGTCGCCGCGTATATCTGATCATCACGATGTTTCTCATTCGCTCCAGCCATATTCCGCCTCTTAGAAACTCCTACGTACCACTCCTCTCCTTGTTTTCCCGGAATCGCCGGTTCAATGTATATCTTTGTACATTTTATGACCCCTCTAGATTGTCCGTCATAAATCGCTGTTTGTCCATACCATTGCTGAACTGTCAAGTTCGGCGCCTGTCTGTGTTTTGCCATCGTAAACGAGGCCACCCATATCGTTGCCGTTGTTTTTATTAGTTTAACGTGGGAACGAAAATATGTTATGCGGGATATACCAATATCTTAGGTTCTATCCAGCATTATCTCCCCTCTTGAAAAAAAATGTAATCGGAGAGGACATTTTTGTGTAAATTTGTTTCCGGAAATCACTGCTCATGTAGAGTGTCCAAGCTGATTCTAGAAGATTCAATGACAAACTCGTATAAAGTTGACATAACACATGAGTCCTGAGCACTGGAGGTTAAATGTGAATGTCTGTACAAAGTCCACAGAAAATGTGAAAGTTCGATATAGAACACTGTAGAAAGTTCACAAAGAATGAGAAAGTGTGATGTTGTGAAGACTGTGAAAAGTTCATAGACAATGGGAAAGTACGATGAGGCGAACACTGTGAAAAGTTCACACACAATTGAGTCCTCTGCCATTGGATCATTGAATTTTGAAGTGGTGACCATAACAATTGTGAATCCAATATTTTCATTTACTGACCCAGTACTGAACAGCCAAAATATATATAACCAAAACGCCAAAACATGCCAAATTGTGCGCAATGCTATGAAATATAGCATAATTTTGTATACAATTTCACAGAAAAGTAATAGAAATTACCATACATAAGCATATAAAAAAAGAGATTGGCAGTCATTTGCATTTTAGACACTGTGAATAACACATTAATACAATAGAAAAAATAATATGTGATGATTACAATTCCATTTGGCCCATGACATATACTATATGTGAGCGGGAAAAAAAATATATAATGCAAACTTTTCTTATATATACATAAGAATGTAATCTCATAAGTAACATATTACTGTTTCTTTTAATTTTGCATTAAGAAATAACATACTTTAACTCATGAACCAGAAAAATATACATAAATATACATGTTTGCATTTATATTGATTTGTTGGGATAGAGAAAAAAAAAACATATCAATGTAGTCAAATTTTCCCTTCTTCTATCTGTCTCTTTAATTTAAAAAAAGAAAAAAATGTTTAATAAAATATTCTCAATTTTACAAAATGAAAATAGTTCTAACATTGATATTTCAATAAATTTATGTAAAGAAACAATTTATTCTTCGCATTATATATACAATTCCGTCAAATTATTAATTAACAGATAATGAATTGAAATAGAAGAGAAAATGCAAAAAAATGAATTATTCGTTTTCATTTGATAATATTTATTTCTATTACTATTTCCTCTTTTTTTTTTTTTTTTTTTTTTTTTTTTTTTTTTAAACTTGCCCAAGTTTTGTATGTTTCCTAAAAAAAATTCAGTGTAATTTATCCTCCATATAAGGTTGAGATCAAAAACAAAAAAAATAAATTCTTAATCCATAAAACATTTCTATAATTTTCGTAAATTTTTATTATTATTACAATAAAAAAAATAAAAACTGAATGATGCAATCTTCCTTATTTATAAAATGAGCATCGAAACTGAAGAAAAAAAAAATCAAAAAGGAACCGTTGCCTTTTAATCTAAACCAGGGATAAACAAATTTCTCTTAGCTGAAAAGAGGATGGAGAGCAAATCCCTCGCCCTCTAATCCTATGCCTTTGAGCTCATCTGACATAAATACATCCCCCTCAACTGAACCTGCAAAACGTCTCGCTATCTTCCTTTCATCCTCTCCCCACGGAGATTGTAAATGTTGATTGTACCAGGTGCGTTCGCTACACTAACAGGAGAATCGGCCTCACCCCTTTTTTTAGAACACGCCCACGAAACGAACCCCATTTTTGTCCCTGCAGGTGCATAGCGATTTGCGATGTTATCTTTCTTCCGTAACCACTCAACCCTGTTCAATCAGGTAAATCTCTGGCGTGTTGCCTGTTTAAAACCGTCAAGTGGAATATGCGGCTAATTATAAAGTAAGTTTTCGAGTTATTATAAGAATTATTTATTTATTTAGTCCTATAACATATTGTGATCTTCTATTGTTTTGTTTGTACACATTAAACTAGGTTTAATTTCTTATAGAATTAACTTTAAAATGTAAATAATTTAAGACATAATGCGCGCGTTAGCACGTGTTTCAAACCATGCAATTTTTGCATTATGTGCTTAAAAATCCAACTTCTATCCAGATATATGACTAAGAATAAGATTTTAAAGTCTCATTAATAATCTGAAAGATGAATTTAATTGCAATTATTTATCAAAAATCCAGTTTGAAATAATTCCTCTTTTTTTTGTGTGTGTGTTAGCACGAAGCCTAAAACATGAAATATACCTGAACGCACGTGTATGCCAAATGCATAACTACAATCCTAAAAGCAATATTCATGTCTGTCAACATTAATTAATAATAATTGTCTGAGTGCAACGAAGACTCATACACAGCGCAGTATTACTTTGCCCCATATATAGCTACGATGGATATTAAAACCTTTCGTCAAGCATAACTCAAAAAATATTTAACGGATTTCGTTCAAATTTTTACAGCAGGTACCTATAAAGGTGACAACGTCGTCTATTTATTACCAAGAATAAGTGTCAAACCGTTTGGAAGTTATGTTAAAAAAATAGATAAAAAAGCGCAATTAAAGTACATACGTCACTAAATTTTGTGCGTACGTCATTTTCACCGGCGGGAGATTTTCGTAGACAATCGGAATTGAAAAGTTCATGGAATACATGGAGCAAAAAAATATGCAAGCACTAATATTCAGCACAATAAAATATATTTCAATTTAATAAAAATGGAAAGTTAATCTGGAATTTTTTCTGTTTGTATTATTATTATTATTAAATTATTAGAGATTAGTAAGAGTAGTATTAGTATTAGAGATTTGGCGTAAATCACACCATTAGCAGCTTTTTTATTTCGCGTGTGTATGTTAGGAACAATTCTTTGATGTTTAAATAAAAGGTTTCGATTTGAGGCATTATTTCTTATTTTCTTTTCCTTTTTAGTATTTTGAATGGAATTAGTGAAAGGCGTGTATTTTAAATGGAATTAGTGAAAGGCGTGTATTTTAAATTAAATGAGTGAAAGACGTGTATTTTTAATGTATGTATTTCAAATGAAATCAGTGAAAGATTTATATTTAAATGAAATGAATGCAATATGAAGATGTTATGAGAAAAATATTTGGCGATTTATCAACTGCGCCAAGTTAACATAAAAGTACCAATACATATGTGGGTACTTCTCTATTATCCCGTCGACCACTTTTCATAACAAAAAACTATCGCCAAATAAACGGGAGAACGTTGTCATTGAAATATCAAAATACATAAATAAATAAAATATAAGAATTTAAGGACACAATTGTTATTTTAATGAATGAAATAACTAATAAATCAGTAAAACATAATGAAAAATACACGCAAATGTCGCGTTAAAAACCACTTGATGACGTAACAAACACGTATAATGCTTCTGATATCAAGTAAATGGGACTGCATTTTTGGCGTTTTATCTAACAGTTTGGCGATAGTTTTTTGTTATGAAAAGTGGTCGACGGGATAATAGAGCAGTACCTCTTATGTGAAATGAAACAAGGCACAGATGTCATATACGCACCACGTTGGCGCGATTTTTCCCTCCACCAGCTAGGGGAAAACTTTGTTTTTGAATATTAGTTACAAATAGTGCGACAAATAGTACACGTGATTTTTTATTTCAATATAAAAATAAAATAACGTAATAAATGAAACAGCTTCTATTATTTTAAAAAAAGGAAATAAAAATAAATAAATAATAGTTTGATATAAATAAAGGCGCGGATGTCATATACGCACCACATTGGCGCGATTGCAACAAAATGGCAATTTTATGCCTCACATGGTAACCCGGTTATTTTGTTTCAGTTGTGGTTTATTAACTTTTATTTTTTATTTTAATTCTATAAATTGTTTTTATTATATATATCAATATTTATTTATATCAAACTATCATTTATTTATTTTTATTTCCCATTTTTGAATACTAGGAGCTATTTCATTTATTACGTTATTTTATTTTTATATTGAAATAAAAAATTACATGCTATTATTGTATGGTATTTGTAACTAATATTCAAAAACAAAGTTTTCGCCAAATTGGCGTGGGAAAAATCGCGCCAATCTGGTGCGTATATGACATCTGTGCTTAAATTAATATTGATATACATATAAAAATAATCTATAGAATTAAAATAAAAAATAAAAGTAAACAAACACAACAAACAGTTTTCGCCAAAGGGGCGGGGAAAAATCGCGCCAACGTGGTGAGTATATGGCATCTGTGCCGGGATTTTTACCCTTTTATCTGTGCTTTCGGAAATATAAAAAAATTAAAAAATTCTTATATCAGGTGTATAATGTTTTGCATTTTTATACGGACCACTTATCCATTTTAAGATTTTAAATGCTATTTATATCAGATATTTCTTTCTTGAGATTCCCACAAGTTTTTTCCGGTAATGTTTTTAGTTCGCTTATTAATTGTTTATTAATTGCTCCCCTGGCAATAACAATTATTTATCACAAAAAATGGGTACTTCTCTATTATCCCGTCGACCACTTTTCATGACAAAAAACTATCGCCAAACTGTACCGCTAAATAAACGTGAGAACGTTGCCATTGAAATATCAAAATAAATAAAATATAAGAATTTAAGGACACAATTGTTACTTTAATGAATGAAATAACTAATAAATCAGTAAAACATAATGAAAAATACACGCAAATGTCGAATTAAAAACCACTTGATGGCATAACAAATACGTATAATGCTTCTGGCATCAAGTAAATGGGACTGTATTTTTGGCGTTTAATCTTAGTTTGGCGATAGTTTTTTTTTTTATGAAAAGTGGTCGACGGGATAATAGAGAAGTACCCAAAAATGGCTTAGTTTTGTTAAATTTGTTTGTTATGTATTTTCATTTCTTATTAAAATATCGAAAATGGCAATAAAATTTTATTTTAGCACCGTACTTAATTTTTTAAAATGGCTCAAAAACATGGTTTAATAAACGTATATTTGTAAATATTTTAAAAAACATGTTTTTCCGCTCTCTAGAAAAATTTGTAAGATTCTACAACTGCCTTTGGCACCAACCAGTACATGATACGGAACTTTTCCCTATTCAGATACACAGAAGTGGTTGGTCAGAAACAAGAGTAATGCTAGCAACAATATTGTTTTAACTCTATAAGAGTTAGAAACAATAATGATATTAAATTCCCCGATTAGCTTAGGGCCCGATTACGGAACTTTCTCCTGAAAAAAAAACTGTAGAAGTCTTTTAGATTTGTTTCGAATGAAGCTCGATCAACAAAGTATTAATTGATAATACAAACAACACTAATATTAACATGGGTGCAAAAGTTTGAATTTAAGTGTATATATTTGGAACCTTCCCCCCTCTCCCAACCACCCACCGAAAAAAGAAAAAGAAAGTTACAGAAATGAATTTAAAATGGCGTGAAGCCACTCTTTCTGACATAAGAAATTGGCTGCGAACCCGATTACGAAACTTTCACTTAACTTAATAACATGTATCTAATAGCCCTGAGGACAATTCCCCTTCCCAGTTATACGGACCTTGGGGCTTTTTTAAAAAGCTTGACGCAGTTCGGGTTCAAGAAGTTGAGATTTACTGTCAAATGACATAAACTACTATGAAAATAAAACTGGTGAATTATTATGCTGGTTTGTGTATGTATTTAAAAAAATTGCATCTGATTACACTCTTTAGATAAATTACTCCTGTTTGCATTTAATAACAGATAAACGGCTTCCGTTTACTAAATTGTTTAAATATTGGGAAGAGTTGGCGAGAGATAGATAGACGTGTAAACAAACGGGTAGACAGACGGGTAGAGAGACGGATAGCGACAGAGATAAGCTAACGGGTAGCGAAACGAATAGACAGACGGGTAGCGAGGCAGGTGCAAAAAAGGGTTGACAGAGGGGTAGTGAGATGGTAGGAAGACGGGTAGCGTGGTGGATAGAGAGACGAGTACAGAGACGACTTGACAGACGGGTAGAGAGAGGGGTATATAGACAGACAGACGTGTTGATAGACGAGTAGTGTAACGGGAAGCGAGACAGGTAGAGACACGATTAAAGAGTCGGGTAGAAAGACAGACGGATACTGAGACGGGTATACAGAAGAGTAGAGAGACAGTAGACAGATGAGTTCGGAGAGAGACACAGCTAAGACATACGAGTAGTTAGACTGATAGACACGTTTGTAGCAAAGCATGTTATCAATGTGGTTTGAAGTATACGAGTTTCTATAAATAGTTATACAAATAAACAAAGGAAATTTTTTTAATTCAAATATTAAATATTTGATTTAATATTTCAATATTTAATATTTTATTTTTTAATATTTTATTTAGATATTTGTCACAAAGAAAATGTTGCAAAAATTAAATTAATTTTGCGTTAAACTACGCTTGCTAAAATACGCTATTGGCTGCAAATCTGATTATGTGAGTTTAAAAATATCGTTTTAAAAGATCCGGCGGGTTTTTTTTTTAAGTTTTGAGCAATTCCCGCTTAAGAAAATGAGATATTTATATATATATCTCATTTATATATATATTTATATATTTATATTGATAGATATTTATATTGATAGATTATTTGCCAAATGTTATAAAAAAATGCATATGAAAACATAACAATATATGAATTTATATATGATATTTTGTAATTATATCATTTAATTTGCTATTTTTCATATGTTGTATCTTTATCTATCTCTTGTTTATCATATGCTGTATATTCACTTAGATTCTTGTTGATATCTTCCTTATATCGTAATTGTTAACTTTATGTTCTCAGCAATATCACTCAGACTAATCCCTTTGAGGGAAGTCCTAGTTTAAAATATATGTAATTGAAATTTTCTTTTATTTCTTAATATAATCGTTAATCTTAAAAGTTAATGAGGTTGAATATCAAGAATGTGAAATAGCGGTGTCATGGCTATAACGCATAGTAAAACAATAGTTTATTTAATCATTTAAATAAAAACTAGTCAATTTATTTATTTAGATTAAACTAAATTATTTATTTAAAGTAAAATCAATTATTTTTTATTTTATTTATGTATTCTTATATTTGAGAAAAAAATGTGTGACTCATACCCGCCGATCTCAACTAAATACTGCAGTTAGGAATTTATTCGCCCGCGGATATCTCCCATTTAAAAGAGTCAGAACGGGTTAAATCGCAATGCGTATTTAAGGAAAATACTTTAAATTAAATAAAGTTTATAATATATGAAAATCTTTATCTATATCTTACTTTATTTAGAGAATTCTTAAAACAAACGTTATTTTTATTTATCTATACAATTTATTTATTTTGTTATTTATTTATTTATTTATTTATGTATTTTAAATCATTATTATTATGTATTTAATTTTTTTTTTGAAATTTTAAAATGTTAAACATTTAGAAGAGGAGTCACTCTATTTATATATTAAGATCGCGAACTTTATGCTTAAAATCTCATTAAATCAAAAATTGAATACATTTATTTTTATCTAAATTTTGTACTTATCTTTAATGTCCTGTACAATTCCTTTTTAGTTAACCGACACTCCTGTATTATATTTCATTGTTACTTATCTCTGTTATTTTACGTTAATCAAAATTTATTTATTTACTTAATTATTATTAGTAGTATTATTAGTTTAAATCTCCGCTTAATAATTAGCTAATGAGATTAAGTTTTAAATCCTAATTGTTTATTTAAATTTAAAAAATGAATAATGTAACTTGTTATTATTGTTATTATTTTAATATTTATTTATTTATTTATTGATTCCGTTTCTTTATTTCATGATGGAATCCCTGCCAACCTGATGATGAAGTGGACGAGCCAGAAACCATCGTCATCGTCCCACGTCCCTTGAAGAACCCGAAATATTTTATTCGAATTTTAAAGATGAATAAGAAATTTTAAAGAATTTTTAATTTTTTCTATTGTGTTTCCAAAGCATCCATCCGTGAGAAGACCGGGGGACGCAAAAGGAGGAACCCCCCGGTGTGTGTGTGTGTTTATATATATATATATATTTTTTGTTAAAATGTGGATTCCACAACTGTGCCATAGTGTAGTGCCAAAATTTTGTGATCTAGTGTTTGGTGTGTTTGTCTGGGATGCTGTGGATTTTCCCCCATGGAATAGACACACACCTCAAGAGTGCACCATCGCGAAGAAGACATCAACATAGTAAGTGTAACCCCATTTTATTTATTTATTTGTTTATTCGTTATTATTTTTAATAAGTGAGGTTGATTTTGATTTTAAATTATCATCTATCAAGGCTTGGTAAAAATGGAAGGAGAATTTTTTTATTAATTATTTTTTTTCCTATCTCCGTCCCTGTGTATTTTATGCCGGCTTACACAGTTTCTTGTAGAAGAATATCTGCAGAGATATAAACGAAAAAAAAATAATAAACATCCTGAAATTAAATCTTAATTATATGACATTATTATGTTTTGTTTAGCCGTTAAATGTTTTTTGAGTGATATTTTATGTGGTTGACTTGTCTTGCATGTTATGTAAAGTTTGCTTTCCGTGACTGTAGCGTTAGTATCTCCCCTTGAGATAAGGTGCTTTACGGCCCGATATTTGTGGGTGGTCCCCTGTGTTGTACGGCAGACAAGGCGAGTAGAAAAGGGAGTGCAAAAAAATTCGATTGCTCCCCCGTCATTCGAGTACTGAATCGAATCTCCGCGAACGATCGTAACCTTGGTTACGATGGAGTTGTTGTTCAACAACTTCGTATAATCCTGATTCTCTCGTATTCAAAGTTTCCCTGCGTTTTTATTATTCATTTATTTATTATTATTCTTTATATATGGATAATTATTTTTTTTGATAAACTTTAGTTGTGTATTCCGTAGCTTGTTTCCTGATCATTTTTAATTATTAATAATCATTGAATATATTATCCCGTTGACCTAGGAAACTTATAAAGTTTTTTTTTGTTATATCTTCATGATTATTATCTTTTTTTGTTTTGTGAGAAGTAGGAATAAATAATTTTAAACTGGCAAAAATGTTTTTTGTTTAAATACCGAAAACCCTTTTGAATTCGTTTATAATGTAGCTAAACAGTGTACTGTCCTATGAAACAAATCTAATAGGTGTAGTTTTTAATGCTAAATAAAACATAAGTTGCCCCCTGTAACCGAATTAATCCTGACTTTCCCTGTAAAAAGGTATAATAATTGTTTATTTATTTATTTATTTTTTTCTAGTATAAATAATGCGGCTTCTTCTCGCACTATTTTGTGAAGTCTGTGGGAATATTTGTATATATATATTTTTTTGTTACCGATTATCTGTACATTTTAAATCAATACAAATTTGGCTCAATGTTAGTCCTGGTGACTTGTATCTTTGACTTGACAGTGTCCCAGTGTACAATTATTTTTGAAACATAATTATAAACAGTATGACCCAAAAAAAATTTTTTGAGCTTCAAAATAAATTCTTGACTAAATTCTTGGAGAGAGTAAGAATAAAAAAAAATTATTTACAAATTTTTCCTATATTATACAATTTGTTATATTTCCTCCGTAGATTCTGTATCAGAAAGCGATTGTGTAGACTGATTGTCTATATCTCGTTACATGGTGTTGCATGCTTGGGTACGAATAGCAAATTAATGTGTCTCTTAATGTTGCTTTTATATACCCCTGATAAATCGGGCATTAAGTAATTGTGATTTCGCAGTTTTCTGATTACTTTCATTGGTCCGTCCCACTTTTTTGCTAAAGCGTGTGGGTTGATGCATTTGAGGTAAACAATTTGGCCAATTTTTAAATTCTTTACCGTTTGTAAGTCCTCATCGCGAACATACTCTTTCATTAATTTTTCCTGATTTGCCAGTGCTTCAATCCTGATTTGTTTAAGATGCTCCATTCGATTTTTAACATATTGTTTGGTTGCAATATCCTCCGAGGAAATATGCGTTGTGAAAGGAGTTCTTAGATTTCTAGCAAAGAATAATAATGAAGGTGGGAAACCTGTTGCTCTGTGTTTAGATGTGTTGTACATTAATTTAAAGAACTCAAGTCGGATATCCCACTCGAGGGTATTATGACTCATGGCAGTGAGTGAACTCTTCAAAATTTTATTGTGATTTCTGCCAGTCCATTCGCTTTTGGCCTGAACGGGCTTGAGAAATGTGGTTCTATCCCTAGAGCCTTCATGTATTCCGTGAATACATCACTGCGAAAATAACGTGCGTTGTCTAAATAGACCTCTTTTGCAAGACCAAACATCCCGAAGTATTTATTTAACACATTCAAAATTGTTTGTGATTCCATATTCCTTAGTGCAACCGCTTCTAAGAATCTTGATGTGGAGTCAGTTATAGTTAGTATAAATGCGTTCTTTCGAAATGTTACTGGCAGTTTTCCGCATATATCTATATGCATCCTACTCCCAATTTCTTGATCTTTTACTACCCTCTTTATAGGAACCTTGATGGTTCTGTGCTGTTTAGCTGTCTGGCATGCAGTACAGTTAGCACAAAAAAATTTAATATCCGTATACATACCGTGTCAATAAAGTCTATCCTTTATCAACTCGTAAGTTTTTTGAAAACCAAAGTGCGGAGCATGTGCATCTTCCATAATAGCAATTTTAAGAGTGTCTGGGGCAATTAACAATTCTTTGTTGTTCTGTTCCGGTTTTAGAATGAGCATCCTGTTCGTGTTAAGTGTGTATCTATTTGTGGTTTTGTTGTTTCTACCCGTAATAATTTTGTCAATAATTTTCTTTAGTTTTTCATCTCTGTATTGTTCATTTTTTATATTTTCATTTGAAAGTGCAAAATTCATTTTGAATAAGTTATTTTGTAAATTGTTATCTGCAATTATGTTATTGATATTCCTGGAAACATAGTCAGCTGGGTTGTTTTTGCCCTCTATATATTCAAACGAGTAATTATATTCGGCTAAGTCAGTTAACCATCTTTTGACTATGTCTGATTGCGTTTCAAGGTTTAAATGTCTTGTGTTTGATTGCGAATCAGTTTGTATTGTAAATTTTCTGCCCCATAGAATGTGGTTGAAGTGTTTTACTCCTTCATGTATGGCTAATAGCTCGAATTTCACACTCGGGTAGCTTTTCTCAGGTTCTTTGAGTTTGCGCCCAAAAAATCCAATGGGTACCAAATTGTCCTGATGTCTTTGAGCCAAAATGGCTGATATAGCTACTTTTGAAGCATCACAAATTAATACGAACTCTTTTGAGTAGTCAGGTGGTTTGAGAGTTGGTTTTTGCATGATATTTTGCTGTATGTTACAGAATGCTTTTTCTGCATTTTCATTCCACTTGAATTTCACTTTCTCTTTTGTAAGCTCAATTAAAGGATGAACTATGTCAGTGTATCTGTGAATTAGTGATCTAAAGTAATTCGCCAGTCCTAAAAGTGATCTAACTCCTTTTTTTGATTTTGGTCTGATGAAGTTCTGGATTTTATCAATATTCTTTTTAGCCGGAGAATATCCCTCCTGATTTAGTTGGAATCTTAGGAAGTCTATTTCCTGTTTACAAATTTGCATTTTGGCTGGCTCAATTGTAAGGTTGTGGTTAATTAATGCCTCGAGTACTTCCTTTATAAGTTGTAGCATTTCTTGAATATCATTCGTTGCAATAATAACATCGTCCATAAATTAAACGACTTTAGATTTGTCAAAGTGTCCTAGGACTTTGTCAATCAATTCGGCGAAATAAGCGCTACTATTTTTAGTGCCAAAACTAAGCCTTAGTGGGTTAAATTTTTCAAACTCTGTTATGAATGCTAACTTTTTTCTGTCTTCTGGTCTGAGGTTTATCTGGAAAAAGGCACTGTGTAGATCAAGCACAGTATAAAATTCTTTCCCACTGATATTATATAAAATGTCTTTGATATCTCGTATTGGATAGTTGTAAGTCTGTAGTATTTCATTTAGGAGTCTATAGTCAATTGCCATTCTGTATTTTTGCTCTTGTTTATCTTTTTGTGTTTGTTTCTTCTTAACAAATACTACAGGAAAAGAGTAGTTTGAATCTGATTTTTCAATTATGTTTGCTGTTAGTAATATTTGTATTTCCTTCCATGATGTCTCCTTTAAGGTTTGGGGCAGTCTATATGGTCTTGTTTGTACAGGGAAATCGTGATTTAATGTGAATTTGGGACATACAAGTGAACTCTGACCTGACGTGTCATATGTTTTAGAGAAAGCGTGAGCTTTGCTCATTAATAATTCTTTGAGTGTTTCTTGTAAGTCATCTGTGAGATGCTCTAAATCAAAGTCATTGATGCTAAGTTCTGCCTCACGAAGTTGTCTGACTTCCTGAATGCTTAGTTGATTGATCTGGTGAATTTTTCCCTGATCAATATCAATGTCTGAGTCATCTTCTTTGCATTCTATGTCTGTGGTGATTTTGACTATGTTAGTGTTTTGTTTTAAGTAAATGTTTTTATCCGTATTGTTATGTATTATAATATTTATTAAGTTGTTGCGTTGCACCTCATGAATTGATGTTTGTATAGTTTACTCGGTATTGTCTCTAACCGGCTCTGCTAGAATTATGTCTTTTTCATTAATTTGTTCATTACAAGTAAGAGTAATGATTTTTTTAGAGTGTGGGGTTAGAAATATTCTGAGTTTGTTCCTTGCATACAATTTATTTTTTTTATTGTGTGCTCCCCCTTTTTTTTAATTGTTTTTTTTTGGGTTGTTATGAATGACATCATCATGTTGAGCTGTGTTTTGTTGATTTTCAGTTGCTAGATTATTAATTTCTTCATTCTGTTCTGTCATGTAAGTGTTAAGTTGAATGACTTTGTTTTTTAGTTTAAGAACATTTTGTGAAAAGTCTAATGTGATGTTGTTGCCCCTTAAAAAATCATACCCAAGTAGGATCTGATAATCCCTATCAAATTCTTTGTTTGTCTCATAAAATGTACCAGTGGTGCAAATGCCCTCTAAGCGAAAAGCAATTTTTATACAGTGTTTAAAAAAATAGTTGAGTTTGTTAGGGTTTTAATTTTAATTTGGGTACCTAGGTATTTAAATTTTATGTTTTCTTGCTTTATTTTGTCAAATATACCTGGGGACAGCAGCGACACAGCTGCTCCCGTGTCACATAATCCTTTTAATTTAATATTATCAATGCACATGTCAATTATGGGTAATTGATTATCTTTAGAATTATTGACACTGGCAATAGTTTTATTTAAAAATATTCCATCCTGTTGTGTTTTGTCCCTAGTATCACTGTTAATTGCACTTCCTTGTGCATTTATATCAATAAGAAATCCAAATCCCTGAGGATAACTGTGAGCATGAGAGTCGTAAATGTTAGGTGTATCAAATTGTTCGTTTGGTGTATTAAAAGTCCCGCTGTGGGGTGACTCACGCGGGTGCATTTTATTAATGTTAGTAAGTCCCCCACTCACTTTTTTGGTTCTTTTCTATCTTTGTCATCTGAGTTTCGGTTTGTGTTGCTTGAGTTTTTATAGTTGTATTTTTTATTGTAGTATTTTGATCCTGGTTTACCTCTAGGCCTATCAAAATTACCCCTCTGTGCATTTGTGTTTTCATAATTTTGTCCGTCATTGTTTGCGTGACTTTGCCCAAAATTGTTGCCATAATTTGGCCCACAATCGTTTGCATAACTCTGCCCAAAATTATTGCCATGATTTGGCCCCCAATTTGCATAACTCTGCCCAAAATTGTTGCCATAATTTTGCCCACAATTGTTTGCATAACTTTGCCCAAAGTTATTATCATAATTTGGCCCATAATTGTTACTATGAATCTGACCGAAATCCACATCTTGAGCTTGGCCAAAGCACGGGTTTTGCCCCAAGTTCTGACCAAAATGATTGTCTGAGTTTTGGCCAAAATGGTTACCCGAGTTCTGCCTAAAATTCTGTCCAAAATGGCCCCCCTGCCAATCCATGTTCTGCATGTGATAATTAGGTGGTTGTAAATTTGAATTTTGTTTGGTATTGTTAGAAAATCTATTATTTTGGGAATTATGATTTTTGTATTGCGGTTTTTTTTCTATTTTGTAATTTGTTTGGTTACTGTTATTCCTTTGATTAAACCAACATTGTTCCGTTTCGTGAGTGTTGCGTTTACACAGCTCACACCATCTGGATTTGGCCTCCGTTTTATCTTTCGCGTGAATTTTCAAATTGTTTAATTCCGTCATTGTCTGAGTGCAACGAAGACTCATACACAGCGCAGTATTACTTTGCCCCATATATAGCTACGATGGATATTAAAACCTTTCGTCAAGCATAACACAAAAAATATTTAACGGATTTCGTTCAAATTTTTACAGCAGGTACCTATAAAGGTGACAACAACGTCTATTTATTACCAAGAATAAATGTCAAACTGTTTGGAAATTATATTAAAAAAATAGATAAAAAAGCACAATTAAACTACATACGTCACGAAAATTTTGTGTGTACGTCATTTTCACCGGCGGGAGATTTTCGTAGACAATCGGAATTGAAAAGTTCATGGAGTACATGGAGCAAAAAAATACGCACGCACTAATATTCAGCAGAATAAAATATTTTTCAATTTAGTAGAAATCGAAAATTAATCTGTATTTTTTCTGTTTGAAAGAAAACCCCCGCAATAACTTGGTAGACTTGGTATTAGAGATTTGGCGCAAATCTCAGCAGTAGCAGCTTTTATTATTTCGCGTGTGTAAATTAAAAAAAAAAAAATCTTTGGTGTTTAAATAAAAGGTTTCGATTTATGGCATTATTTCTTTTTTTTTCTTCACTTTTTAGCATTTTAAATGGGATTAATGAAAGGCATGTATTTTAAATTAAATGAGTGAAAGGTTTATATTTAAATGAAATGAATTCAATATGAAAATGTTATAGGAACAATATTTGGCGATTTATCAACTGCGCCAGGATAACATAAAAGTACCAATATATCAAACGGTATGTAGTATGTGAAATGAAACAATTATATTATAATCACCCATCGTACAAGAAAAAAAACTAATATTCTGCATTCACAAGGAAAAATCCATCTCCTGTGCCGTAAGATTTGGCGAGTTCTTTTTTGGTGATAAGTTTTTCGATGTGATTGTTGGGATCTGCAGATTTGGCTTACTTTTTCTAAATCTTATTTTTTTTTGCAGATGTGGTATTATGTAAATGTATTTTTTTGCAGATATTTTTCTATTTTGTATATTTGGCATTCTATTTTGTATATTTTCTATTTGGCATTTGGAAAAGAGATTTTTACCTTTTTATCTGTGCCTTCGGAAATATTAAAAAATAAAAAAAGATTTACATATATCAAGCGTATAATGTTATGTTTTGCATTTTTATACGGACCACTCCTCCAATTTTAGATTTTAAATGCTATTTATTATTTACTAGCCGTTTATTAATTGTTTACAATTTACCCCCCTGACAATAACAATTATTTATCACAAAAATGCCTCTTAGGTTTGTTAAATAAGTTTGTTTATGTATTTTCATTACTTATTAAAATATCGAATATGGCGATAAAATTTTATTTTAGCATCATGCTTAAATTTTTAAGATGGTGCAAAAACTTGCTTTAATAAACGTATGTTTGTAAATATTTGAAAAACATATTTTACCGCTCTCTTGAAAAATTTTCTAAGATGCTAAAACTACCTTTTGGCACCATTTAAATTTTTTTTTCGCCAACCGACATAGGATACAAAACTTTTCCCCATTCAGATACACAGGCAAGGCTGGTCTCAAACAAGAGTAAAGCTAGCAACAATATTGTTTTGACTCTATAAGAGTTGTTACAATAATGATATTAAATGCTCCGATTGGCTTTGGGCCAAATTACGAAAGTTTCTCCTAAAAAAAAACTGTAGAAGAAGTATTTTACATTTGTTTCAAATGAAGCTTGGTGTACAAGGTATTAGTTAATAATACAAACAACACTAATGGCATGGAGGCAAAAGTTTTAATTTAAATGTATATATTTGAAACCCTCCCCCCCCCTACCCCCCCCCCAAACAAAAAGAAAAAAAGAAAAGAAAAGAAAGTTACAGTAATGAATTTAAAATGGCGTTAAGCCACGCTTCCTGACATAAGCAATTGGCTGCAAACGCGATAACGAAACTTTCACTTAACTTAATAACATGTAGCTAATATAGCCCTCAGGGTACTTTGCAGTTATACAGACCTTGTGGTTTTTTTTAAAAAGCTTGAGTTAATTCTGGTTTAAGAAGTTGAGATTTACTGTCAAATGATATAAACAACTATGAACACAATACTGATGAATTATTATTCAGGTTTATGTATGTATTTAAAAAAAATTGCATCTGATTACACTTATTAGATAAATTACTTCTGTTTGCATTTAATAACTGATAAACGGCTTCTGTATGTTAAATGAATTGTTTAAATATTGGGAAGAGGTGGCGAGAGGTAGAAAGACGAGTAAACAAACGGGTAGACAGACGGGTAGAGAGACGAGTAGCGACATAGGTAGGCTGACGGGTAGCGAAACGAATAGACAGACGGCTAGAGAGAAAGGTAAAAAGAGGGTTGACAGAGGGGTAGCGAGATGGGTCACGAGACGGGTAGAAACACCGGTAGACAGGAATGTAGCGAGAAAGGTTGCGAGACGCGTAGCGTGGTAGATAAAGAGACGAGTAGAGCGATGAGTACAGAGACGAGTTAACTGACGGGTAATGCGATTGGTAGAGAGTCGGGTACAAAAACAGACGGATAGTGAGACGGGTATACAGACGAGTAGAGAGACAGTAGATGGGTACGGAGATGGGTAAGAAGATGGGTAGAGAGGCGTATAGCCAGACGGGTAGAGAGACAGATAGACAAGTTGTGAGACAGATAGACAAATGGGTAGCGAAGTGTATAGAGACACGGCTAGACATACAAGTAGTTAGACGGATAGACAGACGGTTAGAGAAATAGATTGGCGAGTAGAGAGACCGGTAGCGAGACATGTAGAGAGATAGACAATCGGTTAGAGAGACGGGCAGAAGAACGGATAGGGAAACAGACAGATTGTGGAGAGACAGACAGACCGGCAAAAGAAAAGTCTGCGGATTGGCGCGATAAAGGCGTAGTAAAGGCGCAGGGGGCAGTGCCTCCTAGAGAATAATCAAGAAGTATCTGTTAAGCTTAACTTTGAAATATATATAATTTTTCAATTTTGCCGATATGGAGATTTAATGTAAAAGTTATTTTACAGAAGTCATCGAAAGATTTTTTGTATACTTTAATAGTAATTTAGACTATAGTTTTGCAATCTGGTTTGTAGCAAAGCATGCTATCAATGTGGTTTGAAGTGTAAGAGTTTCTATATACAAATCATAGATATATAATCAAGGAAGAAAAATTTTAAATTCACACACAAAAAAAGGTGCAACAATGAAATTAAATTTGCGTTAAGCCACGCTTGATAGAATAATCTATTGGCTGCAAATCCAATTACGTAACTTTAAAAAGCTTGGCGTTTTAAAAAATCCGGCGTTTTTTTTTCAAGTTTTGCGCAATACGCGCTTAAGAAAATGAGATTCTTTGCCACATGTTAAAAAAAATTATGACAACACATCTGATGAACGGTACTTCTTTTCTATTTTTTTAACAGTGTATATGAATTTATATATGATATTTTGTAATTCTATCATTTAATTTGCTCTTTTTCTTTATATTGTAATTGTTAACCCTATGTTCTCAGCAATATCACTCAGGCTAATCCCTTTGAGGGAAGTCCTAGTTAAAGTTTGAATTTGTTCAGCCCTGTTTGCATTTAATTTTATCAGGCTTTCCACTAAATCGGATTCATTTTCTTTCTTTACCACGTTAATCTCCTCGAAGTTGCACGCGTTGTAAGCTTCTTCCATTTTGAGTGCTAAATTGCATGCTTCTGTAAAATCTTTCGGGGAGTTTTTGCGAACATCTAAACTAAAATCCTCTCTTAAAGTATCCAGAAATCGTGTCCATTTTATCAAATCAATAAATTTGGTGGACCCATTTTGACCTTCTTCGTTGTTTTTACTGATGTACTCTTTTGCTATTTCATTGAATTCGGTGATGAATTCCTCTACAGTTTGCGATGGTTTCTGCTTAAGCGTAAAAAATTTGTTTTGGATTTCGGAAAATTTCGCTTTGGATTGAAAGCATTCTATTAGTTGCTTTTTAAATTCTCCGTAATCCGTTTCACTGTTTAATTTGATGTTTGTCGCCAATTTTTCCCTCGCGTTTGCAGTCAATTTTGCTTTCAGAATGATTAATTTACAATCATCTTTTAGCGAAGTTTGTGCTATTAATTTCTCGAATTCTTGCAGGTAAAATTCCACTCTATTTCCCTTTTTTCCGTCAAAAGTTGGAATCAACGACAAAATAGTGTCTACACTTGGTGTAGATTCCGCCATTGTTGCGTTTAGTATAGATTTCTCTACCTGATTTCGTTTATTTTTATGTTGATTTCTTGTTTTTGGTGACAAAATATCAGTTTGTCCCCTTTTATTTTTGTTTTTTTTTCCTGAATTGTTTGTTTGTATAGATGAATCGTTGAGATTTCCACTTTTTCTCTTAAATTTTCTTTTATTATTTGCCATTCCCCAACGCAAAATAAAATTTGTAAGGCATTTTAACAAGAGATAAGATTACTACAAAACTTGTTCAATTTTAGTTATTTTTAATTTTACGTTAATTCCACTGATATAAGTATTAATAATTATTTAAAAATCTAATAATTCCTACACTTATTCTTTCCTTTATTATTATTATTATTTTTTTTTAATTAATCAGCAGTTTAGTGAAAAAAAAATCTCAAAAATGAACTTTTTTTTTTCATTTGTTTACTTATAAGTATGCAAGAAATACATATAAAATAAATAGATAATAAAAGTTTATCAGCTTATCACTGGTGTTATCATTAATTTTATCTTTTATTTTTCTTTATATATATGTATATATATTTTTTTTTCAAGGATTAGAAAAGATAATGGTTCATTTTTTTATCACTTTCAAATATATTTGCATGAATAAGTCAAATAAATATTTCAGAGACAAAAATAATATGCAATCTTTCAACAAAAATGGTCTAATTCTTAGGAATTGACCTTTGAAACCTTTATGTTTTCATATGAAGATTATTTTCTTGTAATTACAATCGCGACATATAAATATACAATATAAAAGACAATTTTAATTATGCAAATGCAATTGAGTGCCAATACCTTTTTCTTATTTTTTTATGTATAACCCATACCCTAGGATCAGGATTTTACACTTTAAAGCTGATATTATTTATCATTTATTTTGTATTATTATTGTTATAATTGTAATTATTATTATTATTCTTAGTATTCATACAATTACCGAAATAAATTATATTAAGTAGTGTGATGTTAGCTTACAAAAAAAAATATATTAAATACTACTAGCAGAATAATATGAGAAGTAAAAAAAAATATATATCTTATTATTATTATTTTATTTAAATGGATATGTTTAGAGTAAATAATTATAAAAATTTATGTAAATAATAACTTCTATACATTTATTGAGTAAATTTATCAATTCTAAAAGAGAATATTGAATATAAATAAATTTAGTTTCTTTAAATGTCCATTATTATTATTACTATTTAAGTTATTTCATTAAATCTAAGATATAAGTTCTTAATCCAGTACAAAATATTTAATTATCTAAAATAAGCTATAAATTAAATAATTAAAAGGGCTGGATATGGAGAAAGCTGAACACCAGAGAAATTCCTGTGTCACATGCACCAGTAATAATTGGGGTTTCTATCTGTTGGAGAGATTTAAAACACATATATAAAACTTGCAGGGCGTTACTCAAACCCATAATAATTAACTCCTCCTGTCAGAGACACACCAATTATCTTAGCGGCAATTTGAGGGGAAATTGTGATCGTGCAACCTGGGATAGCTTTTTTTTGTATTAAATAAAAAGGTGTACGGCGTTGTGTTATTTTGAAGAAACTTATCCTTAAGGTTGACCCTCAAGCCCGCTGTAAAATCTTACTTAAAGTAGTAGTTTAAACCAACATATATATTACTCTAGATTAAACATCACACTGTAAACTAAATAAATGCTGGAGCCTAAATTAAGGGTAAAATAAAGAAGGTTTTATTTACAGAAGATAGATATAAAACATAAAAATAAAGAGTAAAATAATTATACAAAAAAAAAGTAATACACATTATGTTCACGAGACATCATTTTAACAATACAATATATTAACCAGTTAAGTTATTAAGTTCTTATTTTGATTATTTAAATTTAAGTATGTGCTTAATAAGTTTGTGATAATAATTTAACATTTACATACATCCTTGATCCTGGGGATGGCAAGAGAAACATAATCTCCTTAACATTAATTAATTAATTTAAAAATATTTACACAGTAGCTGGGTGAATAATATCTACCTGTATCTCTCAAGAGAACAGCAGTCATTTGTAGAGTAGTTCACCAGTAGGTTCTTGCTTCCATGGGCACATATTAAAAAAAGTTTGAATAACTTAATTATAAGTGTAGGCTGTTGCCTACATAGCACTGCAACCTATATAGAAAAAGACAACTTTCATGTTGGCAGCAAGTTGCTGAAAAAAAAGAGGATGTCCTCCTCTTAAGGATTTTTTTGATGGAAGTGATATATTTTTTTAGTTCTAACGAAGCTTTCGTTCTTTTTCCCCCTCAGAGGGGTGTAAAAGTATTTACCTCCTCCTTTTTGGATCTATATCCAATGTTGATGTTAGCGGCCGATTTCCATGCCCCTCTCGAAGTACTTTCACTGGTCGCCGCGTATATCTGATCATCACGATGTTTCTCATTCGCTCCAGCCATATTCCGCCTCTTAGAAACTCCTACGTACCACTCCTCTCCTTGTTTTCCCGGAATCGCCGGTTCAATGTATATCTTTGTACATTTTATGACCCCTCTAGATTGTCCGTCATAAATCGCTGTTTGTCCATACCATTGCTGAACTGTCAAGTTCGGCGCCTGTCTGTGTTTTGCCATCGTAAACGAGGCCACCCATATCGTTGCCGTTGTTTTTATTAGTTTAACGTGGGAACAAACATATGTTATGCGGGATATACCAATATCTTAGGTTCTATCCAGCATTAGATATTTTGACAATGCACCAGATCTATCATACTATAATATAAGAAACAAAGTAGCTATTTATTTAAATATTTATTTTATTTTTTGGGGAAAGGTGAATAAAACTCCTCATTTATCAAGCTAAGTTTTGTGAAATTAACTTGTTGTTAAAAGGAAATATGAGTAGTTAAACAGAGAATTATTTTAACCAAAATTTGAAAAATGCAGCACAATATGAAAACATTAATCACATTTTAAAAGAAATGTACTTACATTTATAATGATAAAAAATCTGTTTTATGTTTTATACGATGCCCCAAACTACGCTATGTGAATATTTAACCTCAAATAAATAATATTTCGGTGGATGTGACTGACGGAATATTACTTTTATATATCGAACATTGCATAACAATGTATTTAATACATAATTAAATTATTTTTATAAGCTTAATATTTGTTTTATTTGTTTTTAGTTTTTATCATTCATACGAATATTAAACGAAAATCCAAATTTGTTTAATTATTATTAGTAGTTTAGAATAAAAACTCAGGCGGACATTATTTATTACAAGAGGTTTACACCACGTATCAAAAATAAAATTTCGCATTATTCATTTGAAATATAAAAATCCATAAACAACCATTACTTCGTGAGAATTTATATTTAAAGTTTCTTTCAGCTAGACGAAACACAAGTGACATTTGAAATTACAGGAATAAAACACATACTGTCTTATTGACTGGTCTATATAAAATGGCTTTGCAAAGTATCTGGATCTGCTCTTTTTCTTTTGAGAAAATAATTCAAATAAATATGCTAAAAATATATTAATATACTAAAAATAAATATCAATAAATACATAATAAAATGTACAAAGCAACTGCATTTATCATGTATCTCTAACAAAAGCTAATCAATTAATAAATAAAAGCCAAAATTAGAATATAAAATAACTATCACAAACAAAATGTTAATCAGAGTATTCATGAACTAAAAATATATCCCATAGAAATTCGCGTAAAGCAGAAGAGTATTATAGAAAGTCAAATATATAACATACCTTTCAAATCAAAAAATAACTAACCAGTTTGTGTAACAAAAACAATAAAATCTCGTATTTAAAGGTGACCTGTAAAAAAATAAGCATAGAAAACATCTTAATAAATAAAACCTACTAGAAAATCTTAATTTATAAAGAAATCTATACTAATATTATAAAGGAGTAAAGATTGTTTGTTTGTTTGTTTGTAGGGGTTAATCTCTGGAACTACCGAACCGATTTCAAAAGTGATGGTGGCAAATTGATGTTGACAACCCCTGCTCCAACATAGGCTATATTTTATGTCGGTGCCACTAACCCCAGGGGGTGCAGGAGCAAAAAACGTTCTAAAATTGCGATTTTTTATCTATCAAACTGGCTGTAAAGCCCTGAGAGCTTGCCAGCCGGTTCTGTATGTATGTATATACGTACGTAATGCGATAACTCTTCATAGAAATATCCGTTTTCCTTCAAATTTTGTTTATATGTTCACTGTGTTCAGGCGCTTCCCTGATTAGTTTTCGGGATTGATTGGTTAAGTATAAAGGGGGGGAACGTGGTGCTAATTCCCTCCCTCTTAATTTATATAAATGGGCTTTTTCAAGCAGAATTATTCCGTTTTCCTTCAAATTTTGTTTATAGGTTCTCTGAGTTAAGGCGCTTCCCTGATTAGTTTTCGAGATTGATTAGTTAAGTATAAAGGGGGGGGGATCGGGGGGCTAATCCCCCCCTTAATTTATATAAATGGGTTTTTCATGCCGAATTATTCCGTTTTCCTTCAAATTTTGTTTATAGGTTCATTGGGTTAATACGCTTCCCTGATTACTTTTCGAGATTGATTGGTTAAGTATAAAGGGGGGAACGGGGGGATAATCTCCCCTTATTTTATATAAATGGGTTTTTCATGCAGAATTATTCCGTTTTCCTTCAAATTTTGTTTATAGGTTCACTGTGTTAAGGCGCTTCCCTGATTAGTTTTCGGGATTGATTGGTTAAGTATAAAGGGGAGAACGGGGGGGACTAATCCCCCTTAATTTATATAAATGGGTTTTTCATGCAGAATTATCCCATTTCCTTCAAATTTTGGTTAAAGGTTCACTGTGTTAAGACGCTTCCCTAATTAGTTTTCGGGATTGATTGGTTAAGTATAAAGGGGGGAACGGGGGGGTTAATCCCCCCTTAATTTATATAAATGGGTTTTTCATGCAGAATTATTCCGTTTTCCTTCAAATTTTGGTTAAAGGTTCACTGTGTTAAGACGCTTCCCTAATTAGTTTTCGGGATTGATTGGTTAAGTATAAAGGGGAGAACGGGGGGGGACTAATCCCCCTTAATTTATATAAATGGGTTTTTCATGCAGAATTATCCCATTTCCTTCAAATTTTGGTTAAAGGTTCACTGTGTTAAGACGCTTCCCTAATTAGTTTTCGGGATTGATTGGTTAAGTATAAAGGGGGGAACGGGGGGATAATCCCCCCCTTATTTTATATAAATGGGTTTTCCATGCAGAATTATTCCGTTTTCCTTCAAGTTTTGCTTGTAGGTTCACTGTGTTAAGGCGCTTCCCTGATTAGTTTTCGGGATTGATTGGTTAAGTATAAAGGGGGGAACGGGGGGGATAATCCGCCCTTAATTTATATAAATGGGTTTTTCATGCAGAATTATCCCATTTCCTTCAAATTTTATTTATAGGTTCACTGTGTTAAGGCGCATCCCTGATTAGTTTTCGGGATTGATTGGTTAAGTATAAAGGGAGAAACGGGGGGCTAATCCCTCCCTAATTTATATAAATGGGTTTTTCAAGCAGAATTATTACGTTTTCCTTCAAATTTTGTTTATAGGTTCACTGTGTTAAGGCGCTTCCCTGATTAGTTTTTCGGGATTGATTGGTTAAGTATAAAGGGAGGAAACGGGGGATAATCCCCCCTTAATTTATATAAATGGGTTTTTCATGCAGAATTATTCTATTTGCTTCAAAATTTGTTTATAGGTTCATTGGGTTAAGACGCTTCCCTGATTAGTTTTCGGGATTGATTGGTTAAGTATAAACGGGGGGAACGGAGGGGGCTAATCCCGCCTTAATTTATATAAATGGGTTTTTCATGCAGAATTATCCGATTTTCTTCAAATTTTGTATATATATTCATTGTAATTAGAGATTTACCCGATTAGTTTAAGGGGTTCATTAGTTAACTATAAGGGGGGGGGGGGGTAACGGGGGGATGACCCCCCCATTAATATATTGTTTATTTCTTTATTTTTCGATGGGCTTATTTCAAATTCTTTGAAATAAGAGTATAATATACAATTAGTGTGTATAGCCTGTGAACTCAATGCCCTCAGTTTAACTAGGCAGTTTTATTTTTATTTTTTATACTGAAGGAGCTAGAAATTTGAAATTTGTCATTGTAGTTACTTATAAGATGTAAATGCTCTCTAAGAACAAAATAAAAAAGAAATTGAAATTTAAAAGGGTGAAATGAGCGAAAAGCGTTCTAAAAACTGCCTAAATTACAATTTCTATGAAATCTCTGGAACTACAGAACCGATTTCAAAAGTAATGGTGGCAAATTGATCGGGACAATCCCTACTCCAACATAGGCTTTATTTTATGTCGGTGCCACTAACATCAATGGGGTGCAGGATCGAAAAATGTTCGAAAATTGCGACTTTTTTATACTGAAGGGGCAAGAAATTTGAAATTTAGCATTGTAGTTACTTATAAGATGTAAATGCTCTCTAAGAATAAATTTAAAAAAAATCGAAATTTAAATGGGTGAAATGAGCGAAAGGCGTTCTGAAGTCATTCTAAATTACAATTTCTATGGAATCTTTGGAACCACGGAACCGATTTCAAAAGTGACAGTGGCAAATTGGTGGTGACAATCCATGCTCCAACAGCCTCTTTAATAAAAAACTATGCGTTGCTGACTACTGGGTTTTTCGCTAATTGTTGCACCAGATTAATCTCGGAAAATGAAACATTTGAAGTTCCTGAAAAAAATGATAGCTCAAAAAGTATTTGTCAGAAAATTGTTAGACAAACTGCGTTTGAAAGGTAAAAAATTGTATTTTTCTTGATATAAATTTCAAATCTAATGATTATGCCGTTTTTCAAATATTGAATTTTAAAAATTACCAAATTTTCCAATGGAGTACCATAGCGAAACCTTCATGCGTAAAAAGATAATGATAAGGGCGACGTGTCCTGACGTGTATATTGGCTATAGCGCGAGTCACAAATTATAGTAGCCTTATTATTCTGTTAAAATATAAAAGTTATTTATGAAATGTCAATATTTTGTTTGATTAAAGGTTCGTTAAATGAAATTGACCAGCGTAGCGGGCGTAGCTTGCTAGTATAAATATATTTTAAAGGTAGATGATACCAAAGATAAATAAATAAATAAAATAAAATAAAAAAGAAGAAAAATCTGAAACAAATGTAGAAAAATAAATTTTAAATAATATATTAGAAGTAAAATGGAATATTGATATCATATGTTGATGGACAAATGAAAATAATAGTGACACATGAATGTTTAGTCTTTAAAATAGTAAAAAGTTCATTAATAAACAATGTTTTATGTTTTTTGCAGAGCTTATGTTATGTAATATATTTATAAGATGAAAATAATTTTTAAAACAATGTTTATAATCGTTTTAAAACTTTTTAGTGCATATCTGAGTGATAATATTCAGCAATAAATAAATTCCAGCATTATTACATGCACTGCAACAAACAGTTACAGCATCGGATTTTTATAACATTTTGATATAAGAAGATACGGATAATGGGAGTTTTAAATGAAAGTTTCAATAAATTATGATAATTTAATAATTTTCTATTGTTAATTTCAGTATTTAAAGACATTTTGTTAAAAATATTACTAGTATTAATAGCATTGGGGAGACATTTTTCATAGAATTGACCTAATTGTTTGGTCTTTTATTTACGTTAGTGGTAATAAATTTATTTGGTAGAAATTTCGATTTAAATGTTTATGTTGTTATTACCAACAATTTTAATATATTGTAAATTTTTAAATTGAATTATAAATGTAAATTATCATTCATTAAAAAACTTAATTGGCTTAATATAATCTATTTTCAATTTACAGAAATAAAATATTGAATAAACTGCATTAATATTGTTTTTCCATTATTTCTGCATGGAAGGTGAAATTTAATATAATAATGATTATTTAGTTTAAAATATTATGTTCCACAATATTAAGGTTCCCAGTAATAATGTGTCATTATGCGGTGCTTATATATTCTTTTATACTTTAGGTGATTACAATGGCAGAACAAATTACGTGAACTGTATAATTGTTTTGTAAAAAGTTTTATAATTACACATTTTACGTATGATAATGTAGGGGGTCGTCAAAGGATTAGCTGCACTGCTTAGGGGGGAAAAACAGGATTGAAATTTTACAATAACTTTATTTGTATCAAAAATTCCATGCAGAATCTACTATTCGACACAATTATCTCCGTTATTAAATTATTTGTCGTCACACAAGTTTTCCGTAGCCTTCTGCAAAGAAATCGCGTCCAACATACGATAACCATTCTTGGGCAAATTTCACCTGGTCATCCAAGTGCTATCGTCAAAGTTTTTCTTTCTCGGAACCAAAAACATGGAAGTCACAAAGTAAAAGATCTGGGCTATAAGGAGGTGAACCCACTCTTCCCACCTAAACTTTTTCAGAAGTTCGCAAGTTTGTTTTGCTGAATGAAGTGTATGTTGCATGCACCATACACTTCATGCAACTGACGATAAAAATCAGTGAAGTTACACCTTTTCGTCCAGAAAAAACGAATCACCGAGCGCATTTCCAATTTGGACTCCACTTGCAGCTGCCGAGACATGATTACGACAGATTATCAGAAAAACTAAAAGTGCCGTGTAATATCCGCTACCCCACACGATACAGATGAATAATGTCTGATATATTGTTACAAAGTATCATCAAATTATCCTTTCAACCAATTTTTTTACGAAAGAGTGCAACTAACTTACTAACTGACCCTCGTAAGTATAGTTAAAGGCTCATTCTTGTCACATGAGATAAAGTAATGGGCATATTTCATATGCATAATCAAGCTTTTCTACAATACTATTGAGTGACTTTTTAACCAATTTACTTTATGTTTGATCAAAAACAACAGGTATCGAAATAAAACGAAGTCATTTTTCGAATCGAATTTGAAAGGAATATTAAACGAAACTCTTTGTGCGATATTCGATCATACTTACCCACTTTTTTATGGCTTCAGTTAATTAGGCCATTGATTTAACTTTCGGTTTTCATATAAATATGACTCATTTATTTAACACACACATACACACACACACACACACACACACACACACATATATATATATATATATATATATATATATATATATATATATATATATATATATATATAGTTTTGCATTTATTGTAGCATATAATAACATAATATAAAAATTATCGTGCCCAAATGTAGTACTTAATATTTTTTATTAGTCGTTTTCTATTTAACATTTTTAATGCTATTTAAATTATATATTTTGTAATTGTGCTATCAAATTGTCTTGTCAATCATCATGTGAATCAAACAAAAAAAGAAAGAGAGAAATAAGATAAATTTAAATTATAACAATGGATTAGGTTTTTAACGTATGTATAAGATAATGAAAGGAAATTTCTGAAGCATTTTGATTTATTGTGATTTTAGATATGCAAATAACATAAAAAAATATTCTGTTATCGTCTGGAACATACTTTGAAAATTAGGTTTGAATAAATAGTTTGTGCATGAGTTAATCTTGTAATAATTCGTAGGCTTTATAAAATATATTACTGTTATAACTTTCCAGTTTCTTATTTATTGATTTGAATGCTAATCATGTATGAATTATGCATGTTTCATTATAATACAGCATACTGAAAAGTCCTACTTTTATAGCCATTGTTTAATTCAAATAGAATAAATAATGTTATCATTTGTTTAGTATATAATTTTTGTCATTTAAGTTAAATTGAATCTTAAAGTGAATAGTTTTAATGACATTATTTCTCATTTAACAGCACAGTTACGTAGTTCCTTTTGTATGTAACACTAATAAAATCAAGATTCATTTTTATAAAAAACTGTAATGCATACATAAAACTATATGTTAAACTGAATAGTCTGAAAAAAATTAAAATAAAAGTTATATCGTGTCCGTTCATAAACTTTTTTTCATACTTATATTTCTAAGACTATGGATATTTAAATGAGAATTTTCCAGTAAATGTATTTGACGCAGTTAGTGGAAGAAAGTAACTTTAATTTTAATAATTAAATTTTCGAAAATAAAGGAAAGGATTGTTTTAGAATATAAAGAATTTATTTGACTATATACACGTATTTTTCATTACGATGAAAATCATTACATTAATCACCTGGTAAATGCACTTTTGAGCTGTGTAAGAAATAAAATTGCTGTAATAGATATCTACGTTATACAATGGTGTAAACATTTGTTTTGGTGTAAACATAATAAATGGTGTAAACATTTATTCATATCGTTTTTTTTTTCTTTTTTAACTATCGTGATTAATGTTGGATTTTTTCAAATCTCACATGAAACCACAACCAAAAAATAACATTAAGTATTCGATATGTTATAAAAAATTAAACGGTACTTTTATCATGAAATTAACAGAATAAAGAAAGTATTACATAGCTTTTTTTAAAACAAACCCGGGTAAATCTGTAATGAGATTTCATAATCTTCTCGACTAAATTATGACAGAGGAATAACTGCTTAAATTTCTTTTTATCTTTTTTTATTTCTTTTTCTGATAATTACGAACGACAATATACAAGATCCTCTTCCGAGTTAATAAAGACTTTGAAAAGCATACTTTATCTGTAGAAATTTCCGAAACCAATATATTTTCGAGATTTAAAGAAGCATTTATAAAAACAAAGTTCTTTTGCTGTCACTTATTTTCGAAAACGTTTCCGAATAGTTTTTGTAATTTTTTACTCAATCCAGAATATAGGATTTTTGTATGCTATCAGTACTTCAAACATTTTCATGTTCAACAAACATATTTTACAGACATACGCGATAAATTAACTGCATTAAAATTAAAATTAATATTAATTTTATTTTGTTACTCTTGCATACAAAAATTCTTTTTCGTAAATTAGTGAACGAATCTGTTTTTAAAATTGTTTCTTTGAATCTCAAAAAATTATTGTTTTCTGAAATTTCTAGTAATAAAGAACTTTTTTCGGAATCATGGATAACTCAGAAGGCGTTATTGTATAGTTTAATTCGTGGTTATATTATATTTGCGTATATTAAGAAACATTTGTCTTTTTTTACAGTTTATACAAAAATTGTTTGTTCTAGTGTGCACGACCACGTCTTCAAATCTGTCCAATTTTGTTTTCCTTTAATCACCGTGTATTTATACATTTCGTGCCTATTACAGGAAAAAAGACTCAATGAGTTACTACTCAAACAAAAGAAAAAAAATAAAAGCGTTACCCCTGTACTCTTTTAAAATAGTCTGCGGAAGTAAAATATCTACGAGGTAAAGATTAAAAAAATTCTTATCCGTTAAACTCTTTCCAACTGTCTAAAAAATATATACTCCTTTATAAAATCAATCGAACGCCAGTAAAATACAGGAGAACCATCATTTATTTCTATAAACCTTGCTAGAGTATGAAGAATGGGTGTATAAAGAAATTTCTTTTGAAAACGAATGAGGAATAAATCATTTTTTTAACTTAAAATTAAAATGACCAAGTTTGAAATATTTTGAAATATTTACATTCTATGTTTCTCATCTTTATAAAATTCTAGTGTTATATAAACGAAATTCAGTTATTTAAACTATTTAATGATGAATTTATTTTATCTTTTAATACTGATATCACGTGAAGAAAATTTTCGACAAAAGAAAACCCGTACGTAGATGAAAATTGAATTTATTTTATTAATCAACAATGCAATTCACCTTGCATTTCCGATTTGTTTGGGATTTTATTTAACTGTCTGTATAGTTATAATTTCGTATATGTATTTTTAAACAATTTTGCAATTATGATAAAGTGAAATATTTTAAAAGGAAGTGGGGCATCTACATAAAAAGAACATAAGCTTGTTTTCAATTTATCAAAATAGGTGGGCCATTATAGTTCTTACGTGATCCATTACTACTACAGTTATCTTATGTGTGTGTATGTGAGTTTTTGAAGATTTTGACATGAGTACATATTTCATCATGCTAAAATTGAAGTATATAATCTAAAAGCTCTTTTTTCTCTCAAGCACAAGTTTTCTAAGATTAACTGTAAATAGAGTTTATGCATGGCTCAACATTATATAACGTTGTAAGTTTAAAATATTACTAAAGTTGGATGAATTCGTAAGTAATTTACCTTCATCACAGTGCTGTACAAATTAAATTTATACCGATAAAATCGCAATGCTTAACAAACTAGAATTTAACTGTTAAATGATCAATATACCCTTCTCTAGAATTTTCTGTAGTTAAAACATATTTCTTACAATTAAGTATTATTCTCTGTTATTATCATGAGACAAAATTAATTCATTTGCATTTTAAACTGACATTTAAATCAAAAATTCGCTTATAAATCGGAATTTAATTATGTACTTTAACCTTCCCAACGCCATGAATTGATATATCTGTTCAATAATCTGTAGGCTTCACTGCAATAGAAGCATTATTTAAATTAATATAATTCTGCAGATATAATGCAGTTTTAAAGCATTGAGTAATGGTTAATACTAAGGATCTCAAGGATTATACAGGGTGTTTATAAAGTCCCGGACCCATTTTAATGTTTAATAACTCATAAAATAATAAAGATAGATTAAAATTAATAACATAAATGGTTAGATAGACTCAAAAAGTTTCATGACCCTTGTCAATGAACTTCCACGTGTGCTCCCTTCGTCGCACGGGGAATATCGAGTCGATAGTCAATTTCAAGTCAGGTAGCGGCAAGCATGTCGGCACCCACAGTGGATATTGCGGTTGTAATTCTGGCTTTTTAGTCATCAATGTTCGACACTCTCCTCCTGTAAACATTGTCCTTTACAAATCCCCTAACGAAAAAGTCCAGCGGCGTTATATCAAGTGATCTGGGTGACCAAGGAATTGGACCTCCTCGCCCAATCCATCTTCCTGGAAAATGATCATTCAAAGAAGTACGAACGATGGTACCCCAATGAGGTGGTGCACCATCTTGTTGCAAAAAGACATGTGGCTGAAGCTCTTCTAGTTGTGGAAATACGAAGTTTTCCAACATGTCTAACAAGATGGTGCACCACCTTATTGGGGTACCATCGTACGTAATATCAAAAATCATTTAATACTTACATTTTAAAAGAGCATATCTGAATAAAATTGAATTCGCAGTTAGGTAACTATTTATACTAGAAGTTTGTCCAGCGTTCTGTAAGTAAATTTGTCATTTAATGTCGGATAACATGTCCTCCTGCAAGAATAAAACACAAGGTTTAGTACTTTCAGCTAGAAGATCTCACACTCCCATCCAACCATACACATGTACACACAAACACACATTTACACACACACACACACACATATGTATATATATAGGATGCTTCACAGGGTATAGAGAAATAAAACATTGAATAACTTTTGAACGGAAAAAGTGTTTCATTTCAAAATTTCAGGTATTACGCATAAGAATAAAGGAAATAAAAAATAAGGTTTCCAAAATGTTGGCCATCTGAGAAGACCACGAAACGAAATCTCTGCTCGAAATTCGCGATAACCTGCTTGAGTTAGTCCGTTGGAATCGACCTCATCAAACCTTGTTATCACTGTTTTTAGCTCTTCTATGGTTTTTGGTCGATATCTGTGGACTTTATCTGTAACATAGCCCCATAACAAAAAGTCTAGGGGTGATAAAAGTCAGGGTTACAGGGGGATGTCGATAGCTAAAGTGATTCGGGAAGCCCCTTGCGACGACACGGTTGTCATAGTGACTTCTCAGCAAGTCCATGGCATATCCTGTTGAATGTGGAGGAGCTTCGTCCTGCAGAACCATTAGTCTGGGATCTAGTTTACGTGGTAGGCATGAGGAAGGAACTTCTTTATCAAGGAGTCGAGATAGCATTCAGAATTCACTCTCTGGAGAAAGAAAATACGAACCCAAAATGCTACCAGCGCACACCATACAGTGATATTTAGTGGATGAAGAGGCTCGACTACAAATTCTAGTATCCTGCTGCCACAAATCCGATAATTTTGACGATTAACATAGCCATCCAACCATAAGTGTGATTTATCGGTAAAAGCTATATCGCCCAAGTTGAAACCAGTGTAGATCATTTTGTACATGATTTTGGCGATCTACAGTCTTTTTTCAATAGCACCTGGATAAAACGGTGTGACTAAAAAACACGCTCTTCGATTTAATATCGGTAAATTTTGGCGAAAATAAAATTTGCTTCAACAGTAACCAGAGTCCGTAAAAAAGTTTTATTTGGGTCCCTGCGCATGCGTGCACAATTTTACGTCACTAGCTCCACCGTTGACGAGTTATTCAACTAAAAGTTTCGCTATACCCTTTGAAGGAATATAAATACACTATACACACAATGATTTTATTTGTCCGAATAAAATTTCTCACCAAAATATCAGGAAGCATTTTTTGTTAATTAACAAACAGGGTTTATCTTAACTCTTTCTACTAATATGATGATAGTTGTTGTACATCTCTGTTGAATTCCAATATGTCGTCGTATATGAAAAGTTGATTACAAACAGAGCCTTGAAATTAACTTTCACTAAAAGGATATTCCATTGCAAAAATATTTCACTTTATAAATGAATTAGTATTACAATTATTATTAATGATGTAAACATAGGAGTAATGCATTAATGTATATTTTCGTGTAATTCCCAAAACAGTTTAAAATTTAGAAAATCACTTTCCCAACTTTTGAAATTCCAGTAATTTTCAAATTATATGTTTTTTAAAATAGTTTTATTTGACTTAGAGTAGACTTCGGTAGTTTTATTTTTAAAATATCTACATATTTATTAGTTATATTTTATTTTATAATGCACGTTCATTTTCTTGATAGTGATGGGGGTAGCACATAAAAAGAAAGACATTCAACTGTAAATTGTCTTTGATATATTAGGCAACTGGAAAGATAAGCATGTGAAATGGAGTAGAGTGCTACAGGTGCAGAAAGCCAAATCCCCATTTCACAGATCCAATTATATCTTCCTATCGACGCTTAGTCCTGTGAATATGAATCAGTAAATCCAGCAGAACCTCTTGGAGAAAAATTTGAGAGTTGATTTACAGTGATATCAAGTACTTTCTAATTAACAGTCAAGAACGATACACGTTTGATCATGAATGGCGAAGGCTATAATAATTCCATTCTTTATAAATCCATTTTGTTCAATGATTTTAATTTAATTGTATATACGGATAGTTCCGTCATATATAATTCGAATATATAAATCAAAATGTAAATCAATACATTCATTCTTACACTTTACATTACATAGTAAGTTAATGATGCATTCTTGCGCAATAATATTAATTTTATAATTTAAAAATATTATATATAATGAGACGAGAGAAGAACTTTAAATTAGTTTGATCATTTACTGCAAATTCAGAATACAAATTTATAACATTTATGCTCCTGACAAAAGCACAATGTGCCTGATTACATTTTGACAATATCTGCAACATCGTAAGTTCAATAATTTTCTATATTAAAACATCTGGTTTCTGTCTTTTCCAAATCATTTACTAACAAATTATAGATAGATCATTTTTCACATTGTTGTAATTTCTTTGTTGGGAGAACTCTAAAATTTAATTTCGGAATTACTTATAAATTTGCTTACAAATCTACTTTTATATGCTAATATATTTTTTCATCAGCAAACTTAGATATGTTTTCAAATAATTAAATCTAGCTCTCAAGGTCAATCAAAACTAACACAAACGGCTTAAATTATAACAGTCTTACAAGCACTCAAAATATATTTTGAAAATATAATTTCAACATGAATGTAGGATCAAAGTTTATTTATAAATTTCTGGATCTGACTTTATTAAATGGATATTTTTTATATCTGATGTATATTATTATCTTTATTATAGAGTCGAAAATCTTACTAAACATAAAGAAATGTACATGTATAAGATCTGTTTGAAGCCGATCGCTCAATAATACGCCATGGGCACCATTACAGAATTTTCTTATGGAGAAGCGTTTTCAATGAGAGGGACAAAAATTTATTTTTATCAAATTGTACATATCTGAAATGCAATTTACAACAGTGGCATAACCAGGATTTCTTTTGAGTGAGGGGATAATTCCATAATTTTTCTTCCGGTTATAGAATAAACCCTATTAAGGCGAATACGCAGAAAAGGGGAAAATTTTCATTTTAGGCAAGTTTTTTTTTAGCAGGCGTAATTGTGTATTATTGTTTTAGACTGGATCAAGGAAAATTTCTAATTAATTTAGCATTCAATTATAGGCAGGTTACATTTTTAAAGGTTCGTATAGCTATACAATATGTTTATACTATACGTAAGTTGAAAAGTTTCAGGATACCAACGAAAAAAACATTCTGAAATTATATCTCTTTAGATGGAAACATGTCTAAACTGAACTTTTTTCTGGTCCCTTGCGAATGACAAGATTGGCAGTGTGTGTACATGTGTATGTACAAAAGTATTTAGATTAAATTTAAAAATTCAAATATTTCCTTATCAATTTCTTAATTAAAAAAAATAGCATGTGTAAAATAAAGTAAGATCAATATATATAATCACAACATCCAGAGAAAACTATTTTACAAACACTATATAAAACATCGGGCACATTCAGAAAAGTTAATTGTATTTTAATAAAGTTTCATATAACATGAACATTTGCTTACATTAAAGTTAAGACCAAATGATTAAGTTAATTACTCCAATTTTCGTGTTTAATTTCTCGTCATTAAATTAAGGACTTCTACTGCAATAGGTACTTGATAATGAGTTGAAATAAGTGCCGATCCCGCCAACCGTTCATTCCCTATGAAATTTCTAAGATACGTTTTTATTTTTTTAGAGAAAAATAACATCTTGGAACTTTGGATGCAGAAACTGGTATTGTAACAAACACACATAAAAAATAGTTAATGTATGGAAAAATATATTGGTTACAATTGTCTAAAATAGCCAAAATTCTGCTAGTTTTCTCGGGTTCTTTCATATTTCGTCATTTTTTATACCAAAGTAACCATTTGGCATCAGTATTTGTTTCCAATATCCAGTCGTCATAAATGTTCTGACGTCGGGAATGTTCAGAACTATATTTTTACATTTCATACATGTAGAAATTCAGTAACAAATTATTGATTTATATGATTATTAACTTACAAATTTACTTATGAGGTTTTAACTAATTCAATTTTTGCAGATTTCTTGTCCATGTTTCTGTATAAGAAATGTTATTTTATTACAATTTCAATTAAAGAATAAATTGAAGTTTCAGATAAACAGCTAATACCAAAAGAAGATTATTACTCAGATTAATACTAATCTCTTATTTTCTAATTAGAAAGTTCAAACTCTATATGTATTTTGCCAATTCACTAAAACTAGATTATAAAGTATTCCTTTACAATTGCACTGTAAAATAGTCTTATTTATTCTGTCACTGATATATATATATATTCTAAATGTACTCGTAATGCACACCTTTGTACATTTCAAATCTTACTAATCTAAGATGATGGACTTCAGACATCTTCAGATAATTTAATTTTAAATCCATTAGTCATGCCTTAATAAACACTGAGATAAACGTATATGAGTATTAATCAGTTTGGATCCGGCTAAGCCTTCACTAATCTAAAGCTTTCACTTCTAATTTCCTGTTTTATCATTCATTTAAGAGCCTACACCAGTCATGCGAAAAACGCGCAAGCTAATGTTAAGTCTATTGAAAGTTTCTTGGCAGATTTCTCGCTCGCATTTTAATATTTTTAAATTATGTTTTGTGCATAGGAGAGCTGAGGATGATTTCTAACGTTGTTAGTTTTTACTTTTTCGATGTTGGTTCCAGTTTTTCATATAATTGTACTTTCACTTTCAGAGCCGGTTCCAACCGGTTCCAAAATTGAAAATGTCCGCTTATAAAAAAAACTGTAGCCACCAAAATTTAAAAAAAGTAAAAACTAACAACGTTAGAGATCGCCCTCAGCTATCCTATGCAAAAAACATCATTTAAAAATATTAAAATGCGAGTGAGAAATGTGTAAAGAACCTTCCCATAGACTTAACATTTGCTTGAGCGTTTCTTCGCGTGACTAGCTCTGTGGAAAAAAAATATATTTTTACACTAAAAAGTAAAAATTTTTGCTTTTCTACAAATAGACTTAAAATTATGTTTCTTTCAAGGGGTCTCCAACCTGTGGATCGCGGGTCACCAAGCTACCACTAAATTAGAATAGAAACATGAGAATTATTAACAACAGAAACTTCGAGAATAATTAAAGCAAATACTGCATTTTTAGGTGCGTTCGTAATTATATAAATACGTAGCACCTATTGTCGTCGTCTGGTCCATCCGTCTGTCTTAACGTCCGTCCGCCCGTCTGACTGCATATAACAACGCAAAAACTACCCAACCAAATAGTTTGAAATTTAAGATATATTATCTTTGCAGAATTTTGTCGAGACATTTCAAATTTTATGAAAATCGAATCAAAACTTTAGAAGATATTAATAAAAATATTTATTAAGAAATTTGAATTAAAAAAAAAAATCTGTGCTTTCTTGTTATAGGAGCTCCCGAGGATTAATCGTCAAGCGACCGAGATACTTATTTTATTAGAGAAATTAATCTGCAGACGATATAATTCATTTCCCAGAATTAAAAATCATCAAAATCTCAATATTTATATACCTAGCTATAGAACGAGCGTATCTCACTTGTCACGTTTGACGTACAATTTCCAATTTGTTGAAATTGCGTTGGCCAAGTCTTTCAGGCAAAAGATTGCAGATTCCTACTTTATAGGGTAGTAATTTTTTCAACTGAGGGAAAATATGTCCAGGCTGGGACTCGAACGAAGAACCTTCGACTTTAATTGCTAATGATCTTCTAATTGCGCAATCTGGGCGACACCCCAGTCAGAAAAACAACTCAGAAAAACATTTAATAATGACATCTGATCTGTTAATTTGAAACAGTCCCACTGAATAAACCAGAGGTAAAGGATCTCTATTAGACTATGGAAAATACACATATAAAAATGCATAAATTGCAAAATTAATAAACAAATAAATAATAGTTTGTTGTGAAAATAATGATCATTTAAAATAAAGAAAATAAAATTGTCTTAAACGTTGTTTAAGTGACACTTTGAACCAGAAAATAATACTCAATATAAACGATGTTTGGAACAGAAAATGATATGCTTCGATAACTACTCTTCACACAAAAATGTTACTTAAAACAATGTTACTTACTAATCGTCACTTGCAGATTTCACGAAAAGACTTTTAAATCGAGACTTCTGATTTACTTTTAAAATTTGGTTGTTTTTTTAGGGTTTCGTTCATCTCACGAAACCCTATTACTCCCGCTTCGTTGTCTGTCTGTTACAGAGCCGATGCTCAGAAACTAAATAACTTACAAGTATGAAATTTTGTGTACTTATAGAAGAATATCTACTATGAAGCTCAGAATCATAAAATTTAAAACAAATCGTATTATTTTAATATATAGAGATAAAAAACAAAAAATCTAACAGCCTTTTTCTGTTAAATTTAAACATTTTTCGTTATAGCAGTCGCCAACAACTAAAAATCCACAGTAAAATTCTTTCTACAGTAATTAATTTTCTATTGAAAGATTTCCACGTGAAAAATTAAATAGAAATATAAAAAATCACCAATTGAAAAAAAGATTAATATGACGTCAACTTGGTAATAAAACGGAAATTTTCAAATATTTCTCAATAATGCAAGGAGTATGAGTATGTGTAAATATAGAAATCAGCTTAATATGACGTCATTAGAGAATTAACAAGAAAATTAATCTGGCGTCATATAGGGAGTTTAACGGATTTTTCAAATGTTTGAGAATAATACAAATAGAGTATCAATATCAGTAATAGAGAACAGTAAATATTTGAGTTTGAGGAACGTATTGAATCATGATAAAAACCCGATTGTGGAAATATTGTTATATTTTAACATTTTGAAGGTCTCTATACAACACGTTTAGTTATGAAACTGATTTTTTTTTTATATCATATTTAGTCTGCATGACCGATATTATTATAACAGAGTATAATAGCGGGAAAAATATTCGAAAAAAAAAACGAGAAAAATAAACCGGTAAATTTTTACTTTATAAAAATCATGCCTTTTTTTGTTTTTGTTGTTGCTAAATGAAATTTATTTGGATTTATAAAAAAAGGATAAAGTGTTTTGAAAGGAATAATAAACGAAACCCTTTGTGCGATCTTCGATTACACTTACCCACTTGTTTAAATGTGGCTTGCCTGAAGTGGTGGAAAATATGTAATAGCATTTACGTAGATACATTACTTTACATACATACCACTCATGTATCGGATTCTGTATGAGTAGAACTATATGGATAACAGTTCTAAAGTAAAAATGGAAAAGAAAATCTTGGAGGATTTTGTTCTTGTCGACTCCAATAGGTGAAGAAAAACAGTATACGTCCCCATGCATAATATTTTAAATAATTGCAAAAACGGTTCAATTCAAAACATGCACTTCGGTCCCGTCAACTAAAAAAGTAACCATACAAGAAATTAACAATGAAAACAATTTATTTACTAGTAAATCTGCAGATCAGGAGCCTCAACGTCCGCTGTAAAAGTCACTGATTTTTAATCTCACTTTTCATATTATTTAGCATCTTACAATCCGCAATTTTTTTTTAATATTACATACATATTTATAGGCATATGAAATACTTCGGAGGTTTCAGAAATTAGAAGGGTTAAATTAAACACGCTTTATGCAATGATATTTTGAAATTCTTACTAACTCCTTATTCATGTAACTTTTTAGATAAAAAAATAAATGTGTATCAAAATAAATTCCCATTTATGTCAATAGAATACTAAAATCTCCCGAAAATAATTTATTTTTCTAATAATTTATTGCAGCAAAAAGTTACTCGAATTTTATTATATTGATATTCTTTGAAATAGGGTTGCTAAGCAACTGATAAATTAAAGAGCAAAGTAAAAAAAATAAAAAATCATTTTAAAATTTGTAAAAAAATATGAAAACAAATTGTTTTATATTTCCCGAATAGATGCAAAAACCGTTCCAATAATTTAAATAATTAATTTCAAAATTCTAATGAATGTATCAGCAAATTTTCAAAACTATTGGATATATTTGAAACCTTTATTGAAAATTTATTATCAGTAATTTTACGTTTAAATCTAAGATTCAAATATGTGATTTTCGCTTCAGTTAAAAATGAAATTTGAAAATCGTCTGCATTCCAATAGGAAAGCATTATGACCTAAAACGAAATGTTCTATATTTTTCGAACGAATGAACCAAATGTAACTAAAAACTATGCAGCTCATTTCGGGTGCCTCACCAACATAACCACCAAAAATCAACTTAATCGGGCGCTTTTTACGGCAGTTATCGCGGAACAGACAGACAAACAGACGGAAACCAAAAACGTTTTGCGTCTCCACAGTGAGCCTTCACTGACGTTTCGGCAAAAATCAATATTAAAGAACTGTGACAGTGGAGCATGCCAGTTAAATTAATGATTATCAAATTATATACTCCCAGGCACTAATATAATGAGAGGGAAATTCTAACCCCAGAAAATTCTCTAAATTCTAACACTAGCATGGAATAAAATAGATACGTAGCTTCTTTTCTGGAACCTAATAGAAGTTCACATGGGCTTTCTACGAAAATGACACTAATAACTCTTAAATAGGACACACAATATCACTAGAAAATACAGCAATGTCACAAGTAGAGGGAACCCGCTGGATTCCGATATAATGATATTTGAAATATAATACTCAACACCGTACCACGCAGGCAAACTCTCATTTGAAGAATCTTATTTCAAACTCAGTGAACAAAGAACCACCAATGGTTAAGGCACGTGGCCGGCTCGATGAAAGCTCAAGACTAGTCTTGATTTTCCACAATGGACGAGATCCGACAAAACCCACTGTATCAAACTTCTATCGTCGTATTTATACTAGCTAGATGACCACAGAAATCTTGTTAACGTATAATCGGTCGAAATAATCATGAAGATCCGATTGTTGTAGATTCAACTACACTTTGCAAAAGTAAAAAGCATGACAGAATAGATGGCTCATACACGCACAAATGTTAGAAACAGGAAAACATGTTCACACACAAAACTCACCAATCCTTTTGACCCTATACTACCTTCATGAGAATGTAGTGGGGCACTTTTGCTACAGTATGTGCGTAATGTTTGGTATTTTACATAAAATAATATGAAACAAAAGGCAACGAAACTTATAAATTACTGTACCAACTTTGCCAAAATACCCGGCGATTCTCTACATTAGTTCATTCTACATGTAGTTAGAACATTAATTCATCTCTTATTTTAAAAAACTCCATTTCACCAATAACTGATTTAAATGTAATACAAAATTATATTCTACACATTTTAATAAACTTAAATATTTTATAAAACTTTGGCGTTTGAAAGTGATTGTTACTTTAATTTTCAGAAAGCAGATAGCACTTAATGTCAAAATAAATCATTAATATTTATAAAAAAAAATATCAAAAATCCGCACGAATCAAAATATAATTTCTTCTTTTCTTGCTTCTAATATATTCTAACAAGTAGTTTTAAATCCTCCCTTTTTTCTATAACCTTTAATTTTCATATTGTCATTAGTGACAAAGTGTCATTAGTGTGCTTAAAGTCTCCCAGTGTTCATCGACTTATGTATCCTTATAAAGTTTTTGTTGCAAAATTGCAACATCATCTTTTAAATACAGTAGAATCTGGGAAATTTGCGCTTGAATAAATAGATGCACTGGATAAATCAAACTTTAAAAAAAAACATTTCAAATCGTAACATTTAAAAAGAAATCGCGTATAATGAAGTAACTTTATTAGAAACAGTTACCATGTATTCCTATTTTTCTTATTTTGTTAGTCAAAAGTTACCTTTAAAAAACAAGAAATCTTACAGTAAAATATATCGCATAAAAGCAAAATTAAATAAAATCTCAAGAAAAATGTTTCTATTAAATATAAATGATTTCTAAAGAAGGTAATTTTTTTTTATATTTTCCAAGAAAATTGGCATATTTTATTAATCCTTACAAGGAATTAAAACACATAAAATAAATTCATCAGTACAGTTTGTAATTGAAAAGAAACATTTGAAAAACATTATTAAAAATTTAATTAATGAAACCGTAGAGAGCAGTGGGATTATGGCACTACTAAAACATTTTTATGCATAGCTTAATTATTTTTCGGAGCATGATTGCCTTAATCCTGCATATCTTCGCAAATTATAAAAGTTCCGAAAACTGGATAAAAAAGAAAAAAAACACGTTAAGCGTCAGATGACGAGTTAAATACATCAAGAGATTAAATATCAGGAGAAAAAAATGGCCCAACGTAAAAGATTTAATCACTTTTAAATCTTTATTTTTTTTTCAAGTGTTGTGCAAAAAAATAAAAATAAATAAAAGCATAAAATATTATTAAAAAAATTTTGACGTAATAATAATAATAATAAAGAAATTGAAAAGAGATTAAAAATAAATAATATATACAGAAATAATTATTTTTTTTGTAAATATTATTTATTTTTAGTATATTTTTAATTTATTATTATTATTATTACATCGAATTTTTTTTAATATTTTATTTTATGACTTTATTTATTTTTATATATTTATTGTTATATACATATCTTATTTTTGCATGTAATTTCCTTTATCTTTTTTGTCTCTGATATTTACTTCATTTGCTTCATAATACTCTTTGTGTTATGTGTTCTCCTATTTGGATAATTGTCTTTTGTGATTGGATTATGCCTCCTGCATTCCTATTGGCTGTTTACTCTAACTTATCTCATTTCCTTCCCATTTTCTTTCAGTTTTACTCCTGCCTTCCATGTGGTAGCATGTCTTTTGCGCCAGATGAAAAGAGACAAAACTCGAAAGGCATAGCACATATCTTAAATTTATAGTGTTAAGAATTTTTTTCGCTTTATTATATCGGACCAGTGTGTTAATTATCTTAATGTAATAAATATATATTTATCTTGTAGTTTGTAGCAAATTTAAAGTAGACACAAACGCAATTTTATCTCCTTTAGAATCAGCATGTTTTAAAATCCCCTGCAACACACTTTTTCTTGTTGTTTGTGAAACTGAAAAAAATCATCTGTAGAAATATCAACTTTGATTTTAGCTTAAAATTGAAAATATTTGTTGCAATATCCTGCACGCTAAAAATCAGCAACTTTCCGTTTCTATACGCATTAGCAGGTGAGCAATTTTAGTCTAATAAATAAAGATTTCATTATTTTATAAATACTTTTATAACGAAATACTTTATACTTTTTCAATTTATTTCCCAATAGTGACCGAGTTTACAAAAAGATTTTACTTCATACTTGATGACCGTGCTCCCACAAATTACGAACAAATATGCTAGTCGCGGTATTTTTAATGTAGACGAATTTGGACAAACACATTACAAAACATTCGCCGTCAAATGAGAGAAATGTACTGGTGACAAGCTCAGTAAAGATCGAGTGACGGCTCTTATTGGAGTAAATGCAGATGGTACAGAAAACATAAAACCTTTAGTGATTGGCAAATCATGAAATCTCCGCAGCTTTTCAAACATACAGAGTTTGCCCTGTGAATATAGAAACCAAAACCGAGCTTGGATGACAGGAGACATTTTTATCTCATGAATGCACACCTTCGATAGACAAATGTAGAAAAATTCTAGGATGGTAACACTGTTTGTGGACAACTGCCCAGCTCACCCGAAAAACATACCTGGTTTACAAATCGTCCGCGTTGAGTTTTTGCCCCCTAAATCGACAAGTATGCTCCAGCCTATGGATCAAGGTGTTATTAAGACCATAAAACAGCATTACCGAAACCGACTAGTCCAATGGTTCCTCAAAGACAAGGAACACAATGGAAATATTAAACCTGCATCTGTCAATTTGCTGGATGCGATGTATTATCTCAGCGCGGCTCAGGATAGCATCAAACTGGAAACAATTTTAAACTATTTTCGGAAGGAAAGGTTTACAACAAAACAAAGTGACGAAGATTTAATACCAGAAGAATCCGAAGTAGTAGACGAGCCTCTTCTGTCTCAGGATTGGGATGCTGTGAGTGAGCGCATTGGAATTCATCAAATCACTCTTAAAGAATATATTGATATGGACGAAGGCATCTGCACAAGCGAGTTGAGAAGTTTAGATGATATAATCAAAGATACAAAAAAGACAGCTTCGTGTACTGACGATTCGGGGAGCAACGCAAGAGACGCAGATGAGGATATGGACGATGACGAACAGACATCATCACCAATTTCGACATTAATTGATGTAAGAAATGCCTTCAACGTCAGGTATGTCATAAACGTTTTATTATTAGAGATGATTGTATTTACAGTTAGCTAGTTTTTCTTTTTTTAGATGTTCCACTTTTACTTAGATACGCACCCAGCGTGAGTGGAGGAAGAGCAGATGAGCTTTATTGTAATTATTAACGCAACAGAAAACACAGTGCATAGAAATCGTGTTCTGCGACAGACCACAATGGACATTTTTTTAAAGAAAGTCAGGTGTTGAAGTCTCTCGCGATGAATGAAAAGAGAAAAAAAATCACTGCGGTTGTATATATATTTTTTATGTTTTCTATGTTTCGTTTTCATTATGTTATCATTGTAATATTCCTTTAATTATGTTTTTATTATAATTTTCATTTCTTTTATTTTTCCTATGTTTTGTTTTAATTAAAAGTTGACATTAAAAGTGTTTGAGACGCATTTAGCGCTTCTCTATTTACCGACACGACACCAATAAATCGTGGACTATTGTTGTTATCCGACAGCGACTGCACGTAGAATGCATTCATAGACACGATGACAAAAAAATAGTCATCGAATCAATAGGTTGAAAAGCCGCTAGTGTATATGAATGAATTTTGCGCGAACCAGTGTCGATAACAATTTTGTAGGATTTATTCGTGTCATGTCGGTGAATGAAAAAACTGTCTAGCAGTAATTTTATAAACGCAAATTAGCAAGAATATTTTTCTTTATTTAAAAAAACATAATGGTTGTTTATAAGGGCGCTCATTATTTACAAGTACTAATTATGATTTTAATAACTGTGTTGTGCTGCAAAACAGTTAAATAACTTTATATGTTTTAGAAAACTCAGAAAAAATTATTTTTAGTTGTTCTATATTTTAGTTGTAATGGATTACTCGGAAATACAGCCGTATTTGCATTGGTAGGTATTTTCAATTATTATCCCATTTGTTCCTGTAAAAGAAAACATCGAGTGCGGTAAAATTAATTTTAACATAAATATGTGTAAAAAAAAACACATGTTTCGATCGTAGACGTAGGAGCGAAAGCTCTAAAGCACATTTAAAACGGTTAACTGTATAAAAATGGTCGTTTTTTGCAAAAATATGCAAATCACGTTTAATACGCGATTCCGCTTAATACGCGACTTTTGTCCACTCCCTTGAAACGCGTCTTAACCGGGTTCGACTGTATATATATACATTATGGAACAACGGACTTTAAACATATTGTATTACTGATGCAAAGAATGTTACTTATAAATATTATACGGAGGTGATCAGAAACACAAAATAAACTTTTATACATAGTGTTAGAATGTTATATTAGATATCTTAGGAAAACTTCGCTTTATATTTATCGCATGGTATAATGCCAAACCCATACCTTGGTAATAATTCTTTTTAAAAGTGTCTAAGATACAGAGCATTCTTCTTTTTTTTTGCGATTTATTGGCTGTTTTATGTCCTTGTGGATGTACATAACATGAAAGACTACTAGCATACGTGAAAGCATTTCGAATTTTTTCATGGTTTTATTGTCTTGAAGTGAGAACAAGTTTATTTTTGTGCTAATGTGTGTATGATAATGCTTCAATTTCTGGAAAGTTTTGGAGTCAAATAATATATATATATATACATATATATATTTTTTTTTTTTTTCAAAAATGGTTCTTTAAATCACGGAAATAAGTTTTTGTTTTAGAGACATCTAAAGAACTGCTCATAATTTTTTGAAACATTTCCGAGTAGTTTTTACTGTGTATTAATCCGTTTTCTCTAACCGGAATATCGTTTTTTCGGATGCTATCAATTATCAAGTAAACATTTGTCGTTGAGTAACACTGTTTATACATGCAAAATAATAAAAAAGTGTTAATTTAATGTTAATATTAAGGCTATTAATTTTAATGTTAATGTTAACTATTTTATATTAAATAAGTAAATTAAAGTAATTTAGTCAGCATCATTATTAATTACTTGAGGTGGACTTTAAACACATTTAATTTACATTTAAATCACAAACACGTACATCAAAAACAACCCACGGAACAGATACATTTTACAGTACACAAAACTTAATACCGGTAGGTGACGTAGTTTGCTGTGGTGCTGCCATCTATTAATTACATTTCCAACTAAACACCACATACTCTCCCCTCCTTAATTTGGAAATTTACAGGGAGCTTTTCAGGGAGCCAAATTCTCGCCAAATTGGCGACATTTGGCGAAATATCGCCAAATTTGGCGACCAAAATAAGTCTTCATAAATTAAGCCAATTTGGCTATTGCTCAATAATTTGGCGAATTTCTTATTCAAATTCAGTATTAAGGAATCTTTTGTAACAAAGAATTTTTTTAAAACGAAGATATAGGAAAGTTACCTTTTCCTCCCGGTACAGGCCAGAAGGCAAAATAATCATTTACATAAATTTTACTTATGATTTTGGATAGCGTGGCACAGAAGATAAATCAATTTATTGAAATAATTTCAATACATAATATAGGCTCAGTGAAAGTAATATATTTAAAAGTGTATTGAAAAATTAAAAGTATTGCTTGTATGTGTAAATATACTTTAGAAGACAAACCAAAAATAATTTAAATTGAATTTTAAAAGAGTCCTATTAAATTCACGTCAAGGTGTCACTCAAATTTTGATATTATTTCTTGTAAAACCCATATTTTCAATTTACGAGAGATGTGAATGAAAAGCATCAGCGAATAAATTATATATATTTTTTCATATTAAGATAATAATTGCACCTGTGAATATAAATAACACTAAAAAGAAAATAATGATTTAAAAAAAATTAATAACATAGCGTCACTTAAATTTGATATCATTGCTTTTAAGACCCATATTTAAAATTCATAGAGCCAAAAGAAAGTGCTGCGTTACAACTTTTAACCCGTTAAGGGTTTTTGTACTGATATCCATTACAGTACTTCATAAATGTCAGTATATTTTCACAAATGAAAAGAAATAAGCTCACTGATGTTTAAATTCCTATAATTTACAAAATACAATTTTAAAGAAAAAAGCAACATTCTTTCTCCGCTAGTCTCTTAGAGGAATTAGTTAAACCCGTTTTCACATATCATTGATGTTTAAAACTTTTTGCAATACAATGGCTTATATAACGAGAGGAAAAATAATTTTGTCTCGGTTTACTTAAAATTGCCATTATGATTTAACACTTTTGCCTCCAAAATCTTAAAATTCCTAAGCTAAAATCAAATAAAAATAAAATTGAATTGTTGAAGTTCACTCTGGAAAAAGACTAGTAAAACATTACAATGTGGATTTCAAAATAACCTATAACATGTACCCTAAAAGAAATCAATTTAAAAAATGTCTTCTCTGCCACCTTGTAAAACAAAAAATTTTATTCATTATCCAGTGACATAAACTTTTGATCCTGTTCAATTCTTTATGGTGTTTGAAGAATTTTTATTACATCACCAATTTCTTTAGTTTGGGTTTCTTGTAATGGCGCTATCACACGTACACTTGTATCATAGTCAATATCAGATATTTCATCCGAAACACGTTTTTCAAGAGGAAAAAGCTAGAATTCGTCCCGTTTGATAGATTGCCTCTCGTAATTTCTTAAAGATCTAACGTACAGTAGTTTGCATCCTCTACGATATTTATCAGCTCGAAATCTACCAATCAGAGCTCTCTAAAATTCCAAGATAGCCATCGTCAGTAAGCCAACATCTTACGTTTAGCGTGGTTATCGCAAATATTGAAACCAAAAATACAGAAGAATTAAGAAAAAAGCAAATCTTTAGTAACACAGGGACCAATTATACACGAAAAGAACTTTAAAAATGTGCAGTTATTTTGTAATTAAGGAATTACATATGCGTCGATTGCCTCTTCAGAGTTCGTCGTTATTTACACTCCCGATAAGAACTTTATTTACTAACTAGGGGGACTACCCCCTGCGAGCTACGCTCGCCAACCCCCGCTCAGACTTCGAGGCCTCTAAAAACATGACAGCGTGCTTTATTTTAAAAATATTGGTAAATCTGTAATTGGGTTGCCATGCTTTTAACGTTTTAATTGGGCATTTTTTGATTATCATGGCCTCATACACAGCTGTTGCGACAACTGACGACTGTTGTCGGGATTGATAAGTAAAATCAATTACAACTTGAAAACCAGCTTGTATAAAATGGTTAGGTTTAAATTGTGGCTACCTCTCGGACTTTTATAACAACGATCTGTATTCTATTCTTCCTTTGCGTTTAAGGATGAGAAAAAATCCATCTGCTTGTGAATAACATTAAGAACCACGGTATTGAAAAGTACTATGTTATAGACATTTTCAGTAACAGGTTTTAATTTTCTCTCTATTTTAGTGCACCATCATGCATATTTTCATGTTATTTTAAATACGTAAATTATTTATGTTAATTAATATGTATATACGAATTTTCTAATAATTATTTATCATACAAAATTAATTAAATATTTTGTGCATGCATGCCTGCATTTATTCGGCATCAATTGATGAGATATTTAAACAAATTTGCAATCCGCGATAATTTTACATCATGTTATGTCACTTGAATATTGCCCATAAGAAAATCGGGTACTTTTCCAGTATAGGATTCTTTGCTTTTAGGTTTGGGGTAATTCGAGCTTCAAAAAGGGATAGATTCTTTAATGTACGTACATTTGTTGCCAAAAGTTATGAAAACAAACCTAATGAGCTTTTGCTGCTTTTCTATTATAGGTGTTTTGAAGCTTTTTTAAAATGCAGTGGCGGAAAAAATGAAGCAGGTTATTTTATTCTCCTTCCGTTCAGTTGGGCAATTAATATTTTATATATTCGTTCTAAATATCCGAATTAGTGATTTTATAAATTCGTTTAATTAAATTTTACAAAAAAATAACAAAATGATATCAATAAATAATAATTACTATTAAATCCTTTCCCCCCCTTTCTTTTGCGTTTACATAAATGACGTCATTTGGACGAATTTATTCAAAATATTTTCAATTTGTAAATTAAATTAAATTCTGACAGACGATTGAATCCGGACGATAGAAATGTGATTTTTTTTTCAAATTTTCCCGAAAAACATAATTTAATTACAATCTTGTCTTCATTATCGAATGAAATAAAATATAAATTCAATTTCAATTTGAAAATGACGAAAAAAAAGAAATCAAAAATCTCTATCGGGATCCTTTTCAATTTTTTTCCCTTTTTTGTCACAAAAAAACTGAGTAATTAGTTGCCATCATTACAGAAATGTCATTAAAATTAGAAAAAAATTAATATCTCGAAAACTAATTCCAATTTCAAAATTCTATTACCAGTTTTGACATCCGCGGATTTTTATGAACAATTGGTATTAATTTCACCATCAAGCATTTAATATTTTATTAAAAATAGCCCTAGAACATAATCAGTCGTTTAATCAGTCGTTTCATAAAATCGTTTCATAAATTCGTTTCATAAAATCGTTTCACAAATTCGTTTCATTAGGATTTTATATATATAGGGTAGATTTAAAGTTATTTATTGCGATTATTTTATTTCAATTCCTTATATTATTTGCTATATGTTATAATTGTACTGTCGTAGTCACTTATTTACTTCTCAAACTGTATTAGTTTAACTATTTTCAGCAGCTATATTTGGCGTTAATTCGTACTTGTTGCCAAATTATATCGCCAAAGATAAAAATGCAAGCAAACATGCATGAAGGTATTTTATTGCAATACAAATTATTGCCTCCTTTTAGCATGAATCAGAATCCAAAAGAATCCAAATTTTGTAGTAGAGGGGGGGGGGACAGAAAATTTTCTTATACTTTTAGAAAAATAAAATTTAATAAATGAAAATGTAATCTAGCAGTTATTTATAGTTAATTATATTTTACCTTTTAATAATTTTCTTTTAAAACAATCTTGATAATCTTTTTTTAAAGATATACAACTATTATACAGACACACATATTTATTCGTAAATCGGTGGAATAGTAAAAATATATTCACAGTTGTTCGATCATCCAAGGCTGTCTGCTAGATGGTTGGCGACTTTCTCTCCAACATGGTTTATTAGTGAAAAATTGCACATTCAGTATTAGTCGGAGTAGCTCAGTGGTCAGAGCGATAACCTGGAACGATGTGGACAAAGGTTCGATTCCTGGCTCTGGCTAATTTTTCACTTCATGTTGGATTGTTGTATTTAATGTATGTGGGTGATAATGTCCTTTTCAGTCTATTTTTCCTTTTTAATTATTGAATTTCAACCACCCTAAAGTTTTGTTCCCCCCTCCTAGCAGTGTATAAATTTAAACCTTTATATGTGTTTCAATTTGTTAAGTAAAATGTGTCCTTTTTTTATTTTGTATTAATAATAAATAACGCATATAACCCCCCCCCCAAAAAAAAAAAAAAAAAAGAAAAAACCCTCCAGTTAAAATATTTTGCTTCCCTTAAAAACAAAAAAAGAATTAAAATTTATATATTTTCGAAAACAAAAATGAATTGTAACGTAAAACTTTTCTAACAGAAATAGATTTCTAGAATTTTCAAATATGCAAACCTAAAATTAAAACTCATTCCGCCAAATAATTTTTAAGTTATGCTTAAAAAGCACTTGTCTTGTAATCTATTTTGCGACGATCGAACATTTATTTAACATTAGGAGGTACAAACATAAAATCTGCGTAATTTCTAAACTACTTTAACGAGTGACTTTCAGTTTGATACACGAAGGTAAAATTTACCGAAAAATATGATTTCGAAATTAGTGTTTAGTACTAAAAGTTTTAGAATATGTTACAGTTGCTATACGTAACTTCATCCCCCCCCTCCCGCAGCAAAATTCATGTACAGCATTATCATTAGATGTTATTACTAATCTATTGTTACTTGTGACATTTTTATAATGATTTGCAGCAGAGTTAGTAGAGGGTATAACTCCCCTCCCCAGGACTGTACACAATATATATGAAAAAAAGGATTGTGTTTTTGAAATGAAAAATATCAAATTAATTTAAACTTTCGAAAAATGATTAAAATCATTAAAACCAAGGAAGAAACAAGAACGAAAAATCATGCGTCAAGCATAGATTATGTAACACTTTCCAACGCTTCCAAAATAATTTTACAAATCATACCGTTTAACAAGCTAAAAGATAACATCTAAGTAATCCGAATACTTTTATTCAGCCCTGTATAGGATCTATAGATTTGTATATATACTACATAGTATGTTAAATTTTAGTTCAGTTAGGAAACGCGTAGCACAGTTTAAAATTCTCCGTCTGGAGTTAAATAATACGGAAATGTGTTCGCGAACTTTTGTGCTTCCCTGTATAGGATATACAGAATTTATACACACCACGTAATGACAAAAAGCGAGTTAAAATTAAAATCGCGATCAGTAACTTAAAACGCACTTCCAGGAATTATTGTTAACTTACAGTAGAGAATTCTTTTGTGTGTCCCTGTAAATGAACAATGACTGCTGTACACACACTATTCTGTAGTAAGCCTCTTGAAATACACCTTAGTGATATATATAAATTTCAATGCGTTTAAAATAGGGAAACATTATTTAAATAAACCGCAGACGATTTTTCTCCATAGACGTAATGTAACAGAATTCTTTTGACTGTCCCTGTATAGTAACTATAAGTGCTATGCACACCCTATTCCATATTAAGCTTCTTCTAGTGCACCTTAGTGATATATATAAATTTCAATGCGTTTAAAATAGTGAAACATTATTTAAATAAACCGTCAATGATTTTTCCCCATAGACCGCAATGTAAAGGAATTCTTTTGAGTGTCCCTGTAAAAAAACTATAAGTGCTACACACTTCCGTTGAAATAGGGAACATGCTATAGATAACGACTATAACATATAAAAATTGCAGAGGAATCCGAGCATATTTACGGGAGTTAGAGCACGGACAGACGGCTAGACGGCCAGACGGCAGACGGCCAGACAAACCGAAGTCATAAACACTTTTCAACTAGGTTGGAAAGTGTTAAAAACTGCAAAAGAGTGGGAACTATATCTAAATTCTATTACGTATTTCATTTTTATTTTACATTCAATATGTAACATGAATTACATTTAAAATATGTAAAATATGTTAACTAAAAATGTCATAATAGCGATTTTGGCAAAATAACTAAAACTTAATTTAACATCTTTCTTTGCGTTACAGATTTCGGCTTAGCGATATTGTGCGGCTCCAATACATGTGGCAAAAAGCTAGTTTTAATATACTATTTTTTTCTAAATCACTTAATACTAATAGTTCAGAATTCTTAACATTTACAGGCAATGAAAGACGTAAAGTGAAGATATGGACTCTATAATTTAGAATTTTAATGTTATATTAGTGAGAGTATTGTTTTTATAATCTTGGAATTTTAAGTAAAATGATCACAATATTATATATATAGAACAGACATGAAAAGAAACTGCAATATATAAAATGTTAGTACGCGATAATGCTTCCTGTGTATCAGTCGAACTCTACACTAAATATTAAAACACCTGCTGCAATTACTCGCCAAATGTTACGCCCTCTCCTTACATTAGCAGATAACTTTCAATAGGGAAAATAACCCTAGTTGCAGCGTGAAAGTGTAGCTCGAGAGGCAATAGCATATACTTCATATCGTATGGTCATCCGTGTGATAACAGCTTAAGAATGATCTTAAGTATTTTCAATATTGACAAAGGATATTAGTTTCAGATTTATTTTTTAATTTCATGTTTGAAAAAACAATTTTTTTTTATAGGGACAAAATTTATCGTCTGTCATATGTTGTGGGATTGCCCTTGCTATTGTACTCGTGCTGTGTCATATCGTCATGATAATTATTTTTGATTATGGTGTAATGTATGATGGATTTAGAATGTTTGATTAACGTAAAAATAAATCAGATGTACAATCACTTTTATAAAATAATGTTTCTGTCTTTCTTCCCTGCTGCTTTTTTATACAGTAACCTTGAAAAGCTCGCAAGTACAAATCAAACAAGAAAGAAAAATCATGCGTCAAACATAGATTATGTAACACTTTCCAACGCTTCCAAAATAATTTTACAAATCATTACCGTTTAATAAGCTGAAAGATAACATCTAAGTAAACAATTTGGAAAACGCATAACATATTTAAAAACGTAATTTCAGGAATTCCCAACATATACAATATTCGGAAAAATATCCGAATACTTTTATTCAGCCGTGTATAGGATCTATAGATTTGTATATATACTACATAGGATGATAAATTTTAGTTTAGTTTGGAAACGCGTAGCACAGTTTTAAATTCTCCTTCTGGAGTTTCTGTCAATAAACGGAAATGTGTTCGCAAAATTTTGTGCTGCCCTGTATATGAAATACTGAATTTATACATACCCAGTAATATACAAAAAGTGAGTTCAATTTAAAATCGCATTCAGCAACTTAAAACGCACTTCCAGGAATTATTGTTAACAGACAGTAGAGAATTCTTTTGTGTGTCCCTGTAAATGAACGATGACTGCTATACACACACTATTCTGTAGTAAGCCTCTTGTAATGCACCTTAGTGATATATATATAAATTTCAATGCGTTTAAAATAGTGAAACATTATTTAAATAAACCGCAGACGATTTTTCTCCATAGACGTAATATAACGGAATTCGTTACACTGTCCCTGTAAAGTAACTATAAGTGCTATGCACACCCTATTCCATATTAAGCTTCTTGTAATGCACCTTAGTGATCTATATAAATTTCAATGCGTTTCAAATAGTGAAACATTATTTAAATAAACCGCAAATGATTTTTCCCAGTAGACCGCAATGTAACGGAATTCTTTTGAGTGTCCCTGTAAAAAAACTATAAGCGCTACACACTTCAGTTGAAATAGGGAACATACTATAGATAAAGACAATAACATATGAAAATTGCAGAGCAATCCGAGCATATTTACGGGAGTTAGAGCACGGCCAGACGGCCATACGGACAGACGGACAGACAAACCGAAGGCATAAACACTTTTCAACTAGGTTGGAAAGTGTTAAAAATTGTATTTCTATCTTTTCTTTTAATTAAATTAAAAATAGGGACGCATGCAAACATTTTTCGAAATTTTAGTAATAGAAAATGTGCAATTGGTTTTCTATGGTTATACAATCTTTAGCATGTCTTTTAAAAAATCGGTAAGTTGCATAATATATATTTAGATTTCAAGTTGCAGTTTTTATAAAAATATATGACTGATAGTTTTAAATTTACGTATTGAACTTTGCATATGGCTTCTTCGTACACTAACGTACTGAAAATAACACAATCATCTGTTATCTAATTTTGCTTAACATTTGTCTATAACCTGGAACTATACTTTTCCACTTTTCCACTGATTTGCACTTTTCCACTACTTTGTTTTAAAAATGAGAGAAATGTCGCAGGATGGAAAGAAGTGCATGTAAAAAAATAAACTATATTTGAAATATTTTTAAGTAAATTCAATTGAATTTTTGTTTAAAAAGTATTGTAAACATTCACTAAAGTATACTTTACGCATCCGACATTTTATATCTGTATCCTTATGTGTTAACTGGGTTTTCACGAAGGCTAGATTTATCATTATATCTTTAATATTATTTGTCATCTGTTTATGTGCATTGCTCTGTAATTTTTTCAAGTAAATGTGCATGTTACAAACAGGATTATTCTATCAATCTTAATTTTACTATTTGCCTTAAAAGATTTCCCTGTAATGTAGCGAAAAAAGTTCACCGCTTTTATGTACAAGACTTTTACATTATATGTGACAAGACGAATCATACAAAATATTTTCGAGCTGTTTTATCTATAAAATAACATAATTTATCAACAAAAAGTCAAAATCTTAAGGTTTATTTAATATATCACAACTTGAGACAAAGAATAGTAAGTATAATCATCAATAGGCTATCATTAAAGGCGGCAATCAGTCAATTGAAATAAATGGACAAAATAATAAAGTGAATATCTTAACATTAAAATGAATAAAGGATACGTTCTTAGGATTTTCTGAAGAACTAATCATTGTTTTCAAAGCATTTACACATCTTTCCAGCATAGACTTATTGAGTCCTTTATGAATGCTGCCCTCAAACGATGGTAACAAACATTCATTAACATACAAGCTGTAAATTTTCCCATTGAGTGAAAAAATATCCAGCGCGGGTTGTCGGGCCCGAGACCTTACCTTAAGTTGCCAACTAACTTCCAACTAAACTATCCTAGACAAATCCGGTCGACACATATTTAATTAGACAACCTTTTGGCAATGCTATCTGGTATGTTTTCTGAAACTGTTCAACAGAATAAACAGTAGTTAAAAGAATTGCAATTTATCTTATCTTGGATACGCATTTAGCCTTATTTAATTTAACTCAATCCCACACGTTGGAGAAGAAACCATACGAGCTGTGATTTTTCTAAGTGAGTGGAAAAGTATCCAAGACTGAATTCGAAGCGATATCCTTGGATTAAGCTCTCAACGGTCTTACAACTGAGCTATCCTCTATTATCAATATTTATTAACATCTCCTACATGTACCTTATAGGAAAATAATTCTTTCAAGTTTCTCCCAAGTACAAATCAGCAAATTTGTAAAGATTTCAGATCATAAATTTTGCGGATACATAGTCATAGACTTATGTTATTTTCCGTAATATAACATTGGACCAACAACCAAATTTAATGAAAAATTAATAATTATGCAGTATTCCCTCGTATAATTCAGATGTAGAAGAGAATGAAATTGGTGGCGGATTAGTTACTAGTTTGGTGGCGATGGCAAGGCTCGTTATCGAGTTGGAAAATGACATTTTGGGCATCATCAAATTTCTCAGAATTTGGGCGTCTCAAAGGGTCATGAAGGAATTCTGTACATGGGTAAGTATTTACTTTACCCTTCATGAAGTAACACTAGTCCATACATTAACCCTTTTAGGGACAAAGTACTTCCATTCGTAAAATGCGAAAATGACTGAATGGCACTAGAATATACAAACAAATCTATTGGAAAATAAGTAAAATCACTTAATTAATAAAATGAAAAATTTCATTCCAAAATTCGGTGCCAGTGTGGCAATTAGGTATTAAAATTAATCGGTCCATAAATAAACCACAGCCCTTAAAAGGGTTAAAAGAAAATGCACCTCAAACCATTTAACTCTGTACATGCTTTTCAGTTTTTGTAGTTTAATTCGGTCGGTAATTTTCTGAATTCCGATGTCACACATGCGTCACCCCCCCCCCATTGGAGTAGTGGAGAGGGAATGTCGATTCATTGGATAATATCTTGATCTATAAACGTCCACAGTCCTTTTTTAGGGCTACCTACGTGAAAAGAAAAAAAAATGGAACCCCTATAGTTTCGCTTTGGAAATCTCCATTATGGAAAATCGTCATAGAACTATAAATTAATAATTAATAGTTTTCGGATTCTTTTCTTTTATATGTGCTATAAGACTTTCCATCGTGCCAAATATTAAGGCTCTGGGTCAACTGGAAGTACCCTATATATTTTGAAAATAAAATATTTAGGATACTTCTAGTTGAAATACAACATTTAAATTTGGTACGAAGGAAGTTTTTATAGCACATGTAAAAGAAAAGAAAAGAAAAGAATATGCAAATCAGTAATTTTTAAATTTATGTCAATTGTTTACGTGACCAACTCATGAATTCCCATAATCCGGAAGACTTTTCATATATATATAAATGTACAAAATATTATAAATTGTTGATTTTCAGGTTTTTCCATTTACATGTGCTATACAACCTTCCTTCATTCAAATTTTAAGGTTCTGGGACATCCGAAAGTACCCTAAAGGTTTTGTGCCAAATTCAAGCATTCTAATGGAATATTTTTGTAACGGTAATGTAATATAATGGTACGGAACTCTCATGGTGCGATTTCATGTTATTTTTATGCTCTTTTATCGAATTAAGGCGGGGAAATTTAATTTATTTTCAAATATGCTCGTTTATTAGCAGAATGTTGTGCATGAAAGCCTACATTACATAGCCGAATTTCTTTTTTCTTCGAGAGTACTTTTCATGAACAATATCATAAATCCAAACAACACTGTAATAATGAGAGGTTAAATGTTTTTGATATTTACTATATTAAACAAAATCACATTCTTATTTATTTTCATACAATTGACCGTTTGCGATTCTCGTTAAAAGATTTTAGTAGTAAAAATCTAGAATTCACATAAATTATAGATGAGTTAACGATAAAACTATCGTTATATATTGGCACATTCTGTTGTGTAAATTTAGGTAAATACGAAAGCTATAGCTTTACAAACAAATAAGAAGAAACTAGACCATTGAGAAAGTAAATTTCCTTTTCTATAGAAACTCAATTGGTGATTTATTTGAAGTTTATTATAAAGTTTCTGAAATAGCTGTTGCTGAAATTTCTGTAGAATTACTATTCCTTGTAGTATAATAAAAAGAGAGATAAGTTATCTGCCTGACACAGAGAGGGAACAAGTATGACCAAATTACGATGTCGTTTGTAAAGTATGATCCTTTAGTGGGCATTCTGCTAATTTTCAGACAAGTAAGTTTATTGGTTATTGCTTGGCGATAAAGTAAAGTAAACAAGTTTTAACATTTTCTAAAAATGGAAAAAAATTAAAGTTCGAGCTGTCATAAAATACTTTGTTAAAAAAGGTTTAAACCACACGGACATACAAAAGGAGTTAAATTCCACCTTAAAGGATTCCTGTCCTTCATATTCGACGATACAAAAGCGTGCTGCTGATTTTAAACATGGTAGGAAATCAATTCACGATGATGAAGGCTCAGGACGCCTAAAAACAGCTAGGACCGACAAAATCGTCTCAAAAATTCCCGCTCTATTACATGATCGAGATACGCAAACTTGCTGACGTTGCAAACATCTCGATAGATCGTGTCCACTACAATTTACACGATCTTTTGTGTATGAAAAAGCTTTCCGCTCAATGCGTGCCGCGTTTGTTGAAAGTCGACTAAAAACGTCAAAGAATGATTATTTATCAAGAATTTTCTGAAATGTATTGTGTTGCAAGTTGAAAAATAAAATGAAATTTTGTCAAAAATCTTGTATTTTCTTTGTCAGGCCGAGAACTTTCCGAATCACCCTCGTACAGTGCTACACTAAAAAATTCACACACAAGAGTGTGTCTTAAATATATTAAGTTGCAAGGGGACTCCATTGAAAAATAATATGAAATGTTGTCAAAAATCTTGTGATTTCACTTTCATGCCGAGAACTTATCTTCCCACTCTCGTATTATACATATTTTCTCTATTTAAATTACCCTTACTCTTAACCTCATTATATTTCGATCAAAATCTTAATCAAAATGAGAAATTACCTCTAAAGTCCAAAATTTATTTAAGAAACATCTGAGTTTACTAGAAAAAAAATTAAAACGTTTTATCGGCGTTTTATCTTTCTTAAGTGTAGGAATTTTTTTGCGAAATCAGGAACATAGCTATAAATAATTCTCTACTGGTTTTTATCTGAAATAAATGACAAAATAACACAACATTGAGTGGAAAAATATAAATCATCTGAACAGCAACTTATCTCAAAAAAAAGTTTTTAATGTTGGCTTAGCTTTCTTTAGGTTTCATAAAGATATTTCGGTCACCTAATATTTTTACAAGATAAATGAGCATAATGTACAAGAGTTAATGGGACTGACATAATTTATATTATATTAAGCAGAAATTATATTTAAGACATCTTAAATTAAAGAATAAAAAAATTAATTAAGCATCCAAATAAAACTTCACCTCCATTAGTTAGGAAATTCGGAATTGTAAATTTTTCAATTAATTTCACATTTTTTATTGGTAGAAAAATAGTGCAGCTTAACTTAGCCACAATTACACATTTTTTTCTACCTGGTTACCGATGACTAGTCATAAAATGCCGTTTTAAATAAGTTTTAATGAGAAAAAATAGAATAACAAAATCGTGTATGAGTATTTTTACACATATTATCCTTGCTTATTAAATACTACATTCCGAGTTCAATATAGAAAACTTTTGTTTGCGAACATTTTCTAGATTAGAGAATAATCCAAAAAGAACTTGGCACCTTTTTCACACTAATGTTCTTTATTTGATTTTTCACAGGATTGCACAATAGAATTCGTACACCCCCGCAATCTTTTATGCTTTTTTGTAACCACTATTTTTTATTTGTAAAATTTGCCTTAATAATTCGAGAAAATCTATGATTAAAGATGTCAAATTCTTCTTTTCAAAAACAGTGGTAAAATAAATCGGTCACGTGCACTTGCGCACAAAGCGTTCTATACAATAAATATATTAATAATTACTAACTACAATTGTACAAAATATCTTTGCTAAAAGAATAAGACTTTGTAAAAATCTGTACAACATAGACTTTGGTATAGCTATGTATACTAGCAAAGTATAGATGGATATACCAAGAACATTCGGAGAAATATGAAGCCTGAATTATAACAAATATGGCTATTCTGTAGGACTTCTTTTAAAGCTTATCCAAGTCTGTTTTTGATGACTGAAAATTAATAAATAACGCCACATTTCACGAGGATATTGCTGAATTTATTATCAACAGTTGTATTTTCCCTGGTAGTAGATTATTGAATGAATGGACTTAGACCAAGAGTTAAAAAATATTTAGACAGTTAATTTCTAGTTTTGTTTCTAAAGTTATTTAAATCATCTGCAATAATTAAATTTTGACATACCTCTACATGCCTATAGTAATGCCTAATATATAAGAATATGGTAGAACTTAAGACATTTGCAAAAGAAATCGCACCAAAGTCTTTATAAAAAAAGGAAATGGTTATAGAAAGTATCAGAACTGCCGAAAAAGACAATATACTCGTATACGTGAAACAATACCACATGTCACAACTGAATTTTATTGGAATAAACACCGGTTAATATTTATTACTCTAAAAGACTTCGTGAAAAGTTTAAACTATACAGAATGCCAACTACGCTTCGGAAAGAAGTCACTGAGTTGCTCACGAGAAGTAACCTGTCAATCATATTGCACATAACAGTAGACAATTCCGTAACAGTAGGCAATTAAATAAAAAAAAACGCTTAACAACGCGAACCTTTCATAATTTGAAATCGAAAGTTTTTTTTTTCCCTATAAATGAATTACATACTAACTAATAGGCGATTGTCGTCTCAAAACTACTGACTTTTAATTTCTTGAAATTATTCTATGTACTATTTTTCAATATTTGCCTTCAATAATTGAAATCAATAGGAATGAAAAACGTTGAATATTTATCACTATGATTTACCTTACATAAACCAAAGACCTTGTACACAGTTTGAACTTGGCGTTTTCCCAAGCGCGCTTCGAAAGAAGGTTTCAAAGTTGCAATGGCATCTTGGTCTGTGCCGCGTTTTTCTAGGTAGTTTTTTATTTACTATCTCGACTAAATACCGACTTTTTTTCGAAAATCATTATAAAGAATCCTTGGATGATTCCGCATCGGTTGGTACCTCGAACGTACCTAAAATTCCCCGCTAAGCGCTCGGAGAGTAAAGTTTGTATGTAACGCAAAAATACGATTTAGTCAAAAACTTTGTGACCTAGGAAATTCGCTATAGTTTTTCAGCAAGATATAAATGAACTCCTACTACAACTATTTTTTTCATACTTTTAGATTCGGTAGACTCGGAAATAGAGATAAGGGAATATATTTTTGGGAAAAGGGAACATATAGCTTGTAAAAATGAGGATTTTCAACTACAAATATTTGTAAACTTGCTATTCTAATTTTTTAACGGTTATAAATGTTTTAAAAGGTACTTCATTTTGCATAGAGATGAAAATAAATACTTATATTTTGATTAAACAAAATTAATGTAGTCCCCCCAGTACTCCCTTGTTTCCCTTAATATTTAAGAATTTATCTGTATTATAGAGAGAAATAGCCGTAACTACCGGTAAAACATTCGAATTACAAATTATTACAAATCCTTCGATTTTAGAAGTTGAAGATCATTCCACAAAATGTAGCATAGAGAATTAGAGGGTTCCCAGAGGTAGTAAGAAGTATACGGATTTACAGTAACCATATTAAAGAAATAATGAAATCGTCTATAACAGTGTAGGTTTATTAATTTTTTTTTCTCTTTTATAAAATTATATAGATTAAAAATCCACATCATGTTTTATACAAAACTATAATATTAACAAATTGAACAATTTGGAGTTCTCATATAAGTTACCATAATATTAATATACATAAAAATAACAAACTTTTATAAAGCACACAAAAAAATAGGCAGAAAACCTGTAATGCATTTTAAATGAAACAACATACTGTAACAGTGCATTACGAAAAGCTTGTTTTAAGTACGTAACAAATACGTAATTTGATAAATCGTTTCTGCCATAAAATGTAATGCAATATTCCCTCAGTGCAATTGTGTATTAAATCTAAATTGCCACTTTGGTATTCAATTGAAACGATATTCATATATCATTTGAATATCTGCGTCCTGTGCCACCATTAAAGTTTAATGTCTTAAAAGATGTAACTCATAAAATACTATATTACTTTTAAATGCTAAAAGTGTAAAATTAACAACTATAATATAAATTAAAATAACTTTTATTAGTTGTTTTACATGTTTCGACTCTTTCTGAGTCATTTTCAAAAAAAAAAAAATGAGAATATATGAGACTGTATCTCTTAACAGTATACCACATATTAAATCATTCATCCTTATATAAAAGGATTAGAAATTCGATAGAAAATTCGTTAAACAACCAACACACAAACACTCACACAAAAAAACACGCAATCGAAAGAACGACGAGCATATTCGTATACAGGATGTTCCTGTTCCTGTAATAAACTTACAAACTCTCAGAGTTGTTAGTAGACATCAGGAGAAACAAAACTGTAATGGAATATGGGATCGCAAACCACTTATTTACAGGGTTAATACAGGGTGTATCAACCTAACTTAACTCAAGTTTCAGACAATAATTTTGGGAAAAATTAAGATATTAGAATGAAAATTTAGATATATTTATCTATCTTTGTGCGAAATGTGATAATATCATGAAAAGTTCTTGTAAAAATGACTATTGCAATCAGTGATAACGAATGAACAGGAAATCGCAATTTAAAATATGAAGCATCGAGTCATATGAAAACTTTTAGTACTTTTTTATGTATATTACATTCAGCACAATGAAAAGCATATCTATTAAGTGGGTGGTTCGAAAAGTTCTCGGCCTGACAGGGAATACACAAGATTTTTGACATTATTTCATATTATCTTTCAAAGTATACCCCTTGCAAATTAATACATTTAAGACACACTCTTGTGTGCAAATTCTTTAGTGCAGACCTGTACGAGGACGGTTCGAAAAGTTCTCGTCCTGACGAAGAAAATACAAGATTTTGACAATATTTCATTTTATTTTTCAACTTGCAACACAATACATTTCAGAAGACTCTTGAGAAATGTTCATTATTTGACGTTTTTGGTCAACGTTCAACAAACGTGGCCCGCATTGAGCGGAAAGCTTTTTCATACCCAAAACATCGTGTACAATATAGTGGACACGGTCTGTTGAGACATTTGCTTATATAGAACGGAGGTAACGCTTATATAGAACTTGGAGGACTTTGGAGCCACGAACAGATTTAACGTGCACCAGCTCCCATTAACGTACACGGTCCCACAGCAGAGGCAGACGAGAGAGGTTGTCACCCTTCCAAGCACTGACCTTGGTCGATGCTGCTTGGCTTTCGGTGATCTTACAAGAACCGCATTAAATACAATAAACGCAAAAATCTCTCCAACGCTTTCCAACATGGTTTATTAGTGAGAAATTGCAGGTTCAGGAATCGGCCGGAGTGGCCCAGTGGTTAGAGAAACAACCTAGAACGCTGTGGACCCAGGTTCGATCCCTGGCTCTGGCTAATTTTTAACTCAATGTTGGATTATTGTATTTAATGTATGTATGTCTGTATAATAATTGTGTATCTTTAATAAGGACAAGAATCATTTAATGTGGAATGTAACTCTTTTTGTAAGTCCGTGGGGGTTAAAGCTTTTGTAACAAAGTACTTTATGACTGCTCGAACTTCAATTTTTTCCATTTTTAGAAAAGTCAAACCTTGTTTACTTTACTTTATTGCACAGCAATAAAGAATAAACTCATGCGTCTGAAACTTGGCAGCATGTTATATAAAGGAGTAAACTTTACAAACATCATTGTTATTTGGTCATACTTGTTCCCTCACTGTATCAGGGTGAGAACTAATCAAACTACCCTCGTAAAAGTTTCATTACGTTATAGTTCACTTTTCCCAAAGTTATTTTCAAACACTGTGTTTCGGTAAGAGAGGAATACCTTGTATTTTGCACTGAATAAGTGGTTTGCGACACCATGTTCCATTGCAATTTTTGTATGAAACTGGTTTTTACTAAGCGACTCCGTTAAAATTAATTTTAACGATATAAAACTCCACTCTAAAAATAATCAGTGAATTTAACAATTTGTTCTGTTGGTAATATTTCGTGAAAACACGAAAACGTAAAAATTACACAACATAACGTAAAAATTACCTGAAATCCTTAAGTTTAAAACTTCATTTTTTATAAATTACATGGGTGTTTTGGCAAATGTGCTGCTTAGTACTTTTTTGTATTAGAAACGCAATTTTTACGTGTGTCATCTGTTACTCAAAACACAAAAAAATTCGCAAAACGAAGCTCACATTTCCTGAATTTTTCCAATCAAAAGAGGGAAATTGCTTCAAATAACACAATAAATCTCTACCAACCAAAAGGGTATCCTGCCAAATAAATGCATGTACGTTTTACGTTTTTTGACAAACATTTTTGAAAGTGTATTATTGATTAGTTAGAACTTTATTTCACTAATATATTTAGTTAAAAGTAGTTAAAACTAGTCAAATAGAATTTTAACTGATTTAAGGTTTTGACTGTAACATATATAACTGTAAAATATGTAATTGAATGTCGGGGGATATTAGATATTATGTAAAACGAGATCGAAATAAATGTAACTGACGTCGACGCCCTGATCTGTAAATTGTCTAGAATATAGATTAAAATACTTTTTATTAATCTGTAGAAGATAATTTAGAAATATTAGGCTAAGATACATTGTGAATAGAAAAACGTTCATTTGGGGTAAGCGTTTATTTTTTCATATTTTTATGTCAATTAATTCATTTATGAAAAATATACGCTCTTTACGTATTTATTTTACAATAATTTGTTTTACAATGACATGTTGATCAAAATAAAATTTCATTGTTTTACAAAAAAAAAAAAAAAAAAAAAAAAAAAAATATCGTCAAAATATTTGAATAAGCAGTCTGAAACATATATTATTTTAACATTGGAAACATACAAGTAATTTGAAGGTCACTAATACAGTTTATTTATATTTTTTATATCATTCAAATGGCATTGCTAATAATAAAATCGATCTCTCCATATGATTTCTCCAATATAATTTTGAATTAAAGTGTTATCCATCAGATTGATAATTAGTATAAGGAAGATAATCCTTTTGTTATTTTCTTTATATTCCATACTTCGTTCCAATCTTTTAATAATATTCTTACAAAATTAATTATTTGTATTTGCAACAACACTACAATGAATGAAATGGGAGATAAAGATCATAAAATAACACACAACGTTTAACACACAACAATAACAATGTTTTCACAGAAGACGTGATTAATAATATAGCGATAATGAAATAAGAATGTCTCATCTGTGCATGAAAGTAATATGAGTTTTCCTTAAAATTACATTAAATGTGTAATTTTTTTTGTTTCGTGATACATTGTTACATAAGCATACAATAAAAGAAAATTGTAATGTGTAAATTTGGAAAAAATAAAGTATATATGTAAAGAAAAAACTAATAATCAGTGAAAAAAATATGACATTAAAACTAGAGAAATGCAGCTTACTGGTTGGTAGGTACACATATAATTCCAAGCTATTCAGTATAAAAATATAAGTATAAAATTATGATGACTAATTACCATTGTATGCTGTTGGAAAGAAATAATCTCTCCATAATAAGTTTAAAAAATAATTCTTTGATTCATCACTGCTCTTTAAATATTGAGTTATTTATATTTCGATTGCTATAGAAAACACCAGAATTTCTTTTAAGTTCTTGGTTGTACTATAAATCTTACAATATCATTTATGATATTTTTTCAAACATTATTCCATGTAAGAATCAACAGCTGCGTTTTGTATAAGCTGGATGTGACAGCTGCTGTAACAACAAAAGTAATATTTGTTTACAACAAAAGTAATATTTGTTTACAACAAAAGTAATCTTTAAGGAAATTGACTATTCAAAAGCAGTCAACTAGAGCTTTTTTTAATCTTAAAAAATAACAAATTACAAATTACTTAGTGTGAAATATTTTACCAAAAATTTAATAAACATACATCAATGATAGCTTAAATTCCAATTAACAAAGATCCATTACAGACTATTGAAAAAAAATCTTCAAAATAAAAAAAAACTTTACAAACAATTTCTAATATTCATTGAAAACTGTATTAACCTAAGTTTAAGAACATAAGTGTATTATGTTGATTAAACATTTGGATAGTTAGAAAAAAATAATGAAATTTGCAAAGTGAACTTTTTAGAAGATTATGTTTCGTTTTAATCACACATACATCTATTTATAAATGTTCTTTAACTTATATTTATATAGAAAATATTTTATATATAATTATCATTTTAATATATAACATAAAAATAGACACATAAAAGGCAATTCGCATCTAAGAAAATTGAAGTATTTAATCCATATAAATTTCTATTTTAAAAAATGTATTTTTAACACATTTTTTTTCTCTATTTATTTCATCATTGAAATTTTTATTTTTATTTTGCATCACGTCACTTTCAGTACTGCTATAAAGAATATTTTATTATTTCTAGTGATATCGTTTCAAATCTCATGCGTTATGTAATTTAAAAATAATCTGGAAAAGCAATATTCTTTTAAAAATAAAATCCCCCCAAAAAAGTCTGTATTGGGCAAAGTATTTAAAAGTACAGGTTATAAACATTAAAAGTAACAGTATGTTTAAAAATAATATAAAAATAGATATAATATTGCAAATAAATGCGTCCTATTCTGTAAAATATACCTTTTGTTTCCATCCATTTTTTTTTTTCATAACTAAGTTTTAAAACAGTATCGTCTCTTCTCATTTTTCTAGAAATATATGCTTCAATTAATCACATTCTTTTAACATATAAACAACATTAAAGCATAAGAAATATTTTTTTGTAAGGAAAGTACTTATTTAAACATAAATTATTCACCCTTTTAAGTAAAACATCGTCCATTGAGTTAAATCATGGAGAAAAATGCTACGGGAATTGGCAAACAAGACATTATCTGTTTCTGAAAGCCATAAAAAATACATTTTTTTAAACTTTAATCTAGCATTAAATCACGAATTTTGTCAAAATGCCAGAAAATATTTCCGTATGTGAATATATTTTTTTCTTTTATTTAAGTTTAATGTTCTTTTTTCCCTTTGGAAGAATAACTTCTGATAATGTGTAAAATTTTTTACAAAAATATTTAATTAAATTTAATGAAATTATTATGATGTGACCTTAATTACTCATTGCTGTATTTGTTTCATTATTAAAACACTAGTACACGGTCTTGTCGTAATTTTAAGAATATCTATATTATAAAGGACAAACGTGTCCGTGCGTAACGCTGACGTCATTCTGCGAATGGCAACAGTTGACGATAAAATTTCGGTTTTGAGATTTTTTGCTACTGCAATATTTTTTATTTCTAAACATCGCACATTTTAAATTTTTACACCGTTATACAGAGAAGAAAATCTACTTTTAAATGCAATTTGTCCGAAAATTGTATCTAAATTGACTGATGTATTATGGGTTTTAAAATACTGCATTTATGAGTGCTTCACGTACAAGAAAAGCAAATAAACAAACAAAAAAAGAATCACTAAATGCAGCACCCTTGACAAATAAAAATATGAAAAATTTAATAGAATTAGAAAAAAATGGTTTTAGCCTGTGTCCTGTAACCCGGGGTTCTATTCTCTAGTTTTTTTTTAAATATGGAATCAAGTTCAAAATTAAACGTGCAGTATAAAAACATAATAAAAGAAACATGCAAAATATTATTTGCATCAACAAAATAAAAACCAATCAGATATCAGCTATAAATAAGTTTTTTTTCTATTCAACATTGAGCAATAAAAGCTGAAACTTCACAACTGCTAAGATTCTTTCGATTGTAACTTTGCATATAAACGAAGTACATGTGTTGTCATTAAAAAAAATAATAATAATTACGTTTAAATTACGTTTTAATTTTGAGTTTTAATTTGCGTAATTTTCACACATTTATCATTTAAAAGTATCTGCGGTCCGGATTGAGACCGAGATTAAAACATTTTGCTAAAAAGTAGAATCCGAGTATTTTGTTATTCAAAAATATTTTTCCTGATAAAAAAGGGAAAATACAAAAAAATATATATGAATTTGTTTTAGAAAAATATCTGAATTCGCTATTTTAGTTCTTCTCTAAGAATGAGCTCTACGGACCTAAACATTTTTGGAAATTCTAATATGTACATGCATACATGTATCTTTATATGTGGAATAGATTTAAAAACAGCGAAAACGAATTCGGATAACCTCAAAATGATAAAATAAGCCAATATTTCCATTATTGGGTTTTTATCATGTTTCCATACGTTCCTGAAACTCATATGACATTCATATAACTCATCCCGTAAGGCATGGCGACGTCACTGTGAAGTCACACTGTGACTTTGTGACCGTCGTCGTGACGTCAAGTGACGTCGATGTGAAGTCACTGTGACCTAAATGCGAGGTCGTTGTGGCCGTTTTCAAGGCTTTCTGTGACCTCACAATGTGACTACTTTGTGAAGTCACCGTGCGACTTCAATGTGAAAAATGTGACGAATCTGCATCGGATAGGGTGACCAGATTTTACCCGAATCCTATACGGATTGTTCGGATCAAAATTTTTTTATGGTTCAAGTTTGTGACGTTTGTGACGACACTGCACCGGGTCGGGTGACCAGATTTTACCCGAATCCAATCCAGAAACTTCGGATCGATCTTTTTGGGTTTGTTTGGCTACAGAATAGATTTGGATTAGTTGTCGGGTGACCTGATTTTCGTGAACCCGATCTGACCCGAGTCGGGTATAATGTTTTTACTGTAAGTCTTGTTTGGAATAGAATCTTGCATACGACCGAGTAACCAGATTTTATCAAAAATTGTGTTACGATACAATTTCTGATGTCGGCTCCGATCTAGAGTCATACACGAATACGGTTATATACTTCTTGAACATGATTGAATGTCTACTTTAATATGAATGATGGTTGACTGAAACTATATTTCGATTCAACCCGTATTCTTACCCTAACCCAACAACAACAACAACAAAAAATCTGTAGGCCCACATTCCGACCGAACCTGATAAATGATTTCCCATAGATTCGGATAACAAGATTTCACCAAATACGGATACGATCGACGATAAGGATTGGATCGGCAATCATTTTTATTGATGCAACTCGTATTCAAATTAAAACTTTGCATCTGATTGGGAAACCGGCTGTTGCCGTTAAGCAAGAAAATTATAAATGTAAAAAACGCATACTAATATAAAAATAATAGATGAATCCATTAAAAATTATAATAAAAGTAAACATTTCAATATGAAATTCTATTGTGCAAATAACAACTTTTTAAATTAACTTCTACTTCCATTTGTTTTATGTAACCACCAAAAATATTGACAATAATTAAAACTATGCTATTTTGCTGTTAAGTATTGAAGTTTTTAAATGTGTATACTTTGCCATATTTCCCCTCGCTCAGTGTCACGAAACTTTCTGACACATTTATGAACAAACTTTTAAACGCATGGCACTTGCATGCCTGATTATTAAAGCTATTTGGAATGAATAGCGTTTTCCATTTTTAGATAAATGTAATACTTAAGATCAATGTCGGTCACGTTTTACCCGTTTCTGACGCTGCGCGTCGGAAATTTGATTCAAAACACCGACTTTGATAGTGTTTTCTGAAACATCATCTGCCGTTACCAAAAAATGGATAACGCCATTCGATTATATATAGGATAGATGGGCCAGTAATTGACACCCTTAAGGAATTTCTTTAAAAATTATTTTTTAATTAATAGTTGTAATTGTTATATTCAACATTTTTTAATATTATATTACTCTACCAACAATATTTAACCATGCTCATAGGCACATTTTCCAATGTGAATCGAAATTTAATTGTAAATAACAGAAATAAATCAAAACACCCTAAATTCCAGTAATGGACACCTCACAAAAAGTAATAGATAATTGATATTATGATTGTATTTAAAACTAGAATTTAAAGATAGCATATTAATGAAAAAAAAAAGCTGAATTTTTATTGGAAATTTTTTTAAAAACCAAAAAGATTGAAGGTGTCCCATTACTGGAATGCGGTTCATTACTGGCACATCTACCCTATTCTGAATAAGAACACCTGCCAATTTCATGTGTTTCCGAATAAAAATGAATTCAGAAATATGTCAGAAATTAGCTATTTTGGATTTGAGAACAACTTTAAAGAAAATATAAGTATACATTTTAAAATAAGCATTCTGAAAAATTTATATTAGGAATCAATTAAAATAATAGATATACCTATTGTGCGATATTATTAAATAATAAACATTGTATCCAGCAGTAAAATAGTTTTCGTTGTAAATGAAATATAGAACTTAAGATCATAAATGCCAAAAATATATATATATATATTTTTTTTTCTTTACAAATTATTTTATTTATAGTTTTTGATAGAATACTAAATGCAGAACTTAAATATCAATTTTTACCGTAAAAACATTCGATAACACAACTGGAAAAATTACCTTAACTAAACAGTTATTTTATTGTTTCATCAATATTTATTATTTTTGTGCACCTAACATTGACATATCTCGACAAATAAATTATTCAATGCATTGAATTGTCACATTTTTTAAAAAATATACCGGAAAATTATTTCTGGAAACCTACACTAGCAACGAAATTATCAAATTGCAAAACAAATATTAATAGTTTTAAAAATTGCAATGTTTTTAATTATAATGAATAACTATGAAAATTGAACTAAGAAACGCAAAATATTAAATAAATTCCTCATTTTAAATGACACTTTACATTTAGAATACATATTGTTAGTAAATACTTTAAGTTTTTTTCCAAACAGTCTATTTAAAAAAAATTAAAACATTAAAGATAAAATTTAATACAAGTGATTTTTTAAAAGAAAATTTAAACATCTTAACTTTTAAATAATGCACTATTAAATGTACTAGTACTAAACATGCACTATTAACAAAACTGCGAAGACATTAAAAGTTACCTGCTAATCTATAGGTAAAGGGGTGACGATTGAATGCTCCTTATCTGCTTCCCTTTCATTGAAAAATTAAACTGTAAATCAACTACAATAATTTTCAAATTATTCCAGCAGAAGAGGTGTGTTCACAGATCTGAAAAATCAAATATCACCCAGGCCTTATGAACGCACCCGGCTAGACACAGGGAGATGTTAAAATGGATGGTTTACTTTAAAATGGAGATTGTTCACTTTAAAACGTTAATTTACTTACACAGTATAAATCTACAAACTTAAAAGAACGCAACACACGTTAATCCGAGCTTGGAATGAGAAAAAATCGTCTGCCTTCAATATGCGCGAGCAGTATTTTTTAAACACAACAAAATAACAACTAGCAGATGTTTCCAACTTTACCGCAAATGATATAGGCAGAAAATAATTTAAATAAAGACATTTCAAAAGCTTTATAATTTATATGGCTGAAAAATGAACTTCTAATGATGCTATAATATATTTTTTTTTATATGAGAGAGTTTTGTATTCTTAGAAATAAGCTGTGAAAATTTACATTTTTATATATTTTTTGATCCATTGCATTTGCTTTAGACGTCAAATGTAAAGATAAATTTTAAATAAAAATTGATTTAATAGGCTTTATAAAGTAATTTAGATATAAATTTAAATTGCAATCAAATTTCCTAAGTACAAATTTGTCATTTTTTACACTCTATCGAAAAGAGCAAGATATTTAATAGAGGTGACATCTTACTAAGCACTGGCCAGTTTTGGATAAATTGCTATAGGAATGACATATACTTTATAACATGTTTTTAATTCAATTTTGCTCGGAAATACACGAAATTGGCTCGTGGTTTTATTCAGAAACTATGTTATTGAAAAACCTTTTCCATTTTTTGTGAAAAGCAGAAGACCTTTCAGAAAAGAATGTCAAAGTCGGCGTTTTGATTTGAATATCCGACGTGACAGTGAAAGACAGGAGAAAAACTGGTCGTCACGTGACACGAATTGCTTATAACTCGATAAGTAACTAAATTTCTATTTAAGGATTTTTACCTGTGTATTATACAGTATATTTTGTTAAATTTCATGAAAATGGTAATGAAAATTGTAAAAAATTATCTGCCTCATATATGTAGACAGATATTTATTTATTATTTTATTTTGGAAATACTCAATATATTTAAATAGTGTGTGACAATATTTCTATTAATGATTTAGGTACATGACATAATTCAAATCTATATTTTATGAGTTTTTTTTTCCAAATTCACTCTCCGATCACACCGTGAAGTCACAGAGTGTTGGCATTTTGGTCATAGGTTTTATGTGACTTATGTGACTTGCAGTGACGTCATTGCAACGTCACAAAATTTTTTAAGCTGTCAAAAAGTAATTTTCTTTATGCCATAAGATGTTCTAAAGTTTATTTTAAGTTTTCTTTAGATCTCCAAGACGTTCACATTTTGATCACAGTGTGACGTTACAAAGTGGTGGTATTTTGGTCACAGATGTGACGTGACGTACGTGACTCACAGTGACGTCACTGTGACTGTGCATGCTATGCGGGCATATTCACCTGCTTTCTGTACTTACTCATATTTATGCTTCTTGTATTATTGAGAACTCTTTAAAAATCTCTTTTATACTTCCAATTTGACATTATATACATGTTCTTTTACATTCTTAAAATATTTTATTTTGAAAATTATTTTATAAATTTTATATTATATTATATTATATTAAAATTTTATATTATATTATAATATTTCAGAGATATTTTATTATTCGAGATATTATTCGAGATATTTTATTTCGAATTGTGGAAAATAAATTGATGTGGAAAGTATTTTATTCTAGTATTTTAATTGTTGGCAGCTGCTATAGCGAAAAATGTCAAAATTTGATAAGGAATTGCTGTTAGATTGGGTTTTTTTTATAAATAAAAATTAACCCTAATTTATTTCAATTTCGGATTACATTAGTTTCCTCGGCTTTGTTTTAATTAATACACCTGTGCGAATAATTTCACGATTCTCCCTTTTAACTCTGGATTTGTATTGAAATACAGACAGACAGATAAATTTTCATTTTTATATATTAGATAGCGTCAAAATAAAAATGCAATATGAAAAGGTAACTTTTGAAGTTCTGATATAAGAATTTATTCGATATTTAATAAAAGTTTATTAAGAAAATTTGCGATATTTAAAGAATAAATGAATTTTACAAAATGCAGGTTTCATTAATTAGCAAAAATTAAACAAGTTGCTGTCTTAATTTATTCACAAATTAGTTTAATTTCTTTTTTTTTAAAAACATACGGTCACTTTTATAATTTTTGTAGCAATCTCAAAACATTTTCTTCTATTTCCAATTTCTAAACAGATTTTTTAGGTTAAAACTTAAATTACCCATAAATCATTTCGTCAAAAATAAAGACTGCAAATGTTAAGATTAAATGTGACATTTTAGGTATCTTTTCATGCATCTTTACAAATAGGAATTTAATTCTGCTGTAATTGGTAATTTGCATTTCATCATGAGATAACCAATTCGAGTATAACCACTCAAGTGAAGTGGTTATAGTGGAATACATTTCAAATTACAAATTGAATCGGTCATAAAAAAAAAAAAAAAAAAAAAAAAAAAAAAAAAAAAATCACAGAATCAGAATTTTTAGAAAAAAAAAAACTGTTTTTTTTTTTTCACAAGTAAACGAACTTACTTTTATGGGGGGAGGGGGGGGGGGGGCTGATTATAGAGTTTAGACTTCAAAGTTTGTAAATATCGATATTTTTTATAAATTGTGAAAAATAAAAATAAGAAGACCATCAACCTGTTCCTGACTTTAGCAGAAAACAAAGTTAGGTTGTATTTAATTTGAACAAAACAGTCATATTTAACATATTTTTATATACTGAAGATAGCACTCGTACAGGAGCATTTTTATGTTTTAATATGGTATTGCAAGAAAAAATCTGGTATTGCATGAAAAAACCACTTAAGTCGCTGACTTTATGTCGTTTAAGTAATGAATGAAAATTAGAAGGTATTATTTGAAGAGGAAAGAATACACTGACTTATTCGGTTAATACACAGATCATGGCTCTTCCTTTAAGGAGGCATTTGGACAAAATGTATTTTTGGAAAAAACTTGACTTATGTGGTTTTTTAAACAACCAATTCAGTTATTTTCGCGAAAAATTCTAAAACAAAAATAAATTTCAAAAAAAAAAAAAAGTGTGTCGTTTTATTAGTAATTGATGTAATTGTTTACATATTTTCAAAATATTTGAAGTTATTTGGAATCAGTTTTTACTTAGAAAACGCTGTATAGTTATCGTTTTATTGTCTCCTGTCTAAAAATATCACGAGAAGACAATTCATAAAAAGTCAGTTTTTAACAAAAAAAGAATTGATTAGTGTTGGAACTAAAAATGAGCATTTGATTAAAAATGATGTGAGGTCAGACGTAAGGTTAATCTGTCGTTTTCTCACATCAAGTTTGGAAAAAAACATGTTCTAGACCTATATTTCTTCTGGCAGAATTGTATTAAAAATACTGCTTTGCGGATTATTTATAATTTTTTATGGTTCTCATATTAGATAAAACATTTTTCTGAAATCTGTAAAAATAATGAAAGATAAAAATGATAAAAAATTAAAATGTTGAAAAGGTAAAAGAAAAGATGAAATATATTTCTCATGCATACCTATAAAATTATTGCCGAAACGTCAGTGAAGGCTTACTGTTGAGACCCGAAAAGTTTTTGGTTTCTGTCTGTCTGTCTGTCTGTCTGTTTGTCTGTCTGTTTGTCTGTCTGTCTGTTCCGCGATAACTGCCGTAAAAATGATCCGATTAGTTTGATTTTTGGTAGGTATATTGGTGAGATACCCGGAATTAGCTGTATAGTTTTTAGTTACAGTTGGTTCATTCGTTCGGAAAATATAGAACATTTCTTTTTTGATCATAATGATTTCCTATGGGATTTCAGACGATTTTGAATTTTTTCAGTCGTTGAAAATAAAATGTCGCATTTGATTAATGTATTTAAACGGTAAGCTATGAAGGCTAAAATTTATCAAGTCAGGTCTTAAATTATTCAAATTAATTTGAAATTTTGTTAATACATTCGTCAGATTTTTTAAATTAGGTGTATAATTTTTGGTGCAATTTTATACATCTGTTCTAATAATATAATACATTTTATTCTATCATTTTCTGCAAATTTTAAAATGCATTTATTTTTATTTACCTCTTTAATTTAACCGTAACCTAGCAACTAAATTTTAAAGAATATCAAAATAATAAAATTCAAATAATTCAGACTATTTTGCTACAATATTTTATTGGGTGCTTTTAATATTTTATTGAGAGATTTTAGTATGCTATTGCCATCGAGTTAGATCAAGATGTACGTATGTAAAATAAATATTATAGAATGACCATCAAAACTGTTTTTCCGAAACAAAAATTGTAATAACACTAGATTTCTGCAATAGATATAAGTGAAATACAGTAGATTCAGTTTACATTTCCATAAGTTGCTTTTGTACACGAGATATTATTCAACTTATCTATCAGATGCGAGTGTTTCGTTGTTGGCACGTAAGTAAATATTGCTATTTAGGTACTAGGATAGCATGAAATTATTTTCTGAATTTTTGCTTATCCTAATAAAACCACTGAGTAGAACGAAATCCAAGATATACTAGAATCATTCACACAAACAATAGGAAATCACGAATATAAATTTAATAAGATTACGGAAAACATTTCTTTTTAGGTCATAATGCTTTCCTATGGGAATTCAGACGATTTTGAAAATTTTCATCCATTGAAATAAAATGGCGCATTTGATTAATGTATTTAATGTGTAAGTTATGAAGGCTAAAATTTATCAAGTCAGGTCTTAAATTATTCAAATTAATTTGAAATTTTGTTATTACATTCGTCAGATTTTTTAAATTAGGTGTACAATGTTTGGTGCAATTTTATACATCTTCTCTAATAATATAATACATTTTATTCTATCATTTTTTACAAAAATTTCCAGTGCATTTTTTTTCTCTCTTTCAATAAATGGTTGCTAAGCAACTATATTTCAAAGAATATCAACAAAGGAAAATTCAAGTGGATCGCATTATTTTTACGCGAAGTTTTATTAAAAATTGCCAATTTTCGGGTTTTAAGTTTTTAATGTGCTTTTTTTTTAATGAAATAGATGAGAATTTATTTTAAGTACTAAAAAATGATTACCAAATCGGTTTTCCAAATGAAAATAATGAAAACGTTGAATGCGTAAATTGAATATAGGTCAAATAAGAGGAATTTAAATTTGTATAAGTATAATTATACACGAAATTTTATTCAACTTCAGAAACATATGATGTTTAGTAGTTGAAATATAATTATTCTTTTAAGGATAGGATAAAATCTCTTGTACAAAGATATGGTTATTCTAATGAAATGAAAATTGCAAATACATTCAGACATATACTCAAGAAATAAAATAGCACAATTACTGGAAATTGAGAATAGAATATTAAAGCGACAACGGGGGATTCAGGGGGGCGGACCCCCTCTTAAATAATGTATTGTTATTCTGAAAAAAATACAGTAACAAGTAGTTTATCCTATCATTGCATAACATTGTGTTTAAGGGGATACTTCTAAAATTTCCGAAACTTTCGATAAATTTATATTCTTATCAATGTATAAATAACTTAAAAAGATTGAATTTTAGTGTGTCAAATATTTTTCAGATAATGTTAAAAATTAGTAAGATTAATGAACAATGATTTTTTGAGCTGACGTTGAGGCCTCTGATCTGTAGATTTACTAGTTATTGCCTAAACGTCAGTTGAGGCTTACTGTGGAGACCCGAAAAGTTTTTGGTTTCTGTCTGTCTGTTTGTCTGTCTGTCTGTCTGTCTGTTCCGCGATAACTGCCGCAAAAATGATCCGATTAGTTTGATTTTTGGTAGGTATGTTGGTGAGGTACCCGGAATTAGCTGTATAGTTTTTAGTTATGTTTGGTTCATTCCTTCGGAAAATATAAAACATTTCGTTTTAGGTCATAATGCTTTCCTATCGGAATTCAGACGATTTTGAAAATTTTCATCCATTGAAATAAAATGGCGCATTTGATTAATGTATTTAATGTGTAAGTTATGAAGGCTAAAATTTATCAAGTCAGGTCTTAAATTATTCAAATTAATTTGAAATTTTGCTAATACATTCTTCAAATTTTTTAAATTAGTTGTACAATGTTTGCTGCAATTTTATACATCTGTTCTAATAATATAATACATTTTATTCTATCATTTTTTGCAAATTTTAAAATGTATTTATTTTTATTTTCCTCTTTAATTTAATGGTAACCTAGAAACTACATTTTAAAGAATATCAAAATAATAAAATTCAAATAACTCAAACTATTTTGCTACAATATTTTATTCGCAAAATAAAATAGTTTTGAGTGATTTTAATATTTATTGAAATAAATGAGAATTTATTTTGAAACAAGTTACCTTTTAACTACTATAGAATGATAACCGAAACATTTTTACATGAGATATTCATTTTCTGGAAGAGATATGGATTTTTAGTGGTTCAAAATTAGTATTACTTTAAAATAGGATATAATATCTCGAACAACGAGATGGTTAATCTAAAGAAATTAGCTTAGTAAAACGCATCCATACAGCCTGAAATAGCACTATTACTGGAAACTGAGATCATACAAAGTTATCACAAAAAATACTTTATATTAGTGCCAAACCACGGTTGCTATTTAGTGAATTGGCAGTGGGCACGATTATGAATGATTACCCAATAAGTTTAAAAGTTTCCAAATAAGCCTATTTTGGGGAGATTTTAGTATGCTATTGCCATCGAGTTAGATCAGGATGTACTTAGGTAAAAGAAATATTATAGAATGACCATCAAAACTGTTTTCCGAAACAAAAGTTGCAATAGCACTAGATTTCTGAAATAGATATAAGTGAAAAGATTCAGTTTACATTTCCATAAGTTGCTTTTGTACACGAGATAGTATTCAACCTATTTATCAGATGCGAGAGTTTCGTGGTTGTCAGGTAAGTAAATATTGCTATTTAGGCATTAGGATAACATGAAATTATTTTCGAAAATTTTGCTTATTCTAATAAAACCACTGTGTAGAACGAAATCCAAGATATACTAGAATCATTCACACAATCAATAGTAAATCACGAATATGAATTTGTTAAATTAGGGGGGGGGGGGGTTCAGGGGGGCTCTGCCCCCCCTCAAGATATGTATTTTTTTAATCTAAAACATAGAATAAGAAGTTCATAAGAATGTCAGAATATTATTGCATAAACCGTGTTTAATTAAACGTTTCTAATTTCTGAAACCTTCAAATTATTTTAAAAGCGTATAAATATGTATGTAGTAATTTAAAAAAAATTAATTTGCGGATTGTAAGATGTTAAATATTATGAAAAGTGAGATAAAAAAAACATTGACTTTCAGAGCTGATGTTGAGGCTCCTGATCTGTAGATTTACTAGTTGGCGAAACGTCAGTGAAGGCTCATTGTGGAGACGCGAAAAGTTTTTGGTTTTTGTCTGTCTGTCTGTCTGTCTGTTCCGCGATAACTGCCGTAAAAAACATTCGATTAGGTTGATTTTTGGTGGGTATGTTGGTGAGGTACCTGGAATTAGCTGTATAGTTTTTAGTTACTGTATTCATTGTACTGTTCATTCGTTCGGAAAATATAGAACATTTCTTTTTAGGTCATAATGCCTTCCTATGGGGATGCAGATGATTTTTAAAATTTCCTTTTTTATCTGAAATGAAAGTGGAATATTTGCATAAGGGATTTAGACGTAAAATTTAGAATGCTAAATTTTGCATATGGATTTCCAATAGTTTTAAAATTTTGCCGATAAATTTAATAGAATTTAGAAATTAATTGCTTAAAATATTTGAAAATGTTTTTGCCACTCTTTGGGAAATATAAACATCTTATTTTCATATTTTTTACAATTTTTAAAAGCGTTTATTTTTACTTACCACTTTAAATTTTAAATTTTTCGTTGCCTAGCAACCGTATTTCAAAGAGTATAAAATAATATAATTCAAGAAACTCGCATTTTTTTAGTGAAATGTTTTTTTTTTTCTTTTTTTCTTTTTCTTTTTTTTTTCTTTTTTATCAAAACGAATGTAAATTTAATGAGACTACGGGGGGATGAATGCTTATCTATTTTTAAAAATTAAAAGAATAAGCAGTTCATCAGAAATTCAGAATATCATTGTATAACACCGTGTTTAATTTAATGATTCTAATTTCTGGAACATTCGAAGAATTTTATATGCTTATAAATTTGCATGCAATTGAAAAAATAATTATTGCGGATTGTACGATGTGAAATTATATCAAAAATGAGATTTCAAAAAACATTGACTTGCAGAGCAGACGTTGAGGCTCCTGATCTGCAGATTTACTAGTAATATACCTAATAAAATTTATTCATATCCCAAAGATGAAAACAATTATTTAAAACCATCTAACTTGAACCCAATTATTTCAAAACGTTATGTTAAATAGGATTACAAGTTGTAAATTTCCAACTGGACGAAAAATGTCCGAGCCAGGATTCGAACCTGGGATCGCTTGGCTGAAGCCGCCACGCTCTACCACTGAGCTATCTCGGTCGAATCTGGAGGGCATAATTCATCCAGGTAACCTTATTGATCAAAGCATCTGGTCTGATATTTTATCAGCTCAACATAAAAGATCGCAGGTAATGGAACTCCAGTAAACGTGAATACACTTTTTTGGACCAACATTTACCAACTGGACATTTTTCGTCCAGTTGGAAATTTACAACTTGTATGATTACTTTACCAATCTCTATAATAAAACTGTAAGTCATGTGACTGTCCTCAACAGTTCCGGGATGCCGCATCGCTTTTTCATATGCCAAGCGGCCATTTTTATTCAAAATTATTTTTTCGAATAAACTGCATAAAAGTTACATTTTAAGAAAGATCGTTCAAAATAAATTAATATTTGAGAGATGACTTGCGTTCAATTATGTATATATTCTGCAATAACTTCAGTCGAAAGATTCGCAGTTCAAATTCTCTATTCATAAAAGTAAACAAAACAAGTTGGAAATTGTACGTCAAACGTTACAAACGAGGTGCGTTCGTACGCACGTTTTAGAATTAAATTCATGATATCCCGTGCGTGGAACGGGTTAAACAGCTAGTTAAGTATATATTTTATGACACTGTTCATACAAATATCTTAACTAGTTATATAAATATTCAGATATATATGTATCAGCTAGTTATATAAATATTCAGATCTTGATGATTTTTAATTCTGTGAAATGAATTATATCGTCTGCAGATTAATTTCTGTCATAAAATAAGTATCTCGGTCGCTTGACGATTAAACATCCATCGGAAGCTCCTCTAACAAAAAAGCACCGATTTAAAAAAAAAATTCAAATTTCTTAATAAATATTTTTATTAATATCTCCTAAAGTTTTGATTCGATTTTAATAAAATTTGAAATGTCTCGACAAAATTCTGCAAAGATAATATATTTTAAATTGCAAACCATTTGGTTGGGTAGTTTTTGCGTTGTTATATGCGGACAGACAGACAGACGGACGGACAGACAGACAGACGGACGGACAGACGGACGGACCAAACGACGACTATAGGTGCTACGTATTTATATAATTACGAACGCACCTAAAAAAGATTGATTCGTCGTGAACATTTAAAATATTAAATCATGGAGGTAATCATTCGCAAAGCAAGTTCTCCGCGAATGAATTTTTGGACCGCTGCCTCGCGTCAAAAAAATAATTCGCACCAGTGAGACAATCAAAGTTTACCATAATTATGTGCTATACAACTCAACTTTCGGACCTTTTCTTGACGTAAATTGAACTCATGTAATAATATTTAATGAATCAGATTTTTAGTATTTTTAAAATCGCTAATACAGCTTTTATTTATCGCGTGTACAAATTAGAAATGATACTTTGATTTTGAAATCAAATGTTTTGATTTATGATATTATTTCTTATTTATTTATTTATTTTCTCTTTTAAATGAAAAGTGTGAAGTATTTTAAATTTATGTAATATAAGCATTTTAGATTAAAGTTAAGTATTTTAAATGAAATGAGTGACAGGTTTATAATTTAAAATTAAATTAATTGTAGTATGAATGACGGTGATGGGAACGATATTTGGCGAATTATCATCTGCTCCCGGCTAACAAAAATACTCATAATTAAAAAAAAGAATAAAATTAAATAAATGATAGTTTGTTGTAAATAAATATTGATATACATATCAAAAATAATTTATAGAATTAAAATAAAAAATAAAAGTAAATAAACAACAATTTCCATAACAAAGTTTACGCCAAATTGGCGGGGGAGGGGGGGGGGGAATCGCGCCAACGTGCGTATGTGACATTTGTGCCCAAAAAATATGCGAAATGCTACCATGATCGCAAAAGTTCATGATTTGTCTATTAGAATCTTCCGATTTGGCGAAGGATTAAGGGAAAATTAAATTATGAATAAATGTAACGTGTTGCAATGTTTAACATACATTTAAGGGAGACCAAACTGGTCGCCAGTGGCGGCTAGTTTGAAATAATTGTGTTACAAAATAATCCAGTTAAATAGGATTATTTAAAAAAAACCCTTTATTTAATATCTTTTATTTTTTCTCACCTTATTAGAAATGTTTTTTAAGACTTTCCAACATAGTTGAAATGCGTTTATGACTTTGGTTTGTCTGTCTGCCGTATGCCATCTGTGTGTTTGTCTGTCTGTCTGTACTTGCGCTAACTCTTGTGAATATACTTATATAACATATGTCATGTTATTGAACTTCAGTGTAGCATGTTCCCTATTGAAAATGGAGTGTGTTCCATTTATAGGGACTGGGTATACTGATACACCAAAAATATTCCTGTTACATTATTCATTTTAAAGATGGTTTCTACTATTTCGAACATAATGAAATTGGTATGAATTTTGGAAGTCCTTTAAAACATTCTTTATGTAGAATATGGTAGACAAAGCACTTGAGCACTGGGGACTGAGGCACTGAGGAGGCTTTGAGCACTGAGGAGGGTATGCTATATGCTACCGAAACCGGTATGCTGTAGATTCAATTGCACTGGTGTTTTAACGTTGTATTTTATTTTTACTTTAAAGCACTTGGCATTTATGTACAGGGTCATTCAAGAGAATTCGGTTACATAAAGTTTGACGGGAGGAAATTGTTTGCAGGGTATTTTAATAATGTTACATTATTTTAAACATGATGAAATTTAGCATGGAGGTGCACTACAAGATTCTTACTGTATAGTATGACGTGCATAACAGTTATCGTTCATTTACAAGGACCAAATATATTAGGTTAAAGTACACTTTATGGGTGATAAAAACTGGAGATGTATTTTCAGATATAGTATGCGCATTTATTTTCTGTTGTTGTTGTTTGTTTGTTTAATTAATCATTTGTAAATTAAGTGGCGTGTATAATTTCCATAGAAAAATCGAGGCTATACAAAATAATTCAAAATAATTACTGTATATGAAAGGGAATTGGGTGAAGGTGTTTTTATTAATAGAGTTATGTTTTTTCCAGTTAAACTATATTTAGTATACTAAGATATATTTGTAGAATATAAATAAATTATATTGAGAGTGATGCAAAAAACCAGATACATTACCGTATATGGATATTAATTTCTGAATGTACGTTTTCAATTGTGTTCTTTTGTTTAATATTTGGAGTATATAAAAAATCTCTATATAATATAAAGAGTTGTACAAAATTATTCGAGTGCATCGCCGTCTGTTTGTGAAAAATTTTTAAGGTGAATTTTCGATCGTGTTATACGTTTTGTAGTATGCGTTTTGTAATTAAACTAAATTTTAGCATTGTATGTAGTGTATATACATATCTATAGATCAAAGAGAGGGATGCTCAAAAGAATTCGACAACTTGTTCGCTTATAGATGGAGATTGCTGAAATCTGGTTCCACTTTTATAAGTTCCGTTGTGGTATTCTGGAAGATTTAAAAATTATTTCATAATGTATACTTTTAGCGTGATTATTATTTTTTTTGTTATATATAAATTCAATTGTTTATATTAATAAAAATATTTAGATGATACACTTTTTATTTGCATTAAACGACCAGAACATCCAATGAAAATAGTTATTATTATTATTATTATTATTAAACCGCAGACCAGGCCCCTACCTGCCGGGCATTATGCCCAGCTTAACGAGTTTGCATACCTGGCCCCGGGGCGAAATTCGCCTAATCTCCTCATAGTGGAGATCAACCTGATTAGCTTCTTGGATGTTCTTGGCTGCAACGCTATTTCGTGAGAGTTATTTAGTTGCTGTGTTGGCCGGTTCTAGTTTGTTATTAATTATGGGTTTCTGGGTATGTTGTCGAATAAGGAAAGGGGCTTGCTTTCAGGCCATATTTGCACTGACTATGGTTGCTAATATAGACAGGTTTATATAATTCAGTTTAACTATTTGTGTTTCCGCTATGTGTTACATCTTGTCTGTAGTGTTCTCTAGTGGTTTGCTACAGTTTCTCTGCTTGACAGCTCACGGCATCCAGCCAACCTCGCTGAAATGGCAGATTTAAAATAAAAAATTAAATTTAAAAAAAAGAGAGAAAGGAATTGGTCTCGTAATTTAGAACCTTGATCAGGTGACGAGACCTTCACCTGACTAGGCACCTCCAGAGGTATAATTCAAAGGGAACTTGGAGGACTTTGCACCCACGACGGATTTTACATGCACCAGGCGCCATTACTGTACATGGCTTCGTTAATTTTTTTTTTTTGAAGTGAAAACTTCTTTAGGCGCGTTGGGCATTTTTGAGATGGGAAAAAACATTGAATTCGCGACCCGTCACCGTTAATGTTACCGACACCAAATTAAATTTTGTTGCCAATTCATACAATGAAGCGAAAGTATCAAAAGGAAATAGTTCACGTGCAGAAAACGAAATGATTTGTATTATGAATAAAAATAATTCAGAAAATTATTTCAAGATAAATTTAGCACGCGCGGTGAAAACAAATAAAAATCACTCAACTCACGAGACCAAATCAAAAGATGAAAATGAAATAGGAAAAAACGGAAAATATTATAATTCAACGAGCACGCGAAAAGAAATAACAGAAAGTAATATAAAAAGAAAAAAATTAAAATAAAGAAATATTTCATGAAAGTTTTGTGAAACGTGGTTACAGATACGGAAATGAAGTGAAATAATTTTATACAAAAGAAAAGTTTGTTGACATAAATCATACATACCGCAAACAATACGCGCAGTATGGAGATAGAAAAAAAAACATAATGTTCACGAATACCGTAAACAAGACAGGCAGCAAAGAAGTCATCATTTTTGGAGTGATAGGAAGCGGGAACCCTATTTTGCAGATAAATGTTATTACAAAAGATATGAAACTACATCTCATGGATGAAATGATGAATGTATTGAGAGTTGTTAAAATTGTGGATGAAAATTCATAAGTTTCATTGGTATTCATTTCAAAGAATACCAATTAATTAAATTTCATAATTTATGTACTTGTAAATTTACGTTTTAAGCAATATATTGCAATTTTTATATGTAAAAAGTATGCATTATTTTTCATGTATAATAGTGCATTAAATGAAAATTGTAATATAATTTTCGTAGTAGTAGTTTATAATAATGAATAAAAAAAACACTTCATTTAAAAGTATTTCCTGCACAATAAAACATTTCCTGACGATTCAAAAAATACACACGTAATTGTTCAAGTTTTCACTTCTGTCGTCACTCCCGGAGTAACATTTTTTTTTTTTTTGTTTTTTTCACATTTTTATATTGATACAACGTTAGAAAGATACATCATAACGTCATCATACATCATACATCATACATCATCATTTTTTTTGCACATTGTGCTTTTAGCATATATTTGTTTGTATTTTTTTTTTTTGGTGCAGTAAAAGTAAAGTTCTTTTAATGCCTTTTTTGTGCAAAAATAGAGGATTCTATTAATTGCTTTTTATTATTTCGCTATGCACTACACTAGATTAACGTTGCTGCTGAGGAATTAATCTTGTGTGGATGGTGGGAAGGGCTTGTTCAGTTTTGCTTCACGTTAGTGTGAAATTAAGTCTATGTTATCAATTAACCATCTGATCACTGTTTTGGCCTTTGCTTGTACATGTTTGTTTTGAGCTAGCTGTTTGTGCCAAAGTTGCTCGTTGTTTGGTGTTATGCCTACCAGATGGAGTGCTTGTGTGAGTGGACAGGCTATGAGGTAGTGTTTGGAATTTCCCATCAATCCACACTCACAATCTGGCGTTTCCACCAGTGCGAATCTGAGCAGATATGCTGGAAACGCGCCATGGCCTGTGTAAACTTGAGAAAGTAGTTTGCAGTTTATTAATCTGTGTGTATCTACTTTAGGGAAGTACCTGTGTGTCAGCCTGCCTGTGTCCCCGTAGTCCCACTCGTACTGCCATTGCTTAATTGTTAGCTCTTTCAGGGTTTTCTTTAGTTTTGTTATTGGTTTCTCCATGTGGTAAGGGATTGCATTGTATGGGTTTTGTGCTGCTTGTTTGTCCAATTCGTCAGCATCCTCGTTTCCTTGGATGCCCACGTGAGCCTTGACCCAGCTGATTTTAAATTTATTATTTGATTTTTTTACTGCTTTTTGTATTGTATCTATTATTTCAGTTACGTTAAAGGGTTTGTTTAACGTTTGTATTGCTGACATGCAGTCCGAGCGTATGCTATAATCTTGCCCTCTGGTATTATCCCATTCTGCGGCTTTGAGTATGGCCAGTAGTTCGGCTTGGAAGACACTGTTGCACTTTCTTACTGGCACCGACCATGTCTTGATTTTTTGTTCATTTTTGTATGCTACGAAAGCCGATCCCGTACCGCCTGATTCCAATTTCGAACCGTCTGTGTATACGACTATCTCTCTTAGATTGTGTCCTAATCTTGGTTCTACTGTTTCTGCTGGGTGGTTGTGCCAAACGTTGATCTTTTTAACATAGTCCGTGTGATGGATAGTTGTGTTGTATATGTTTACTGTTTTGCGTAATCTTGAGACAGAGCCGTAAGCTGCTTCGTATTGTACTTGAAGGTGAATTGGAATCAGGCCAGATAGAACCTGAAGTGCAACTGTTGAGGCTGTCCTATAAGCTTTGACTATGGCCAATGCAAAGTGCCTTTGACAGCTAGATAATACTTCCTTGCTGCGTCTATTCAGATTGTGAGACCTGCTGGAAGGTTTATAACTCTTTGTTACATGAAGCTCTGACAAAATTACTATTATGTCTTGTATTTCGGATATTGTTCTGTTTAAAAATTTTTGTAGTTAATATATAATATCTTATGGTTAGCTTTTAGATGAAAGATGTTATAAAAGTAAATAATATCTATATGGAAAATGCCATTTAATCATTCTTGTAATACATGTAATTCATGGAAAGATAAAAAAAATACATATATTTCTTTAAAAATCCTTAATTTGTTTAAAAACAACACAAAATGTCACAAAAACATATATGCATCATTTATTAAAAACTTTTACTTTAGGTGTTTTAAAAATATACAAAACTGCATTTCACATTAAAAACCTAACGCTTTCGAGCCGTCCTGGCTCATCATCAGGGTTAAAAAATCACCACGCAGATACACACAAAAAAACACAACTAGTCTGAAACACTGTAAAAACATCAATGTCTGCTGAAGACAAGGTCAAACCATTATAAAGAGCTGATAAAAAACAGTAATTTAACAATAGATCGGACAGTTTATAGGAAAAATATGAGGTCAAATAATACTATTTCCAGAGATGCTTCATCACCTTTAAGTTATAAACTGGCTGCATATAGGTTTTACATCCATAGAGCATTTTCAGTGTGTACTGATAGTTATATCAATGAGGAGCTTGACAGAGTTAAAATTATAGCAAATGAAAATGGTTTTTCAGAGAGGTTAATTAATAAGTTAATTTGTCAATATCAATATCAGGGTAAAAAACAAAAATAATTAACAGAAAAACCAACTAAATTTTACAAGTTCCAATATATTCCGAAACTTTTTGAAAAATTAAAATATAATTTAAAGAAATATGAAATAAATTTGGTAGCATCCCCTCCAGTTAAATTGAATGCGTTACTACATAAGAAGATTGATCCCATACCGATTGAAGATTTAGCAGGAATTTATAGAATCCCAGTTATTATGGAAATAGTTGAAAATAGGATAAAATCTTATAAAGTTAAAGACTACATTGGTATGACTTTAAGGAAATTTAAAATTCGGTTAAAAGAACATATTGCAGATGTCAAGTATAATAGAAGTAAAACGGCACTTTCCAGATTAAAACAACAGCAGTCGATTATAATAGATTTTGATAACGCTAAAATTATTAAACCCACATCCTCTTTTTATGAAGCAATAATAAGTGAATCAATAGAAATTTTAACCAGGAAAAATAAAACATGCAATGATTCAGTTTCGTACAATATCCCTAAAGTATGGTATAAGCTTTTCTGGATGCCTCCGCCAAGTCGAGAGAGGACAGCCGTAAGCATACTTTTCTGGGAGCAACTCAGGGCACTTTTGACCCCCCTATATCTCCGCGCTGGAGTATCTCAAAAATTTTAAACTTGAATTATAGAGAGTATTTGGCCCACAGGACCAAAATTTAAAATTACAACTTTCTGTCTTTTCTAGTTCAGGCGATATATGAACTCAAACATTCGATTTTTTGTCACTTCTTACTCACTCGTTCAAGCGTCATCAAAAAGATTGGGTAGATCCCGTAGCCCCAGAAACTTGACATTTGGAAAAAAGGTAGTGTTTAGGATACAAAGAAAGGAAAAATTAATTCAGAAAATTCGAAAAAAAAACATTCGAAAATTCAACAAATTCCATCAAAATTGAAAATTGAAAATAATACGATCTTGTAGTCTTGGAAACTTAAGATTTGGTGTGAAGGTAGTGTTTAACATCCAGAAAAAGAAAACATCAAAAATACCAAAAAAATCGAAAGCAAAATTGAAAAAATCGAAGAAATTGAAAAAAAACGAAAATTTGAAGACAATCCGATTTTGTTGCGCTAGAAAATTCAAATTAGGAATAAAGGTAGTATTTAGGATACAGAAAAAGGAAAATTAAAAAAATCCAGAAAATTCGAAAAAAAAATAAAAAAATTCGAAAAAAATTGAAAAAATGAAAATAATTTGATACGATAACGCTCGTATTTATAAATTAATTTGGATGAAACTAATTGTGTGTATTAAGCTCACCAATGCCTCGACCGAGTTCGTTGGCCAGCTTGGTCCGCCATCTTGTTTCAAGATGGCGGCCACGGAAAATTTTAAAACTAAAATAAATATACAAAAAAGTTAAAAAATCAAGTTTATTTTTTAATTAGGTGTTAGGACTTGATACAAGGATTCCAGATCATTTTTTGTTTTACCTCTATCTTAAAAATTGGCTGAGATAGAGCAGTTTGAAATTCTAGGGTGGCTGACATTTTGAAACAAAACAGCACATTACAAAAAACCAACGATAAATTTATGGTCAATAATGGTCAAGCAGGTGCAATCCCGAATGAATACTCCGTGTTATTATAACTGTAACTTTGACTTCGAAATTTTGATACGTTGCATTTTCTATTTGTTGATATTTTTGAACTATGATTTACGCTAAGTGAAATGTTGTTGTTGAAGAGGGATTTTCCATGTAAATCCGAAACGTCCAATTTTAATATGTTTTTAATGTTTTATGATGATTTTAATATAAATTTATAAGTTTTAGTGAACGCGATTTCTCGCAAATTACTTTCTTTCATTGTTGTAATCATTTTCCCAATCACACGCATAAAACTATATATTCATATCCATTAGCGCCAAATTCTCGCCAAACTTGGCGACAATTGGCGAAATCTCGCCAAATTTGGCGACAAAAATAAGTCTTCATAAATGAAGCCAACTTGGCTATAGCTCAATAATTTGGCGAATTTCTTATTCAAATTCAGTGTAAACGAATCTTTTGTAAACGGTTTCTTTGCATTTTAACTTGCTGTTTTCGAGTAACATTAGCTAAAATTTTAAAACGAAGATATAGGAAAGCTACCTTTTCCTGCCGGTACAGGCCAGAGGACTTTTTTATGAGTCGTCGGATGCAATCTATGTTTTGCATTAAATAAAGTAAAACATTGAGAAACAAATCCCACAGGATGGGGATAGTTTGTTTTAGATCTGGCGGCACGGCAGTGCCTCCGCCAAGTCGAGAGAGGACAGCCGTAAGCATACTTTTCTGGAAGCAACTCAGGGCACTTTTGACCCCCTCATATCTCCGCGCTGGAGTATCCCAAAAATTTGAAACTTCGTTTTTCTAGAGTATTTGGCACACAGGACCAAAATTTAAAATTAAAACTTTCTATCTTTTCTAGTTCAGACGATATATGAACTCAAACATTCGATTTTTTGTCACTCACTCACTCACTCGTTCACGCGTCATCAAAAAGATTAGGTAGATCCCGTAGCCCTAGAAACTTGACATTTGGAAAGAAGGTAGTGTCTAGGATACAAAGAAAGGAAAAATTATAAAATCCGGAAAATTCGAAAAAAAAAACATTCGAAAATTCAACAAATTCCATCAAAATTGAAAATTGAAAATAATACGATCTTGTAGTCTTAGGAACTTAAGATTCGGTGTGAAGGTAGTGTTTATCATCCAGAAAAAGAAAACATCAGAAACACCAAAAAATTCGAAAGCAAAATTGAAAAAATCGAAAATCGAAAAAAATCGAAAAATTTCAAATAATCCGATTTTGTTGCGCTAGAAACTTGAAATTCGGAATAAAGGTAGTATTTAGGATGCAAAATAAGGAAAAATTAAAAATTCCGGAAAATTTGAAAAAAAAATTCAAAAATTCGAAAAATTCGAAAAAAATTGAAAAAATTAAAATAATTTGATCTTTTAGCCTTAGAAACTTAAAATTCGCAGTAAAGATAGTGTTTAGGATTCAGAATAAGTTAAAATAAAAAACCAAATAAAATTCGAAAATAAACCAAAAAAATCGAAAAAATCGGAAAAATCGAAAAATAAGGAAAATTTGAAAATAATTCGATTTCATAGCGCTAGAAACTTGAAATTTGGAATAAAGGTAATATTTAAGATACTAAATAAGGAAAAATCAAAAAATATGGATAATTCAAAAATACCCATAAATTAGTGCAGACGATATATGAACTCAAAGTTTCGATTTTTTGTCACTCACACACTCACTCACTCTCGCGTCATCAAAAAGATTGGGTATATCCCACAGCCACAGAAACTGAAAATTTGGAATAAAGGTAGTCAAAAGAAAGGAAAAAATATAAAATCCGGAAAATTAAAAAAAAAAACATTCGAAAATTCAAAAAAATCGAACAAAATTGAAATTTGAAAATAACACGATCTTGTAGTCTTAAAAACTTAAAATTTGGTGTGAAGGTAGTGTCCAGAAAAAGAAAACATCAAAAACACACAAAAAAAATGAAAATAACAAAAATAACACGATCTTGTAGTCTTAAAAACTTAAAATTTGGTGTGAAGGTAGTTTCCAGAAAAAGAAAACATCAAAAACACACAAAAAAAAATTGAAAATAAAATCGAAAAATCGAAAAAAATCGAAAAATTTCAAATAATCCAATTTTGTTGCGCTAGAATCTTGGAATTCGGAATAAAGGTAGTATTTAGGATGCAAAATAAATAAAAATTAAAAAATCCAGAAAACTCGAAAAAAAATCAAAAATTCGAAAAATTCGAAAAAAATTGAAAAAAAAATTAAATAATTTGATCTTTTGGCCTTGGAAACTTAAAATTCGCGGTAAAGATAGTGTTTGGGATTCAGAACAAGTTAAAATAAAAACGCAATAAAATTCGAAAATAAAATAAAAAAATCTAAAAAGATCGGAAATTTTAAAATAATTCGATTTTGTAGGTCTAGAAACTTAAAATTTGTAATAAAGGATACAAAATAAGAAAAAATTATAAAATCCAGAAAATTATAAAAAAAAAAAAAATGCGAAAAAATCAAAAATTGAAAATATTTTTATCTTGTAGTCTTAGAAACTTAAAACTTGGTATAAAGGTAGTATTTACTATTCAATAAAAGGAACAATTAAAAAATTTGAAAAAAAATCGAAAAATCGAAATATGTTTAAGAAATCGAAAATTCGAAAACAGTTTGATTTTGTACTGCTAGAAACATTAGTTATAAGATAATTATCCTATTAGCTAGTACAACGCCCCTAATTGTTTTATGTTATTTCCCCCGGATTATGGTTTTCTTTTCTTTCGTTTACGAATTTCGTTATAGAAAAGTTCCGCTATAGACTGGCTACGATATAGGCGATTTCTTTATAGACAGGTTTGTTTTCTTTCACATGTTGTACTCTATTTACTTCACATATGAAATATAGATTGTTAAATGATGTTAGCCCCACAAAAATTTTCACAGCTCCCCCTACCCTCCCGACATTACTGGCTGGTTATGGCTTGATAGTCCTTTCTAAATAAAATCATGGTGACTCTAAGATTCACTTGATTTATCTCTAAATTGAACCTAAATGATCCTAAGAAGACGGATCATATAATTACTATATTAGCATGACAATCAGGTAACTTAGAATTAAAATCGAAAAATCAATAAATTCATAAAAAGTCGAAAATTTGAAAATAATTCGATTTTGTAGTCCTAGAAGATTGACATTTGGCAGAAAGGCAGGGTTTTGTACACAAAGTAAGGAAAAATTAAAAAATCCGTAAATAATAAAAAAAAGTCTAAAAAAAACGAAAAAAAAACCATCGAAAAAAGGAATATAGTTTGATTTATTGGAAATTTCCGGAAATTTTAATTTTGGCTTTCTTTTTATACTAAAAAGTTCTTTTATGTTAAATATCAAGTATCTAGGGCTGCGAGTTATATCTCAGATGCATAGCGCCTATCCTGGAAGCAATTGAGAGTACTTTTGACACTCCCCCTCCCATAATTTAGTGCTTGCCTAGGAACCTGAAATCTCTTTTTATCTACAGTACTTTGCAAACGAAACTAAAGCTTCAATTTTTTGATACCTGTAAATAATAGGGACAGAGTGTGGGCTTAGCGAAAATCAGTGGATGATCTCCAAAAAGAACCCAAAATCAAGAAAAGGAGGGTTACTTACAAAAAGAAGTGAAATCTCATCAAAAAGTCACCTGTAAAAAATGCAGCCAAGTCTCGTAACTCATTTACCGTAAAAAGTACTGAGATCGTATAAAGCCAAGTTCAACTATCTTATTAACTCAGAAATTTTCATTCACAAATCACTCCTAGTCTCTACATCTTTAGTTAATTATTATTTTGTGACTTGGCAATTACGCAGCACAGGGAAGTTATTACACCTTACTATGTTATGGGATGGGATGGGATAATTTAACTAAAGCAAATTATATACGCACAGGGAAGTTATTACACCTTAATATGTTATAGTATTATTTGATTAAGACTAACTATATACATCACATTCTCGTGCTAAGTAATTGCCAAGTCACAAAATAATAATTAACTAAAGATGTAGAGACTAGGAGTGATTTGTGAATGAAAATTTCAGAGTTAATAAGATAGTTAAACTTGGCTTTATACGATCTCAGTACTTTTTACGGTAAATGAGTTACGAGACTTGGCTGCATTTTTTACAGGTGACTTTTTGATGAGATACAGATAGTTCAAGAATGAATAAGATTGGCACATCCCTCCCTATGCTTCCCACCCTGTTTATAATGGTTTGACCTTGTCTTCAGCAGACATTGATGTTTTTACAGTGTTTCAGACTAGTTGTGTTTTTTTGTGTGTATCTGCGTGGTGATGTTTTAACCCTGATGATGAGCCAGGACGGCTCGAAAGCGCTAGGTTTTTAATGTGAAATGCAGTTTTGTATATTTTTAAAACACCTAAAGTAAAAGTTTTTAATAAATGATGCATATATGTTTTTGTGACATTTTGTGTTGTTTTTAAACAATTATTAACAGAGGTGAATTTGATTCAATTGAGTGTTGTGTTTTTCATGACTCAAGTTTATTAATCCTTAATTTGTAAAGTTTTTTTATTGTTTGTTAATAAAAAATGAACGCTTGGCAGATTCAATTTTTAGTAGATTTATTATTAATATTAATTTTGTGGAAACATAAATTAACTTGTTTACAATTTAAAAAAAAATCGAGACGCACATATTTATATTATAAAAAGTTTCATTAAGTTCTTCAATATTTATTTTTAATAGGAGATTTACTAGCCAGATGAAATTTAAAATTTATAAGAAAAGTTTTTTTGGTGAATCTGAAATCTGATAAAATTAAATGCTCTAGCTATATTTTCATTTATTTATTTTGTCTCCGATCAATTTTAACTTACTTGACGATGGAAAAATGAAAAGAAATTTAAAACCGCAACAAAAATATTAAATTTTAATTTTTTATTATAATTACTTTTTATACAAAAAAAGTACAAATAACCGTTTTATGTATTTTAATAAAAGTATTGTAGTTTCCAAAAATAATTTTACGTAAAATATAGTTTTCTAAATTTCCAAAAATTGTGCCCAGGTTTTGTGATTATTATTAATGACTCTAAACAATGCATGATATATGAACTTTTTAACTATTACTATTGTTCTTTAACTACTGCTAACATTAAAATGTTAATTGAATTACTAAAAATACGTTTTGTATAATGCAAACGTTTTTTCAAAGAGTCTCTCATTTTCTAGATTAAAAAAATGCTGTAATTAAAGAATTTCATTAGTTTTAATTGTTTCATATCGTAAAATCTTTTTATTTCATTCACTTAAATTATAAAAGTAAAATCATAAAATGTTCTGCAAATGAATTAAGAAATGATAAATTTTTAAATACTTAATTTTTTAAAAGTTAATATTAAATATATATATATATATATATATATATTGTTCCGTCTTCTAATTCTCTCTGTGTTTTTGCAGTTGTTGATAAAAACTGTGATTTCTGACAAATGAAGCAAGATGAAGTGAAACAGTAAATGTATGCAGAAGAATGTTCGGAGGAAGGAAGGATATGTACAAATCGCATTTTCTAGACAAAAAAAAGGTGCTGTTATTAAAGAATTTCATTCTTTTTTAATTGATGATTATCGGATACTTAAATTATAAAAGTAAAATCATAAAATATTCTGTAAATGAATTAAGAAAAGATAAATTGTTTAACTACTTCAATTTTTAAAAGTTAATATTAAATATATATATATTGTTACGTCTTCTAATTCTCTCTGTGTTCTTGCAATTGTTAATAAAAACTGTGATTACTGACAAATGTAGGAAGATAAATGAAACAGTAAATGTATGCAGAAGAAGGTTTAGAGAATGGAGTGGTATGTACAAATATAGATAATATAAAGGAAACCAGTGTTCAGAAGAAGATTGAAGAAGAAAGATGAAAACAAGAAGTTTAACAAAGAAGGCGAGTCATTCGAAATACAGAAAACAACATTCAAAAGAAGATATTATACACTAAACCTGAAAACCACTTAAACATTTTGGAAGTAGTGGAGATTTCTGATGATAAATGAGAGATTCAGAAAAAAAAATTAACTTTTGGACATGACACAAAATTTCGTTTCAGAAAGTAATCAGGATTTCTCTTAGACATCTTTTAAATTTCATAACGTATAACGGAACTGCGTCATGGAATGAATTAAAAACACAAATTATACAACAGTGGTGTCCAAAATTAAAAGTATGTTGAATATCTGCAGAAAGACTATGTAGATTTTAATAAAATTTGCGAAGTATATAGGTTCAAATAAAATTGAAAATAAGGCATACAGTAATCATGACACTCCCGCATGATATTAGTATCGCTGATAAGTGATAGGAGCGCTAAAGCATTAGTTGCAAAATAGTTAAAATAATGCTGTTGGAAGTTATGGGTATTATCTATTATTTCAGCCAAACATCTCTCACAAATTAAATTTATACTTCATATATGTGCTACGAAGTTTTATCAATATCCCATAGCAGTTCATAGCACTCTTGCAGCAATGCTTGTTTCTGCAAAACATTGGTTCTGTAAGGGGGAAGGCGAGATCGAATTGTCAGTTCAAGGTCATAACTTACAAATGAAATTTGAAAATTCAACCATATACACCCTGATATAGCCAACATGGGGCTTCATTGTTGTATTAGGGCTTAAAAGATTTCATTTCTATATCTGCCAAACTTCAAAAAGACTTCATATCTTATTCTCATGTTGTTTACATTTATTCTTTCAGCATTGAAATTTACATTATATATGTAATTTACACTTTATTATATTGAAAGCAGGATAATTGTTTGGTAATTCAGATATGTGATATATACGCACTGATGAAGTTTTTTTTAGTTGTAATGCAGTATTCTAATTTACTACATTTTGATTAAATATGCAAATTATTGCTTTTTTTTTTATTTAAAATCATGTTTCAGACTTTAAATGTGATACATAAATGTACAAATTAAAATATTATCGTTATATGTTTTATTAGATTTTTATTTCTATTGTTCATATGACTCATAGGTATTAAAAATCAATATGAAGTATATTTCACGAGCCTTGCGTCCATATATAGGAATTACGATAACATCGCTTTTTCGTTTCTGTTCTGTTTAATATCACAGGCATACAAAATATTTTTAATTTTCTCTGCAACTGTTTATGTTTGAAATATTTCCTGATAAGATAAAACATATTGAGCTTTTCCATTCATCACAAAATGATTTTACACAAACTGAAATAGAAGATTTAGAAAAGCATCACAGGAGGTCTACTAAACTAAAAACCCTTAACAAATAAGCTGTATCTAACGTTTTATTAACATCTTACACCGTTAAAAATTTGCAGCAAACTGTCCAGTCATTTGACCTTTTTTATAGAAAACAGTTACATAACCGTGATTTACCTCTATTCTGACCACATTATCGCCAATAATATGGTCGGAATAGAGTTAAATTACGATTATGTAACCATCTTTTATAAAAAAGGTCGAATGACTGGACAGTTTGCTGCAAATTTTTAACGGTGTATGTTTGCCAGAGACGTCTTACAGTGGACAACATTACAATTCAATTTCTTTTCGTTGAAGAAAGGCGCATGCTCCCTTAAGAACTGTTTGTCTTGTACACTGCTTGCGGCAACTTATTTCGCGGCAGTCAGTGGTTATGTTTGTTCTGATGGTTTGGTGTGTCTTTATGATTAAATTTATAATTTCCATATTAGAAATACTGGTTAGGCTTGTTTAATCGTTTAAAATATTGCACAGGTGTCTTATTTTAATGCATCTGCTTTAAAGTTTAATTTTTATGAAAAAGACATTTAAGCACTTATGTGCAGAAATATTGTTTGATCCACATCTATTTGCCTATCTCTGTATAAATCAGACATTTCTATCTCTATCTCTCATTTCCTGTGTATAAATATACATACAACTTAGAAAGAAATATTTGGAAGATTTTTGAGAATTCTTTATAATTTCCCTTTTGAAGTCGTCAGTCTTCTGAGTAAAAATTGGAAGTTTTCTCTATATATATTTCATTTCTTAGCATTGTAAAAATATAGCAATCGTCTCTCAATGTCTATCAATGAAGATGTATGAGAAATGAATATCGAAAAATATGAAAAGGTATCTTTCAGTTTCTAAAAGAAAATGTCTTTGACGTTTAAAGTTTGAGTTGAAAAGATGAAACAATTCTCATTTGAAAGAGTTTTGATATACAATGCACAAAGCTAAATTTAAGAAAAAACAAGTTGAAAAATGTACGTCAAACGTGACAAATGAGGTGCGTTCGTACTATAGCTAGTTATATAAATATTCCGATTTTGATGATTTTTAATTCTGTGAAATGAATTATATCATCTGCAGATTAATTTCTGCAATAAAAAAAGTATCTCAGTCGCTTGACGATTAAACCTCAGAAGCTTCTATAACAAGAAAGCACCGATTTTTTTTAATTCAAATTTCTTAATAAATATTTTTATTAATATCTTCTAAGGTTTTGATTCGATTTTCACAAAATTTGAAATGTCTCGACAAAATTCTGTAAAGATAATATATCTTAAATTTCAAACCATTCGTTTGGGTAGTTTTTGAGTTGGTATATGCGGACGGACAGACAGACGGATGGACCAAACGACGACAACAGGCGCTACGTATTTATATAATTACGAACGCACCTAATAAATAATGCAAAATCGGCAGCCCTTTTTTTTTTTTTTTTTTTTTTTTTTTTTAAATACATTTTGATGATTTGAAAATTTCTTCTAAAATAAAAGTTATGATAAAGATACTAATGTTTTATCCAACAGTTTTATAATAACAAGGCAATGCACACTAAATGTGATTGAAATAGCTGAAAAATATTTTGTATGACAAACTTAAATATGTTATTGCTTATTTAAAGATATTACAATTTCCCTTCTACTTCAAGGGCCTATATCCCAAGTGTAGATAATTGGCCGTCAATAATCAACCCAACCCAACCCTTCTACTTCACTACTTATTATAAAATTCGCCATACATTTTACCATATCATAACGGGAATTTTCATAATATTATTATGAATTATATGTATTAATATTATATGTAATAAAAACAACTAATAAAATTTAACATTCTTTGAAAAAAAATCTCAACTTATATCTTCAGCATTGATATTTCAAAATGAAATTGTAATTTATATTTAGATTCATAAAGATCTATCATCAAAAACAATTATATTGATTTAATTTTGCTTTTTAAAAGATATTTAAAAATAAAAATCTTATCTGACGTCAATAATTAAAAAATAAAAAATATGTTTCTATATTCAAGGCATTGAAATAGAGTGTCGTGTAAGTTATATTTTCTTCCTGAAAAACAATAGTGTTTTGAAGCCGCTACAATGATTTACAATGATAAGATATCTTCTGGAGCTATTTACAGGTAAATACCGCAGAACAGTCACTTATAACGAAATTCTTGTGTACATATTGATATCGCTACACACACTTAACTTACACACTATGCACTTAATTATTTTTGTTCATAATAAGTGATTTTTCCCATGTGTCTTTAAAGGCTTCATTTAGTAGAGTATGATAGTTAAAAGTATTTGTCCATAAGCCGTGTTTTTGGCCAATGAAATAAGACTCATATTCTATTTTGTTATATTGACTTAATTATTTCACTTCTTAATATTAGAAGGTTTATACTGTACGATTTCAACAATATTTTTTGCATTTTGTTCAAATTTATATAACTTACACAAGCTCAAAGTTCGTATTATTCGTAGTTTTTGATGAAAAATGTACGCAATTTCTCCTAATTTTACCTCAATTTTTAATATACTTTTTAATATTTTACTATGAGCGCAGCTTTGCAACACTTTTATTTTTACATATATTGTACATTTTGATTTATTTTATATGTAAAAAAGAAAGTGTTGCACGATTGCGCTCATATAAAATTTTGAGGTAAAATTAGGAGAAATTGCGTATTTTTCATCAACAACTACGAATAATACTAATTTTGAGCTTGTGTAAGTCATATAAATCCGAACAAAATACAAAAACTATTGTTGAAATCGTACAGGATAAACATTCTAATATTAAAAAGTGAAATAATTAAGTCAGTATAACAAAATCGAGTTTAGTCTTATTTTATGGGTCAAAAACACGGCTTACGGACCCTGATCCTTTTGGCACAGATAATATGATCTTCAGAAATAAAAGGAAATCACGTTGTTGTGATCAAGGAAACTGAACACTGAAAAAATAATTATAAAAGTTTTCAGGAAATAAAATTTTTGGCAAGTTTCAGAAAACCCCATTTATCATTAGATAAAATTAGGTGTTTCATTAAACAAGTGTTTAAAGTTTTTTTATATTTTCTTTGACTTTATTACGGTATTACGGTGATTAATGAAACTATTATCTTTTATTAACCATTGAGAAAAATGTTGTTGTTTTCGGTCGCGAATGGACATCTTGGCGTCGTCACTTTATTTTTTTAAGCGTTTTTAACGAAATTCTGTAATTTTAGAAGAATTTTTCTTTGAATAGGCAATAGAAACGCATAAAATCGTTACAAAAAGGATAGATGTAAATTATCAGATATGAAAAAATGTCGAATTCAAAAATGGACATCGGATGAGAAATCGTCTTATAAAGCAAAAAACGTGGTCTTCAACTTTAATTTCCTCAAAATACCTTTAGCTCAGACATCAATCTAAACAAGAGTTAAAGTTATTGTAGGAAGGACCCGATAAAATATTAAGGTATATATTAAGGATAAGGTATAGTAATGGAAAATGCATTTCAATAACCGCGGCGATGGTTCAAACGAATATTTTTGCGAGAACAGAGAATGGCAGGATCTCTTCCACTGTAGTAATGGAAAATGCGTTTATTTGTAGATGGTTTCGATGAATATTTTTGAATAATTAATCTTTTTAATTAATTTGATTTTTTTTTTACTTCTCTTTGAAGTGAATCTACAATTGTAGTAATTTTATTGGATCCCATGCTAATATATCTGTAAAATTTATTGTTAGATATGACAAAAAATTCCCATTTATTTTATTTACTTTTTTTAATTCTAATAATATTTAAAGAAATATATTTTTTTAATCTTAAATTTTTACATGAGAAATAAATATACATTTTTAAATATTGAAATATTTGCAGTAATTAGTTTTCTTTTTATGAAGAGTTTGTGTTAAAGAATTTAGGGCAAAAAATTAAAGTAATATCGAGAAATAAAAATAATGTATCAAGCATAGACTATGGAACACTTTCCAACATTTTCAGAATACTGTAGCAAAACATCATAGTTTTAAAAGGTAAAAAAATATCGAGGTAAACATACTAAAAGACATATTAAAGACATACTAAATTTGAAAACGCAATATCAAATATTAACGCCTACAGACGGAAAAAGCAGACTGTTGGGGGCAATCCTGTATGCGTCCGATAGATGTTAATATATATGCTACAATGTATGATAAAATTAAGTTCGTTTGGAAAATGCACAACAAAGTTGTAAATGAACTTTCAGCTATTTCTGGAATTCTTTTGTACAGTCCTGTATATTATCTACAGATGTTTATAAATACCATATTTGAAGCTAAACTTTAATTCAGACAAAGTATGCATAGAATACCATATAATGTACTTTCAGAAATTAACATCCATAGACCTCAATGCATACAGTTTTTGGCTTAGTCCTGTAAATGAATATATTTATATTTTACAAACATAATTCAATTCATATAACTCAGCTTAAAAATGCATACCATTATTAAAAAGAACTCGTAATCAATTCCCAGACATAAACATCAATGCTTACGAATTATTTTGTGCAGCCTTGTATATGATCAATGGAATTTTCCAACTATGTAATATTTAGAAATTTAATCAAACTTAAAAGAAGCCTTTCATACCAGAAAACTCATTTGAAACAATTATTGCTTATAGACAGTACTGTAACAGAATTACTTTGTGTGTCCGTGTAAATGAAAGATAAATGCTATGCATATCATATTCTGCAGTATGAATCTTCTCGTGCCCCTCAACATATATCATTTTATTTCGTTTAAAATAGTCAAACATTTAAAATGCGCCTCAAACAATTTCTTTCCATTGACCATAGTGTAGCAGAATTATTTTAAGTCTCCCTGTAAACGAACTATAAATATTAATTTTCAAAAGAGGAGAAGCTATAATAATACTAATCTTCAATAACATCATATCTCAAGCTCATGGGAATGCAAGTATAGAAAACGAAAGTTAGACCTCAGACAGAAGGTCAGATGAGCATAAAAACCAAAGTCATCAGCACTTTTAAAGTATTTTGGAATATATTAAAAGCGCGATATTTTATGTTAGCAATGTATGATACTTTTGCAATTACCATTCACTTCTAAACTTAGAAAATATATTTGTCTTGCTTCCTCTTTCCGGTTTCAATTGATGTTTAAATGTATGAGTTGTTAAAATTTACAGTTGCTCAATTTTTAATAATATTTCAGTCACAAATTTACATTTGCGTAACATATATTTATTTACGCACTACATCTTAATAATTTACTTTCCTTAAACATTCTGCAAAAATTTTAATGAATGTTACACTTACAAAATATATAGCACCAATCTTGCATTATTATATCTAAGCACTTTATAGAAATTTTAAATTATTAAATTTATACTGTCTTTTGAAACATATTTCTACTGCTATTTTTAACAAATAGCTTTACATATAATATTAAGTAAATAAAAAGCAGAAACATTAATATGTGCGATTACTTTTCTGAATTTCAGTTTTATTGATATATTGTAATTTCACTTACTTTTATCATCTCTCTAAATATGTAAGTTTAATTATTTATAATATTAACCTTGTGAAAAAATGTTACATTTATAATTACATTTATATTACAAAAAATAGTCTGTTATTCATATTATAAATGAAATTTTAATTTAAAAAAATGGAATTAATCCAAACTGGCAATTTGTTTCGATAAACTTGTTTTACTTGAGATTTCAACAATAAAAATGTTAATTAAAAACTTTAGAAATCATTTAAAACAACTAGTTTATTTTTATTTCTATCATTATAATTGTATTTAAGAAAGTTCAAAATCATTACCAATTCATAAGATATTCATTATGAAAATAAAAACTGATAATACATATGTAAATTCATATTTAATAATTGGAAATTTCTCATGCTTTGCATTCATAATATTCAAATTTTAATTGCTTAATTGGCGTTTAGCTAACATAGTGAAATAGTACCCAAGCCGGGAATCGAACCCGGGTCATCAGTATAGCGCCCAGATGTTCTACCAACTGAACCACTTCGGAACGATACTCAACCTGGAACTTTCTCACTATAACATGTTGGCAAGACTACAAACGCAGTACTAGATGGAATTTTTTTTTTCATTGATTTCGGGTTTGCCCCAGGGTTGGTGGCTCACGTAAAATATACCATGAGGTTTAATTTTGAAGGTATTTTTATCCTTAACACTTCACGTAATATGGATGGATATACTACTAATTTGTAAGTGCAAAAGCTTTTTCTATTATTTATTAAATTGTAACATTCTTCTTTTATAAGGAAAGGGACAGTGATTATTTTTATCAGTTTGAAGTTTTACAGATTGCACTAAAAATGTAAAACGCATTTAACTTATAATTGTTATTTTAAACTTCATATAGTTCATAATAGACACAAAAGAAATATCAATTATATAGAACAGGGGATCAAACCCGGGCATCCTGGGTTAAACGATACAGGTGAAAATCCTTTTTTTAAAACTGTAATACATTTTTTAAATTTAATATTTTTGTTAGATTGCCCAGTAACAACACTTAAAAGCATTTTTATATGAAAATACTAATAATGGTATAATAAATTATTGCACCTTGTCATAATATATTTGTTTTAAATGCTAAATGGTGTAAATTATTAGACCAGCAAGAAATTTAGTTACAGAAAAAAGGAACATATATCTGTTATTAAGTATAATAGAACAGACACAGCTTTGGCAAGATTATATCAAGAAGAAACCATCCAAATAAATTTCAATGAAAGTAAAATAATTTTTCCCTCCAATCTATACTATCCATCCATAATAAGAGAAACCATAGAGATACTAACACGCAAAAATGCAATATGTAACGACGCAGCATCTTTTAATTTACCGAAATTGTGGCTCGAGTTACTCCATGGTTACAGATATGAAAATAAATAACCAAGTAAAAATAAAAGATAACGAGCGTGATTTTCTAAAAAAAAACATGAAAATTAAATGATAGCATTTTAAGTAATAACTTCAAAGCACGTGCAATTATGGAATATTGTTTTTGAAAATGGTTCGGAGTGAGCCGAAACATGTCAAACAGCCTAATAAAAGTTAATTTTATGTTGTTAATTTACACTAAGCATTTAAACGAAATATACCAATAATGGTTTCATATAAAATTTTGAAATTTATTAAATACTATACTCCGTTATTAGCCACCCGCCAACATTTAATAGCCTAGCAATCATTAAAATTTTTTTGCTTACACCAGATTTGTTTATTCTGATATTTTTTTTGTTTAATCGCATAACACGGTTACATGTCTGTTAAATTTGCGCTTTATATATGTTATATAAAAAATTTATTTCCGTCTCATATGATTCACATTTATTTCGCATTAGTCCTTTAAATTAATCTAACTTCTGACATAGTCAGTATTTCCTTAATTCTTAATAATATTTATTTCTATTTAATGTTCTTTTAAAAGTAATAACCCGTATATTAATAATTATGTTAGTCCAAATCTTAATCTAAAATTTTAAGTACATTCGTAACTTTTACCAGCTCCCCAATCTATAAAATTCCGAGAGACGCTTTCTCATTTCGAATGTTTTTAAAAGCCATTTTATTATTATTATTACTCCATGCTCTGATTTCGCGCGCTGGGGTTTTTTGACTTCAAAATTAATGCGCGGCTGCGAGAGGAAATCTTTCGTGTTAAAGCTTCTCCCTCTCGCTGGGCTGGAGCTCGCCTCTCACTCATTGGTTTGTGCGTGCGTGACGTCGTATTCCTGTATCTCTACGCTCAGTGAACAAAACTTGCTTGCAGGCTTTGGAGCGGTGATTTTTGACGTGTTTGGAAGTGTAACCAAATAGGTATCTGGTGTTGTAGTCTCGTAGGATTTTCATACAGCTCTTTAACATCTATTAAACGATGTAGTGAGCCATCGTGAAGCCTGAGGGCTATAAGTTTATACCTGTGGGAACTGTTACTGCATCGCTCTTATTCATAAATAAAATATTTGTCTGGAAATTGGCTGGTCTTTACTGGAGAAACTGTTCTGGTGTCTTTTCATTGCCTCACCACTTCGCCATATTATTGATATCGACTGCAACCTTCTATATCTTTAACAAACTGCCATTTTCTCGTGGAATATTACATCTCGTGTTATCTCATCTTCGTAAAAACGCCACATATATATTATTTTATTTATTGTTTGGTGAAGTTTAAATTTCGTTATGGAATATTAGACGGAAAAAAAACTGTACCATTTATATTGTTTTAAGTGCAAACGGTTTAATCATTCGTTATAGGGCTATACGCAACATACACATATTAAAAAGAAAATTCTTGAAAATTATTTTAGAAACCAAAAAATATCAATAAATGAAGATACAATATTCAGAGAAAATTGCATTTTAAATATTTTATTTTCGTATTCGATGGTATAAAAATTGAAAATGTGTGAGGTTTAAAAAAATTAAGTAAAAGCGAAATTTTTTGGTCAGGTATTGCCACCCTCATAATGACGCCAGCATTACTCATGACCATGTTATTGCTTTATAATATACTTGTGATAGAAATAATTATCTGATATTTCCTTACGCACGATGCGTTCTGCTCTCACCTATATGTTCATGTACTTTTTAACACATTAAAACAGAGTTCAAAATTGTTTATGAATTCTGTTTGTCTGTCTGTCCGTGCTCTGACTCGTTTAACTATCTTCGGATTGTCATGCAATTGAAATATGTTATTGAGGTTTAGAATGGAATGTTCGGTATTGAGAATGAAGTGTGTAGAACTTATAGCTTTTTTACAGGGACACTCAACAGAATACCGTTAGATTACGGTCTATGGGGAAAATCATTTGTTGTTTTTAGCACTTTCCAACCTAGTTGAAAAGTGCTTATGACTTCGGTTTGTCTTGCCGTATGGCCGTCTGGCCGTCTGTCCGTGCTCTAACTCCCGTAAATATGCTCGGATTGCTCTGCAATTTTTATATGTTATTGTCGTTATCTATAGCATGTTCCCTATTTCAACGGAAGTGTGTAGCACTTGTAGTTTTTTTACAGGAATACTCAAAAGAATTCCGTTACATTGCGGTCTATGGGGAAAAATTATTTGCGGTTTATTTAAATAATGTTTCACTATTTTAAACGCATTGAAATTTATATATATCACTAAGGTACATTAGAAGAAGCTTAATATGGAATAAGGTGTGCATACCACTTATAGTTACTATACAGGGACAGTCAAAAGAATTCCGTTACACTACGTCTATGGAGAAAAATCGTCTGCGGTTTATTTAAATAATGTTTCACTATTTTAAACGCATTGAAATTTATATATATTACTAAGGTACATTACAAGAGGCTTACTACAGAATAGTGTGTGTATAGCAGTCATCGTTCATTTACAGGGACATACAAAAGAATTCTCTACTGTCTGTTAACAATAATTCCTGGCGTTTTAAGTTGCTGAACGCGATTTTCAATTGAACTCACTTTTTGTCTATTACTGGGTGTGTATAAATTTTGTATTTCATATACAGGGTAGCACAAAAGTTCGAGAACACATTTCCGTTTATTGACAGAAACTCCAGAAGGAGAATTTTAAACTGTGCTACGCGTTTCCTAACTAAACTAAAATTCATCATCCTATATAGTATATATACAAATCTATACATCATATACAGGGTTGAATAAAAGTACTCGGATACTTTTCCGAATATTGTATCTGTTCGAAATTCCTGAAATTATGTTTTTAAATATGTTATGCGTTTTCCAAATTGTTTACTTAGATGTTATCTTTTAGCTTATTAAACGGTATGTTTTGTAAAATTATTTTGGAAGCGTTGGAAAGTGCTACATAATCTATGCTTGGCGCAGGATTTTTCGTTCTTGTTTTAATAATGTTTCACTATTTTAAACATATTGATATTGATATATATCACTAAGGGGAATTAAAATATGCTTACTGTAGAATATTGTGTATAGCATTCATCGTTCATTTACAAGGACACACGAAATAATCCGTTACTGTCTGTTAACAATAATTGCGGGAAGTGTGTTTTCAGTTGCTGAACGCGTTTTAAAATTTAATTAATTTTTTGTGTATTACTTGGTGTGTATAAGTTCCATAGATCATATACAGGGCAGCACAAAAGTCTCGAGTACATTTCCTTTTATTGGTGGAAATTGCAGAAGGGGATTTTTAAACTATTCTACACGTTTCCTAACTGAACAAAAATTTAGAATTTTATGTGGTATACAAATCTATATATCATACACATGGATGCACAAAAGAATTGAGATATTTTTTTCCGAATATTGTTGGTAATTCTTGAAATTGTGTTTTAAATATGTTATGCATTTTGTTCACTGGTATCGTCCTTTTACATATCTGTAGATTCGTGTATATTTTTATCAGATGTTAATTTTGTGTTTAATTTATGCATTTCCTCTTAACAAACTGTAACTTGTAAATTGAAAATATTATATGACGTATGTAATTCATTAATAGTATTTTTAAATTTAGAGATAACATTGTAACTATTGCACTTTTGTAGCTTTGTTTAGAATATATGTCAAAATGGTATTCAAACGTTAGACTATAAACATTTAAAATGCAAAGTCATCCCTGTGGTGAATGATTGTGTGTATGAATGCTAAAGTATACAGTGGATTTCTGTCTTCCCCTCAGGTTTGCACTTATACTGAGTTCTCAAGGCGGTCATCCCTTGTAATCCCTTATATACCAGGTGAACCAAAAGTTCGTTAAAACTTTAAAAATTCATAAAAAAAGAAGAAATTATGATAAAGAACTGCGGTTTGTAAGAAAGGGCTCACAAGGTAATAAGATTTTTTTTAGCAGCAAAAAAATGTAGTTAACCTGTCATCACACGCGCCCCTTTCTATTACGTTACTACACGCGCGGGATAAATTTTACCCCAATGGGTTTTCTTGTGTCAATTTCCCCTCGGTTAGATTATAAACAAAATTTTATATTTTGAAATAAACTGTAAATCAATAAAGGACATAATTCAACTTAAAATAAAAAGTTCTTTTATAGTTAAAGCAAATTTTAAAAAAACATAAAATTTCGCACTAAGATTTTTTTAGCATATCATTACATACAAAGCTTTCACAATCCAAATTTAGCCATCACAACCGGAGATAAATTCTTTTTAGTCACATCTTGATATCATTCAGCTTGAAAAGTACTATAAAGCTCAGAATGATCACTAACTATTTTCGCACATTTTTAAGTAATAGTTGTGAGCTGGGGTAGATTTTATCCCAGCGCGTGTGCTGACGGGTTAAAAAGTCACCTGTAAATGACGCTGTAAAAACTCCGGCGGGATTTATAAAATTCGAACTGGTAGCTGTGGCTAACCGGAGTAATTACTATAGCTGATTTTTAAAAGAAATATTTCTTTTATTTGTAACATCAACTTACAAAACATTCCTCCGATAGATTTCGGTATTAACATAAATTAAGGAGTGCGTGAGATGCGGTGATTATAAACCATGCGATAGTCTTTAAGTCTCTCCTTTCGATCTCTTCGCTCGAAATACTCTTGTTATAGACTTTGATTTAGACCTCCGAATGAGGCAATACGATTTAACTGGACAGGGTGTCCTTGGGGATGCTTGGATGGCTTCTCGGAAATCTCTCTCACAGATCGGGGCGTCTGTTTCCTCCGGCTTCCCCTGCGCTGCTCGTTTCTCCGCAATTCTCGGCTTCTTAGGGTCACGTCCTACCCTTTTGCCTCCGAAGAACCCTCTCCTCTCCTCTCCTCTTCTTTCTCTAGCCTCCGAAAAAAGGGGGGCGGGGGGAGGTTCATCCCGGCCTCTCAAACTTACGGCAGCCTATCGTTGTCGATATCTGGTTCCCATTCGCAGATTTTAAAGGACTTCCCTTGGCGTCCGATGGTCTCTGGGAACCCTCTCCATCTGCGACCTCACAAGTAGAATCAATAATTCGTTACCGTCGGGTAGGTGCCAGCCAGTCTCCAGTATTGTTTCCCTAATGTCCAAACCATTCAGCGTAGGAGATGGATCGCTTCCTTAGGTTCGGCCCGACAACTCCTGCGGTCCATAGTAAAGTAACTCAGCTGGGATATGGGAAAATGTCACAACGCTAACATGCGATAGATTCAGCAGAATTATACAAATTAATCCTGCAATAAAAGACCGGGATACACAAGGATTTCTGATTTGCTTTCAGAATTTTATCATTATCCGATCGAGCGTTGGTGGTGAAGTTGTTCGGAGAGTCAGCAACTGTTGCGTTACGGAAATTTCGCACGGTTAATGGACTGAAGACAAAAAATGCGGTCTGGAGGTTATGTTGAACAATTGTTCTTGCAAGAATAAATAGATGGAGCGTACTGTTGTCCTGTTCATTGTGTTTCGGGTCGTCAGCGCCCTCTACCAGTGACATTTTTAACTTTTTTTTTTTTTTTTTTTTTTTTTTTGCTGCTAAAAAAATCCGACTACATTGTGAGCCCTTTCATGCAAACAGCATTTCTTTATCATATTTTTTTATGAATTTTTAAAGTTTTAACGAACTTTTGGTTCACCCGGTACTTAGGCACCATATTTCACCTTATTAGACAGAAAATATTTATAAAATAATTTTTTTGTGCTAAAAAGCGTTACATGATGTATGCTTGACGCACGGTTTTTCGTACTTCTTTGTAATGTATTCAGTTGATAGTTTGGTAATTGAAAGTATTCTAATGTAGATTTTAAGCACATTGTTGTTTATTTAAATAAAATTATTCATTGTTAAAACACACAATTTAAAACTACATATTTTTTAACATATTATATACTATAGTTTATAACATATTTTTACTAATACATTGCTTTGTATTCTTGATTAAAATTGGCTTTGATCTAAAACTAAAATTATTCAAGGAGTTTTGTTTTTTTAAATGCACGATATTAAGTTATGATAACTCTTGAAGAATAATTCGAGTACATTTAAGTTTGTTTTGCATCTGAAATTTTTTTTTCGAAAAGCATGATTCGATTTTTTTTTCAAGGATGACGTGTTATTATTCGCGGATTTTAAAAATACGCATCTATCTAATTAAATATATTTTTTTATTTAAAGAAAAACAACTAAATATTTTACAAAGCAACAGTTGCAATTTATTTCAAATTAATATAACTAGAGAAATTATTTCTTCTAAGTAGCTAATTTTATGATGCTGAGTAGTATATAATGAATAATGAGATGGAAAAATTCTTAGTGAAATAATGAGATAAAAGGGAAATAATTCCTTCCTTTTCTTATCTGGAGCTAAATGAAGTAACATTTACTGAAATCCCTCTTACACGGATATTACGAGCCTCGTGGGACTTGAAACTAAAAAGATAGATAGAAACGGAAAAAGTGAAGGTAATTTTAATACGAGATATGTTGTTATATTTATTTCTTGTTTCCATGTAAGTTTTATTTATTTTACTTTTTTTTTCATTATTTGAGAACATTTATTCTTAAAAGTGTAAACGTCTTCTAATATTTTGAAACATAGAAGGCAGATTAATTATTTTATTATTATTATTAGCTATTCGACCTCAGTTAATCAGTTATGAACAATGTGGAATTTTTTTTTTATTAACATTTTCATTTTATGTCACAAGGAGAGTACCAAGCTTGGTAATCACAGATTTTGATTATTTTTATATATGTTGTAGGGTAGAAGCCCCTTAGTCTCAGGTTCAACGGATGTTATACAACGCTCCTTAGTTCTCGAGAAATAGGGGAGGGTCTAATATTTTAACACAACTTAAAAAATTACTTTGCAACAAAGTTAGTGTATTGGTCGTAGCTCAGTTGTTATTGCATCGGCTTGCTGATCGGAGGGCCTGGGTTCGAGACCGGGTTATGGCTACGTTTGTCTTTCTCATTTTTTATTTTATAAATATACTTGTAATTATAATTGAATAATATCAATTAAAATTTTAATATCGTACATTAATTATTATGTTAACATATTTAAATTGAAATTTATTTGATTTTTAAGCTATTATTAAACATTTCTCATAATTTCTTTTTAAATGGATCCATTATTGACTAGTAGAAATTACAAAATTGTTGCAAAATCGTATCTTATTTTACTAATTATAAATTAATTCAAAGCGCAAGTATACGTATTACAAATTTAAAAATCTTTAATATGCAAAAAAAAAGCTCTCGAATTTTGGACACCAGGCTTTCTGAATGGATATATTCACTTTATTTAAAATCTGAAATTCTGCGATTAAATAAATAAAATATTTTTAATTTTAAAATATGATGTGCAAAATTTGGAAGACCTTGGACCTATGGTATAACACTGAGCATCCCCAACAGGCACGTCAACCGCATACGATTTGTGGTGGATCCCACCCTCTTAGAAGACTATCACATTTACACTTGGGGACGATCCGGAGTCCCTCAACAGTTTCGGATCCGGACACACAAGAGGGAGCCGGGTCCTAGGCCTTAAGTCAGGTTTTTCCGACCCGCACTTGCTTTACCAAAGCTCGAAGGATGTAAAGATATAAAAAAATAGTTACTAATCCACTTGCAGTGGATTTTGGATCTATGGTATATTGATAAAGCGACAACAAATGTTTAATATTTTTCTTTGGAAAGGAAGTGCTTCCCAATAAGTATGAAGTTATATTATTTTTATAGTAGTTAAAAAAATCAGAGAACTAAATTATTACTGCGATAGTATACTTTCGTCTCCCATTTATTATAACGAAAGTCCTCCCATCATACATACAATAGTTTTTAAATAATAAAATTCAAAATGAAAATTATACATGCTGTATGCTTTTATGTTTTCATATTGAACTGTGTCAATATCTCTAGTTGCAATCTCCATGCGTCTTCGAGGCGTTTTAAGCGATTAAAAATTTTTAAATCTCTTAACTGTGTATATGAAGTGCTCTGTATATGATAAAGTGCTTAAATGAACAAATGTAATAATTTCTCGTAAAAATTGCAACTTGAGATAATAAAACATTTCAATAAAAAAACGTAAAAGCATATACAGCATGCAGCGATTAAAATTTAGTTTAACGTTAGAAGTTAACCGAAGTAAGACCGAATTAATTTTCGTTTGATATCCTAAATTAGAATGTTTCGAGGTATCAAAAAACGATGTTAAAATTAGGTGTTAGTACTTAAAATGTCATTTTTGCATATGTTGTATATGCAGACGACACCCTAAGCAAAATTTAATTATATAATTAAAAATTAGAGGTCATTACTAATTGATTGGTAATGGTTATATTTTTATAGATTGATTTGCAACAGAGTTAGTAGAGGGCGATAACGTTTTTCTCTGAATTGTACATATAAATTAGAATGGTATACACAAATTTTAGATCGTTCAATAATACATTAAATTTATAAGTTATCAAATTGTAGATACTTGAATTTCAAAAGTTATTCAAGCAACCCTAATGCGTGTACGTATTGCAAACTAATTAATTTTAGCATCGTTTAGGGATGATGCAAACAAAATAATACATATGCAGAGGATGTTCACACATTATTCTAATGAATTTGACTTTCTCTACTATTTAAATTTAAATAAAAAATAAAACCTGTATGGTATCGATTCAGAATAGGGATTTAATAATTGCCTAAATAATTAAAAATATTATTTTTATTAAAATGTCTCTGCAAAATAAAAAATAGATCAAAGGCTATGTATTTGCGCTTTACGAAGAGAAATACTATTACTCGATTATTTAAAAAAAAGTGTGAAAAACAGGGTTTTCATATTTCTGCACGTTAAATACGTGACATAAATAAAAATGAATGAAACGCCAAAGTGTAAAAAATGCATACCCAACAAAGGTGCATTCACCGCTTACTATATCTAAATTCGCAACTCATGTTTTAAAACAAAATCCAACGCCCCCAAAGAAGTATCGCAAAATCTTAAAATTATAGGAAATGTTTAATAGGAATTGTAAACAAAATTATAAACTCTGATTTAAAGCTAATTCAAACCAAAATACTTTATGTTTACTGTTTTAATGCGAATACATGCTTCTAATATTGAGACTATGTGCAGATATGAAAATCCTTTGGCATTTGAAAAATTGAAATGTGTAGTTTCAATTGACGAGGCTTCACTATATTCATTTGACTGCAATAGAAAAACCTCGATTTACTACCGAAAAAGAGAAGGAAAAGACCTACGATGTTGGTTCAGATAAAATAAGGAAAGTTTTTCTAACGATTTTACAGTTATTGCTGGATTCTCTTAATGGAAAACGTAAAATAAGGAAAGTAGAAAAAAAATGTCAAAATTAACTCGGATTACTAGAAGAAGTATTTTTTAACATCTGTTTTCAAAGAAGACATTCCATCACTTTAACCAAACAATCTTCAATGTGTTAAGTTCCATGATTATAAAAATACCAGACATAACTCTAAATCTATTGCTATATCTTTAGAAAAATTGAAATTAAAATTAAACTGGAACTGAGACTATTACACTTAAATGGATCCCGCCTAAGTTCTCTGACGTGTCCCCTATGGATTACTGTAAGGTAAAGCCAGGAGAGATGGCGCGGTCGGAGAGATTGCGCACATAGATGTTCGGGGGGAAGGAGTAGAGTGAGCGCGCAGCTATTCCAGGTAATTGTACAACATCAGTAGTGGAGTGTCTACTTAAAAGTGCACGTTGATTGCTTTGAGCGTCTAAGATAAAGTATTGCTATTTTGTTTTGTTTTCTCAAAGGAACTGCTTGAATTTTCATTGCTATTCATCAGAATTTCTATACAATGTCAATAGTACAAAATATTTTAAACTTAAACGATTTCTCATAAGCTACTAATCTAGACTAACAATGTGAACACCAACAGTTCGTTTTAGAAGAGGTCATATGTAAATAAAAGGCCGCGCAATCTCTCCTACCGAAATTGGAGAGTTTGCGCATCTGCTACTTAGGAGAGAAGGCGCATTGTTACCATTAGTTTCCATACTAGGAGAGATTACGCAGCTTATTGGTAAATTTGCATAAAAATGAAAAATGAAAATGGACTAATTTTAAGTTAAACGTGTTATTAAGTAACATAATTTTATTTTGTAATCTTACCTGGACTTGCTTTTTCTTATTCTTTAATTTTTTTCCCTTTAATTAAAAATTTTTAATCGTTTTTAAAATTATTTCCATTTTCTGATTCTTCAATCATTAGGTTGAAATATTCACTCCTAATACAATAATATTTGTTCACAAAAACCTTACAGCAATGTCATTTAAGTGTAAATATTATTGTTAACAATTTAATTGTAGTCATTATTAGTAACAATCTCTCCTACCCATGTGCGCAATCACACCAACCCTGTAAGGACAGATTGCGCAAAATAACTTTCTTGGTTTTATTACAACTGTTCTATTAAATTGCAACAAAGCAACAAAATAGCAATGGAAATGCATAAAAAACAAATGAAGTAAATATTATTCATGAATAGTTTAGCAAAAAATTAATATTTAGATTTTTTATTGCGATTCTTTTGAATTGTGCGCAGACTATCCTAGCTTTACCGTACATTGGAACTTTTAAAAGCAGTTCTTTATAAACTTTTTATTTCTGCATCCCAAAACGTTGGATGTACTTTTGAAAATTATAGTCGAGATGTGGAACAAAAGCAACATTGATATTTTAAGAAAATCTCTTTTATTGTGGAAATCAAGATGCAGTATGATAGTTCAACAAATGGGATACCAGATTGAACCTATTAACAAAGGCAATTCTTACAAATGTTTATACATTTCTTTGTCAAAACTCTTTACAAAATTTTTGAACAACCTCTGTATATCATTAGATGCCCGATTTTTAAGATTGATTTCATTGACTCTCTTCAGTAAAGTCATCGCACAGTAGGGCCCAGGCGTTTAAAATACCCAAAAGTGAATTTTGTAATTAAGCGCCGCACAGTGTAAGATTATGCGAATCTAGCGGGTCAAAATTCAATTTATGAAAATTACTGATATTAATTAAATAAAATTGAACTTACTATAGATAAAATGGTTCTATATCATGGAAAAATATATATTTACTCGTTACATTGTACATTTTACGTCACCATTATTACATTATCATAATAGAAAGAGTTTTCGTCATTTTCATTTATTGACTTTTACGCAGTGTTATTTTATTCAGTGTAGATTTTAAAAATATACAATACCTAACTTTTAAAACAAGAAGCGTTTTTTTTTTTTTTTTTTTAGTAAATAGTAATTAAGTTATTAGGTACTATCATCGCTGTCAGTGTCATCATTAACGTTTTCGGCACTGCCTTTTTTTTACATCCAATCTATAATCAATATGTCAAAGGCATTCCATAAATCTTATCTGTACATGTAGTGTCAATAAGCCCCAAAAAAATGTGTGAGCATTACTCGTACATATTCAAATATATTTCAAATTATTCGTAACCTTGGAAGTTGCGTTAAAGATATAGCATTTTTGCCTTGCTTTATTTAAAGATAGAATATTGCGCATTTTGCCATCTAAAATTGTTTCTTCAAATCTGTGCTCTATTTCATTATGTTTGATCATCTAATTCTACTATTGTTGGCACAAAAGCAGTAATTTGATTTCTGACATTTTCACATCCTTCCGTTATCGACTGATCAGTTTCCTTGGTGAACTAAATTTTATGGGCCTACAGTAAGAAGTAGATGAAGGGTGTGCATTTTGCCATTATATACAGCTTTGATTTTCTTCATTACAACCATATAGTTTTAAAGGAATCACAGATGGGATTAGAATATTTGCATCTTCAAAGTTGTTTTCATTTGATTTTTGCTTGTATCTACTTTGTTCACCGCTTCTATCAACCCCCACCCCCATTTAAAAAACATTGTTATACTTTTTAACACAGACCCTTTTTCTTTAGTAACAATATTTAATATTTGTTTTTGCATATTACAAAGTCTTTTTATCGTTAAATCTGCAATAGATTGTAATTTAACTTCAGCAAATGATTAAGAAAATATGCAGTTTTCTTGGGATGGATAGCACTTTTTTTTTCATCTTTTACCTGCTCATAGGATAGATAAATGTTCAAAACTTTTTGTAACGCAGAGTTTCTCATAATCCCGTATTTTCGGCAGCTTAATTTCATAGTGGTTATTAAAACCAACGCTTCTTCAAGAGAATATTTAAATATCGTGTATCCGGCTTTTTGAACGATTTTTTAAAATTTAGTTGCTTTTTTAGGGCTTACAGATATTTGCTTTAACATACCCGCGGCATCCTTTCGTCCAAATTGTCTTAATTTTAATGATTTAAATGTCTTAATAATTGTCACGTGTGAGTTCATTTAGTGAGTATTCTGAGAAGAATGGATAAACCTTTTTTTTTTCGATTTCGGTCCACTTGAACAAATTTTTTTTTGGACGTCCAACTTTTTTCGCGTAGTCATTATTACTTCTGCCTGGTATATACAGATTACTTATTGTTATATTCGAATCTAGCCATCTCTTATTTTTCTTTAAAAAACGTTCTTTATGCGATGGCAATTTCTCCATCTTCGATTAATGTCAATCATAAACGAATGGTTCAGCCGCTTAATCTGGTCTAACATAATATATGAGCAATGTTGAAGTTTATATTTGTGTAATACATTGTCTATCAAGATATTTTTAGAATTCACTGGCAATGATTTATGTCCAGTAACATAATTTATAAATATCTCATAGAATTCTCTTTTGGAAATTAACACTTCAATACCTGTAAAAAATTACTTATATTCAAAAGTTGCAAATAGTTGCAGCTGAAATTGATTTATTTTATATGTATATGTACATATAATTACAAAAAAAATTATCTTACAATGTACCAGAGTGTACAAAATTTTTGGCAGCTTTTTTAATTTATCATATGCTATTAAATTTTCAAATAATTTACATATTAACTTACAAGTTTATTTTTAAGAAGTAACACTTTTAAATAACTATCCTAATTGTAAAATACAAAGTGAATACTTTGTTGTAACGATTCCATACAATCATAAAACAATATTTACAAAATAAGTATATTTTTAGCCATAAATACAATTTTCAATTACATCTACAACAATCGCCGCTCTAAAAAGGTTTACAGAAAACTTGGTTTTGAGCCGACTTTTGATGGTGTTGTTGTGGAGTTAAACTGCTTTCCCTTTATTTCTTTCCTCTTCAATGTGTTAGATGTAATTTAAAATGTCTAAAACTGAAATTATTTAAAATCGATTTTCTGAATTTTTTCCCGCTAGATTTGCGAAATCTTACACTGTGCGCCGTTTTCAGTGGTTTTCTGTTCTCCGCCCTGCTTGAATGGTTTCGAAAATAAATTGAGACAGTACAGAAGGGATTAAAAATGGGCTTTTTTAGACTTTTGGAAATTCGATAATTTTAGACGAATTTTCTTCCCCCTCTTCATGTCTCTTTATTTTTAAAGATAAAATTTTGAAACTTGAGGGTATTTACCTACTATATAGAGAAGAAGAAACCATAATTAATCCGTTGAAATATTACATTAATACATGGAGAAGTAGAGTATACAGTGTTCACATTTTACAATAGCGAGTAAAATTGATTGTCAAAACTTTCAAAAGCAGCTTCATTAGCCTCTGACATGGATTAAAATTTTCCTCATCTACATAGCCTCAAGAAATAACTATATTTATTTCAGCTGCAATTATTTGCAATTGTAGCCGTTTTACTACCTTATTTAAGGCACACGAATCGAGTTATTTCATTAAAGGCCCATAATTTTCTAGAGAAAGATTAGACGTATCAATTTGGGACTAATATTAGTAGATCCCTCTCACGAAAATATGTAAGACAACTCAAACAACTCTAAACCATATAATTGTCTTTTTAAAACGTTTTAATTTATTACACGTGTATTTATTTGATTTATTCAACAAATTCTTTCCTTTTTAATTATGTACCTTATTTAATCGGTTATAGCCAAATTTTGATATAATGTGACTAATATTATGGATTATATTTGATCTGAGGCGAAATTCACACTTTTTAACTTATCATATTCTTAGAGCCCCAATAACTTTTCATCCTTTTCAATCTATTCATATTTCTCTGAAGTTGTCAAAAGTGCACAGAAGAATGGTTATAACTCAATAGCTATGACTCGTACTGACCTGCGGATGGTTCCATAAGAGTCAGTGGAAAAAAATACATAAGAATCGATATCGAAATATTTTATAAGAAAATAGCATTTTAGGGCCCTGAAATAATCAAGAATTTAAGTTATCAAATATCGACATAAAAATAGTTATAATTCGTGCACTAGTGGCCATATGATCTTTAATCGATTGTTTTCAAACAAATAGAGAGGAAATAGTAGAAAGAATATCAGAAACGTATTTTGCAAAGCTGAGATGATGTGCAAAAGTTTTTGCCTGAAAACAGGGGTTTCGCTCCACTGTGCGCCGCTTTGATTTGTTTTTCTGCACTAATTTGACCGTCATGACCTCGTATGCATACTACTTATAAATATTGCTTAAAACGGATCTCAAGTATCCTGAAAGTGCAATCAGTTAGTAGAGGGAAATTTCGATGAGCACGTTTTAAAAAGGTCATGTGTATACTCACACATATTAAACTTAAATATGTTTTATAATCCTGTCAAAACGTCGTCATTTTTGGTTCATCAACCTCGAAATTCTTCCACAAATTAACATCACTTTTGAAAATGCATTGACTGAGGAAATACGAAGTTTTATTCTATTTACAGTGTGTATATAAGACTGTTACGAGATATGCATACGGTATAAGCAAGTATGGTAAGAATGGATACTTACAAAAAAATCATAGTAACCCACATCACAGAACTTGGCGATACTGGCCTGGATGACTTTTTTTGAAAAGTTATACATGTAAAGGAATATCAGCTTGGCGATAATATCATGTTCGTGAGTTCACGATAATAGTAAACTCATCAAATGCTTTCCAAAATTCTTCCAACCTATCAAATTTTATTGTCCATATCTCGTCACTCTCTTATAAAGACACTCTGGTATAATTGCATCAAATAATGTTATTTACAGAGTGTAAATTTCACTTGTGCTACACTGTAAATAAGATTTCTTGCTACTAAATAGGAAATAGCTGAAAAATAACATTATATATGTTTTTATAAATGTAGATTAAAATCAGATTTCTTTTTAACCAAAAAAAAATTAAAATATATACAATGCCAGGGAAAGATATCTTGTTGGTATGCAAAAGTTAATCAAGTTAATTAAGTTTCATCAGTGAATTGGAAAGTAATTTTTCTAAAATGCATAAATGACTTTTTGATTAAAACGTCTACAGAAAATATTTTTTCTAATGATGTCAGTTTATTATTTTTTTATAATTAAAATACTGAAAGTATAATGAAAACTAATTATAATACTTTTTTCTAGTAACATTTTCATGTTCTCAATTTTAACAACTGCATGTAAGGTTACTATTTTCAATATTCTCCTGTTTATAAAACATGAGAAAGGATTTTACATTTGAGAATTTGTTTTCATGTTTACACATTTTAGATATTTGATATTTCTGGACATTTATATTTCATATGTTATTCCCTTTTTATGCACATTTCTAGAGATTTTTCATCTGTAAATAAGAAGTTATAACATATCGTCTTTTTCATATGCAGAATTCTAAACATGAAACTGTTATATAGGTATAGTACATATTACAGTCTTCCAGATATGTGATTTCCATATTGCATTAGATGCTGTTTAGTAAAAAAAATATATGTTTTATCAAATGTTATGAGAGAGTATAAATCTCAATAAATTCAACATTTTATAGATATAATAGGAATATACAGGGTGTTTCAAAAATGACCGGTATATTTGAAAAATCAATAAAAACTAAACGGGCAGCGATAGAAATACACCGTTTGTTGCAATATGCTTGGGACAACAGTAAATTTTCAGGCAAGCAAACTTCCGAAATTATTTACAATTTTCAACAACAGATGGCGCTGCAGTCTAGAAAAATCTAAACCACGCTATTTTCCACATATCCACCATGCGCAGCAATAATATGGCGTAGTCTCTGAACGAAATTACCAGACAGGCGGGATGGCTTCACATGACGAAGAGATGTAAGGCTTGAGTTGTTCAATTGTTTCTGGATTGTGGCGGTACACCTGGTCTTTCAAGTGTCCCCACAGAAAGAAGTCACAGGTTAACACCCTGTATCTGCACTAACGTATTCTATGATGAAACATGCCAGTCATGCCCTAAACATTTTCAATCACGACTAAGATGTATTAAAAAATTATAATCAATCTATTTTTTCATCTAAATTCATTTTAACGTCATTAATAATATATATTTATGTAAAATTAACTGATGGTTAGAAAAATATATATAATATCTTTTCCAATTTAAAATGCGCTTAATATTAAACATGCAGCCATCATTATCAACTTACATAAACAGAAATACAAAGTGCACAATATGCTTTACCCCTTCATCAGCATAAGTTTAAAATGAAATTTTCTAAAAACAAAAATCTAGCAATGTAACCGTTTTCAGAATATTATTTTTGTAGCATATTTGTTATCAAGATGTGTCCTATACCAACTAGTATTATATCAATTGAACATTAAAAAAATAATTGGAAATGTACATTAAAATTGTTGTTACAAAGTTCCCTTTTTCGCTTTTATTGGTTTCTTTAGAGATTGAAAACTTAAGTTAGGATATATCTATATCTATACTATTATATAAAGAGAAAACGGTGACTGACTGACTGACTGACTGGGTGACTCATCAACGCCCAGCCGAAACTACTAAAGTCAGGGTCACGCAATTTGGACTGTAGATTGCTGTTATGGCCTAGGCAAGCAATAAGAAGGGATTTTTGAAAATCCCCCCCCCCCCCCGAAGAGGGTTAAAGGGGGGTTCGAATGTTTTAGGTCATTTTGCCATATCTCAGCAGCAGTTATTGGTAGGCGCTTAAAATTCCAGAAAACAAATCTACTAAAAAAATGATTAAACACCTCTTTCAGCGATTTTAGAAATTCCCCCCAGAAGGGGGTTAAATGGGGGTGGTCGAATGTTTTAGGTCATTTCGCCATATCTCAGCAGCAGTTATAGGTAGGAGCTTGAAATTCCAGAAAACAAATCTACCAAAAAAATGATTGAACACCTATTTTAGCGATTTTAGAAATTCCACCCAGAAGGGGGTTAAAGGGGGGTGGTCGAATGTTTTATGTCATTTCGCCATATCTCAGCAGCAGTTATAGGTAGGAGCTTGAAATTCCAGAAAACAAATCTACTAAAAAAATGAGTAAACACCTATTTCAGCGATTTTAGAAATTCCACCCAGAAGGGGGTTAAAGGGGGGTGGTCGAATGTTTTATGTCATTTCGCCATATCTCAGCAGCAGTTATAGGTAGGAACGCAAAAATCAGGAAAACAAATCTACTAAAAAAATGATACAACACCTATTTCAGCGATTTTAGAAATTCCATCCAGAAGGGGGTTAAAGGGGGGGTGGTCGAATGTTTTAGGTCATTTCGCCATATCTCAGCAGCAGTTATAGGTAGACGCTTAAAATTCCAGAAAACAAATCTACTAAAAAAATTATTAAACACCTCTTTCAGCAATTTTAGAAATTCCCCCCAGAAGTGGGTTAAATGGGGGTGGTCGAATGTTTTAGGTCATTTCGCCATATCTCAGCAGTAGTTATAGGTAGGAGCTTGAAATTCCAGAAAACAAATCTACTAAAAAAATGATTGAACACCTATTTCAGCGATTTTAGAAATTCCACCCAGAAGTGGGTTAAAGGGGGGTGGTCGAATGTTTTATGTCATTTCGCCATATCTCAGCAGCAGTTATAGGTAGACGCTTAAAATTCCAGAAAACAAATCTACTAAAAAAATTATTAAACACCTCTTTCAGCAATTTTAGAAATTCCCCCCAGAAGTGGGTTAAATGGGGGTGGTCGAATGTTTTAGGTCATTTCGCCATATCTCAGCAGTAGTTATAGGTAGGAGCTTTAAATTCCAGAAAACAAATCTACTAAAAAAATGAGTAAACACCTATTTCAGCGATTTTAGAAATTCCACCCAGAAGGGGGTTAAAGGGGGGTGGTCGAATGTTTTATGTCATTTCGCCATATCTCAGCAGCAGTTACAGGTAGGAACGCAAAAATCAGGAAAACAAATCTACTAAAAAAATGATTCAACACCTATTTCAGCGATTTTAGAAATTCCATCCAGAAGGGGGTTAAAGGGGGGGTGGTCGAATATTTTAGGTTATTTCGCCATATCTCAGCTTTTATGTAGACGGGCGAAATTAATTAAAACAAATCTACTAAAAAATTGGTTAAACACGTATTTCGGCGATTTTGGAAACTCCCCCCAGAAGGTGGCTAAATGGGTATTCAAAAGTTTCGGGTCATTTCGCCATATCTCAGCAGTGGATTTAGGTAGGAGCGGGAAATTCAGGAAAACCCATCTACTAAAAAATGGATAAACACGCATTTCAGTGAGTTTAGAAATCCCCCCCCCCCGAAGGGTTTTAAAGGGTGTGGTTTCGAAAATTTTTTGACATTTCGCCATATCTCAGCAGCTGTTTTATGTAGGTGCGCGAAATTCAGAAAAACAAATCTACTAAACAAATGATTAAACACGTATTTCAGTGAATTTAGAAATCCCCCCCTAGAAGGTGGTTAAAGGGGGATTCGAAAGTTTTAGGTCATTTCGCCATATCTCAGCAACAGTTTTAGGTTGGAGCGCGAAATTCAGGAAAACGAATGTAATAAAAAAATTACATTGTCTACCCGTGCAAAGCCGGGACGGGCCGCTAGTTAATATTATAAAGAAGGAACGTTAGTTTGTGTGTTTGTAGGGGGGTAACTACCGAAAGGGGTAACTACTCTAACTACCGAGCCGACTACAAAAACAATGGTAACAAAATGTCAGTGACAGTCACTGACCCAACATCGGTCTTATTTTATATCGGTACCACTACACCTTATGGACGGTGAGGATGAGAAGAGCTTAATACGTTCTAAAATTGTGATTTTTGTGATAATGTTGGTGCGAGAAACTTGCAATTTGGCATTGTGGTTAATTTTAAGTAGTAAATGCCCGTTGAGAGCGGTTTCTAAAAAGTTCGAAATATAATAGGGAGATATTAGTTGAAAACGATGTAAAAACTTTCAAAATCGTGATTTATTAGGAATTTTTACTGATAGAAACTTGAAATTTTACATGAATGTTACTTTTAAGACGTAAATGTTTTTATAGAGCAATTAAAAAAAAACGAAATTTAAACGATGCCGGAGAAAAACATTCTAAAATTGCGATTTGCGTGATACTGTTGGAGATAGAAGCTAGAAATTTACCTGGTGGTTATTTTAAGATGTAAAATGCTTGCTAAGAACAATTTCTAAGAAATTAAAAGTTTAAAAGAGTGAAATGAGCGGAAAACATTGTAAATTACGATTTATTTAGAATTGTTACGCATGGAAATTTGAAATTTGATAAGGCTGTTTCTTTTAAGATGTAAATGGCGTTCTTTAGATGTTAAATATGTTAAAAACTGAAAAAAGTGCTTAAGAAATACATCTGAATAAAGCATTTCGGAGGTAGAGATTATGCATTAAGTAGTTTTTTTTTTTTTTTTTATACCGCTAACCAGGCCCCTACCTGCCCGGCATGAATGCCTAGCTTAACGGGTTAGTACCTGGGTGCGGGGCGGAAATCGCCTGATCACAGCATGGCTGTGATCCACCTGACTATTGATTTGTTCACATCGCTGCTGTGCTTGCTCTCTTGTGATTTGCTACCGTTATCTTTGTTTGCCGGTTCAAGGTTTCTGTTTAACTTTGTTGAATTGACAGATTTAATAGGTCTCGTAATTTAGAACCTTGATCAGGTGACGAGACCCTCACCTGACTAGGCACCCCCAGAGGTATTATTCACAGGTAACTTGGAGGGCTTTGCACCCACGACGGATTTTACATGCACCAGGTGCCATTAGCGTACATAGATTTACATATTTACCATGTCTGTTGGCTTGTCACGTTCATGGTGGGTTGTCGCTGTAGTGTTTATCGCCTCTTTTATGGGCTGATTTCACTTCTTGTTGTATTTGTCTCTGTCAAGGCTTTTTGGCGTTTTTATAGGCTCGCCCTTGTTGTGGGTTGTTTTTTGTCTATCATTCATTGGTTTTTTGTCTCTTTCTTGATATATTTTTACCTCTAGCTTGTGCTAGAGCTGGTTTTCACATTTTGAATCTTGGTCTTCTTTCGAGAGTTTCACTGGTTATTATGTCACTATCGTGGGTTTTGTCACGTTGTAACTTTTGTTACTGGTGGTTGTCCCATTGTAACTTTTGTTACTGGTGGTTGTCACATTGTAACTTTTGTTACTGGTGGTTGTCACATTGTAACTTTTGTTACTTGTGGTTGTCACATTGTAACTTCTGTTACTGGTGGTTGTCACATTTCTGGATGTTGTTAATATCCTACAAAAAATTACTTAGCGCAATTCACAAAACATACTCAAATTATTTTCTTTAAACTGCAATATATAACGAATTTGTTGTAATATTGCTTCTGTAAATATTTCGCTTCTAATAATGTTAAAAGCATCTATTATTATATTTTGTTTCTTATCAACGGTACATGAATTATCTCTATTTCCTCTTTTTTATAATAGGTCACAGATGTACATTTTTAATTTGTTATATTGGATCCATTCAGAAATGTCATTTTTTCACTTAAGCTTAACTCATTCAATTTTAAAGATATGTATATATATAAATTTATACAGGGTGTCCGAAAAATCTGGAACTCGATAAATATACATCGGATTGAAAAATGGAAAATATGCGTTCAATATTTTTGAAAAATCTGTTTTGGGATATCAAAGTGGACCCCCCCCCCTAACTCTGCAGCTTGCGGGTGAAATGGGGATAACATTGAAATCTTAACTAATAACCCCCTTTTTTATTACAGATTCGGATTATACAGGGAAAAAATACGTAGCTTTTATAATTAACCTTTTTTTTTCGGAAAATCGTAGATGGCGTTGTAATCGAGTAAAATGCATTGAGAATAGTTTCCATTGAAAAATCTCGAAATGGTCGCATAATTAGAGAAAAATATATCGTATTGAAAAGTGGAAAAATGGAAAAATGCATGTTCAATGTTTTTGAAAAAACTATTTAGGGATATCAAAGTTGCCCTGAACTCTGTTCCCTGGGGGGTAAAGGGGGAGGGTGGCAACTGTGAAATCTTAAATGAAAACCTCATTTTTTCCTACAGATATGGATTCTACGGGGAAAAATGCGAACTTTTGTATTTAAAATTTTCTTCGCAAAATCGTAAATGGCGCCGTAATCGAGTAAAATGCAGTGGGAATAATTTCCATTGAAAATTCTGGAAACGGTCGAATAACTTGAGAAATATACATCGGGTTGAAATACGGAAAAATACATGTTCACTATTTTAGTAAAATCTATTTAGGGATATCAAAGTTGTCATTTATTAAAATATTGAAGTATTTTCCGTTTTTCAATCCGATGTATATTTCTGGAGTTATGCGATCGTTCCCAGTTTTTTCGGACACCCTGTATATGCAGTTTTTTCTAATGATCTTTTTGAGGAAAACAGAAAAAAAAAACCTGAACAATGGTTCCTTTAGCGGCTGTATAAAAATTTTAGAAGTCTCACTTTTTAAAAATTAATATCAGAAATCTTATTTCCGAGCTAATTTTTTAAAGCTTTTGAAATTTAAATTTCTCACTTATCTCCATGAAGTAATAAATTTAAGTGCGTTTCATCTTTTTTGAAAAATCCTATATATATATATAAGTAGAGAAAATGTAGATTTATATAGACTTAATTTTTAAAATTTTCAAACACGTGTAAATCTATAGAAAAAACATTAATAAATAAAATGAATTATCTTTTTGCAAAGAATATCCAAAACTTTTATTTTGTAATTATTATATCTTGTTTTGATAAATCTGCATAACATTTGTTTCGAATTACGCAGAATGTGTAAATAAAACGTTAATCGGGCTACATTTAATTAACTAAAGAAAAATATGCTTATAAAAATTTGCATCTTTAGAAAAGAGAAATTATGACATGGAAAAATAAAACGTAATGCAATTTATTTCTTAGAAAAAGCTGACTCATCGGAAATTAATAAAAAAGAAGAGACAAGTTACAACAACTACGAAAACATCTTTCTCAATGTATAGTAATTATAATTCTTTTATACTTTTACGCTTAAAAGATAATGTATAGAAATAAAAGTAAACTTCTTTTGTCAAAAAAAGTAGCTGACTAAACATTTTAAATAGGTACCCATTTCCATTAAATACATAAACATTTTGTGTAATTTCGCAGAAAAGACACATTAAGCGAAGGTAAATCTAATGCTCAAATCATCCAACATTTTTTAGAACTATTTTTATTGAACGTTACCTTATTGGTAGAATAAAAGTATAATTTTGGAAGAGTGGTGATAGTTAAAATTTGGATTAAATGTATTATTAATAATGAAATCTTTAAGCTTGAATGAAATGTTATTTGGTTTTCTATCTTAAAATTACCTTTTGTCTCAAGTTCAGTATTTTGTTTTTACTTATAATAATATTTTACGTATATTTACTAATTTTAATGTAAATATAGTATGCAAATAATATTCTCAGTGGCCGTACGGATGACTACTTTTCTATACAAGTATTTTCGTAAAGCAAGTTTATGTAATTGCGGAATCCTGAAATTAAATAAGGCAATTGTTTTCACTTTTCATTAGCTTCTGAATTTCAAATTTATTAATTTCAAATTGTCTAAAATCAACCTTAACGTAAAAAAATTACATTAATAAAAATTGATGTATTTCCATGTTCTACAAGAAATATCAATAAACATATTTTTCTAAAAAGATTACCAGAAATGTAATGAAAAAAATGAATCCACAAAAAAATAAATAAAGAACCTCTGTTGGATTTTTAAAATACCTGTGATCTGAAATTATTTTTAAAAGTTAGCTTCTATCATTGCAGTTTAATTAAATAATTTGGTACATATTTCAACCTAGATTTTCATCCTTGTATACTGAAACAAACGAAGGGAAAAATTATTCTCTCAAAAAGAGAAGAGGTTATTTGCTTCTCGACGTCAGTAAAAATATCTGAAAATGTTTCCTTCTCAGAAAATTTCCCTTCATAGCATATTTTTGCATAAACACAAACACATGTTATTAAAACTTTTCACATAATTTTAGTATGTTAATAATGCAATTAACGTACTATGAAAAATAAATAATTTAATGATATAATTTAATAAAAATAACAAAGTCGTATTTTTTTTTCTAGAATAATCTTTTAATATAATTCTATTTTGGATTTTTTTGTACGAGGCACTTGTATGCGTACACAATTTTTCAGTAGGTTGATTCTTAATAAAGACTATCGAAATGAATAAGGGTAAGAAAAAAATCAAAAATTTAAAACATCACTGCATCTAATTTTTCTTCCACACTTCTTCGAAAATTCAGTGGTTTTTTTTTTCAGTTGTGAGGCATTACATGTTAGTTATGCGCTTAAGCATCATTTTATAATTAAGAATGCTATCTATTAGAGGCATAACTTGTTTTTAGTTTAGATCCTATATATTATTTCTCCTGTCAACATCCCTTTTTCTAAGAAAATATGAAATGCAGAACAACGAATGAGATACCATATGAAAGGTTTTAGAACCGGCTTCTGACATAGCCCACTTACATTTTTTTAAAACCTGTTTTTTGATTAAAATTTGCTGAAAATCAAATATTAAATCCGCATTGTTTTCATAAAAGAAATGAAAGGTTTTCCTCAAATTATTGTTGCCAAAAAAATAAAATACCACATTATATGATGCTCATAGCAATTATTATAAAAAACACCGCACGGGTTTATTTTATACTTATGATTAAAAAGCGAAATTGAAATTGAAATGTTTAGATTTATATTTCTAAGTCCCATGGTTTACCCGAAGCGGATGACGTCATCCTCTAATGCAGTCAAAATACGATTGTTATTTTTTTTTTCTCGCGCGTGCCTTTAGCAATCTTGGATCAGTTTTTAGTCTAACTTTGATGGAATAAATTAGATGATATTCTGGCTTGACTAACAACTAAATGTTGTTTGCAGATATTTTTGTCCTTGCTTTTTCTTTAGAAGTTTAAACCTGCAACCAATAAATATTACATATTGATAAAAAATGATACTTCTCTATTATCCCGTCGACCACTTTTCATAACAAAAAACTATCGCCAAATAAACGGGAGAACGTTGCCATTGGAATATCAAAAAAAAAAAATCTACTATATATATAAAACACAAACGGAAATTTCGTTTCGTTTCTTTATAACCGCTGAATGGATTTTGGTGGAACTTGCACTGTTCGATAGACAATTTTTCAGGGAAGGTTTTAATATATAATATATCATTCTACGTACATTAGTTATAGAATTAGGATAAAAAGTTATGTTATTTTGGGCGTAAAGGTTACCATTTCTTTTGTTTTGGCGACCACTATCGTTGTTGAAAGCATTGAAACGGTTATCATTTAGAAAATAATGCAAACACCTCAAAAATAAAAGAAAAAACTTACTAACTTTATTTAAAATTTAAAAAAGCAAAACAGTTTTGTTGAAAAATATTGTTACGAAACGAAAATATTTAATTTATACGTGAAAGGGAATGTTCGTAATGATTGAAAATTATTCAATGTGAAATATTGCAATTGAAACCATATTTCACGATTTATCGTTTGCGTCATGTTGAGAAAAATGCATCTGAAAATTGGATTAGATAAAATCTGAGTAACAATTTTATTTTTGAGTTGTCCTTTATTTTTTTATTTAATTTTTATTTTTATCTAACTGCTGCATCATGTGACTTACAGAAGAAAATAGATGTAATTATAAAAATGACTAATTGTGAGTCACATGTTATTTGTATATGATTTTGATTCAGTTGTTATTTGTTTATGACTTTTGTCACCAAGTAATTTCATTTTGAGCCAAAAAAGGCATAAGCATGACATCGGTCACAATAATGGTACAATAATGCATGTTCGCAATAATGGTGATTTTCAAATGTACGACAACATTTTTTGGAGTAATTTTTTTAATTGAAATGTAAATTATACAAATAACAGTTAATATTACAAAAATAGAGTCAAATATTTAAATTTTAGCGTTAATGTCGGCCAAATACTAATTATTAACACACATTTAAATACATTTTCACTATTCATTAATTTTTAGTTTTCTTTGCATATCTTTTCTTCTTTTTGAAGTTTTTAAAATGATATTGGACTAATCTTCTGTAATAGGGTCACCCACAAATTGGCGTATTTACTATATTGTTGGAAATTTCTTTTATATTTCAAGGGGGCTCTGGATGGTGAATCCGATTGCAGCGAAATTTGTACTCAGAGATTAGTAAATTGATGGCTTTTCATTATGTAGCAAATGGGCAAAAGAATATTTACTAATATATATTTTCTATCTGCAGTTATTTTACTATCACTAAAAAAACAATACTTGCAATGTACGTAAAGTACTTTTAAATGCCAATAGTGGCCAAGGAACAATATTTGCAATTGCTGATTTATCATTTTAGCCTAGATAATAAAAAAGTACCTGGAATTCAGATTACAAAAAAATTTAATTATTATAAAGTAATTTCGGCTAACCCACAGCCCTAGCTGCTAAGCTTAGAAACAAATTAACCGATCATGTACTTTATAGGGTTTATTTAGACAACAGACTGAAGAATAGTGTAATCTTGATAATAAGAGAAGCAACAAGCATTATTATTTCTCCGAGTTATTATTCTCATTAGTGAAAGGCACAAAAATCTTCGCTTCAAGTATTCGCAAAAAAGATTACTAAAACTTTTCCATAACTAACTTTATTTATCATTCTCGAGGCGTTTTATTGGTGAAAGAGCTATAATTCAGTAGACAGCAATTTGACATTATTTTATGAAACGTATTAAGTCCAATGGCCAATCTTTGCAGTGATTTTAATGATCTATTTTTAGTAGTGTGGCAACTCGGAGAGCATTTTAATTCCTGTTGGTCACAACGGCCACATATCTCTATCAAACTCTACTATAAATGATCAAATAAAAGAGTTGCTTCTTATTAGCCCGACTTTTGTCTAACGCCGCATAAGATAATATGATATCGCAATGGCGTTTGCATTGTATTGAGCAATGTGGAAGGACTTTCCAGGTGAAGGTTTATATTACCTTAAAATAAAGCAGAATTTGCCATTTCGTTTGATTAAAGGTTAATTTGGGAAATGGACCAGCGCAGCGGGCATAGCCTGCTAATAAATAAATAAAATATAAGAATTTAAGGACGCAATTGTTATTTTAATGTGTAAAATAACTACTAAATCAGTAAAACATAATGAAAAATACACGCAAATGTCGAATGTAAAACCACTAGAGGATGTAACAAACACGCATAATGATTCTAACATCAAGTAAATGGCACTGCATTTTTGGCGTTTAATCTTACAGTTTGGCGGTAGTTTTTTGTTATGAAAAGTGGTCAACGGGATAATAGAGAAGTACCTAAAAAATATTAGATTTCAGTGCGAAATCTTCGCACGGGCCCTCTGGTATAAGATTATTGTAATACAAGGGTTTGGACATCGAGGTTTTAACATAAAGATGAAGATAACATAAGAAGCAAATGAAAATAAAAAGAATACAAAATTCAGTTATTATATGAAATGTTCTTTACTGAAATAAATAAATAAATAAATAAGGATATTTCAAAGAAATTAAAAGTTTATGTAACATAGTCCTAACAACGGAATGGACATGTAATAAGTCGTTTTGGACACTGTCATTTAGATGTATGCTGGTGATTTTTGATGCAGTGTAATTTTACAGTGTAATTTTATCATGTTGTCAAGTCATTGACCATGACAATCAACGTAGGAATCAGTTAAATTTGCAGAAAAATACAGATAATACTAAGGTTTTACGACGTCGTAAAGGATACAGTTTCTGAAAAGGGGAGCTTAGAATATGGATGCTATACGAAAATAACGATAAACATGTCTGAGTTTAAAGACCACGAAATTGAAGACCCTCCACGGAGTGGTTAATCGTCGGATGGAAATACTAAAAGATTAAGGAAATTGTTATTGCTTGGTAATAAATATGTCTGCAAATCCTGTGGTTTTCTACTTTCAAGAAAAGGACCCCGCGGAATGTCAGACCAGTGTTTCTCGTTTTTAACAACAAGAGATTACCGACATGCTATAATCATTTATGTAGGAAGAAAAAAAAGCGATAAAAATATCAGAGAGATTACATAAGTGGGGAGATGTTCTGAATTTGCAGTTAAAACATAGCGTTGTTTTAACATGGAAATATTAAAAGAGGGAGTGTATATCTTGAGGAGGTAAGAAGTCGGGCTGAATATTAGCGAATTGGGGAATGAGAATAAGACAGGACGAAAAAACAGAGCTTTATACGATATGGGATTAAGTAAGAGGATGCGATTCGAGAAAAAAGATTTGAAGGGATCGAGGAGATAGAGGAGGAAAAAGGCAAGGTTGGACGAAGAAGAGGGGATGGTGTTGAATTTTGGGAGAAAAGAGAGGATTTGGATTTTAGTGAACGGTGATGTAAGTGAAAATATAGGGAGATGAAATATTTCCCAGTAGCAGAGGAATGATGGAGCGTGATGTGCTATAGAAGATGTCTGTTTACAAATTACTGAATGAGTGCTATACCTCTCCAATGAATACAGATGAAAACGATGGAACATAGTATGAGAAAGAGATTGTTTTTCCCAAGGATCAGAGGATGTTTAGGTGAGTGGGTAATTTTTATATTTAATCCTTGCAATCAAAGCTTCTAATAATCGGTGTATTTATGTAAAAGGCGCGTCTGGGAATCCTTGGTGATACTGATCTTGATTTTATTGCTAGACTTTATTTAATGTTGCAATTGTATACAATGAGTTCTTTTGTTGTAAAAGGAATATTTGCATCTTAATAAACCATGAATTAGTTAACTATACGTACGACCTATTTCATATTTCGCATACTTTATTTTCATGATCTGACGACAAGAAGAATCCGGGTGCACAAATCTTATGACTTACAAATGTATTAATAAATGTAAATATTTATCATCCCCTAATAATCACATACATACCCATTTGTCGGACACTATTTCCATTAGGTTATAGTTAGCTACAAATACAATGCAGACATGTCAATGCAGTCTTTCTGTTATTATCACTTAGTTTAGTGATTTCATCATCCCAATTTTCTGGTTTAGACCTGTTATTACTTTTGTGCACATTTGCAAGAATGCTTTTGTCAGGCCGTAAATGTATTCTAAATCTGGACTATTTGGTGCATTTCCCACATATGAACGAAAATTTTCATGTTTTATCGCGACGATTCCAGGTGTCCAGTCTCAATGGCCAGTCTGGATATACACTGGCCGACCAAGTTTTAATTTATCAAGACCTACATGTGATCTGTAATAGTTTTTCTTCTGAATCTTCTGATTGTTCAACAAGTTGTTATTTGTTTTTGATGTGCTGAAGTTCGGTTTTAGGAGATTTTTCTTGGTGAAAAATAGAGATCATAAGTATCGTCACATTAGCATTTGTGTTGGAGATGGTACATTATATTTTTATGTGTTGTTGTACTGAATGAACGGAAAATTTGGATCACTCTTATCCCCTAAATTTTCTTAACATCTTATTTCTCATGTGCACATTCAAACATTCCATTTGACATTTTAAATCTTGGTGAAAATGTTATATGCCTCATATCACAATCTTGATTAAAAGACTAAAATTTGTGGCTATAGAAATGTGGCCAGATACCTGAGTGTACATATTTTGGTATTTCATGAGTTCTGAAAATTTATTTTAAAGAATTTATAACAGTCTCATCAGTTTTATAAATAAATTTTCGTACTTGAATAATTTTGAATGATAATCTACAGCCAATAAGTAGTTTTTTTTTTTTTTTTTAATGATGAAATCGATCCCCAATTATAGCCAAAGATATTTCGGCACATTATAGGGTATCATTTAAAATACCCAAAGTTATCAAAATGTCAAATACCCAAAGTACTTTTCATCGGTAAATCAATGAAATGACATGACATGTACTAAAAATGAAAATAATAAGAGCAAATAAAAGGATGATGATGAATATTCTTTAACTCTCCAAAGAACAGAGCACGTAATCAAAAAACGTAACATGATAAGTATAGTTTGTAAAAAAGGAGATATTTTTTCTTATAAAACTACATTTTTCACATTTTACATATTTAAAGAAAATTAATATCTAATTACATTATTTAATCTTTTCCCATGAGTAGCATAATTCATAACTTAATAATTATTATGTAAACACTCAATGCACATGTTAGTAAACTCTTGTTTTAAAATTTTACATATTTTAAAAGCTAATTATGTTATTCCAGCTTTTTTACAGAAAATATTAAAAAAGAAAATCGGCTTACGTTTGTATCTAATTATCTATGTATTAAAAATTTAACTTTTTATAAGTGAATAATCTTTTATTTAATTATTATTATTTTATTTTTTTTTTCTCTGTGCTTTTGTAATTTTTTGCGAATATTTATTCTTCTGTAGAAAATTATAAAGTATGTTATTAGAAATTTTGTAATAATGCTATTGAAATGCCTTCAGAGCGAAATTGAAAAAATACCTCTTCGTGATTTTCCCCTAATACTTATTTGAGTAATTAATTTATACTGAATTTCATGAATCATATCAGTGGTCAATTTCTGGAAATTCTGTTTTTTTAATATAAATCTATACTAATAAAAGAAAGTTGTTTGTCTGTGTGTGTGTCTGCGTACGATTGCTAGTGAAATCCACCGCTCGTAGAAGTTTGAAAATGTGGGAGCGGGTAGTCCAAGGCAGGTCCTAAGGCACCTTAGATTCGGATTTTTTATTTTTTGAGACCCGGGTCCCCTGGGGCCCCTTTAAGATTTTTGCACAAAATTGTTAATAACTTGCCCAGTTTTTATCCGATCCTCTTCGTTTTTGGAACTTTTTATCCATTTAGCTTTTTCCTCATTTCTACGTTCCAATTAGGATCCTGCCCCCCTGGGGCCCTTGAATTTTTAGGACGCAATGAATTTTCCATCCCCTCCTAATTGTATCAGCATCTCAATGCATGACTTTAAAGTTGAGTCTTGGACTTCTCTCCTCGGGTAACCACCCTCATATTTTTATTGGGGCCTTTTTAAGCATTTCTTTAAAATTTTATTTTAATTATTATTTTATACACTATGCTTAATTTCGACTAATTAAAGATCTAATGTGCTAAGGACCTTTCCCTCTTTCCTTTTTTTCTAGGACCTTTTCCTTAGATGTTTCACTCATAGGATCCTGCTCAAAGCTATCAGTTGGCCCCTTTTAGACTCCTTATTATAGTTCCCTTAAAAATCGACCGATTCATTTTTTTAAAACAACTTTTTAGGACTTGAAGCTACTATTTGCGTGATAAAAAAATTTCTTGGACTTCAGCTGCCACAAATTTCGAATATTAATCTCCTTCCTGGGGAACTTGGTGCATATCCTTTAAAAATGATCAGAATTTCTTGCAATTTTCATTAACATAGTTCTAGGTTACTCCTACTAAACATTTCCTTAGACCCCCCAAGTACTAACTTTTACAAAATATATATTATTCTTCTTTTTCGGCATCAACTTACTTTTATCCACTACAGTCGTAAATTAAAAATCGCCTTACTCTTAAAGAAAAGTGGTTAAGTTTAGAGAGATGCGAGGATGTTTTACTCCGTAAATTGAATATCGCGTTAATGTTGAAGGAAATTCGTTATATTTACAGGGGAGCACATTCTACCGGCTGGGGGCTCATTCTTTTCTTTGGTTCAATGGGCTCTATTTCAACACGGTTTTGGTCATTCGACTTGATATCGAAAACTTGAGGTTCTTTTTTTTTTAAATTTATTATCGCGGGCCCGGGCTACGCCAAGCGGGTCAGCTAGTTTGAAATAAAATACATTTTTGCTCATGCATATATTGCCAGAAAGAAAATAATTTTGTAAAAAATATTTGCAGAGTTTTGTTTGTAAGATGTTACTTTCAAGGTGAAAAAGTTTTTAATGAATGTTTTACTAAATCCTGACATATAATTTGCAACGGGTGTAAGAAAAATTATTTAAAAATATTTAAAAATGTAGTATTTATACTAATTAACACTTCGAACTTTTAAACAGAAATGGAGGGAATAATTCCCCCAGAAAAAGGATTGATTAAAACAACAAAACATGTTTTGTTGATTACATGTGGATTGTTTTAGCAAAATTTTTAGTTGAAGTAAAAAAATTGGTTTTGTTGCTTGGACAAAAAAATTATGTCAACACTCTTCAAAAATGTTAACAAAATGTCATCAATTTTACTTGATTTAACAAAATCTGTTTTTTTTATTTTACAATAATTTTGTTGTTTTTGCAAAATTTAAATTGTTGTGTAGTAGCCATAACTCCCTCACGTAACGGGATTTATTTGACTTGTATAGCTATATAATTAAAGGATTAACATAATTTTTGGATAATTAAAACTTTTTTTTTCCTTGGGATAGACCAAGGTAGTTTAAAAAATCACCCTGTCCCATTTATTACTTTCTTCTATCTTTACAAGAAGAAAGTATTGGAATCATGAAAATTTTCGACTTCCGGTTTCGGACGGATTTTAGAAGGTCCTGAACACGATTTGACTGTTTTTAGAAAATGACTGTCAATGACTCTGTCTGTCTGTATGTGACAAAAATTTTGTGGGCGTTCTATCTGAAGAACTAATGCACGGAATTTAATAAAACTTTATATTTAATTACTTCCTGATATAAATTGTTGCTGATTAGTTTTTGGTGTAAGTCGCGCAACAGGTGGCCCTGCTATGTTGCATTTTTTGCGATTTCTGCAATAGCTTAATCTCATTTTCAGCAGTGAATTACGCCTGTAATCGTTGAACGTAACTCGGTTTATTAGACTTATTTTTTATACTATTTTAGACTATTTAGTTATATAGCCATATAACTAAAGGAATAACATAATTTTTGGATAATTAAAACTTTTTTTCATTGGGACGGACCAAGGTAGTTTTAAAAATCCCCCTGTCCCATTTATTACTTTCTTCTATCTTTACAAGAAGAAAGTACTTCTGGTACATAAGTACTCTCGTACTGGAAGAAAGTACACTGGTAAAATATAACAGTGAATTTTTATCCTGCTTTTTGCAAGCGTAATTTACTGCTGAAAATGAATTAAAAATTAACTATGTGTTGCCGTATGCTGGGCTTTGTATTGTCGTCTCATGTTTGCCGCAGAAATTTGCGTGCTCCTGATGACATTTCTACCTTGTGCTGCGGTTTCAGCCGTTCCGACATACATAAGAGTGAGAAATGCCGAACGCAGATATCGTTCCTTGTAGCTCTGTGGTAGAGCGTCAGAACGCTGTTTTGAGGACCCGGGATCGACTCACGGCTTGGGCAATTTTCACTCTCTCGGTTTTCGTGTGAAAAAAGCAGGATAAAAATTCACTTGTTATTATTCAATGTTTACAGGCGTAATTCACTGCTAAAATGGATTAAAAAATAATTAAAATTGCATATTTAGATTGGTTCATTTAACAAAAGGTTTTGTAGTATAAACAAAACAAGTTCGTAATATAACATATTTTATTATTTAAACAAACAAAATATATTTTGTTGAAAAAAGAAAATAGATTGTTAAAATAACACATAGCATATATTTATGTAACAAAAATAATTTTGTTAATTCAAGTAAAATTGAACCATTTTACTTGAATTAACAAAATATTTTTTTTTGCTGACGATACAAATTTTTTTTTGGAATTACAAAAAAAATCAACAATATTTTTTTTGTTGATTCAAACAAAATTTCCATTGACCCATATTTAAACGAAAAGTTTTTTTTGGTAAAACAAATTTTTGTTGATTCAACAAAACTTTTTTCTGAGTGTTCTCTGTTTAATATATATAACAATGAAAGAATTCGTTATTTATTGTTAAAAGTATCCTAAAATATTTATTTATAAAAACTATATTTATAGAATCAATATTAAATTAAAGTAACATTAAACTTAAGATGCTTATCCAAATCCGAAAATAGCATTAATATCTTCATCAGAAAAAATTCTACTTTTAATGGCATAGCAAAGTATCATTTAGCGTTATTACCTACCGTTGTTGTAATCGTAAAAAGTTAAAACTACTTATCATGTTGCATATTATAATTACGTAGCAAATTTTAAAGTACATCGATTTCAAAGAAAATAATCTGTTTATTATTATAAACATCCTTATGTAATATTTCAGAATAAATATATTCTGTTATTCCAGTATAATCTAAAAAACATGTAGAATTTCATAGAAAATGAGAAAGTTCTCTTTATAAGTAAATACGAAACTACCCCGTCGTTTCCTGGGCCAGGCTCTAGTATAATGAGAATAAAAAATAAAGAAAGAAAGAGAAAAAATATATAAAATAAATAATGAGAATAAAAAAGGCCAAGTCTGCCTAAAAAAATAATGTCGGTTCCGGACCATGTCTGACCCGGCTGCATGCGAGCCTGCAATTTTGTCTGCAACAACAAAATTACAGTAATAGACGAAATATATGAAAAAGAGCTGCATATTTATTTTAAAGACTACATAACCATTTTTTTAAAGTACCATAAGGTACTGGCGTTTCGCAAGTAACCCTTTTTAACACTTTCCAACCTAGTTAAAAAGTGTTTATGACTTCGGTTTGTCTGCTGTCTGGCCGTCTCACAGTGTGGTATTTCGCTGAAAAAACTGTCCAAAAGTCAAAATTTCAAATCTGATATTTAGTTGTTCATTTTCTGGTTAGTATAAGTACACTATCCTGTTCATATGATAACGGGTTCATTTCGTTCTATAGCCTCTCCAATTGTCTGGTATTTCACTTGAAATTCATGTCTCGTGCAATTCTCTTTTGGTATATGTATATTTTTATCGAAGGTCTAAAATACTATTCTTATTCGAATTTCAGAAATATTTTACGGTTTCTAAAGACGAAGGTGTATATTTCCTTTTACATAAATATTTTTGAAAATATAAGGCATTTCCATTATGATATTCACATTTGAAAACATTTTTTTTTTTTTTTTTTTGGGGGGGGGTTAAATATTTTAGATAAAAAGATAATTCTAATAGGGGGTTAAACTGAGTTCAGTGTGAACTCCTGTGTTTTTATAATGTATATGCTGGCTAATTAAAAGATATGAAATAAAATTTGCGCCATTTTAACCCACCTTCCTTTGCTTATAACTAAAACAAAATTTAAGAAAAAAAATTTGAATTTTTTTTTTTCAAATAATATAATAGAATCACTTGTTAACTTTAAATTAAAGTCTAATTAATGCTTAAAGTGATAAAAACATAATACGAAATGTTTAAAAATACCTTTCAATGTAGATTACATATGCTTCATTCGCTCTGTCGGTGACATCTTCAGATCTAAATGATAAATAAAATATTCTCGCATATTTGTTTTGAAATTGGTAAATGAACGAAACCCGAAAGTATCACCTTTACAATATTTTCCTGGATTCCTTGAAAGATTAAAATATATACTTAGAAAATTTAATCTCTGCCTTATTGCAAAACCTTCCACAAAATTAAAAAACATAGTATGTAGAAAAACAGATACAATAGAACCTGATCAACTGTCCGGTGTTTATGAAATCCCATTCACCAAGGCAGATGGAACATATACTATATAGGAATGACAAACAGAAAATTTAAAACAAGAATAAAATAATATATGGCAAATATCAAATATGACAGAATAACTACTGCCTTAGCTAAACAATATAGAAAGGAGCCGCTGCAGATTGATTTCAAGAATAATAAAATAATTTTTCAATAAAGAGCTTATTTCCCATCTATTATCCATGAATCAATAGAAATATATTTGCGAAAAGATAACATTTGCAACAAAGCCGCTTCTTTTGAATTACCTAAAATTTGGCACGCGTGGATCTACAGATTGAAAAAGCAATTAAAAAAATATAATAATAATTTTCACGTTTTCCAGTTTGACCAATTTAAGCACCTGCTAGCCTTGGACATGCGATCTCGTGGTTTATGTTTACCATTTTCAAAATGCAAAAATATTTTATTTATCATTTATATCTGAAGAGGTCGCCGATAGAGTAAATGAAACATATGCAGTCTACATTAAAAGGTATTTTTAAATACTTCGTGTTATGCTTTTATTACTTTAAGTATTAATTAGACTTTAGTATAATTATTGAAAATAGGAGATCCTACATGGGGTTTCCTGGTTATAGAATATACTGCTCTGTGTACACAACATAGTTGAACATTTTTTAATTAAAAACATTAATACTTTTTTTTCGATATATTTTTTCGATTCACCATTAACAACACCAAAAAGCATTTTTATATGAAAAATATCTGTTTATTTTTTCAAATGAATTTTTGAAATTTATTGAAAACAGTACTTTCGCATTAGCCCGCAGTAGTTAACTGCTAAAGAAATTACAATAGATTTCACTATTTAAATAAAACATTTTTATTCTGATTATTTCAGTATTTAAGCGCGTAGTTCGGTTACACAACTTTCAAATTTGTGTTTTATTTACATTATTCCTTTACTTTATTAATTGATGTCATTTTAAAATCGCTTTGAAATATCAACCGAAAACAAATAAAGAAGTATTTTATTGTTTTAATTGCAAACTTGTCAATCCTCGTAAGCGGGCTGCACTTGATAGAGATAGATTTCCTTTAAAGTCATACTTAAAAATTATTTTGTAATCGATAAACTATCCGTGAACTCTGATACAGTTTTCAAACAAACTGCATTTGAAAGAAAATTTTGTTCTATATTCGAGGGTATAAAAGTTGAATATATGCGATGTTTAGAAGTTGAAGATGTTTTAAAGTTAGAATTTTCAAAACAGCGAAATCTATTATTATTTTTTTATTATTATTTCGTTAATATGACGTCAGCATTATCCACGGACATGTTATTGTTTTATAATATAGATTTATGTAAGAAGGAAGTAAATATATTTTAAATACATAAATTTAACCATATTAATATATTTAATCTTTCAGTTAATAGCGACAATATGTTATCTAATTTGTATTAGTACGCATGTTTATAATAAACCACTTTTACTATTGTACACGTTATAAACTATTTTCAAGTTTTTAAAAATTCTTGTGAATAGTTTAGCCGACTTACATACACAAAAACAAAAGAAAAAAGTAAAATTTAATATTCTGCATACCTAATAAAATGCATATACATAATAAAATTGCCACATCTAAAGAATTCATTAATAGAATACAATCTGCTGATTATCTTTTTGCATCTAGGCGTAATTACTGATTACTTCTTTGAAAAATAATAAAAACTTATGGTGACGAACAGTTTTTAACTGAAGGGTAATAAGAATATTTCTCTTTCAATATATTCTCCAACTTAATTAATTCAATTAAGTATTTCGTGTCATTACTTTAATTAAAAAAAATTATTCATCATGATAAAGACTGCTCTTGTAGGTAAATACCTGATGAATAATTGATGCGACTTCATATTAAAAATATTGAAAATTTAAATTGTATTGATTTGCAACGTATATTTTTTTATGGAATAAAGTAAAATACATTCCTGAAATTAAGATTTTTGGATTTTTCATTACCAAATTAAGTACATAAATATGCATTTTCAGTATAATTAAGCAAAATCCGAACAGGAGATTCTAAACGTAAGATATTGTAATTCTCTAAATTCAATTAGTAAATTTGTAAGTTTGTTAATGCAGACTCAAGGAGAGTATGATATATGATCAACACTACACTGCAAAAAAGGTGTTGATTTCACTGTATAATACTGAGCATATTACTGCTTATTTTACTGTTTATTACTGTTAATTTTACGGTATAATACTGGTAACTGGGATGCCAGTATTATACAGTGAAATCAACACCTTTTTTTTGCAGTGTAAAGTCGAATAGTATTATCATTACTGTTACATTAGAGAGGGGATTTTTTATCGAATGAATCGCCAATGTAAAACAAAAGTATTTGACACACGCTTAGAACGCAGATTTTGAATGTAATGTTTGTTTTAAATTAATTTAATGTAAATTAATGTAAAGGAAAACGATTTGACACCCGCTTTAAGCGTAGATTTCGTATGGAATATTTGTATCAGATTAATATCAGATCCCATATTGCAACATTTAAATTAGAAAGAAATATTACTGTAAAATAAAAGATAGTATAAACCACTATACATAACACTACAGCGTGTATAACACTTTAATCCAATAGGATTGGGGTAATAATTATTTTACAAATGAGATATTTTATAGAGAAAATCGCCAAGGGAAAAGAAAACCATTTAAAAGAAGCTTTAAGCTTAGATTTTGTATGTAATATTAGTTTCAGATTAATTTCAGATCCCATAGGACTACATTGAAATTAGAAAGAAACATTACTGTAAAATCAAAGAGTGTACAAACTAATATATATAACATTTCAGCGTATATAATACAATAAGATTGTCCTAATATTTCTATTAGAAATGGAATTTTTTATACAGAGAAAAGACAGTGTAAACAAAAAGAATTTTACACACGCTTTAAGCGTAGATTTTGTTTGTAATATTAGCTTCTGGATAATCTGAGATCCCATACGGCAACATTTAAATCAGTAAGAAACATTACTGTAAAATCAAAGAGAGTACAAATCGCTAAACACTATAGCGTATATAACACTATACTCCAATAGTATTATCCTGTTATATTAGAAATGAGATATTTATTCATTTAAAAGTCTTCGGAAATTCTTCAATATTTTCGAGAAAATTCTCATATGTATTTTATAGAAGACAAATTACATATAATTATTTCCGAAGAACACATTCTGTGTAATTTGAACTAAAAAAAAGACGAATTATTCTGGCTCTTTCAGTGTAGTAAAAAAAATAAATAAAATGTCTGGCAAGAAAAAGAGTTACAATAGATTACATGGCATGTAACACTTCGTCCATAAATGCTGTCCATAGAATTAAAAGTTTCACATAAAAAATATCTGCATGAATTTTTTTAATTTGTAAAAGTACAATATTGGAAATAGGAAAATTTATAGAATTTTTTTGTAATGTTATTACCTGTCTTAATATAAGAAAGACCAAAACGAAAACACCATTTACAAATAAATTTCGGCTATTTAAAATGTTTGTTTACTGAAATATGGCTTACAATTCCGTTATGATGTAAGTTATGATGCAATCAGTTATGCTGCATTAATAAAAATAGTACGTTATTTTTCTGGAATCAAAAAGAAGTAAAATTTAAGATATTTATTCATTTAAAGAATAAACCGCATCCGTGTAATTAAATATTTTAAATAAATGCAACCTTTTACAAAAAATGTTGTTACATGCGGCATTCATAATTTAATTCATAAATTAATAATTTTTCAGTTTGCATTAAAATCGCCTTCTTTTCTTTTGTTCTTAAACAGAACAGATTTCTTTTCTGCATGTAGATGATATTTATGGAAATCGATGAGCAGAGGTAAATGTATAGGGTAATAAGTGGGAAGTTAGGCTATAGAGGTAATAGCGTAAAAAATATTTCAACCTTTTAAAATAGATCTTACATCCAGACAAAGCACTTGATGGCTATTTACTATTTATTAACTATCATGCATGACTGTTTCGTAAATTCGCTGTTGCATAATTTACATACCGCAGTTTTGAAAATGTTTAACTATCTATTACAATTAATAATCAATTTATCTACAGGGTGGTTATAATATAAGTATCTCTATTTGGAGCTGTCTGTAGCTTGAAGGAATAACCCGAATGAAACTAAAATCAGTACACTTACTATTCGAAAAGGGGGAATAAAAATGGACTAATAGAAAAAAAATAGCTGCAATAATCGCCAACAGATGGCCTGTGGGTGCAAACGCCGTTGTGTACCGTAAAGGTGACGCAAACCTCAATGACTTAAAAAATCGCATATCACAATATGTGGGGAACATCACTCCTGATGTTTCCTCCCACACATTTCGCAGTTGATCACGTCGTGCACCGCCTGGACTGTGTCTTCCTGCATAATGGCCATGTGGAATCCTAAACTTGATCGGCACGTAGAGTCAAATCCGCCGCGTACAGGAAGCACGCATGTTTTTGGGCTCCTGGTTTTTGCAATTTTAAAACCGGAATTCCTGAGATTTTTTTTCAGATTTTTGAATTCCCGGAAAGAGAAAAACATTTCCTATCCGTGGACATTAATTTTTCAATTGTGCGACCAACGGTTAATTAGTTATGTACTAATTAGTGTAATCAAGGGACCACGTGTTGAAAGAGCTAGCGGAAGGACACTCTCGTCTTTGCGGACAGACGCTAGCAGACAGGACCGCGGGAGAAAGATGTTCGCCCGGTAGAAACGGAACAGCCACACCTGCCTTGATCAACATAGCAGCTCTTTGCAGGAAGAAATCAGCAGCAGCAGTAATTAAGGTAACTGGTACCTGGCGGGGATTGCCTATGTAAGTATAAATCTTAATTGACCATCTTTTAAACACTGGCGGCTGATGGGTACGCCAAAGCGATCTCAATTAGTGAATTAATTTACTGATTGCGGCAGTTTTGGAAGCTACATCCCCAGCCATCTCGGGTTAATTAGGTCCTTTACCTAATTGCTCATCGCGAAGTAGGCCCAGTGTTCTAACTCAAAAGTTTAGGACTCAACGAGTCAAAACATCATATCAAGGCTCAAAAACAGAAGTAAAAAACACAAAAAAAACGCCAGGAGCAAGTAGTACACCTGGAACTTCCCAGAAAGAGCAGGTAAAAAGCAAAGCAAAAACCTCCGAAAAAGTAGGAAAAACAAAACTAAAGATGACAGACATTGAGGGATTTTACGAATTGACAAAGAAAGATACGTGCGAAGAGACAGATTCAGATGTGGATAGTGTAATGACAGAGCCAGATAAAAAAACTGCGGTACTACAAGACACAGAAGTCACGAGGTTAAGAGGGGAATTAATAACCCTTTGCGACATACCAGATGGATCTAAAAAGAGATCCCTAGAGATAGAGAGGGCTATGATGGCAATAAGCTACATCAAGATGATACAATCAAAATCAACAAAGATACCAGCATCGACGTGTGAAGCCATGGACCAAGCTCTGCAGGTAGTGATAAACTCACTGACTGAGATGGAGTTGAGGGCAACACATGCCGAGGCAAAGGCAGAAGCCTTGGAAATAGTAACAGCAAAAAGAGGAACCCAACCAATGGAAGAAGAGACAACATCGCTACCAGCACAAAAGGCAACAAAAAAGACTGCAGTTGCTCACAGTTATGCACAGGCGGTCAAAGCCGCGACGGCAACTGTAATTATTCAGGCTACAGAAGAGCGGACAGCAGAGGAAGTAGAGCAACAAATAACAAATACGATAGAAAACAAGGAAGGAGTCAGGAATGTCAAACGGATTCGCAACGGCATAAAAATTGTTTGCGAAAACGCAACGGAAGCTACGAGGATAAAGGAAGCCCTGGCAGAGAATAAGGAGAGTAACAGTGGCCTGAAAGTAAAAACAGCCAATTTAAGGAAGAAGAGAATTATCATCTTCCATGTACCGGAGTCGGTGGAGCCAGCCATAATCAAGCACAAAATATGCAGAGAACTAGGCATCGACATAGAACAAAACGAGGACAAAATACAGTTGCTAAAATCGCTACGGGCACCAGCAGGGCGATTGCATATACCGGTAGCGCTCCATGAGCCCCTGGCGGATCACCTTCTCAAGGAGAGAACGATCTGCCTGGGACTCAAGGAATGTCCGATAAAAAACTATGTGACGATCCAAAGGTGTCACAAATGTCAAGGGTTTGACCACGTGGCGCACCAGTGCAAGCAGAGTCAGTACTGCCCGATATGTGCAGGTAGGCACAAATACGAAGATTGCCCAAAAGGAAGGAAGAGGTGTATCATCTGCACTACATTTAACGAATGGAATAAGGCGCACTTACCGGCACAAATCCCTATAGACCACACGGCTCATGATGGGCAGTGCAGGGTGTACAGAAAGCTCCTCAAAATTAGACAAATTGAAATTGAACAAGGAAGACAAAAACTAACTACAGGTAATGATGTCCTAAACGACAAAATCACATTAAACACAACTAGGGGTGTGACACGGGTGCATAGGAGGTCACAGGAGGAACTTAACAACAGGCAACAAAGGACACACGAATTGAATTATGTTCAATATCAACGCCGCTAACACAGACGCGTGCCTAAGCGGCACCCAAGACAATCCAAACCTGAATGAAAATAAAAATCCAAAAGAAAACTCCAACAATAAAAATCAAGACAACATCAAACTAATACAAATAAACCTACATAACAGTCTCCATGCAACACAAACACTTATGGGATATATGGGAGACAAACAAATAAATATTGGACTCTTACAAGACTTTCACCAAAATAAAAAAACAGGAAAAATAACAGGTTTCAATAATGGTAATTGGAAAATAACAAAAACAAAAAGAAATCGATCAGCAATAGTAACTCACACAGGCACCAATCCAATAACAATAGCAGAAAAAGAATACACAACAGCAATAAAAATCGAAAATAAAAAAGAAACAATAACAATAATCAATGTATACGCACCCCCCTCAGTAGAAGACTTCGAAGATGTGCTGCAGGAGGTAGAAGACAGTCTGAAAATAGCCAAGGGCGAAGTACTACTGACGGGGGACTTTAACGCACACTCTCAACAATGGGGCTATGCGAACTTAGATGACAGGGGGGTAAAACTTACAGACTTCCTCCTCCTGAATGCCCTCTTTGTACAAAACCCACCACACGCAAAAGCGTCGTCCAGCACCATGAGAGGTAAAAGGAAGCTAGAAGGATGGCCGGATCTAACAATAGCAACAGCTAAATTAGGAGAAAATATAACAGACTGGGAAGTAAGCGACGACGAATCAAACAGTGATCACAAATACATAAAATTTAATATAAAATATAAAAATACGTGTTATCAAAGACATAGATTAGAAACAAAACACGGCAAACACGCAAAATTCGAGAAGAAAATTAAACAAATCAGAAACAAATATACAAAAGGACTAAGAAAAGCAACAAATATAGATCAGTTAGACAACATAACTCTAAGATTACAGAGAGAAATAACAGCAATAGCATTCGCCTGCTACAAACATAGAAAAACTCCAGAATTAATGGCACCACCATGGTGGTCACAAGAAGTCAAAATAGCAAGAAATAGAGTAAGGGCGTTCAGGAGAAAATTCCAGGAACAACAAGATGAGGAACTAAAACACAAACAACATATAGAATATAAAAAAGAACGCGCAAAATTAAAGAAAATAGTCCAAAAAGCCAAAAGAGATACATGGAAAAAATACTGTGAGGAAGTCACTAATACATATGGCCCTCAATATAAACTGGCATCAGGCAAAAAAACAAGCCCATCACGATTAGAAAACATCATGCCCAACAATCAAGAAGTAACCGTCAAAAAGACATTAAACCACTTCCTAAACAACCTATATCTAACAGATCCATCAATAGAACATGAATTAAAACCAGAGACACCGACATTTAATGAAACAAAACCACAGTTTATAACAAAACAAGAACTTAACAGAATAATCAAAAACATAAAACAAAACAAAGCTCCGGGCTTTGACTACATAGACCATAACCTAGTGAAAAGAATACACACAGCAGCACCACAACTACTACTAACATTATATAACACATGCCTTAACTTCAACTACTTCCCAAAATCATTTAAAATAGGCACAGTAGTCCTATTTCATAAAAAGGGAAAAGATCCAAAAGAACCAAAAAATTACAGACCCATATGCTTACTACCTACACTTAGTAAAATACTAGAACAAATAATACACGGCAGGATATCACATCATCTAACAATCAACAAATACTGGAGCGACAAACAATATGGGTTCAAACAAGGGTTATCAACTGAACACGCACTAAATAACCTAATAAAAACAATAAAGAAAGACAAAGAAGACAAATACCAAACATTACTAATAGCAATGGATATAAAGGGTGCATTTGATAATATCAGATGGCCTATTATAGCCGAAAACTTAAAACAATCACCATGCCCCACTTACTTAATAAATTGGATACTAAGCTTTTTAGAAGATAGATACGTATCCTTAGAAGAAAACGGCATTAAAGTAACCAAACAAACATTTGGCGGTTGCCCACAAGGCAGCTGTCTGGGACCACTGCTGTGGCTGCTAATAGCAGATACAGCCCTAAAGAAAAACTGGGGTAAAATGTAAGAATACAGGCCTTCGCAGACGACTTTATTTTAATAATAAAAGCAAAAACAAAAGAACAATTAGTAAAACTAGCAAACAAAATAATAAAAGAATTTTATGAATGGGTAACGGAAAATAACCTAACGCTTAATTGGGACAAAACAGAACTACTGTACCTTAATAGAACACACACAAGAAACCTACCAACAGCAGACACATATAAAATTGAAGGAATTAAATTCAAAGAAAGGGAATTTGAAGGAAAAGGAAACATTAAGTATCTAGGTGTAATCATACATAAAAACCTAAATTGGGAAACACACTGCCAAGCACAAACAGCCAAAGTAAGGAAAGCGTTTTGGATGATGGGACAAATGGCCAAACGGGGTTGGGGATTGAAACCAAGCATCTTAAAAATATGGTATAGAACAGTAGCTGAGAAAACACTGACTTACGCAGCCTCAATATGGGGACATAAGCTAAACCAAAGAAGTAAACAAGTACTAACAACATGCCAAAGGCATTTTTTGCTGGCTATAGTTAGGGCATATAAAACTGCCCCAACAGCGGCCCTTCAGGTACTTGCTGGCCTGATTCCAATTCGCCTCCAAGTTAAATACGAGGCAGAATACGGCACAATATCTCGTTTAAGAGAAACGACAGAAATACACGGAACCACTATCCACCATACAGACTATATAAAAAAGATTAATGTATGGGAAACACATCCCGCGGACACCATAGAACCAAGAATAGTCCATAATTACAAGGACATAGTAATATATACGGACGGTTCAAAATTGGAAACAGGCGCTACGGGTTCGGCATTCGTAGCTTTCAAAAATGAACAAAAAATAAAAACATGGTCAGCTCCATTAAGGAAGTACAACAGTGTTTTCCAAGCCGAACTACTGGCTATACTAAAAGCAGCAGAATGGGGAAATAGCACAGGGAAGGAATACAGCATTCGCTCGGACTGCATGTCAGCCATCCAATCACTCAGTAAACCCTTCAATGTAGTAAAATTAATCGATACAATACAAAAAACAGTAAAAGACGCAAACAATAAATTCAAAATTAGCTGGGTCAAAGCACATGTGGGTATCCAAGGAAACGAGGATGCCGACGAATTAGCAAAAAAGGCTGCAGAAAACCAAAGTAAAGAAATTCCATACCATCTAGAAAGACCGATATCAAACTTAAAAAGAAAACTAAAAGAACTCACTATCAAACAATGGCAGTTCAAGTGGGATTATGGCGAAACGGGCAGGAAGACATATGAATACTTCCCAAAAGTAGATTCTCGCAGAATCATCAGCTGCAATCTACTAAGTCAAATTTACACGGGTCACGGAGCATTCCCGGACTACTTACACAGGTTTAAGCGCAAAGACGCACCAAACTGCTCATGCGGGGAGTTGGGAACCCCCAAACACTATCTAACAGACTGCCCACTAACCCAAACACTACATCTGATCCACATCACACCGAACAACGAAAAAATATGGCACAACCAGTTAGCGAACAACAAACAAGTACAAACAAAAGGAAGAGCAGTGATGAGATGGTTAGTAGAAAACATCGATCTCATATCACAATAAATACACCTTCCCAGCAGCGAGATTCCTCAAAAGCATATCCCACTCTCAAAAGCCATCCATTTGGTAAGTATATTTTCTAATATATCTTTAAAAATTAAAAATTAAAAAAAAAAAAAAAAAAAAAAAAGTAGCAATGGAACCTCTTTGCTACGCCAAAAAAAAAAATCGATTTTTTTCAGCAATAGTGAGAAGTGGAAGTCATCTGTGACGGACTGAATTTCACCAACCTATGAAGGCAAATAGCCAACAAAAAGTGAACAAAATAATTAAATGGTGAATGCACAAAGCACACCTGCCAAAGAAAGTTAATGGGGAAAAAAACAGTGTCAAATCAAGTGAATACAGCCTCATAGATACATGACGGACTAACGGCCACGGAACAAGCCCCACTCCATTAGTGCGACAAGTTTCTCAAACAACAAATCAACAAGTTGCACAAAATTCAAAAGCAGTGATAACAGCCATTAGGATTCAATGGACTGATCGCAAAAAGCGTATTCACGAAGGGAAAAAAAATCAAAATCCCCAATGCTTGGGTGAGATAAAGTGACAAAGACAACAAAAATGAGTGTGCAACATCCAGAAATGTGACAACCACCAGTAACAGAAGTTACAATATGACAACCACCAGTAACAAAAGTTACAATGTGACAACCACCAGTAACAAAAGTTACAATGTGACAACCACCAGTAACAAAAGTTACAATGTGACAACCACCAGTAACAAAAGTTACAATGTGACAACCACCAGTAACAAATGTTACAACGTGACAAAACCCACGATAGTGACATAATAACCAGTGATACTCTCGAAAGAAGACCAAGATTCAAAATGAGAAAACCAGCTCTAGCACAAGCTAGAGGTAAAAATATATCAAGAAAGAGACAAAAAACCAATGAATGATAGACAAAAAACAACCCACAACAGGGGCGAGCCTATAAAAACGCCAAAAAGCCTTGACAGAGACAAATACAACAAGATGGGAAATCAGCCCATAAAAGAGGCGATAAACACTACAGCGACAACCCACCATGAACGTGACAAGCCAACAGACATGGTAAATATGTAAATCTATGTACGCTAATGGCACCTGGTGCATGTAAAATCCGTCGTGGGTGCAAAGCCATCCAAGTTACCTGTGAATAATACCTCTGGGGGTGCCTAGTCAGGTGAGGGTCTCGTCACCTGATCAAGGTTCTAAATTACGAGACCTATTAAATCTGTCAATTCAACAAAGTTAAACAGAAACCTTGAACCGGCAAACAAAGATAACGGTAGCAAATCACAAGAGAGCAAGCACAGCAGCGATGTGAACAAATCAATAGTAAGGTGGATCACAGCCATGCTGTGATCAGGCGATTTCCGCCCCGCACCAAGGTACTAACCCGTTAAGCTAGGCATTCATGCCGGGCAGGTAGGGGCCTGGTTAGCGGTATAAAAAAAAAAAAAAAAAAAAAAACTTGATCGGCACCGCTATGCGAAAGCCACATTCACTGTGACACTTTCCAGTAAATTAGATTTGTCATCCTGTTTTACGCCTTAATATTTGTTCTTGTATTACACATTACATTTCACACTTAAAAGCGCCATCTGTCGGCGATTATTGCAATTATTATTTTTATTATTCCATTCTTTTCCTCCTTCTCGAATAGTACGTGTACCGATTTTGGTTTCATTCGGGTTATTCCTTCAAGCTCCAAATAGATATACTTATATTATAAACACGTGGTATATTAATGTATTTGTCTGATTCGGCTTATACTAAAAGTTCTAAAAGTTTCTGGGTTAATCTTAATTATAGTATTACTTCACATTTAATTTCTAAACACTAAAATTTCTTACATAAACATTATTATTATTATTATTGTTAATACTATAATTATTTCTTTTTTTGTTCTTTTTTACTGAAAAATGAATTTTTTTTTTGTTTTTAGTTTCTGTTTTTTTCATTGAAAATATATATTATTTTAGTGATCAATTTATACAAAATAAAACTTGGCTGGATTTTTCTTTGTTTTATTCAATATACTGAGAAAACTGGCAAATAATAATTTTATTTTAAATGGGGTTTTTTTCTGCAACATCTTTATCTTCTTATCACGATTTATTCTGTCTGCAAGCAGACTGCTTCAGTGACAATACAACCAATAAAATGCCTCAAATGTAATGGTTCGACATAAATTTTGCCATAATTTCTCAGTTTTTCTTACTCTGACAGGGGAAGTGTTTTGTCGCAGGAAATATGAAATATATTTCATTATCAGCTGCGACTAAAAGGAAAAATATTATTTATGTTGTGAAATAAATATTGTCTTCCATATTACATTAATTGTGATGATACTGTATGAAGTTAAATTATAATTATTTTCATTTTAGGGATCCGTACATAAAAAGTAAAAATGGAGCCATTATATAATTACTTCTGTGTCTGTCCGTCTGTCTGTCACGGCCCTTTTTCTTGTAAACTATGGGAAGTGGAAAGTTCAAACGTGGGAAAGTTATAAAGCATTTTTACCAACATATTTTCAGATTATTAATCATTCACAAATATGTTTAGGAAAAATTTAGGGAGTATTTAAGTTACTTAAAAAAAAGGTTTTCTTTTTGTATATCGTGTGGGGTAACGTGTAAAAGATCTCGTAGTGCCGAACTCAAAAATAAATTTGTTTTAATTTTAGGTATTATATTTCCAGAGATATCGTAGAAAATGCACTGCAAAAATATGCCCTCCCCCCTCTATTGAAACTAACCTCCTACTGAAACTAAAATTATGAAAAAATTAGGAGTAGTAAGAGTTTATTTAAACCTTGTAGGAAAACTATAGCGATTTTCCTATGTAACATAGTTTTTGAGAGAAACGCATTTTTCCGTGACGCACAAACTTTACTTTACCGGTGGTCAGTACGACAGTTGATTGGCGCTCAATGTATCGACGCAGAACTATCCAAGTATATTTTATAATGATTTTTTTTTAAATGTCCCTAATTAGCCGAGATATTAATTAAGTTGCTTGATTTTTTTTCTTTTTATATATCGTGTACGGTAGTGCTTGAAAGATCCCGTAACATCGAACTCAAAATTATATTTGTTTCAAAATTATATTTTCAGAGATATCGTCGAAAGTATACTGGAAAAATGTGCCCCCCTCCTATTTCCGAATGCATTGGAACTAAAATTATGAAAAATTTAGGTGTGGTTGTAGTTTATTAATAAATAAGTTTAATGTACGGAACGACTCGCACTTGACCGATTTTTATTTCTTAAAATAATGTTCCGAATATAGAATTGTGCGTTATATTTTATTAATTGATTATTTCCATCTGTTTCATATATACAATGTAGCCATAAAAATGGGATGCAAATCTTGGCCGTGCGACCATTTTGTTTGTCTGTTTTGGTTGAGCGGCCATATTGATTCTCTGTTTTGGTTGAGCGGCCATATTGGTTTTTTGTTTTGGTTGAGCAGCCATATTGGCTCTCTGTTTTTGTTGATCGGCCATATTGTTTCTCTTTTTGGTTGAGCGGCCATATTCTTTCTCTTCTTGGTTGAGCGGTTATATTGTTTTTCTTTCTAGTTCAGCGGCCATTTTGTTTCTCTGTTTGAGCGGCCATATTGGTTCTCCGTTTTTGTTGAGCTGCCATTTTGTTTCTGTTTTTGGTTGAGCGGCAATATTGGTTCTCTTTTTAGTTGAGCGGCCATTTTGTTTCTCTGTTTTAGTTGAGCGGTCATATTGGTTCTCTGTTTTTTGTTTACCGACCATTTTGTATCTCTGTTTTGGTTGAGAAGTCATATTGGTTTTGTATTTGGTTGAGTGGCCAAATTGGTTCTCTTTTTGGTGATTAGGTAAAAAAATAATAAACAGGTAAAATAAGTTTGTGATTTTTTAACACTTTCTAGCATGGGTGAAAAGTGTCTAGGAATTCGGTTTGTCTGGGTGTCTGTAAGTCTGTATGTCCGTAATCTAACTCGCGTAAGAACTAATATAACTTCTTAAAACACCATAAAAACTTTAAAATGCGCTAGGCCTTTCGAAAGATCTGAGTCTTTCTTCGTCAGGCGCAAAAAGACGTGCGTCTACTATGAAAGCAGCAGCAAGACTGAAATGAGAGGTAAGGGAGAGGAAACAAGCTGATGCAACAGCCAATAGGAAAGTAGAAAACAACAGCCAATAGGGGAACAGAAGACAACAGCCAATCACAGAAGAGTAAAAACAAAACAATAGAGAATACAAAATAGAAGGGGAATAAGGAAGTGAAAAAAATAAATAAATAAATAAAAGATAAATAAATAAAATAGAATAAATAAATATATAAAATAAAATGAATAAATAATTAAAATAAATAAATAAATAAATAAAAGATAAATAAATAAAATAGAATAAATAAATATATAAAATAAAATGAAAAAATAAATAAATAAATAAATAAAATAAATAAATAAATAAATAAATAAATAAATAAATAAATAAATAATAAATAAAATAAAAATAAATAAAGCACACAAATACATTAAAAAACATGGAAACACATGAAAATTAAGAATTAAATAAGTAACCAAAATATATAAATATATATAAAAAAACAGACTAAAATTAATTAATACAAAATAAATTATATGGAATTACTGAAGAGGTTTTTCCAAGCAGCAGAGAGCATTGTGGAATCGGATTTATCATTAACAATAACTTCACGATTAAGATAAATAGCTAAATTTTCCAGAAAGTCCAATTCAGAGATACTATTAGCATTAAAGATAATTTTAGCATTTTTAAAATTAAAACAATGGCCGGAATCCCAAGAGTGCTTGGCAATTGAAGATTTAGAAATTTCTTGATTAGTTACATAACGAGAGTGTTCTTTTAAGCGGATTTCGAGATTTCTTTTAGTTTGACCAGACCTAGCGCATTTTAAAGTTTTTATGGTGTTTTAAGAAGTTATTTTAGTTCTTAGTGTTTCACACCAGTTTCAACTTATTTTATTTTATTTAACTCGCGTAAATATACCCGGATTGCCATGCAATTGATATATGTTAATAAGGTTTATTATGGCGTGTTCAGTATTGAAACTGGAGTATATAGCGTATATAGTTCACTTTGAAGGACACTCATATCAAATGAATTCCATTATATTAGGTTGTATGGGGCGGGGGGGGATCGATTGCGGTAAATTTTAACGATGTTACACTACCTCGAATTACTTAAATTGATATATATCACTGAGGTTCACTGCAAAAGGCTTACTATAGAATATGGTATGCATAGCATTCATCGTTCATTTACAGGAACACGCAAAATAATTTGGTTAGAGTAATGTCTAAGAAAATAAAATGCTGAAAGTGCGTATTCAGTTGTGGAACGTTTTTAAATTTAAGTCATTTTTTGCATATTACTTGGTGTGTATAAAATTCTATAGATGACGCTTACTGACAGAAACAGATGAAGGGAAATTTACAACTTTGTTATGCGGTTCCTAACTGAAATAAATTTTAGCATGCTTATGTAATATATCAATAAATCTATAGATCATATCCAGGGCTGCACAAAAAAATTCGGATATTCTTACAATTGATGGTAATTCCTTAAATTGGGTTTTCAAATGTGTTATGCGTTTTCCAAATTTTACATTTAGCAAATATGTTTAAGTTAAAATAATGTGCACCCTTAATACAGTTAATTATGTAAAGCAACACAAAAGTGAGCTTTGTTAATAATTAAGTTAAACTGAAGAGAGATCTTAACTTGGTAGAAACTGTCTCACCTTCAACACATTGTATAATGTATATGTATGTTAAAGTAAAGAGTGGGTTTGTGTCTTCACTCCGAGAATGCACTTATACTCTAAAGCGAAAGCTGTGTTCCCGGGGTGGTCATCCATTGACACCCACCGTTGTTTACCCAGACGTCATTTTCCACATTATTAAGCGGTGAAGTTTTGGTAAAGTATTCTGGACGTGTTGGAACGTGTTTCATAATCTATGCTAGACGCATGAGTTTTCGTTCTTGGTTGCATTATTTACGGAGGTATTGAATTTTACAATTTTTTTTTTTTGAAGAAGATAGAAAATTATTTTTCCAATAAATGTTTCTGAACCATTCATTTGTTCAATTAATAGTCTCATCAATATCTGTTTCAAAAAGTGGAAATAGAAAATTTGCGCACATTATAAATATTTATTCTATAAAAACAAATTTGTATCCTAATAATTTAAAACTTAAAATGTGAAAAATCGAAATAATACTTTGAAATAGTGTAGCTTTTTAGGTAGAATTAGAAGTGTTTCAGCAAGATAATTGTGAACTGTCTTGAATTATCTTGATTATAGTATCATTTAATTTTTAAATAAAGTTTATCACCTTTCACAGAAGTCTGTCTAACATGACACTGAAAGGATGAAAATATTAAATATTTCATGTTCTGTAATATGGGAAGGATTTTATTCGTATTACTCTCTTAAATGTTGAGAGAAAGACGATAGAATGACGATTTGAATTCATGAATTTTCTTAAATATTTATCATTAGGATAATACAATTCTACCAAATAAATCATTGTGACAAATGAAGTTAATCTGAAAAAAGGAAGTGCGAATGATCTCTCTTTTGTTTAATATGTGATTATTTTAATTTGAAGTATTTCATTCTATGTCTTCAGTTAAATACTGAAAGAAATTGAAAGCATCTATTTTAATAATTTGTTGGAATGGTTTCTGTTTGTATTAATATGTATAAGGATTATTGGAAGTGTTCACAATCTTATTAGTTTGAAAAGAGATTTTGAAGAAGCATTCATTTTATACTGTCCTTAGTTTAAAATGATTTTTTTCTACATGCGATAGCCCCACGAGAGTCTGAGATGTTCTTCTCTCAAAGCTGGTAAATGTGATTTGCTGGGTTTAAACCCATGTCGTCCTCGTCAGCCAAACCGTTCGAAGTTTTCTGTGATTGTCAATACAGGTAGGTTCCCTTAGAAAGCACCCACGGAGAGCATTTCGCTCTCGCAGATAATAGGCTCTAACAAACACACTAACACCACCTACATACACGATTATTAAAATAATATTTCACAAACATTGAAAGGTGGTAGTGTATAACAAATTAAACAATTCTGATATGGGAAACTAGGGTTTTAATTCATTTTATTAACTAAGCATACAGGGTAATTCATTTTAAACTGAATAGAATAATGCTCATAGTTTTAAAAAAAGATATTTGAAAAACAAATTACATACTTACCTTCCTTTGCATGAAATGCAATTATGTCATGAAAGTTCACATGATTTCACTAAATTAAACTATGTGAACTGTCGTTCACTTTCAGAAATATGGAGCACCTAGTTTAGCATTATTAGAATAAAGATAGTAATCTCAACTACAATGTTTCATGACTCCCTCTTAATTTTGCATAGTTAATATTCAAATGTTCATTAAAATATTTTCATCACTGTTACATTTATGAACAAAATCCCGAATTCGGAGTGAGAAATCGTGTTTATTTGAGTGAATTTCTGGATTTTGAACCTGGTTTCTTATTTTAAAAAAAAATGTTTGTTGTAACGTGCACTATCACCTCTTAAAGTTTGGCCAATCTTTTTTGAATCATCACTTATACTTCGTTGACTCAGCTAATGTTGAATTAGATTACAGCGTATATTTATTTTCTATCAGTAATATTGAATATGGCATTGCTGAAGACGCAATACGTTCTTACTGAAAACTTTCTCATATTTTGAAGCTGCCCTTATCAGATGAGAGAAAATTAAAAGATTAAGGCTAAACAAAATTACATTCTGGAAGGTTACAAAGCACTTAAGGGTGCTTTAACACTCGCCCTGAGAACACAGCACATCACAAAAGCGTTAATGACATACATTATGTGCGAATAATTGTTATGTCTGGTATGTATTATGAAGGCTGAAAAGAAGAGAAATGTCTTCATTGGCAATTGCTTCTATAACGATTGTGTACCTGGACAACTAGAACATTCGAAAGTAGCCTCAAAAATCTAGATTCTGCAGCTGCTAGATAAGAAGATAATGCACGCATAAAGCAGCATTACTATCCGCGTGGGCACTTGCGTATGCTGTGCGATATTGCTACTGAGAGAGACATTCAAGTGGACATTTTTTAATCATTGCTGACATTTAGTACTGCATGGAGAGTGTTGATAAAAGGAATAATCGCAAAGTCCTTTAGAAAAGATAGAGTAGTTTATTTTGCAATCCTAAGGAGGATTTCTCAACGAGGGTATCTAAGTTGTAGAGCACTGACGTTCTCCGCGGAATGTTTCACCGCACATAAGGGTTCATTTAGTGATTTCAGCCCCCATGCAAGAACAGGACACGCCGAGTCCACAATGCTCTTAAGCAGTCACCGAACGTTGATTTAAGGGTTTAGAACTACAAACAAACTAAGAAAAATGCCGATCCTGTCTGATACCGGACTAATAGTACCAGTACAAATCCGCACTGCCAAAAACCACATTTTCCTCTCGACACTTGGGTGTGAGATTAAGAAAGTGTCTAAAAATTATTGGGAAGTTCAAAAAGAAAGATTATTCGAAATTCACAAAACTTGGAGAATAGTGGTTGACCTCGTTTGACAATAATTAAGTTCGTGTGAAAGAAGTGCACTTGAAGATGATGGTAACACATTAGAGGGAGATATGAAAACTGCTATTGTGATTAGAAAATGTTGGCGGCGGCCACTCAGAAAGTCAAGAAGGTATTTGCAAGAAGAGGCATGAAAAGTCACAGGTGAATCACTGTGGAAGCTAGCTGGAGAAGACTGGGGATAACTCCTCGTTTTTTCTGCCTGTGAAAAGGGTATATTTCTGTGGGGGTGGTTAGTGGTGGGGTGAAAGCTGTGATTAGACGTTAGCGTTCGGTGGATCAGTGTATCGTGTATGCAGGGCAGTTGGAGTCGAAGGCGTTGTAATAAGTGCTGAATGCTGTGTTGTGTCGACTGTTATGCTTGAAGCAGTTAATGAAAGGGAGCGTGCCTCTGCAAGCACCATCTGTGCGTCAGATGCTGTAGGTGTCATACACTGCCGCATGCTGAAAACCCTTCATGGTGTGGCCAATTAACTGGCAGCTTCTGCAGTTGAGCACGGACGCATAGGGGCGGACAAGACATCCCATTGCTCCAATGAAGATTCCGCCCTGGACAACAATGTTTTGGCTTTTGGGTTGAGAGCACGATTATCCAATTGGTGGCTTTGTCTGGATGGGAATTATTTTTAACAGCTGAAATTAATCTAGATGCTTTCCCAAGATAGTAGAGACAGTGTCAACCAGGGATTTTGATGGCATGTTGTCTTGAACGGTCATAATGATCACTTATTGTAGGGGATTCTTTTGTGTATGATGTGAAACTATATGTTGATGGTTGAGTGTTGTTAAAGGTCTGTTAATCCGAAAGTTAAACCACCCTACCAGGTCGGATGGGTAGCTCATGCTACTTCATAGCAACTCATTCTTTAATGCTTGATCTCAAGGTAATCGATCACGAAGCTTTCATAGGATGGGAATTGTTCTGCTGATTGAAGCATCAGAAGGAGAAGGTGGTGGAACTTTGATTGACTCTTTTTGTGGTGCTGGTGTGATGAGGACTGCATATGACTTCAGGTTGCGTAGACGACCTGGTGGTTATCGCTAAGTAGTTATCTTCTGTCACAAAGTATTATATCCATGGTAGTGTGTAAATACTATCTTGAAAGCCCCTTTTTTATCTGGTAGCGATGAAAAACATTTAACGCACATTTCCAAAAATAAATGTCAAGAACAATAAATGCCATTTTAAAAACTAGCTGAGCCGTCCGGTGCTACCCGGGCTCATAATAATAACCTTAATTATAACTAGAAAACCTGTTAAATCCAGACATTTGTCTTCTGGAGGGAAATAGTGTTGAGAGTTTTACTGCCTTCTGTCGCAGGTACCCTCGAAATTGTATGATATTCTATTTTTAAACGAAAGTTTATCCAAACAAACCTAGACTTGAGGGCACTGCCTTTGGAAGCGTACGATCGGGCGTATTACGATAGCTCCAGTCTTTTTTCCAAACGACACTCGAATTTGTAGGATTTTATGTTTTTAAACAAACGTCTTTCCAAAAAAACCTAATTTTGGAGAGCCTCAAGGCCTTCGGTAGCGTACATCCTTGAATTTGCATAATTTTATATTTTTAAACGAAAATCTCTCACAGCAAAATGATATCTCGGAAGGCACTGAGAGATTAAAATCTCGCGAACTCGTGAAACGAATTTCAGTATATATATTTTTTTGAAATAGTAAATATTAATAATTTTTAAACCAAAGATACCGTTAGATACCGTTAGAAGTTACCGTAAATAAATGGGAGGTTTTATTTATTTATTTATTGTAATGTTATTTGGAAAAACTTCTAACACTGCAAGCAAACCGGGGAAAAAATCGAAATTGACTTCCAAGCAATTTATTTTGTAAACAGTAAATAGTAATATATTTCGAAACTAAATATACCGTTAGAACGGGAAAAGTGATCTAAATAAGTGTTTTTTTTTGTTGTTGTTGTTTGTTTAATTCCTATCAGAGACTACAGAATTTTTCTTTTTAAGCAGTAAATATTATTATTTTTAAGACACTGTTGGAAAGGTATGGAAAGGTATCTGAATAATTTATGGGTATTTTTTTTTCAATCTTTACACGCCGATGTCAGTTTAAAACTGCAGAAAAGACGGATCAAGTCAAAATTAACATGTAATCGAACACCGGAAAATATGTTTTTTGAGTGGTAAATAATATATTTTTTTAACAAAAGATACAGTTAAAACAGGAAAAATAGAGAAAAAAAGTCGTGTGTTTCTTTTTGGTAACTTAACGAAGGACCCAGTGATTACACCTTAAAATGCAAAAAAAGTGAAACTTTTTCTTCGTATGCTCGAAAAGCCGAGGAAAGCACGGGCAGGCGCATACACAATCGGCAGTACACAATCGCCATTTTGCGTTTTTCATTACTGTTTTTAATTAATATCTCGGCTAATTTTCAAACAATTATAAAACGGCTTTGGAGGTGCATAACTTGTGACACATATGTACCTACCTGCCAAATCTTGTAGCATTGCGAGTAGCCATCTCATTTGAAAACTCCGAACAGACAGACAGATAAACACACACATATCACACAAACTTATCTCTTTATTATTACAGATTCGAATATTCCTCTAACATAACAAATATTAATTTTCTATGTTTGTAAATTTATGTTGACTTGATTTAAACCCTGCAGCAGCAAAACAACGGTAAGTTCTTCAGAATTTCATTTATTTCAGCGTAATAAATTTTGTTAGAATGAATTAATTTCAAAGGTCACAAATATTTTGTAATACTGGCTATTTACTGCATCTGACTAAGATTGTCTAAATACAATATTTGAACAGAAAACATTTTCCTTTTATTAAATTTAATCTTTACATGTCCTATATATTTTTGAAATACAAATGATTAACTAATAATAAAATATGACAATATTGTTTACTGAGAAAACAAAATAAATCGTAGCTGTGTGGTTACAACAAGGAATTTAAAAGAAAATGTCAAACTGCCATTTTTTTTTTAAATTTTGCCTGAAATAGCTTTTCTTAAGAAATAAAAAATGAAATCCCATTGTTACGATTAGAGAAAGTTAAAAGGATGTTCTAGAAAATAATTTTAAATGAAAAATAAAATAAAATTTTTCGCTGTTTCAGACAATCTCGTTAATCTTCAGTTATCTTCATGTATTATATTAAATGAGTGTTTTACAAAATTTCACACTTCCTTTGACTTTTGAAGTTGTTCAGATGATAAATGAACCGATTTCTGTTTTAACTCCTTTTTTTTTTTTAGAAAGTATATTTGTAGAGAAAAGAATCCTGTGATAAAATCAGGTAAACAGCTTTAAAAAATGGTTAGTTATAAATATATTTTAGAATTAAGTAAAATAAATTTATATTTGCTATAAAAATTCAGAAGTATAATGTATTCAAATAATAAATCAAATATAATATATAAATATAATATATTCAAATAATAATTCAAAATGTATTCAAATAATGTATTCAAATAATATTCAAATAATTCAGTATAATGTATTCAAATAAAAATATATATTTCAATTTTTTTTATTTTTTTACAAATTCTAATAGCACATGACCTTATTGGCTTTATTCTATTTCCATTTATATTTAGATAATTCTCATATAGAAGAACTCACAGACATTGGAAAAAATACTGATCTTATCCGATTTTGTAATAGTTACGTTTGTTTATTTATTCATTGATTATTTTATTATCAGTTTTAGTACCACAAAACATAATTAATTCATACAGACTGATTAATATTGTTGATCCAGTAATTTTTAAGTACTATAGAGGACTGTATAATTTTATATGTAGTGAGTGTTCTTGAAAAATTATCCACGTTAGAAACATAATTTTTTTTTAGAGATATTAAAGATTAAGTGACAGGCAGCAGTTGGTGCTCTGCGTTTATGTCTAAACTGATCAGTCGGGATATCTTCCCGTTACCTCTTTACAGTTCTTATGCGCTCTGTTGCATCCTCTATCGAACGAATTTTAGGCATGGACTGGACATTCCCCCGGCGATTGAAATACAAATTTCAATATAAATTTGACATATAAATTTGCAAAAAATATTACACAAAAGAAAATTATAAAGTTATACACAAAATGGTTACAACATTATACTATAATGTACAATCACACTAGACTAAATATTGAAATATTATACCACAAAGTTATACATAAAGGAAGAAAGGAAATTTATTACTCAACTGGTAAAATACATACATCTCTGACATTTCGCTTCAGTCTTCCTTCTGGCAGACGTAAATTTAGAATTCTTATTATTTTATACATCTCCTTAACCTTCCTACCCTGAATGGGTCTAATCGACCCGTTTGAATATTTGTTTTCATTCGATTCTAACCAGAAAAATTTTCATTAAGTAAGTTAAATAAAAGATCGACATAACTTAGTAAAATAAATGTTTTAAATAAGAACTCTGGTGTGGAATATTTATATAAAGGTTGCGTAAAATTTCAACAGGGTAGGAAGGTTAAAAACCTTAAATATTCCACCAACCAACCATTTGGTAGAAGGAAAATCTCTCTGCCTTAACAGTACCAAAGTTCATTTCTGTACATCATCATTTTTAAACTTCCATTTACCCCTCTCTTGGAGATTATTCAAATAATATCGTTTCCAGAGCTTCCAAGTTCTCTGAGTAATTTTTTTTATATATTTGGCAATTTTGACAGCCTGTTCTCATTAATATTGTCTAATTGTGATTCTGCGATCAAAGTGATAGCTCTTCCGATCAGGAAATGAGAGAGGGTTAAAATTTCAAAATTCTCAAATTCTGGGAATAACAGGGTGAGTGGCCGTGAGATTAACACTCCTTCAATTTCGAATAGTATCGTCCAGAATTCTTCCAAATTTAAATTTTGATTACCTATTACCAACATTAAATCAGATTTGAACGATTTTACTCTCGCTTACCAGATGTCGCCAAAGTTTGTGAATTTTGGGGGAATAAAGTACCATTCGATTCCTTCATGGGTTAAAAAATTACACAATTTCTCATTTGTAGAACTAAACATTCCTTGATGACACATGATGCACAGTTGATGCACAGTTATACAAAATGTTTCTTCAATTTGCAATGGATTTATCTACATTCATTTTCAACACAAAGCTTTAGCAAACATTCTTATAAACCACCTTCAGTAAAAATCTTCTTTGTAATTTTCAATTAAAGCATCTTTTGCGGAAACATTATTGCGATAAATTGTTTTAATAAAATAAATTATGAATGTTTTTACTGGCATTTAGATATGTTCAATTAGTTCCATAATTTCACAAAAACTATTACATTTGTTAAAAAAATAAGTCGGATGTTCCAATGCCAAAACTTTCTTCTATCGCATACATGTTAATACTTCAAAATTCGCGCCAATATCGCAGCACAAATAATATAATTATTTTTCGTCATTCTGTTGTACGTCAGCTGCTTGCGAATCGTTGGATTAGCTGGATTCGAAGCCCTTCGTTACATCTTGCTGTACTTGCAGGAAACGATAGCCTACCTATACCTTAGGGGTTTTTTTCATTTTCGCTAATTTTACTGGAAAAAAAGAAGTTGAAATGAATGGAACCCAATTACAGAATATTCATTCCCACTTCTCGCCATTATAGAATTTGAATTAGAATGTCACCAAATTAGTCAGTTATAGCCAAGTTGACTTTTATACGACAACCTATTTTTTTTCTCCAATCTTGGCAATATTTCACTAAGTGTCACCAAGCTTCGCGAGAATTCGAAGCTTTCGCATATGCGTACATAGTATTGGAACGATGTGTAAAACAATGTAAGAAAAATTTACAGAAAACACTTTCACTATAACTGATAAATTAAATTAGTTTATGAAAGAATCCTGCAGTCTTGTTTCAAAATATCAGCTACCCTAAAATTTCAAACTACTATAACTCAGCTATTTTTTAACATAGAGGCAAAACAAAAATTGCTCCGGAATCCTTTAATCAAGGCAGAACATTTAACGGGAAAAAATTTTAGGATTTCTAATTTTTTTGTACATCTTTTTAAATTTGAAATTTTTAAGTGAATACCACAGCACGCCTTGCCAGCGGAATATCCGAAAATTTAACGGGGACCTGGAGGCCATCGTCAAAAAGATATACCTAAAATTTGGTTCAGTTCTATGTGTAACTTCATACATTTTTCGCTGATACAATAATGAAAATGGAACAAAGTTCTCTATCGTCGCGCCCCTTTCCGGTTAATATCCCGAAATTCAAAAGGACCTGCTGCCCATATTCCAAAAGCATCGAAAACAATTTTGGTTACATTTTATGCATAACTTTATACGCTTTTCCATCATACAATGAGGACACACACATGGACAGACACACATTTTGTAAAAACTTGTTTTTGGAATATCTGACTCCTAAAACGTGTAGATTCGTTGACATCCGGAAGTCAAAATAATTTCTATTACAATACTTCCTTCTAGTATAGGTAGAAGAAAGTAATAAAAATGAATAAATGGATGCTAAACAAATGTTTTTGTTTGTTCCTTTGAAAAGAAATTAGCCGTCATAACGGAATAACTTTATTCTTAAGAAAAATCACTTTATTTCACTAAACAAAATTTTTAGATTCTTTCCCTTCCTAATTAATAAAAAGGAATAACAGCCTCGCTACTAAATGTGTATCCTTTTAATCTTCCCAAACCAGCAATAGCGAATATTGAATTAAAAGATTTTTCGAAGAACTAATGATTAAAGAAGAAAAGAATCCATTACATTTTCTCTTATTTGTTTTTTGCTAAATTAAGTATCATTTACTCAAATGTCTGGGGTTTGAACAAAGGAAACATCACTTTAGTTTAGAGAAAAATACAATTAGAGGAAAGGATGCTACATTATTTTTTGTATTCTTTTATATGTGCGAGTACATATTTTTTACTTTTGTTCTTAAATAATAAACACAAAAATGACGTGAAAATTTTTATTAAAATCTGAGACAATTTTTCCTGTTTTACATAAAGTGAAATACTTTAAAAATTTAATGTAAAATAGAATTGTTATGCGATGCCATGATAAATCGATTTAATCTTTTACTCAAAACAAGAAAATCACCTTCTTTTGCTAAAGATTTTTTTTTTGTTTTTTTTTCCCTTGCTGATTAATAAAAGGGATATTAAATAAGCCTCGCTGCTATATAAGTTACGTTTTCATCTCTCCAAGTCAGCAATAATCAATATTGTATTATAAGATTTCTCTAAGAACTAATGATGAAAGATGAAATGAGTCCATTACATTTCCTCTTGTTTGTCTGTTGGTAAATTAAGTATATTTCACTCAAATCTCTCTGACATGAACAAAAGAAACATCACTTCAGTTTAAAGAAAAATTGAATTAGAAGAAATGATGTTACATGAATTTCTTGTATTATTTTCTATAGTATATAATTTTTTACTTTTGTTTCGAAATAATGAACACAAAAATTGAGTGAAAATTTTCATTACACTATTTTTTCCTGTTATTCACTGTTTTATATAAAGTCAACATATTTTACAAAGTTCATGTAAAATAGAATGTCATGCCTCTGGAGTTTTACAATTCGAACTTAAGTTGATCACCTACGATGAAAATGTCAAATGTACGATGAGAATTAATTTTTAATTAAGAATTTTTAATTCGAATTTCTCTCCTTTTATAGACTTTTTATTTTGATTGTTATTAATAAAGAAAAAGTAAATATATTTTCATAAACACTGTATTTTTCAAATATAAACCGTAAGTATTACAAACTATTAAACTGTTCCATAAAGATAAAAAATTCACTTTAATATCCTTGCTTTAATTTGAAATTCCTAAGTGTCAAACCAGATTACAAAGTTATGTATAAAAATACTACACTAAATTTTACGAGATACATCCATTTCAATTCCATTATATATGTTGCTATTTCAGATAAACTAAAGTTATAATTGAGTAAAAAGATACAGAAATTGATTTTTCACTTATTAGAATAAGAAAAAAAAGTGAAAATTTTATTAAAGTGTTGTAATTTTAAAACTTAGTTTTAAAAATCTAATCAACTCCTAAACTTTCAAAGACTTCGGATAGTAATTAGTTTCAGCTACTTTAAAACATACCCCGAGAGCTTAATGTGAGTAATATTTTTTATACCACTTACTTTGAAAGAAAAATCAATGAATAAAATTAATTTAAAACGCATCTTTTCGTTTTCACTGACAGAAAACAGTAAAAATCATAAATTTCAAAGTATCTTAGCTTACCATATTTTTACCTTTAATGTGATTTTTAGATGCAGAATTTCATTTTTGAAAACGATAGAAAAACATTCTAAATTATTTTTATCAATTTATAGAAAAAGGATACGGTAGAAAACTTAAATTTCGTATTTTAATACATATACATTTAGTGATTGGAAGTATGTTTCTATCATCAGCGGATAATGATATAATTACCATAATTATCTATTTTGTATCATTCGGTGTACACTGTAAAAAACAAGTTGGAAATTGTACGTCAAACGTTACAAACGAGGTGCGTTCGTACGCACGTTTTAGAATTAAATTCATGATATCCCGTGCGTAGAACGGGTTAAACAGCTAGTTAAGTATATATTTTATGACATTGTTCATACAAATATCTTAACTAGTTATATAAATATTCAGATATATATGTATCAGCTAGTTATATAAATATTCAGATCTTGATGATTTTTAATTCTGTGAAATGAATTATATCGTCTGCAGATTCATTTCTGTCATAAAATAAGTATCTCTGTCGCTTGACGATTTAACATCCATCGGAAGCTCCTATAACAAAAAAGCACCGATTTAAAAAAAAAATTCAAATTTCTTAATAAATATTTTTATTAATATCTCCTAAAGTTTTGATTCGATTTTAATAAAATTTGAAATGTCTCGACAAAATTCTGCAAAGATAATATATTTTAAATTGCAAACCATTTGGTTGGGTAGTTTTTGCGTTGTTATATGCGGACAGACAGACAGACAGACGGACGGACAGACGGACGGACCAAACGACGACTATAGGTGCTACGTATTTATATAATTACGAACGCACCTAAAAATGGGTCGATCTACAAAAACAATTTTAGTTTTTCTAGTTATTGATTTTTGCAATTACCGCTTACTAAAAAAATCTGTGGAATACAAATATGCTAAAAAAATTTTAGTAACCTCACGATTTTTTTTAAAGTGTATTAACACTATCATTTTTAGAAAACATACTCTTTAATTGTTTTAAAATTTTTTCAATGACAAAATAATGTTTACTTTCATTTATTCTTCTATGAGTTATTATTTTGGTATCGGTAAAAATGTTTATAATTTTATTTGTAGAACTTTTATATGAAAAAGTCCTTCCGGCCTGTACCGGTAGGGAGAGGTAGCTTCCATATTCAATAGAATTTTAAAATTGGGTTTGTCTCTCAATCTCACGTAAAATTTTCGTATAACCATGATATTGATATTTACAATGGCATGTTTGGTATTGAACATGAGGTGATTGGCATTTATAATTCGTTTAAGAAGCACTAAAATAAATTTGTTACATTATAGTCTATGAACAAAAATTGTTTAAAATCCGTTTTAATGATGTTACACAATTTCAAACATATTGAAATTGATGTACCTCACAAAGATACAATAGAAGATTATTACTGTAGAATATAGTGTGCATAGCATTTATCGTTCATTTACAGGGACACACAAAATAATTCTGATCCAGTAATGTCTATAAGGGATAATTATTGGAAGTGCGGCCTCAAATGAGCTAAACTGAGGAAAATTTCTGCAGACTATGTAGCATATATGCAAATGTATAGATCATATACGAGGCTGCACAAAATAATTCGGATAATTTTCCGACAATAGATGTTAAACGCTGTAATTGTGTTTTCAAATGTGTTATGTGTTTTCTGAATTGTTTACTTAGACCTTATCTTTCACCTTATTAAACTGTAAAGTTTTATCACAGTATTCTGAAGGTGTTAGAAGCTGTTTCATATTCTATGCTTGATGCCTGATATCTCTTTCTGTTTTTTTTTTCTTCAGTGAATATAAATTTGAATGAATTAATCTGCTTCTGTCATTGTATTCAGTTAAACTTGCTTAACAGAATCAGTCAAAAAAATTATGGAAGCCATGAATGATGCAGAGAAAGTTTTTTTGAAATACGACATAAATAACTCAGATTCATATAAAAATTAAAATTTTGTTACCATTGAAAAAATGTTTTTCGATAAATGGCTTTAAACATGACATAGAAAAACATTTTAAATATTTTTCAAATTGTCAGTATACCTCTAAAACAACAGATTAATAATTATTTGTTCGTCAGCTATAAGAGAGACGCCATATTTAGGAAAATAAATTTTGAGGAAAAAAATCTACTTTTAAGAATGTTGCTTTTTCTAAAAAGATGACTGTTATAGTGTTTTCTAAATAATTAAGAGTTATGTACAGATTTCTTACAGTTACTTGCAAATGTCTCTCATATAAAAAAATGTATATAATGTGATTAACTCGATGTTGTAGACGAATATAAAATAAGGTATTGTGGTTAAGCCGAGTGGAAATGAACTGTAAATGACGATGCTGAGACTGACAATGAGAGATGATTCTGTGCAGGTTGTATATAATTATTTGCCTGGATGAGGTTTGGCGACAGGTCACTATGACATTGGCAGCTACGATTTTAGGGTCATATAGATGATATTACACAGCTCCATGTACGGTGTTAAACCAGGTACTCGAATAATTTACAAGATGGTCACGAAAGAAGTATGGATGCAACAAAACAATAGAATTTTTCCTCAGAATACAAGCAAATTAGTCCTCATCACATAATTTTGATGCAAAAAAGTTAAAACATCGTATGGGAAATGTCGTGTCTACTCATTACTGTTTTAGATGTGACTAAAATACTAACATCTTTATACTTTAACGTAACAAAATATGTAAAACATGCCAGCAAAAAATCAAGCTAGCATGGTTACGTCATTACACAGTTCCACGATGCTGAAAGCCGTATATTCAGAGGTAAATGGAGAAAAGAGAAAAACTGGAAACCTCTTTATTGGTATTGCCTAAAACTATATAAATCTGAAAAGTGATGTGATTCTAAACCAATCAGATAACGCGCCGATATCCTTAGATGGCGGAAGGCGAAAAACTGAGTACCTATGCCCTGCTTAGCGCGGTAAAATACTTCGAAGTGTCCCTGAAAGAAAAACTAAAATAGGCATTTTGATCAAATAGGATATTCTAAATGAGATAAATTGTGATACTGGAAAACAAAGCTGCATTGCGTAAACGTAACTGAAATTTGAATATAACCAGATTCAGATTTTTTTCTACGCTAACGTAATTAGTACAGTTAAATATTGCATGCCATTACACTAATAAAAGCTTTTATTAAGTGTGATAAGACATGAATGTGTGAGAAAGTGATTTTCAGTTGTTGGAGATTTTGAAATCAATAACATTCTATAGATAGATTAGATAAGCAATTCAAATTCATAAGATTTTAAAAGCAATAAAATGTGTCCTTCCGTCATGGGCTATTCCACGGATGATGTTACTTTCTGAGTATAAAAATGTCAATACAAATATTTAAAACAAAATATTTCATATTAACATTCATAGTTCCTGTTTGACCTCTTAATTTCACAGAATCATATCATGCAGCGACTGGCGCATCTACTGCCAAGAGAGGATCTTTTAAAGAAAATAAGTGCATTTATGGATGAATTTCGAGCAAGAAATCAACAACTTGAAAATGCTTTTAAACAAATTCATGCCTTTCAAATTCGGTATCAAAAACCAGCTCAGTTAGATTATGCTAAAATGAAGAAACATATACCCGAGACAAATATGAGTGATAAACAGTTTGAGGCTGCGAGGCAATAAATGAATGTTGGTGAAAAAGACGTACTCATAAGCGTCACACGGAGTATTCGTGATCAGATAGAAGGAAACAGTGAACGCTTGAAACTGTTCATTAGTGGAAATGCAAGAACTTTAAAGACATTTTTGCTCGACCTCCTTAAGAATGAAGACAACAGATGTTGTGGGAAGAGCATAGTCAAGATCTGTTCAATAATTAGTGTAGCAGCACGTATGGTTGGAGGATCCAATCTACATAGTACACTAAGCTTCCGGTACAAAAGGATGGACGAAAATGCTGCTATTTACAGGCAACTACTTGAGAATGATAGGCCCAAAGAGGAAAGATACTGAGTTCCTGTTTTGCATAGTATGCATCATAGATTCCTATTTAAAACATCTCAAGAACAATAAAGACAGGTTCGGTAGAATAACATACTACTTTTCGGAGATATAATGCAGTTTCCACAAATTAGAGGAAATCAAGTATTTGACCAGCCTTCAAGATTAGCACCAGCAATACTTTTATGCCGACTGTTCACATTAGTTGAATTAACTCTAAATATGCGCCAACAACAAAGATATTTTGAATGCCCTGAGAGTTGGCTAACTGCGAATTAAACATTTTGGCGTACTCCCAAATAAAGTGAGCAAATATACGAATGAAGAATTATCTATGTAAAATGCTCAGAAAATCTGTCCTACAAACAAGCAAGTACATGACCACAACACGAGAGTGCTAAAATACTTCAGAGGAAAAAGCACAGCTACATTTAAAAACAACAGCGCAGGATCATCTGATAGATGCAACACGTAGAATGGACAAAACCAGCCTGGATAAGATTATTCCAACCGATATCGATAAGACAGGTGGACTAACTTGGTGGAAATATTCGATTGTGCAAAGATTATCCAGAGATCAAACATTGATGTACCTAAAGGGTTTGGGAATTGTGCAATTGTATTCATCACCGGGATCATTTGGCCAAACTATCGAAGAGCTGAAATTTATGATACGGACATACTATCAGTACGTGTGGACTTTGGAAAGGTCAACTAAAATAATTCAATTCCTTACGAAGTTCAGCTATGGCACTGCAGAGTGACGAATGCTATGAATGTTAGTAGCATGGGCATTAACAGTCTACAAGATGTAAGGCACTATTAAATATGCTGTAGTATAATTGGGTTAAAAGCTTTTCGCAGATGGACAAGCTTACGTCATGATTAGTAGAGTAAGATCTCTGGACGGGCTAAAAATTGAGGACCTAGGGAACACAAAGCTAGCTGACATGAAATACGACAATGATATTCTTGATATAGAATGAGAAACATCTAAGCTAATTCAATTTAGAATTTATATGTAGTTTATATGATTCTATTATTTAAATTTGATGTCCGTTATCAGAAATAAAACATTTAATACAGAAAACTTGTTGTTTCTGTTATATTTGGTTTCACTTTTCGGCACAAGCCGGAATATTTTTAATTTACCAACCAATTATTTTTTCACCGGATTTATTAACAAGCTTTTCAGATTTCTTGCTAAATGTCCCGGGTAAATGTTTATAAATATATGTTTTCTTTAATAGCAAGAAATGATTCTATTTTATTTAAAATACTGAAAAGTAAAAAAAAAAAAAAAATAAATAAATACATTATTTTTTTTCTTTAAACAAGAATTAATTTTATTTAAAGTACTCAAAAATGTAAAAAAAAAAAAATTCTCAGCCAGACTAAGAACACTATTTCTAGATATGACATATGACTAAAAATAAAAGATTGGGGCGCTCAGAAATCATAGAACATGATGAATACAAATCAATGAACAAAAGTTACAACGGTACAGTTACTGTTCGATTTATTTTTCATTTCCCTAGCCGATTCATGAACAAATTTATTACCAAGCATAGATTAACATACAAGATAGAACTCTATCATAGAGCGTAATGGTAACGCGATGACGAGCACAGCGCCTGTAGTGACAAAGGGGAAGAAACTTCACAAACACGGAATGTTCCTGTTATGATTTTTCTTTTTTAAATGTCACATATTTACTTTTTCAACTTAGTAGAAAAGGTGAAAAACGAAAGCTTTGAACTCCGATTTGTATGCAGACAAAATGCGTTTTGACATACTTTAACATGTTCAGACATACTAAAAAAGTTTTGAAATGAAATGTTGTTTCAAGAATAATAAAAGAAATAATAAAAATGATGTCGTTTAAAAAGATACGTTAACAACGCTCTAATGGTCAATTTGAAGAGAATCGTCTTTATCGCAGAAAAAAGAATAGATATTAAAACATACAGCATAAACAGATTTCATATACATAAGTAAATTTCGGAAGCTTGTTAGTTTTTCCCCTAGTCACTAGTGACGCTAGCATTGTTGCCATTACAGATTTTGGTGTAACTGTCCTATCTTGTATGTTAGTCTATGTTATCAAGTAACCTCTTAAAAAATTTTGCGTCCCGCAAATCATCTAACCGTGTAGTGTTATGATTTTTACGCGCCCCAAATTTTGTTTTTCGTCATATGCCATACACAGAAATACTTTTCTTATTCTTGTGGAGAAATAAAATATTTTTTACTTTTTTGTGCACTTTAAATTAAATAAAACCTTGTTTTATAAAAATTATTTGATATATATTTATTGAAGTCACTTACAAATAACAAATCTGCTTAAATTAATATGATTTTTTCCATTTTGATTGAAATATATTAGAAATGATTTTTTTAAAGAAATCACATTTTCTGATAAATGGGTGTATAGAAAAACAATTATAAAAGTTTTCAGAAAACAAAATTTTTAGAGTGTTTCGGACAACATGATTTATCATCGGTTTGCTTCAACTGTTATATTAAAGGAGCGCTACGGAGGATTTAACACTTCCTTTGACTTTTTGAGTTATTATGATGATTAATGAAACACGTGTTATTTTCTTTTTTTAAAAAGCAAACACGATAATACAAGTTTTGATAGAATGAAATTGTTTCGCAGAATTCCATTGTTTCGTCTCACGTACTAAATCGTAAAAAAAAGTCTTTAAGAGACTTAAAAAAAGTTTTTATATATAAAAACACATCATGTTATAATTTTATGAAAAATGAGTTAAAATACTGTTATTTATTAAATATTTTTAATATAAAATATACTCAAATATTAAAGTATATTATTTCTTATTATAATAATTCCTATGGTATTAGAAATATTAAGTGGGAACTTAAAAAACTTTAGTGACAGTTTTGTTTGCCTTTCCATTTCCATTTTAAAATGTGCTCCCAAGAACATATCATTCGCATTTTTACACTTCAACGCAACTGTTAAAAATATGCAGCAAACTCTCCAATCATTCAACCGTTTTTGTAAATAACGGTTCTTGACCACATAATGAAGCGTTCTTATTTTTTAAAACAGATGTAAAATCCAGTTATGTAGCCATTTTTTATAAAAATGATTGAGTGACTGAGGAGTTTGTTGCAGAGTATTAACAGTGCGGTAGAAAGCGGCGCAAAATATTCCTTTCGCAGCTACCTGCTTTCAGAAAAGTATTTTCCACATTTTAGGAGTTTAGGAACAGTGATTCAGGCTAGACATTGATATTAATAATTCTTCGAACTACTTGTTATTTCAGACATTATTTTAATCTTTAAACATATAGACAGGCACCGTACATTCTTAAAAACATATCTAAAAACACATAAAACCAGTCCACAAGTTAAAAGTTTCATAAAAGTAGAATATTTTCGCCTGTTGTCCCAGGCATCATCTTCAATACTGAGGTTTCGTCTTTCTGCTCTGTCAGTCCGATTTTTCTGAAACTCCCCATCTGTCCTTTCCTAACAGCATCTAGCGCCATCTGGTATCAATTTTGGCGTGAGCTACGTCGTTGCAAGTTTTTGTATCTAATGTGTAGATTGAAATACTAGACATTGATATTTCATCATTGTAAATCACTGAATTGGCAGGTCTGTTGTTTTTCTATGACATACGTTACTGTAGCGCAGCTATTATTTCTTAAACTAGTTCAAATCCAAAGTTTGTGTCAAAGATGACTGAGGAAATGATTGCCTAAAATACTATTAAAAGTTTGACTCACATCAAAAGAAACCTGATCATACTTTTTCACAAACACACGCTAGTTAAAATACGTCAGTTAGTTGAGGTCCCTATAACGAACATTTCACCCCTGGCCAAGGCTAACGAAAAATACAGGCTACCGCGGTGCATTCCACTTATCTTTTTTTACAGACCGCTAGAGTGACGTGATGCTCTTTTCGTACGTTTGCATTGGTGCATTCGAGCCTCACGTGACTCCGGCGGTCTGTAAAAAAAGGTACGCGTAAGCGGCGCTCATGCCAGGCGGGATGGCCCACTTTGCGGTTTAAGCTCCACAAGCCCCTCCTGAAGACTAACTAAACAACTAAGCAGAGTATAATGAGAGTTTATAAATTAAAATATTTATAAAACTAATATCTAACTAAATATGTAAATCACATTAACATTCGTTAGATAGGCCATAAAATTTAAAAGAAGGAAATGAGATATTTTACATTTTTCGATAAAGTAGGGGAGAGTTGGACTAAACCGGGTAGGTGGATAAAACAGGGATCCAGGTTTTATGGCTTAATTTGTGGCAGTATCTAGTGGAAACTTCTAGAATTACTTCTAGGCGAGCGGCTTGACAGTACCCAGTAAACAGGAGTCGTGTAAAACAACTCATTTCGCAGTGGTGACTTTTTTAAAGTTTCACGTAAAAAAGTTAACAATTCGGCGTCTGCAGTATTACGTTAGCAATCCTAAATGCCTAAGGATTTAGTTTAGGTAAGTAAAACGTATGCTAGCCTATTATTTACTTGCTATTTTAACGTTTTGTATTGGTGTCTTTGAGTTGTTTTAACAACGCTAGAGTAACATTTTATGAAAATGGCGTGGTCGGACAACGCCGGGATGCGGGTTGTCGGACATAACCGGGAAGTTCCCGGTTTTAGACAACTCATTTATTTGCGTAAATAAAATGGAATTCAATTGTTTAGTTATTGATTTACGATCTATAAAGATTTGAAAACTAAACAAAAAGTATTATTTAAATTAAGTTGTTATATAGAAAACTGTTTTTTAGTCATTTATATTCCAAATTAAGTTGAAAAAAATTAGTAAATCATCGAGTTGCGGCTAAATTAATTTATTCGCAAGATTAACCTTTTGTTTAATTTCATGGGAGTTTTTAAGTGTTTAATTATCTGTGTATCAAATTATGTGTACCTAATAAACTACAAATAATTTTTACTTTCTTCTGTCTTTAGAAAAAGAAAGTATTGGATGCGTGAAAAATTTCGACTTCCGGTTTTCGATAGATTTATACATTTTAGAAGGTCCTGAACACGATTTGATGGTTTATAGGAAATATCTGCCTGTGAGTCTGTCTGTCTGTATGTGACAAAAATTTTGTGAGCGCTCTATCAGCTATAAAAGGGTTTGAAAAGACGGGGATCTACCCGTTTAACAGTGACGTATTCCCAGATGACCTCTTTACTCCCGCTGAGAGAACCGAGAGGCCCATGGAAGTGGAAAAGAATCCTTTGGCTGAATGTCAAATATTGCCTGAACAACAACAAGAGCCTGATGTAGGCATGGCTGTAGGAACCTGTAAACCTCAGACTGAGATAGGGAATGGGTCTATAGAGAAGCTGTCAACACCGACTTCGAATGCTCCAGTTCCTGTGCAAGACGACGACGTCGTCTTGCAGGTTTCTGTGCAACCGTCTGCGTCTTCTCAATGTCTGGGCACAGATATCAAGCGTCTTTTTGCAGTCTCACCTTACGATATAAAGCCTATTCCAGTACAAACCGACCCTAGGGCCACTAGGAAATCCGACAATCGTCGAGTGAAAACAGCTATCCTTACTTCAACCCTCTACAAATTAGAACTCGAACTAGATGAAAAAGAAAGGATGAAAAACCAAGACAAAAAAAACTTAGCCCTGGAGCGAAAACTTTTCAAGATGACAGAAAAGAAAACTGACGTGAAAAATAAGAAGCCAAAGAAGAAAAGTCCCTTGACATCAAACGAGGAGAAGGATGAAAGTGATGCAGCGTGCATCTTTTGCATAGATTTATATGAACAATCTAAACCCAAGGAGAGTTAGATACAGTGCCTTCACTGCAAAGGGTGGGCACATGAAACGTGCAGCAATGCAGATGAACAAGATCAAACTTTCATTTGTAATTTTTGTGCCAAACAAGTTTAACTCTTAAGGCATGACTTACATCATTGTTACTTGATGTTGATTTGATATAGATTCAAATTCTATAAGTATAATATGTCATATCCTGCAAGTTTCCCTTTAATAAATAGTATTATTGCAAAGTTACAATGTGTTTTTAATTATTATTTCCAGTTCGCGGTTTTGTCCGACCAGGTCGGACAAAACCGGGACATTGCACACTTCTTAAAAATGTGCTTTTATGATCTTAATTGCTATTGTTCGCGATTGAATGAATACTTTTTTTCTTCACAAGGAATCAGTTTATCATTTTAATGCAAATTTTGACTGTTTTGTTCACATAGTGAATAACAATAAAAGAAAACCCGTTAGGTTCCCTGTTTTGTCCGACTTTCCCCTAGATAATATTCATAAATAAATAATGAATGTCAATGTTCTTATACAGAACTAAAAATTTTTTTCATGAGTTCCATTATTATGTAAGGTGAAATAACAATTCAGTTTTCATTTCTTTTTTTTAAAAGTATAATCACGCAAAATATCACAGATATTACTTTTTTATAACTATTTAATGTAAAAACATGTTTAGTAGGTGCACATTGCCGTTTAAATATTAAATTTAATAAATATATTTCAACGGCGTTTTCCTTAAAATACAATTTTATATACGTATAAATTCTATGGACAATGTACAGGGTCAGAGATGCGCAAAATAATTAGTAAGCATTATCTTATATAGATGTGAATGTCTTAAAGATGGTTTTTAATGGAACTCTGTTTTTCTAGCTGAACTATTTTTAGTATGCTAAGACATGTTTTCAGCATATAAATAAGTTCATATAGAGCGCTACGCAAAGAACTGGATACATTTCCATCTATGAATGGTAATTTCTGGAAGTGTGTCTTTAGTAATGTTATGAGATTTATGGATGAATTACAGTGGTGGAATTATAAGACACTTACCTAATTTGACATACAGGGAAAGAAAAGATTCAGAACTTAAAAATGCTTTGTCAAATACGACAAAAACATAAATTTATTCTGTTATCACACGTAATTGTTTTACAGAAATGATATTTTTATAGAGTATAATAAAAAAAATAAAAATACCATGGACAAAATTATAAGACACCCGAACATTTTAATTAAAACACCTGCTGTTTTTTTGAAATATGCAAATTTCCTGCACGCATTTATGACGTCAGCAGTAACTAAAGCAGACGATAAACGACTTCACGCATTTGCAAACATGCCACGAGGTACAGAATGCCCCAGCACATTTTATGGCATTCTTTAGGTCTTCGACACATGTAAACTGCCTCCCATTTCAGTAAACCTCACGAGATAAGATCTCCCACAAGTTTTCGATGGGATTTAAGTCTGGGGAGCTAGAAGGCAACTGAAGAACATTGATACTTTGCTCTGAAAGCCACTTTTTTGTTACGTGTGATGTATGAATCGGCGCGTTATCGTTCTGGAAAGTGTAGTTTTCGCCACAAAGAAGTTCACCGTATATGGCTATTTAGCTTTTAAGAAGATTCTTATACTTTTCGGAATTCGTTCTTGAATGCACAAAACGATATCGGTTTTCCATTGAGCCGAAAAACCATCCCAAACCATTACTGAGCCTCCATCCAGTAGGCGGCTCATTTGTACATCAGGGGACTTCCGTAAATCATGCCAATAATAGTGAAACCCGTCAGGACCATCCAGGATAAACTATTTTTCATCCAAAAATAACACAGAGTACCATTTGGAGGTCCAGGCCATAGTTTGTTTAGCGAAGTTTAAATGGTCCATTTTGTGCCGCCTTAGAAGCGGTGGTTTTTTCTTCATTTTTATTTTATTTTACACAGGTATCATTATGCAACACTCTGCGGATGGTTCTCCTTCAACAATTCAGTTTCAAAGCATTTTTAATACCTGTAGTGATCATCTTATTCTGTGTAGCGAGCGAAAGCACATGGCGTCTGTCTCTCGAGGACCATCAAGGAATACACCCAGTTCTTTTAATCACCGATCTATTACTTCCTCTTTTCCAAACATTTGAAATTGCACATCTAGAGCGTTTAATAACTTTTGAAATATTATTAACTGAAAAACCAGTTCCATTTAATCTCCAAATTTCGCAAATCTCACTTTCTTTTAATTATGTACCTCCTGGCATGTTTGTAAATGCGTGAAGTCGGTTATCGTCTGCTTTAGTTAACTGCTGACGTCATAACAGAGTGCAGAAAATTTGCATATTTCGAATAAAGCAGGTGTTTTAATTAAAATGTTAGGGTGTCTTATAATTTTGTCCATGGTATTTTAATTTTTTTTTATTAAACTGTATAAAACTATCATTACTGTAAAACAATTACGTGTGATAACAGAATAAATTTATGTTTTTGTCATATTTGATAAAGCATTGTTAAGCTCTGAATATTTTCTTTCACTGTAATGTCAAATTAGGTAGGTGTTTTATAATTATGTCCACCACTGTAAATTTTAGATTAATATGAGGCGTGTAATAAAGTCATAGCTAATTTACAGGACTTTACAAAGAAATTCGAGTACATTTCTATCTATTGGCAGACCCTATCTGCAGGTTAATTTTTGACTGTGTTTTGCGTTTTCTAACTAAACTAAATTTTAAGATACTGCAATGTACAATTTATACAATACAATTTGTACAATATATAGATCATATACAGAACTTCACAAAAGATTTGAATTACCTTTACGTCTATGCATGGTAATTGCCTATAACTTGTTTTAACTATTCTGTGGTTAGATACTATCTATGCTTTATGCAAGATTTCTCTTTCTTGTTATTTTAGAAACACAATTTTCAGGTGAACGATATCCGTATTAAAAATATAAAAAACTGCAATTGCAAATTCTTTGGGCCAATACTTTTATTTTTAAATATATTTTTCGCTCATCCGTCTAACATAGTAGGTTTGCATTTTTTTCGGCAATCTCAGGTTATTTACTAAAATAACGCATCAGATACTCTTACGAATAAACAGCAAATTATTTTCATAATAAGCATGTTTTTTTTTAATCATTTATCATTAATCTTTTAACGAGCACACCTTCATAAATCTTACGTCTCGCTTGATATTTCTTACATTTTATTCTCGCGTATGGCAGCGGAATTAAAATTTCGTTTCTACTACTGATATGTAATTAAGTTTTCTAACATGTATCTCATTACTATGACGAAATATCTTGTATTTATCATACCATAAGGAATTGTTCGTATAATTTATCATTTGCATGTACTCATGTAAAAAATTTCAGATGGTCACTTGTATGATTAAATAATAGTAAATGTATTTAGCAAAATATAAAAGACAATTTAAGAAGATTAATTAAATAATACATAATAAATTAATTGAACAACTAAATATCAGAAAATTCAGCATTATGATACATAAAATTTCTCATCCCTTATTCATATATCACTTATTCCGTACTTCATCCAGTTGTTTTGAAACAGTGAAGCTGACAGTAAAACCAACCGCGTATTTGTTTTAACTTTTTATATGCTATACTTTACTCTAATATTTAACCTCTTTAAAATATAAAGAATACAAAAAATATTGGTACTTCTCTATTATCCCGTCGACCACTTTTCATAACAAAAAACTATCGCCACACTGTAACGCCAAATAAACGGGAGAACGTTGCCATTGGAATATCAAAATAAATAAATAAATAAAATATAAGAATTTACGGACACAATTGTTATTTTAATTAATGAAATAACTAATAAGTCAGTAAAACATAATAAAAAATACAGGCGAATGTCGAATTATAAACCACTTGATGACATAACAAACACGTATAATGCTTCTGACATCAAGTAAATGGTACTGCATTTTTGGCGTTTAATCTTACAGTTTGGCGATAGTTTTTTGTTATGAAAAGTGGTCGACGGGATAATATAGTAGTACCAAAATATTTAATGTTCCATACTACTTAAGTGACATAATTCCTTACGTACAACTGTATCTACTTATTAAGATATACGTATAGGTACACAAAAGCTATCATTACTACCTGATAAATGTATCGTAAAAAATAATGAAACATTTTAAGAATATATTTGCGTTTTTTCATCTCTGACATCTTAATTTATTTGTGTTAATTTGTAAGTTTTCATTTCCAGACCAATTTGAGTTTGTAGAATTTATAATTGTTTAACTTCCTATTTCGGTTTTGTTTTATTTTGCACGTTCGCAGAGTAAATAATTCGATTTCTATGGATATTTGTAATAATGCATGCAGATGAACGCAACTTTGAAATATTAGAAAATAGACATGGAGAGCTCTACTGATTTTTTTTTTAAACTGTAGTTTTAACCTACCTTTGTAGTTTTAGTTACCAACACAGTTGAAGAGAGATGAAAAATATGAAACATCAGAGAGTTAACATCGAGAGCTATACTCAATTTTTAATACTTGCCAACACTGTTGAAAAAAATATACATATAATTTAACAAATTGCAACAACCATTGGGAAATTGTTCTAAAAGCTTAAAAAAATAATAATTAAGAATATTATTTATTCAAAAATAGTCATCGGAACCAGCTACAAATAAACGCATTTTCCATTTCTACAGTTGAAGATATCTGGCATTCTCTGACCTCGCAAAAATATTCGTTTGAACCATCGCCGCAGTTATTGAAACGCATTTTCTTTAATATATACCTTAATATTTTGTCGGACCCTTCATACAATAACATTAACTCTTGTTTAGATTGATGTCTGAGCTAAAGGTATTTTGAGGAAATAAAAATTGATGACCACGTTTTTTCATTTATAAGACGATTTCTCTTCCGACGTCAATTTTTGAATTCAGCTTTTTTTTCTTTTTATCCTTTTTGTAACTTTAACATTTTTTAAACGATTTTATGCATTTCTATTGCCTATTCAAAGAAAAATTCGTCTAAAATTACAGAATTTCGTTGAAAATTCTTCTAAAGTTAAAGAATTTCGTTAAAAACGCTTAAAAAAAGTGACGACGCGCGACGTCAAGAGGTCCATTCTCGACCGAAAACAACAACCATTTTCCCAATGGTTAATAATATCCTTTTTCAAACAGTTGAATCTAGTACAGTATAAGTGACACATATATGAATAATGGATGAAAGATTTAATGGATTATGATACTGAATTTTTTTACGTCTGGTTCCAAGAGTAATTTAAGATCTGTTATTTATTGTGCTGTCCTCTAAAAAAACCCACACTGAAATATTTCCTAAAAAAACCCACACAAGTTTTACACCAAATATTTTACTAAAGTCAATTGTTTTGTTTTGTTCGTTTTTATGCACCACTTAGAATAATAAAAATAGTTAAAAAATACCTAAGGAGTGCGTTTTAGTTAAAAAAAATAACAATTGCAGAATTCTGGCAAAACACGAGTTTCATTTTTACTGATTTTCTTTTTAAAATAGAATTTTAGAATCATCTACATAATTTTTTATTTTTATTATGTTAAACCATATAATGCTTCAATTTCAGCTGATTATGTCAGGTGTGGGTTGTTTTCATGTAACATGGGTCATTTTTTGGAAAAGTGGGTTTTTTTCAAATTCTTGCGTAATTAGCTGCCGTTTTGTGATAAAGTGATAAAATGAAAAATGCTCAACATTAAAATGTTAGTCAGAATTTTAATAAGAATTAAAATCGTAGCTGTAATTATTTAGCGATGTTCAATTTTTATAAATTCTTTATTAAACTTTATATACAGAAAATTAAAAAAAAATGTTTTTTTTTTTAGAGGACAGCACAATTCTTACGCTTCTTAAATTTATTCTTCTTTCACTTTTTGTTTAAAAAAATGTATAAACACTTTCGAAGACAGTTGAAATGTTTTTATATTTTTTTTCCTTATTAAAAATTGTAAATAACTTTAACATTTGTTTAAATTTTTATGCCAGAGATTCGTAATTTCTGAAATTTCGCAACGTTACGTTTAAAATAATAAAGAATACAAACGTGAAATACAAACTACTGACTATTAAAAAAATATTTCTTTACAAATTATACATTTACATAGTTCTTTTATGTATTTCTCAGAGAAATAAGTAATTATCTTGTAATGTAATCTTTTATTTTGCTTAATTTTGTGAAACCACGAGGTAAATAAACTCAAGATCATAAAAATTAAAATCTACATTACTTCAAACATAAAATGCAAACGCAAACAAGGCCTGTTCTGCGAATTAAAAAAAATAATGCTTTTTTCCTGATGGTTATATTTTTCTTTAAAGAGCAAGTCAGTATATAAAAATATCTGTAGAAACATTCTAGTACGTTTCTTTATTAAATATTTTGTTTACTTCATTAGAATACTTGTTAATGCAAAATGCTTTTTTTTATAAATTTGAAAGCATAATAAAAGAAATGTTATATGCATTTAACAATACTTCAATTTGTTTCATAAAAGTGTAGTATTTTTTCGCTTTTCATAAATCTGCTATTTTTATTCATATGGTACTGTCGTTTTTATATTTTGCAGCCTTGTGAAATCGCACAATAAAAAAGTTTTCCTTGTGAAAAAGTAAATGCTATATTATCTTTGTAGAACAATAAGCTTGACGAAAGAAGTAATAAATGTATTTGTACTAGTTTATTATGTAAATATTATCTATCTAAAAAACATATTCTTTCATAATACATAAAAATCACTGGGTGTAAGATATTTCTAAGAAACAAATTAAATTTTTTTTTCTATTCCAATGGAGTTTGAAAAGAGGCATAAAAATATATATAAAAAAAGAATGAAAAGTACATATTTAATTTTTTCTTGTAATCTTAAAAGAATATGTCATGCCCAGTTAAATATAATTTTTAAGAAACAAATTTGAAATAATTTCTTTTATTAATATTAATACTCACGACTATGGAATATTTGTTCAACATGAGATACATTAGTATTCGTTCTCACGTTGTACTTCTTCATTTGGTATTTAAGAAACATTTTGCATTTTATTTTTGTTAATTTAACTCTTACCTAGTACGATTTATATTGAATTTATGCATATACCAGTAGACCCGTGCGAGAATTTCGCACTGCAGTCTAATATATTTCAGCAGTATCTAATATTTTTTTTAGAAACAGATTTAAACTTTTTTAAAGAAAAAGTAAGGATAAAAATTATCTGCAAACAGCATTAGTCAAGCCAGAATATCATCTCATTTATTCCTAACAGAAAAATCTTATTGAAGATAGAAAAATGCACGCGCGAGGGAAAATAAATAAACAATTGTATATTAACTGATTTTAACTGCATTAGAGGATGGCGTCATCTTCTTCGGAAAAAATACGGGATACAGAAAAAAAGGAAAAAAAAAATAATTTAAGAAATTACAATAAACATTACGGAAAATGTTTCAAAAGCTTTAAAAAAAAAAAAAAAAAAAAAAAAAAAAAAAAAAAAAAAAAAAAACGTACTTTCCTGTTATAGCGGCCCCCACAACTATGATTATGCCAAGGTTACAGTTATGGTTTTGCCAGGATCATCGCAAAGCTTATATATGCATCCTATATACGCATATCATATTCCAAATACTCCTATATGCACTCAGAGAAATGAATTGATTAAAACAACAAAACATGTTTTGTTGTGTACATTCTGGTTGTTTCAAGCAAAATTTTTAGTTGAAGTAAAAAGTTGGTTTTGTTGCATTGACAAAAAAATATTGTTAACACTCTTACAAAATTTTAACAAAATTTCACCTTTTTTACTTGAATTAACAAAATCTTTTTTTTTTTAATTTTACCACGACTTTGTAATTTAAATTTGTAATTTATACAAAATTTAACTTGCTGTGTAGTAGCCATAACTCTCTCACGCAACTTGGTTTATTTGACTTATATAGCTATAGGATTAACATAATTTTTGGATAATTAAAACTTTCTAAATTGGCACGGACCAAGGTAGTTTTAAAAATTCCCCTACCCTATTTATTACTTTCTTCTATCTTTACGAGAAGAAAGTATTGGAGTCATGAAAATTTTTAACTTCTGGTTTTCGACGGATTTTAGAAGATCCTGAACATGATTTGACTGTTTTTAGAAAATGACTGTCTATGACTCTGTCTGTCTGTATGTGACAAAAATTTTGTGGGAGCTCTATTTCAAAAACTAATGCACGGAATTTCATAAAACTTTATATTCAGTTACTTTCTAAATTGGTGCTGATTAGTTTGTGGCGTAAATAGCGCAACAGGTGGCTCTGCTATGTTGCAATTTTCGCGATTTCTGCCATAGATTCGCGATTTCACAAGAACTGATGCACTGATTTACATCAAACTACAGATTGAGTTACACCTTGACATAAATAGAAGCTGATTACGTTTTGGTGTAAATAGCCCAACAGGTGGCGCTGTTATGCTACATTTTTCATGATTTTCATCCTAATCCTAATAATATTATAAATCTGATTGTGTGCAAATGTTAGGCTGAAGCCAGCGTCAAAATGGAGCAATTAATGATCCCGTATCTTTGCATATAGATTGATTATAATCCTCAAATGAATATAGGCTGGTTTTTGTTTATTTTATTCAAATATTTTTCTTAATAATTCAAAATTTAGTTATTTTCATAGAGAATAAATGGACATTTTTTCGTATAATATTTTAAAATGGTTAAATTTACTTTACCGTTGCTAATACTTTATCGTTGCCAAAAACTAAATCAAAACCCGGAATAATTATTTTTACTCAACAATTTAGTTTCAATTGAAATTTTTTCACGTGAAAAGTGAAAAGGAAATACAAAAATTAAAGAATTAAAACGAAGATTAAATAATATTATTAGAAATAAAACGTATTTTTAGTTTTTGATAATAATACAAGGTGTCAATATGCGTAACCACAGAAAACAAGCGAATATGATGTCATACATAAAAAATAAGGGATATGCTTTAGTGGTGAAATAAAATGATCTTGGGTTTTTTCTTTTTTTTCTTTTGTATGTTAACAATACTTGGCGTTTTACCGTCTGCGCACCGGTAATATAACTATATCGTACTTTTTATTTAAATTTTAAAAAAGTAAAAATAAGTTTGAAAAGAAAATAGTTAGCAAATGTCCATAATATGCTCCGCAAAATTATCCATGTCGAGAATGATGTCATGGATAGCGAGAAATAGCTATTTTCATTCTTAAAACTAAAAGAAATAACTCGATTACCTAAAAAAAAAATGACGAATGTTAATAGTTCTACTTTTGTTGATAAAACCTAAAGATTTAATATTATTTCGTTAAAGTAACATAATTTCCCCTATGCCAGTATTGAAATTAATTGCCTGGAAAAGAAAATTAACAAGAATTATGTCATTATAAAGGGATTTCTCTGGGGAAAAATAGACGTCATATTTGAAATAAAACGGGAATTTTCCAATATGTTTTAAAATGAGTGTGAATCAATTCCTTACATTAATAATACAAGGATCAATAAGTATAGAAAGTAGATGAGTTTCACGCCATATTTATAACGGAAAATTTAAATGTTTTTTTTATCTATTCTGATTATTAAGCATGAGTAATCATTATATACAGATGAGAGTTTTCTGCTAAAAATCACATCCTAATTTTAAGAAAAGGAAAATGAACACGAATGTATTATATTAAAATCTGACCGTGTGTTTGTATTTCGCAACTACTTCTAGACTATCGAACGCAACGCGATTTACCTGATACCAGTTATCATTGATCCGATGATGTCACACAAACTCTCAGAATTCAAAAAATTAAATTAGATACCAAGATTTTTTTTTTTTTTTTTTTTTTTTTTTTTTGTAAATTTTAACGAAGTTTCTCTAAAAACGGAAAGTAAATTACTCCGTATTTGTGTATAAAAAAGGAGAAATAAAACAGATCAGTATATTTTTTACACCATTTTCTCATTAAAACTGAAAAACAAAATTTAATTTCACTTTGAATAAATGGCGAAAACAAAATCTTGATTTCAGTAAATTATCCGAAAATAAAAACATATTTTCACATATTCAAACTTCATGAATCAATTTATTCTGGAGAACAAATATTGCCTGTCAACATACTGTCATTTAGAAAACAAGATTTGCTTCGGCTATACATTAAACCAAGGAGGCAGAATTGAATTTAAAGAAAAAGCATATACTTTTTCCAATAAATGTTTTTTTGAAGGATGGCTGTTAAAACGTTTCACAAAGTAAAATTGTTTATCAGGTAAAATTGACATTTGTTTTTACCCCATTCGTCTATTTTCACGATTTTATTTGGCCCTCCTTTTTGCATTGGTTGCAATTTCATTTTCGCGATTATTTGGCACAAAATTTCACTTTTTCAAGTTTGAGTTATGTCAAGGCCCCTATAACAAAAAATACCGTATTGTCACCTATGAAATAAGATAAATAGTTAGTTAATTATTAACGTTTTTAATAATCGTGAGTGAGATATTTTGCTTAATTAATGTATTTATTCTTCTTTTAATGTTGCGTGAACGAAGTCACGGGTAACAGCTAGTAATATTATAAATCCGATTGTGTGCAAATGTTAGGCTGAAGCCAACGTCAAAATGGAGCATTTAATGATCCTGTATCTTTGCATGTAGCTTAATTATAACCCTCAAATGAACATAGGGTGGTTTTTGTTTATTTTATTAAAAAAAAAATTTTTAATAATTCAAAATTGCGATATTTTCATAGAGAATAAATGGACATTTTTTCGTATAATATTTTAAAATGGTTACATTTACTTTGCCGTTTCTAATACTTTATCGTTGCCAAAACTAAATCAAAAGCCGGAATAATAATTTTTACTCAACAATTTAGTTTCAATTAAAAAATTTTCACGTGAAAACTGAAAATGAAATAAAAAAAAATAAAAGAAATAAAAAGAAGATTAAATAATATTATTAAAAATAAAACGTACTTTTTTTAGTTTTTGATAATAATACAAGGTTTCAATATGCGTAACCATAGGAAACAGGCGAATATGACGTCATACATCGACAATAAAGCGGATATACTTTGATTTGATGGTGAAATAAAGTGATCGTGGGTTTTTTTCTTTACTTTTTTTCTTTTTTTTTCTTTTGTATGGTAACAATACTTGGCGTTTTACCGTCTGCGTACGGCTAATATAACTATACCGTATTTTTTTATTTAAATTTTTAAAAAAGTAAAAAGAAGTTTTAAAAGAAAATGGTTAGCAAATGTCAATAATGTGTTCCGCAAAATTATCCATGTCGAAAATGATGTCATGGATAGCGAGAAATAGTTGTCTCATTCTTAAAACTCAAAGAAATAATTCGATTTCCTAAAAAAAATGACGAATGTTAATAATTCAATTTTTGTTGATGAAACTTAGAGATTTAATATTATTTCGTTAAAGTAACATAATTTCTCCTATGCCAGTATTGAAATTAATTGCCTGGAAAAGAAAATTAACAAGAATTATGTCATTAAAAAGGGATTTCTCTGGGGAAAAAGAGACGTCATATTTGAAATAAAACGGAATATTTCTAGTATATTTTAAAATGAGTGTGAATCAATTCCTTACATTAATAATACAAGGATCAGTAAGTACAGAAAGTAGATGAGTTTCACGCCATATTTATAACGAAAAATTTAAATGTTTTTTTTTTATCTATACTGATTATTAAGCATGAGTATCCGTTATATACAGATGAGAGTTTTCTGATAAAAATCACATCGTAATTTTAAGAAAAGGAAAATGAACACGAATCTATTACATTAAAATCTGACCGTGTGTTTGTATTTCGCAACTACTCCTAGACTATGGAACGCAACGCGATTTACTTAATACCGGTTATCAGTGATCCGAGGATGTCACACAAACTCTCAGAATTTAAAAAATTAAATTAGATGCCAAGATTTTTTTTTTGTAAATTTTAACGAAGTCTCTCTAAAAACGGAAAGTAAATTACTCCATATTTGTGTATAAAAAAGGAGAAATAAAACAGATCAGTATATTTTTTACACCATTTTCTCATTAAAACTGAAAAACAGAATTTATTTTCACTTTATATAGATGCTGAAAACAAAATCTTGATTTCAGTAAATTATTCGAAAAATAAAAACATATTTTCACATATTCAAACTTCATGAATCAAATTATTCTAGAGAAGAAAAATTACCACTCAACATACTGCCATTTAGAAAACAAGATTTGTTTCTTCTATACATTAAACTAAGGAGGCAGAATTGAATTTAAATAAAAAAGCATATACTATTTCCAATTAATGTTCTTTTGAAGGATGGTTGTTAAAACGTTTCACAAAGGCGTTAAAAGTAAAATTGACATTTGTTTTACCCAATTCGTCTATTTCCATGATTTTATTTGGCCCTCTTTTTTGCATTGGCGCAAATTTCATTTTCGCGATTATTTGGTACAAAATTTCACTTTTTTAAGACTGAGTTATGTCAAGGTCCCTATAACAAAAAATACCGTATTGTCTCCTATGAAATGTGATAAATAGTTAGTTAATTATTAACTTTCTTAATTATCGGGAGTGAAATATTTTGCTTAATTAATGTATTTATTCTTCTTTTAATTTTGTGTGAACGAAGTCACGGGTAACAGCTAGTTATAAATAAATCTCAAGAACTAATGTACGGATTAATTTTTAATTCATTTTCAGCAGTGATTTACGCCTGTATTTTTTAAATAATAACCAGTGAATTTTTATCCTGCTTTTTTTTAAGCGTAAACTGACAGAGTGAAAAATGTCCCAAGCCGGGAATCGTACCCGGGTCCTCAGAATAGCGCTCTGAGGCACCAGCATACGGCAACACAGTTAATTTTAATTAATTTTCTGCAGTGAATTAAGTCTGTAATCCTTGAATAATAAACAGTAAATTTTTATCCTGCTATTTTCATCTGTAATTCACTGCTGAAATTTTATTAAAAATGAAATATAATGTTGCCGTATGCTGTGCTTTGTATTTTCGTCTCTTGTTTGCCCCAGAAATTGGCATGCTCATGCAGGGCCTGTTTACCGAATAGGCCCGGGAAGCCCGTGCTTATCCAGGGAAATGCAAATGTATCCCCAAATTTATTTTTCAGAATAACTTTTTACAAAAAAAAAAAAGAAAAAAAATCAACCAGGGTAAAAAATGCACTTTTTCCTTACGGAATTTTTATCTAAGAAGCTCGCTCTTTCCCAATTGTTGTTTACTCGAAATTTTGATAGAAAAATTTCAAATTTTTGCAGCATACCAAAAATGGATTTAGTAAATAACAAAGCAATTGGTAGAGGGGGACCCTAGAGTAACGTCGGGCTTCCCCTACTGTTTTGTTTTAAGAGGGCCCTGTGCCCATGATGACATTTTCATGTTGTGCTGCGGTTGCAGCCGGTCCGACATATATAAGAGTGAGAAATTTCGAGTTTGGATATCGTTCCTTGTAGCGCAGTGGTAAAGCTTCAGATCGTTATTCTGAGGACACGGGATCGATCCCCGGCTTGGGACGCTGTTCAATCTGACGGTTTACGCTTGAAAAAAAGCAGGATTAAAACTTACTTGTTATTATTCAAGGATTACAGGTATAATTCACTGATGATAATGCATTAAAAATTGCCTAAAAAAATAGTTCAGTTTAGATTGGTTCTAATACAAAAAATATTTTAAAGTAAATATTATAATTGTTTCTGTAACAAAAACCTTTTGTTGTTAAAACAAAGAAAATTCTTAAAATTACACAAAACAATTCTTCTTTAAACAAAAGTTTTTGTTGCCAAAACTGAAAAGAACTCAAAGTAACAGATAATTATATTTATTTTGAGAAAACTTTCAGCAAAAGAATTTTGTTACTTCAAGTAAAATTGAACCATTTTTACTTGAATTGACAAAACATTTTTTTATTGATGATACAAATTTTTTTGTTAGAACTGCAAAATAAATGAACAATATTTTTCTTGTTGATTCAAACAAAATTTCCATTGACCCATATTTAAACGAAAAGTTTTGTTGGGCCAACCAAATTTTTCTTGATTCAACAAAACTTTTCTCTGGGTGTGTGCCATATATGTCATTATAAACATGTTATTTACGTCTTATATGTCGTATATACATCATATACATATTTCATATATATACATCATATACACATGTGACTTCTCAAATTGACAAGCATTATGTTATAACTGTAGAAAATCGAAACTATTTTTTTTTTTGGAACAACAACAACATTGATTTTTAAAAATATTGTTTAAAATTTCAAATTAAACTAAAAACTTAAAATGCAGTTTCTTTTCGTATTTTGGAACATTATATTCGTATTTGGAACATATTTTTTTTTCATAGTAACTGGACTGGCAGGAGGCTTTGATTACATTTAATTAACAACTCGAACCTCTTTACTGACACAAAATAATAATAGAAAATTAAAATAATAATTACAATTAACGTGTAAGAATTCTGAAATTAATTTTCACCAATTAATATCCCTACAATTAACTAAAAATTTATATAAATGCTCGAAATTCCTGAAATTAAAATATATTATTGGAATAGGTAACAGAGTGCTCCTGCCAATGGTTAAATGAATATCCTATTTGCTATGAGTGCATAACTTTTCTGTTGAATTGAGTGCATTCCAAAATGCAGATACCGTTAGTTTAAATGTATAAAAATTCCGACATCCAACAAATCTATTTTTCATTCAAATATGGTTTCTTTATACTCAAAAAATAGTAAAGTCCTAAATATTAATAAATAAAGCATTGAAGGATTAAACACACATTTGGACATCGATTGCCTAACATATATATATATATATATATATATATATATATATATATATATGTAATAATAAAAAATTTTCGCCCTATTTCTTTAGTTAAATTATTCCAAATTCTTCAATTCTTTTTTATCTGGAGGGTCTGATCCTTCAAAGTGTCTAAGCCAAGACACAACATTCATCCCACTTTCTGGGTAAAAAATAATAACATTAAACTCTTTTTCAGCCATTTTGGTTTGAGTACCCTTACTTTCAACAATAACTTTAACAAACCCTGACTTTAATAACATGTAAAAAAAAAATAACAATGTATAAAGAATTCTTTAACTTAACAACAACTGTAAATATATAACTCTTAATAATTTAAATAACAAACTAAATAATATTCAACAGTAAAAAAGTCCAATTCATATTAAAATTCATTTCACTTAAATAGTAAATGTAAACTACTACTATAATCTTTCTATAAATAGATCCACTATATATGGATATCACAATTTAGAATGAAATAAATAAAACACTTTTTTAAAATAAGTATCATTATTTCGTAAGAACAAATTTTTTGGCTCTTGAATTGTACTCTCAGAATATAGCATCAAAAAACAAAAGTAATAAAATAAACAAATAAATTAACTGCACAATAATTTTACCCTTTCAATGTTACTCAACTTTCTTTTGAGATAACACATTTTTTTTTTTCACATTAATAAACTTCAAAAGCTATTTTTGCGATTATTATGCAATCAGTGAAGCTGTAATTTCAGATAATCTAATAAATTTTTATGCATTTTTAGAATGGCATAGAATATGTTCCAATACATGTTACTTGAAAAGAGATTACTCATATATTTTTTCAATAAATAGAAATTATTTCCTATGAATAAATATCACCGAATGAAAAGGGACTATAATTAAATGATAAAATAAGAACATAAAATGAAGTTACTCTTGTAAAATGAAGCAATATAGGAATAAATATCAGAGCAGTTCAAAACTTTCAGTAATATTTGTGAGCTTAACCAAATAAAATTAATTTTTTAACAATACATAAGAATAAATATTAAATTTCGTAAGTTCTAAATGTTCAGGATAAAAGGAACAAAATTCTTCTAAAGTATTCTAAGAACAATTTTTGTTCTATATAAGCCAATAATAACAAATCAATAAAATAAGAAATCAATAAAAATAAAAGAATAATTTAACTTACAGACGTCACTTCTGGGATAAATTTATATACACTTATGAGTGATAATTTGACAACTAATCGGTAGTTGTTCTCCAATATCACTGGGAAGTCTCCAAAATGTTTTTATTACACATGTCATCAGTTATCCTGACCGGCTTTTTTGTTACATTCCTGTCGAAAATTGGCACATTATAGACGATCGCTATTGCTGTCGACTTGAACGTTCTTTCCACCAGACAATCGGAACATCTCAGTCCGAAACCACTAAAATTACCTGATAATCATATCGAGGTAGCCGCAGTCGAGATCGTTGAAATGTAGTCATGACACCCGGACAGGGCATCACTTCGAGTCGCTCACCATGAAGACAAATCTCGAAGTATATCACATTGGAAATCGTAGTGTATTTGCAGTCGTAAAAATTGAGCAGAGGCAGTGAAATCCAGAAGAAATTTCCCAAAAACATTAAAAAGAAGACTTAATAACTTAATAGATGAGCAGTGGCTTTATTGTGATCACAGAGATGAAAGCAACTCCACCAACTTTCGCTTCATTAAAACTGAACACATTTGAAGATCTTGAAGAATTAGCAGAGCTTGAAGAACATACTACCGATGCATTAGTGTAGACTCCCCAGTGACGGCAATTAGATGACAACCACTAATTCGTGTAAATTCTGTCTCCGAAGCCAGTGTAACCGTATAAATACTTCAAAATTTGGCCCAAAGGTACAAAACGCGCGAACAAGCTGGTCCACTCGCATCCATGTTCGGAGGGCGCTAGGGGGATAAAGAAGGCGGAGCTTTCTCGCTAATGGATGAAAAAATGAGGCCACGAAGACGTGTCCCTGACGTATGATTAAAACTCTTTAACAGAAGCGGCAAATTAAAAAGGTAAAAAGGCCTTTGGGCGCGAAAACCGCTTGGAATCATGGGATGCCGAATGAATTAAATAGAAATAAAAATGGTATTATAAAAGTTCCAAAGAATAAAAATTAAATGTCTCAAAAGAAGAAATTAGGCAGGTGCGTTTAGAGGCAGTGTTGCAATTTAAGAGAATAAGGTTTTAATAAATACGTGTAGCTTTTAACAGATTAAGATTTTTAGAATGATAAATAACAGAATATTTTGATTAAGTTATGGAATAAAATACAAAATAGATTTAAGAGATATTTTAAAAAGAGAGGGAAAAAAGAATTGAAGAATTTGGAATAATTTAACTAAAGAAATAGGGCGAAAATTTTTTATTATTACACACACATATATATATATATATATATATATATATAATTACTCAAAATATAAAATATTTAAATTTTATGAAAGAAGGTGTATATAAAACTTTTTTATAACAATTAACTATTAATTATAAACACAACATTATAACATAAAAACTACACAGGCGAAAGACAGTCTGTTTCTCATCAGTGGACGTACAGACAGAATTAACTATATATATATATATATATATATATATATATATATATATATGTGTGTGTGTGTGTGTGTTATATAAAAATTTTATTTTGCATTATCTATATATATATTACGCTATCGTACGTGGCACAGAAATTGCGATTATTTATCATTTGCCGATGGTAACGATAGGTTTCTTTTCACTAATTTGCGAATATTAAGAAAAGTACTTGAGGTATCAATTTTAAAAGTCACCACACATATGTAGAATTTTTTTTTTGCATCCGAAAATACAATTTTTGTAAAAAATGGCCAGTAATTTTTCTTATTTATTTTTTAAAAAGTAGCTACTTCCTAAAAAAGAAAAGAAAATAAAGTGCAAAATCAAACCAAGAAAGGCGCCAGTTTGTTAATAATTAAAACATTAATTCCATTGTTGTACCTTATGTAGTTTAATCTCATCGTTGTCCGCATCGTTATGACGGATGAACATATTTGTTATTTATAATATAGATTGAGTAATAACAAATAAATAATAATAATAAATGAATAAAATAATCTTATCGGGTAGAGATTTAAATCAAGTCAGTCCTACCTGTCATTTTTAGAGGTTCAATATCACTAACAGTTTCAAGGTACATAAAGAAGAGAAGATTTTACATTATGCAACTTACAGAAAATATGTGTGCCCTTCAAACAGAGAGAGAGTTAGCAAGTTGGCTGTTACAGGTTGGCGAATGTCAAAGTGGGAAAAGTATTTTGTTGCTCCCAATTCGCTACACAGATATACAAGATCCAGTGCAGCAACTTTTCAGTAACATTGACTTTTTAACGGTGACACCTCAAAAGCTTAAAGGACGACCCATACTAACAGCGACAAACAATTTGTCAATGTTATAATTTAATGATATCTCCGAGCTCTGAAATTTACAATTGTGTATATAAAAACGTTTTCGATGCAGAGAAAAAGAAATAAATAATTAAAAATATTTTCTTAATTGCGAATGGCTTAGATATTTTCATTTTAATAGGTATACACTTTTTAGCACTTTCCAACCTAGTTGAAAAGTGCTTATGACTTCGGTTTGTCTGGCCGTCTGCCGTCTGGCCGTCTGCCGTCTGGCCGTCTGCCGTCTGGCCGTCTGCCGTCTGGCCGTCTGCCGTCTGCCGTCTGGCCGTCTGGCCGTGCTCTAACTCCCGTAAATATGATCGGATTGCTCTGAAATTTTTATATGTTATTGTCGTTATCAATAGCATGTTCCCTATTTCAACGGAAGTGTGTAGCCCTTATAGTTTTTTTACAGGGACACTCAAAAGAATTCCGTTACATTGCGGTCTATGGGGAAAAATCATTTGCGGTTCATTTAAATAATGTTTCACTATTTTAAACGCATTGAAATTTATATATATCACTGAGGTGCATTAGAAGAAGCTTAATATGGAATAGGGTGTGCGTAGCACTTATAGTTACTTTACAGGGACAGTCAAAAGAATTCCGTTACATTACGTCTATGGAGAAAAATCGTCTGCGGTTTATTTAAATAATGTTTCACTATTTTAAACGCATTTAAATTTATATATATTATTAAGGTGCATTACAAGAGGCTTACTACAGAATAGTGTGTGTATAGCAGTCATCGTTCATTTACAGGGACACACAAAAGAATTCTCTACTGTCTGTTAACAATAATTCCTGGAACTGCGTTTTAAGTTACTGAACGCGATTTTAATTTTAACTCGCTTTTTGTCTATTACGTGGTGTGTATAAATTCTGTAGATCCTATACAGGGCAGCACAAAAGTTTGCGAACACATTTCCGTTTATTGACAGAAACTCCAGAAGGATAATTTTAAACTGTGCTACGCGTTTCCTAACTAAACTAAAATTTAGCATCCTATATAGTATATATACAAATCTATAGATCATATTCAGGGCTGAATAAAACTAGTCGGATATTTTTCCGAATATTGTATCTGTTGGAAATTCCTGAAATTATGTTTTTAAATATGTTATGCGTTTTCCAAATTGTTTACTTAGATGTTATCTTTTAGCTTATTAAACGACATGTTTTGTAAAATTATTTTGGAAGCGTTGGAAAGTGCTACATAATCTATGCTTGACGCATGATTTTTCGTTCTTGTTTAATTTTAAAGACTATCCAGCAACTATTGTGTGCATACAAAGGTTTTTATATGCACAATGCTGAAAAAATAGCTCTGTTTTCATATTTCTATATGATGTCCATATGTTATGATGTGTATATATAAGTAACCATGCAGTCCTAGGTGGAGAAGTTTTTATGTATGATATTTATACATATAATGCTGAAATTTGTGTATTCTAATATGCATATAGTATTTAAAAGAGTAGACACTAGAGTGCAGATACTCTGCGCGGGATCAGCTAGTTCCTTTAAATTAATCTAAATTCTGACATAGTCATTATTTCCTTAATTCTTAATAATATTTATTCCCATTTAATGTCCTTTTAAAAGTAATAACACGTATATTAATAATTATCTTATTCCAAATCTTAATCTAAAACTTTAAGATTTAACATAGATAGGACATTAAATAGGAATAAATATTATTAAGAATTAAGGAAATAATGACTATGTCAGAATTTAGATTCATTTAAAGGAATAATATAAAAAATTAAATACAATTTTTATATAACATATATATATATATATATATATATATATATATATTATATACTAGGGGGCCTACCCCCTGCGAGCTACGCTCGCCAACCCCCGCTCACATTTCGAGGCCTCTAAAAACATGACAGCATGCTTTATTTTAAAAATATTGGTAAATCTTTTATTAGGTTGCCATGCTTTTAACGTTTTAATGGGGCATTTATTGATTATCATGGCCTCATACACAGCTGTTGCGACAACTGACGACTGTTTTCGGGATTGATAAGTAAAATCAATTACAACTTGAAAACCAGCTTGTATAAAATAGTTAGGTTTAAATTGTGGCTACCTCTCGGACCTTTATAGTAATGATCTGTATTCTATTATTCCTTTGCGTTTAAGGATGAGAAAAATTCCATCTGCTTGTGAATAACATTATGAACCATGGTATTGAAAAGTACTATGTTATAGACATTTTCAGCAACAGGTTTTAATTTTCTCTCTATTCTAGTGCACCATCATGCATATTTTCATATTATTTTAAATATGTAAATTATTTAATTAATATGTATATACGAATTTTCTAATAATTATTTATCATACAAAATTAATTAAATATTTTGTGCATGCATGCCTGCATTTATTCGGCATCAATTGGTGAGATATTTAAACAAATTTGTTATCTGCGATAATTTTACACCATGTTATGTCACTTGAATATTGTCCAGAAGAAAATCGCGTACTTTTCCAGTATAGGATCCTTTGCTTTTAGGTTTGGCATAATTCGAGTTTCAAAAAGGAATAGATTCGTTAATATACAGAGATTTGTTGCCAAAAGTTATGAAAACAAACGCAATGGTGATTTTCTATTATAGGGGTCTTGACGCTTTTTTAAAAACCTTGGCGGAAAAAACCAAGCAGGATATTTTATTCTCCTTCCGTTCAGTTGGGCAATTATTATTTTATATATTCGTTTCAAATATCCGAATTAGTGATTTTATAAATTCGTTTAATTAAATTTTACAAAAAATAACAAAAATATATCAATAAATAATAATTACTATTAATTCCTTTCCCCTCCTTTCTTTTGCGTTTACATAAATGACGTCATTTGGACGAATTTATTCAAAATATTTTCAGTTTATAAATTAAATTAAATGCTGACAGACGATTGAATCCTGACGATACAAGTGTGATTTTTTTTTTTCAAATTTTCCTGAAAAACATAATTTAATCACAATCTTGTCTTCATTATCGATTGAAATAAAATATAAATTTAATTTCAATTTGAAAATGACGCATAAAAGGAAATCAATAATCCCTATCGGGATCTTTTTCAATTTCTTTCCCTTTTTTGTCACAAAAAACAGAGTAATTAGTTGCCATCATTACAGAAATGTCATTAAAATTAGAAAAAAATTAATATCTCGAAAACTAATTCCAATTTCAAAATTCTATTACCAGTTTTGACATCCACATATTTTTATGGACAATTGGTATTAATTTCACCATCAAGCGTTTAATATTTTATTAAAAATAGCCCTGAAACATAATCAGTCGTTTAATCAGTCGTTTCATAAATTCGTTCCATAAAATCGTTTCACAAATTCGTTTCATTAGGATTTTATATATATAGGGTAGATATAAAGAATTTAAACAAATTGATTCATGCAATGTAAAATATAGTTTAACCTTATTTAAATTATTTAAACATTATGTTATGCAATGATGAAAACGAAGAGATCTCTCAAAATTATAATAAATTATTTTTTTGTATTTTAAATGTGAATACAAATATGAACATATTAGTTAAAAAAATATATTATTGTTTATAAAATATAATCATGCTAAACTTATGACATTTCCATACTTTGAGAATTCCTATTTCATAACCTTTTTATTTTAGATGTTATCCTATTTCTATGTACATTTCTAAAGATTTTTCTTACATAAATAAGAACTGCCAACATTATGATATTTTATATGTACAATCTGAAATTCAAATATTTATATAGACACAGTAAACAGTACTTTGGTCAGTGTTACGTGCATTTATTCATATTAGATTTCGTTTTAAAGTAAAAAATTCTTTAACATGTATTGATATCAAAAGTGTAAATACCTTGATTGTGTATACAACATGAAAACTGTACTCATAGAGTAAATAAAATTCACAGAGTCTATATCTTCACTTTGTTAAATGTAACATGCATAGATAGTTTTGTCCTACATTTTTCCTACCACTATTTTCAAACAGTAAACTTCGTAGTAGATTTATTTACGAGGTGCAATATGAAATTGCCAAGGAGATTATGTCTTAAAAGTATTGATGGCTAATATTCAAAAAATTTAAATTCCTGCGATCCCTGCACATGATCCAAATGTAGGCACTCTCATGCTCCACACTGTAAAAATATTTAGGAAAATATAATATAATCACGAACGAGAATATATAATAACCTTATACGATTTATCCACAACACCGCAAAATGTATCTTTATCTTTAGAATTTCCAGAATCGAATTAAGTTTTAAAAAAATAAAGTAGCCTTTATAGAAACAAAGTTTCATTTGCTGCCAATGATTTTCGGAAACGTTTCCAAGTAGTTTTTACAGTGTATTAACCAGTTTACACAACTCGCCATTTAGGTATTTCAGATTCTATCTATTCTGAAGTAAATAGTTTCATGTTAAACCCGCATGTTTTACAAACAATCATGACAATTAACAGCATTACGATTACCATTAAAATTAATATTATTTTGTTTTTCTTGGATGTATATATAAATTCAATTACGGTGCTGAAAATGTTTAAATTAGAATTTATAGCATCCTAAAAAACAATATTCCTGTTTGATGTAAGGCTATGAATACACCATAAAAATTACTCGCAAACTTTTTCAAAAATCATTGGCAGCAAAAGAATATTTGTTTTTAAAACTGATTGATTTTTCAATAAAAATACTGGTTCTAAAATTGTTTCTGAAGAATTATTTTCGTAATCATGGAAATATCGGAAGATTGTATACTTTCTTTCTTGGTATTATATTTTCGTTGATTCAGAAACATTTGTATATTTTTTTTGAACAGTGCATAATATTTCGGTTGTTAATAAATAAGGCTACGAGATATAGCAAACTTGTAAAAACATTTAAATTGCAACATAATTAAGATTTTACTTTAAGCATTTACTATATATATATATTTTTTTTTATAATTCATGCAATAATTGAAAGTTTTATCTTATTACAAAATGTAATGTATGACTGCATGCCCGTATTTCGGATGTGTGACGCCCCTGTGCTGTCATTTATTTTACGCCCCTCTCTTTTCTCTCGTTCCCTCAGTTGAATTCCAATAATTTGTGGAATTATTTACTTCAATTTTAAACTCTATAAACATATTTCAACATATAAAGCATAAACATAAATAAGCATAAAAGCATAAATGCATATGCAAGTTAAAGTTTTACTAATTATCCTGAATAGAAAGGGGCCAATACATGGAATATAGTCCTTTTTGTTAATCAGACACTTTCAGAAATTTCATATAAAACGCTCACATTGGTCAAACAAAAACTATATATCACACAAAATACGCAGAAAAAAATCACTACAGCTTAATAACCCATATTTAAAACTTATATATCACAAAAAAAACTAATTTAATGTGTCAAAAGATGTTTTACAAACTAACAATAATTTATAATTTGGTAATTATTTCGCGATACTCACGAAATATAAAAAAAAATGACTTACTTCTTCCTTTTGAATTTACAAATGCGTTTGTTACTCGAAATTGAGACTGACTGTGATGTCCTATTCTATGGCCAGTACTCGAAGATTGACCAGTCGTACTTCATTCTATGCTGTCCGTAAAACAGAAAATGGCGCTTCAGCAAAACAGCTTATTGTTGGAGTACAGTTGCAATCTTGAGTGTAGTGTGCATAGTTGGATAAACATCACTAATTTACTTTAAATCCAACATCCTACATAAAAATGGAAAACAGAACAACTTGCCATTGCTATACTCCTTCATAGGTAAGAAATAGCTCTTAAAATGAATGCAATCTTTAGCAAAGCTCAGCTCTATGTTGGAATCAATGGTTCGAGGTTTCTCTGCAGTATTTAAACAACCTCTAATTCTGTGATATTTAAAAGAAATGAAAATCTTAAATTATACTCTCTGTAGACATAAACTTCTTTTCGTAAATCACTCTAAAGAGTGTGCATTATTTTACACTATATTTCAATTCTTCAGAATATCTTGTTGTCATTTTAATGCAGATTCTGCGTCTTTTTCTGCTTCCTCATTTAACTCAGATGATTCATTAAAACATCGCTCACGTTTAGTTTGATAATTTTGTCTTCAAATCCCACCCTCCGAAGTTTAAATATCCACATACTTTGAGTTTAGTTATTGCTTTGCCAAACTGTTGCAAAATACAACCCCACACTCATGTCAGGAATAATTATCGCAATACGTAGTAATATTTTAAGACTATTAGCTGCAAACCTAATTTTTATCCTTTCAATTTTTTAATTGTTCTTAATGCAATTGTATTGTTTTTCAATTTGTCTTCTAACTCTTACAAGCATTCTCTCGTCCACACCGCCGAGTTGTTGATAGTAATTTCAATGTCAAAATCGCATAATCAAAACGTTATTCGAATATGTTCCAACCGTATTGCACCTGTATGAAATTGTACTGCTAATTCTCGCTAACACGTAGCATGGAAATCAATAAACGTGACGTTATTTAAAAGACATTTCAAAGGAATTCCAACGTTATAATTATTAATTATTGCGCCGTTGTAATATATTAATGTATGATGCACTGAATTGCAGCAAGTATTTAGGCATTGTAGTTTTTATACGTTGTTGACAGTATCTTGCTTTATTTTCTATTAATTGTAATTAACAATCTGCCTTGGAAATTTTCGTAAAAACTTATGGAGATAGTGTTTTTATGCTAAAATATTAATTTTTCCTCTTACAGTCTTTTAAAATCTGAACACGGGATAACGAATAGCAACATATACATGGAAATTGAAAACAATTTGTTTATTGTGAAAATCGGAATTTTTGATAATCCGCACAGTGGTTTTTCGATTCGTGATATCCGAAAATCTGAACCAAAAATTCTCCAATTCTCCATGGCTTGGTCGATACGACCTGTGATTTCGTTTGTATACCATGTTCAAACTAGATTATTTAAGCCAGCTTAATTGATATTGTCAAGGCAGGGTCGGATTAAGTTATTGTTACACCACAGACACCAGACTCGGAGTACAACTACCTTCAGAAAGCCTTATTAAACGCATATTTTCTATCATAAATGAAAAAAATACTATTTGGAAATGGTGTTAAAGATGTGCTCCGATTCCCAAAAGTGATTAGCTCTACTACGTTTCAACTTCCAGTACCCGTACTTTGGCGCATGCACCGATTTGATGTCCTAGCAAAATCCAACTAAGCTGCTTTAGGAGTTTGGGCTGGCATACGTCTGACGCAACATCGCCATTTGTAGCAGCCGTTGTGGATTTTAGACACCCTGTCAGCTGCGTGGAAAGTTACCTTTACAGAAATAGTACTACCATACATATCCCATCGTTGATCTACGGGAAATTTTATAAATAAAATAAAAATATTAACATCATTTTACTATAAGCAATATTTTGCCGTCATCAAAATATTTTTCTGAACTGAAATTTTTTCCCGCACTCAAAATTGTGCCGCCCTGGTGCAGTGGCACATGTTGCACACGCCTGAATACGGTCCTGTATGACTGCAAAGAAAAATAAGGAAATATTGCAACTCCCACCACAAAACTTACACGAGGTAATATTTTACGAGTAGAATAGAAGAAAAATCAGCATTATGCAGAAATTTGGAATGGAAAATAAATGATGTGTATAAGTTTTTGCAGCTAATAATAATAATAATAATAAAATACTTGTTTTGAAGCCCTAATTTTCCTAGATATTCTCTATAAACTTATTTGTGCTTGCAAATAGACAGAACATTGTTTATCGCCCTTCATTGTAAAATGTACGCAAAAAGTTAGAAAGTTAAAATGTTATGTACTTACAGCGGAATACATACTGTCACTCTGAAAATCATAAAATATTGAAAAAGTCGTATTAATTTAATATAGAGAGATAAAAAACCAAAAATCTAACAGCCTTTTCCTATTAAATTTAAACATTTTTCGTTATAGCAGTAGCCAACAATTAAAAATCCACAATAAAATTCTATATACAATAACTAATTTTCTATTGAAAGATTTCCATGTGAAAAATGAAAATGAAATAAAAAGTTTCACCAATTGAAAAAAAGATGAAAATGACGTCATATTGGTAATAAAACGGAAATTTTCAAACATTTCTCAGTAATACAAGGAGTATGAGTAAGTGTAAGTCGAGAAAGCAGGTTAATATGACGCCATTAAAGAATTATAAAGAAAATTAATCTGACGTCATATTGGAAGTTTAACGGAAATTTTCAAATGTTTGAAACTAATACAAAGAGAGTATCAATATGAGTAATTGAGAAAGCAAGTAGATATGACGTCAGCAAGTGATTATAACGTCATATGAGTTTGGGGAATGTATTGAATCATGATAATATTGGCATATTTTAACATATAATAGAGTAATAGAGAATAGTAAATGTATGAATTTGAGAAATGTATTGAATCATGATAAAAATCCGATTATGGAAATATTCGCATATCTTAACATTTTGAAGGTGTGCAACATGTTTAATTTTGAAATTATTTTTTTAATAGCGCATTTAGTCCACATGAGAGATATTATTATGACAGAGTATAATAGTTGGATTCGCCCGCTATTAGGCCGCTTCAGATATCCGAAAAAACGAAAAATAGACCGGTAAATTTTTACTTTATAAAAATCATGACTTTGTTTTTTGAAATATGAAATTTATTTGGATTTATTAAAGAAAGGATAAAGTGTTTTGAGAGGAATATATTAAACGAAACCCTTTGTGCGACCTTCGATCACGTTTACCCACTTGTTATTGTTTAATCCTTAGTTGCTAAATAAGGAAAAAACTAACTGTTTGTTTATGTTTTTTACTGTTTATAATCTATTATATAAAAATGAAACGTTGTCTGTCTATCCATCTGTCTGCCTTTCTATAAAAACCGACTGTCTAGAAGCGAGAATCGTCAAATTTTGGATACAGGCGTATTAAATACGACCTAGGCAAATAAAGTAATCCGGAATGAAAATAAAAGCAAAAAAAAACATCAAAACGTCGGGCCAAAATCTTCAATTTTCCCCTAGAGATAACATTTGATTGTTATTAATTGAAACATTAGCTCCATTGCTGTAACTTATACATTTTAACTTCATTGTTGTCCGCATCGTTATGACGTGAAGCTACTGACGCACAAATTTGTGATTATAGATGGACTTTCAGATGTTTTACTTCTTACATACGTAACAACGACGTTTTTTCTTTCTTTTTTTCTATTTTTTTTTAAATACGAAATGATACGTAGCCAAATTAGACTTTATATTCTTTGTAACTTCCAAATCGATATGATTTGGTTTAGATTTTATATTTAAAAAAAGAAAAATAATAATACAAAAACAGAGAATACGAATCTGGGTACTTCCGTATTCGCCGCATGCCAACGAATAAGACCACGGAATACTACTTTCTGTTTATACTCTTGCTACTTTATGAAAAGGAAAGAAAATAAAGTGTGAAGTCAAATCAAAAAACGAGCCATTTTTTTCTGTTTCAAAAGTTGGAAGGTGGAACTAAAAGTTATTTTAATCATTCGATGTTCGTTCGGAAAAATGGATCAGCGAAGCGGGCGTAGCCTCCTAGTTATAAATGTAATAAACGTTTTCTCTTATATCAATAATATCTGTCCAAAATATTTTAATAAAATTTATTTGTTAAAAAATATCAGACAGAATTCGTGTTATTCATAACATTCTTTAACGAACCCAGAAATTTAATTATATATAAGATAACCAATGATGGCAGTAATTGTTCATAATCTTTGAAAGAATATGCATTAATATATCCACCGTCTGCATTCATTAGTTGCAAACACAACGTAATAAAACATTCATCACTCATCTTGATTAAACGAAATATTTTAAGGTGATTAAGAAAAATATAATTAATCTATACAGATTTTGTCCAATTTCCTAATAAATAGAAGCGATGTTATACAAGATGTTTACTAAAAAATTCTTGTCATATTTTTAGTAGATTATTCTACTTATTTTATTATTCTATCAGCCTACGTTTATATTCTAAACTTTTTTCATAATTCTTATCAAATAAGCATACGTACGTTAATAGTGTAAATTATTATTGAATATATATATATATATATATATATATATATATATATATATATATAAAACTTTAAGTAAAATTTAACCATTAAATATATGTAGGATTTCAGTTTCAACACTTCATCTCCTTTATGACGTAAATGATCATCAGATTAACTGACGCTCTTGTGTATGTACTATTATTATCCATGATTTAAAAGCACGAGATATAAATATTTTGGATCAGGAAAAGAGCAGTCTTCTAATTTTTGTTGTGAAGCAAGCATATATATATAAAATGAATAATAGCCGGTAAAGGCGCTGTTAGGCCTAGTTGAACTATTGTAAAATAAATAATTGTATAGGTTTGACCAGAAGTGTATTAAAGTAAAAATGTATTGAAGTGTATTAAAGTAAATTGCACGTAAAGTATTGTAGAATTATATTTCTAGAACTGTATTAAAGTCCATATTTTGTTATTCGTCGTTTATTTGTTCATTCCTATATTTTACTACGTTTGCTACCCCTATTTCAAAACACTAATCTTTATGGTAGATTCCTTTAAAATCTAAAGAAACCTACATCAAGGATTGTCGTTTCCAAATAGTGGCAGCAATGTTGAAAATTTTTAGGAACTCTGGCGGTCCTGTAAACCATGAATAAAGATTATATGTACGACCATTTTTTGAATAAAAGGTATAAAGAAGAATCTAAAGTTTTAAATAATATGAGATACTTTTAAGTTTGAATGGTATTAAATAAAAATCGTTTTTTATATATTTTTAGAAAGAAGATTTTAAAGGATATATATTTGTTTTTTCTGAGTCCACTGACAAAAATTATACGTGGGAAAGTCATTAAGTAAGTCACAAAAGATAATTAAACAATAACTTAAATTGATATTCACTTCAAATATATTTTTTTTCTCAACATATTCCCCACCAATATTTATGCACTTATATCACCTTTTATCAGTGCCCCAACCCCAGCTGCATAAGATTCTTTGGGTTTCTGTCTCAACCACATTAGATCTTCAAGTTGAACATTTTCATCATCTGTGAACATCATATTGCAACTTCTTCAAAGCCACCGTACAGCTTCGACTTAGCCCCAAGCGATTTTCATCTGTTTAGTCCACTAAAAAACCATCTTGGAAGCAAGTGATGTTCACAGATGATAAAAAGGTTCAACTTGGAGTCCTAATGTGGCTGACACAGCAACCCAAAGAATCCTATGCAGCTGGTGTTGGGGCACTAATAAAACGGTGATATATGTACATAAATATTGGTGGAGAATATGTTGAGAAATAAAAATAGTTTTGAAGCGAATATCAATGTAAATAATTATTTAATTATCTTTTAAAACTTAATTAATAACGTTCTCTCGTATTTTAGTCAAAATCTAAAAGCAATCATCGCGTAACTTCAGATTTTTATATTTAATTTGGAAATTAAAATATACTAAATTTATATTCGTTTAATGTATGGTGTCAAGTAGTGATAACGTATTTTTTTTTTCAAATGTAGCATACTTTGCTGCTCATTTGAAATATACGGAATGTGATTATTTTTGACAATAAGTTAAAGTTATTCGACCACAGAATTATCAAAAAAGTTTTTATTGGGTTTAGTTCTAGATGAGTCGGTAAAATATAAATATATAGAAATCAATATTGTACATCTAGTATTTAACTCATTTGCATCATTAGAGGGAATACCAAGAACTTTAATTTTATCCAGAATTTCCGAAAGAAGAATTTTTATTTTATGTAATCACCAAACGTCTGTCATTAAATAAAGCAAAAAATAACTATTTATAAATTCCTGAAATGGACACATACACGTGCTAATGATACAAATGGATTAAAGAGTTATTAATATGTTATTGTAAATGACAGATTTTAAGTATCACTACTGCCTCTATTCAGGTGGTCAAAGGGCAATGCATTCTCAGTAATATTTCAAATGTTAAAATAAATAATATAAGTGAAGTGAGTTTTTTAGTTAAGTGGATATTTTTTTACCTCTTTGCATACTTTTGTGTAACATATCTCTCTATAATCGTATTTTCTATAAGAATATTCTTACAAGCTCTTTTTTATAAACCTGGAAGACGCTTTCATGTATGCAGTAGTTAATTTATGTTTAATAAAACTGTGTATTAAAGATATTTCCATTTTTGTAGTTATTTAATAAAGTTCTGAATGCAAGACACATAATATAGGCTATTAGTTACATAGCTAAAATTTTTAGTTAATAATTAGTTAAATATCATACAATGTATTTACTACCTTGAATATTCAAAAACCCTTGCATAAGATTTTGTAACACATATGAATAAATGTATACGCAAAATTTAAAAGAAAAACATAAATACTTAAAACATAGAATAGAAATTACACAAAATTATTTTATTAATCCAAATTTGATTTTGTAAAGAAGAATATAATGATATTTTTTCTTAAAATATCATTTATGCATTTATATACACTACAGTTCTAGATTTGCCTGTATTGCTAAAAAGTTAAGACGTTTAGCACTGCGATCGAAAAGTTAATACGTGACTTTAAAAATATCACCGGTTTTGTAAAAAACACTTGCTTGTTTAATGTTAATGACCATCCAACAATTTAATTTTTGAAACCCTTTCTTGCATTATTTTTTTCTTCTACTGTGTTTACTATTCATACTTTTTTATGCAAACCAGAAATTGGAAAGAGAAAGGGTAAAAAATTATGTAAAAGCACAAATTTAAGTATACTATTTTATAAATACAACGCAGATATTTTCTTGTACGATTTAATTGATATATGTTTTTCATTAATTTAAATTTCATGCCAAGGATATGAGCGTGATCATTATTTTATTGTGACTGATCTATAAATCTACTTTATAATTTATTTACATCTTTGCAATTCATTGAATCATAAGCTTAATTAACCTTTCAGAAAGATCATGTAAAATGATATGATGTTCTTAATTATAATTTATTTTTATTGTATTTATTTCCTCGAATCAGCACAATTTTGTAATTAAATTAGTGGATGTAAACGAAATTCTGATGATGGGAGAAGTTAACTAACTAGGCTAAAATGTTTTTGCAACACTCGCATATTTAGGAAAGTGAAATTAGATCAACGTACAAGACAAAAACAAAAATTTTATGAATCTTGTGTAATTGAGTAAAAGCTGACTAATCTGAATTTTAGATTAAATAAAGAATTTTTTTTTTACTAGTTAGTAAAATACACTTTTAAGGCTTTGGAAATAATTGTTATTTTTTCATTTTATGCATAAAAGATAAAATATGAAAATGGTTATTTGTGCTCTTTTGTTAGAAAGTATTACTAAATATTAGCTAACTAAATATTTTAAATATGCATTTACTTTTATAATAATGTATTTTATACGCTTTTTAAAAACGCAGGTATTTTTATAAATAAAAACACATTGCATTAAAACGTCTTATTTAAAGTATATTTTAATTAACATCAAATCAGAAACCGGAGGGAATATTGCCTTCTTTAGCAAAAACTTAAATATCTATTCAAAAATTATTCAGTTAAAGAAAGTTGAAAGATCATTTTACAGTTCACCAAATTAATTAAACTACCTTAACTTTTATAAAATATAACCAAATAATTCATAACTTTATTTGCCTTAAAAATTTATTTTCATTTTATAAAGGTCAACACACTTGTTCCATACAAAACAAATATCCATACGTTATTCACCTATTTATGCCATCTAATGACTGGAAATATTGGCGATATTCGGTAAAATATCACCAAATTATGAGCCAAAAATATTACAATATACAGTGTCAATTTGACATAAAAGATGTACATAGTCATAAACCAAAAAACGTGTTTATGACTACACATATCTGTAATTAAAATTTAAAAATCATAAAAAATAGTAGCATTTTAAAATCCAATTTACATAAGCATTTAACATTCATAAATATGTACACATATATCGACATATATCTTGTATCAAGATACGCTGTAAAAGCTAATTTAACACTTTGAAACTAGAGTGTAAATGGTATGTCAATTATCCTTGTAGTGCCTTTCAGCAACACTGAATAAAAATAATTTATTTATTGGTTACTTGAATAAAAGATGAATGACATGTCAGCCATTACTCAAACTGTATAATCGATCTATCTAAGCTTATTATGTTTCTATTGTTTTTACTTTATCTGAAGCAAATTAAATTTATTTATCTATAAGATTCATGATCAAAATATCATTTCATGTGTACATATGATTTAAGTTACAACAGCTTTCTTTAATTTTCACAAATAAATGCGTTTATAACAAAGTTTAAAATGTCTATGTTTTTTTATTTATTTGTTTAATGACTACCGTGATCTTTAATGTCTTGTGAAAACAAATTAAACAAATACATTGGTATCCATAAATTAAATTACAAACCAAAAACGTTTATTTTCGAACATTAAAAAAAAATCATGAATAATGAAAATAAATTATTATCAATATCAGATGTGCCAAATAAGTGCTACTCTACTGCTAATGTTAAGTAAACATCTATTAAATTATCATTAAATGCTCATAAAATAGTTGGAGAGGAAACTAATAATTTTTTAAACCATCAGGTATCATTTATTAAATATTTTTTCTACAAACAAATGGGAAGGCAGTGGCGTCTAGTGATGATAGATGATTTTGATAATTATCCAGTGTGTAATCCAGTTTAGTTATGTTTGAATGCTGTAGTAGATGTGAATTGTATTAGTCCACGTGACAGTGAAAATAAAACTGTTATTCTTAAAAAAAAAACTTTATTACTATGATACAACATACAGTAGTCATTTTATGAACCTTTCGATGAGGCATACTATAAAAGAAATTTTAAAAGAAATTTAAGTAAGGCCAGATACGACATTTTAACGTCACAAATGTTAAAATATGTCAGAATGACATTGAATCAGAATGTCATATTTTTATTAGTTTCATTTTTACTCTTATTCCTTTTATAATACTATTTCTTCACTTTGCAGTCACGTGACTTTCATTGTGACGTATCAATAGATCACATTACAATAAAATCACCTAGTGATTCTCATGTGATTAGTATTTGGAGACTCCACTGTCTAGCTATCAGAACAAGTACATTGTGACATTTCAGAAAGTTACACTTAGAGTGACTTCACAGTGCCAGTGTCCATCTTTTTGTGTTCTGAAGGGGCGAAAGTCATATGCAAGCCTACATTTGATTTCATCGTGACGTCATTCGATGATTCGTCACAATTCAACGATCAGGGTAAAATCTCCAAATGAGAGTTATTGAGAGTCATCGGATGCGTTCAATGTAACGTAATCTTGTAATTCCACACAAAGCAATCGCCGCGGCAACATCATAGACGATTCATCAAATAATGGTCACTTGAAATTATTAATGAAACAAACACAAGGTATCACAATATAGTGTAAAATAGTGATTGTGATACTTTTAACCATTTTTAACGCACCCGTGATGTTTCATCAACTGTCGGCAGAATTAAGATAGTACCTATTAGCTACATCTGCCGTTTTTACTACTTTCTTTTGACCACTCAAAATTAACTTTTGTTTTCGAAAATTAGAATTTTGTTGTTTGTCCCTTAATTTACGGACACCATCGGACTTCGGAAACAAGAGTGCTGATATAGGAATAAGATATGAATAACAGGCATCTATCTATCTATTTTCTGAATGTATGTGTGCGTATGGGTGTTATGTCGTAGAAATAGATTTTTGTTACAAGACATTAAATATTAATTTTGAAAGAAAAAAATATTTTTAATTTATCCTTTTAAATAATATTACTCATGATTTCATATTTGAAGATTCTTAAATGCACGGAAAAAACTAAATATGATGTCAAAGTTGTGTGTTCAAGTTTAGTAGAATTTCAATATAAACTCGACCCTTGAACTAATTTGTTTTTTTTTTAAATTTAAAAAATATATAAATTCCAGTCTAATGGCTATGTGTATTTTTCTCTATGACAATTTGGTGATTAAATTCTATGGTGTATTCTCTTTTTTTCTTTACAAACTGAACGGTGTTTTCACCAATACGTGAAATACTATAGACGTGAAAAACTATAGTATACAAAAAAATTGACAGTTAAGCTTACTTGAAAAGAATTGTTTTAAACCTAATTAGTTTTTAACTGATTTATAAGTCATGATTTCGACTCTCAGGTTTGCTCGATGCGTTGCAGTCGTAATTAGGTGTTGATAAAAATTCACCAAAATGAACAGGGTCTCCCGTTTCAAACTGCATCAGGTTGGCCCGGTGGAAATAATTCTCATTTCACTCAAACTTGAGTTGAAAGAAAAATCGTTATTTATATTTTTGAAGACTTCAGGAATGCTCGGCTGATCAAAATTATCTTGAAGAATTAATACATTCCATTGCTACAGTCTGCATGTTCCACAAATCTCCTCTGTGAGAAATCACTAATTTTATTTAGATTCGTTGGTCATATCAATTTGGCACTAAGCAAAATGATAGTGTAGCACGTTATCTCACTGCAATATAAAGGACGTTTGAGGATATTCGACGCCCAGAAAAAACATTCTCGCTTTCCTTCAGCCACCGACCATCGTCAAAAAATATCCCGGAATCAGGACGTGCGAGTAATTTTAACCTCGCTTGCGTAAGAACACAAAACACGTCACGTGACTGACTTTCATCGAATCATAAGGTTTTTAAAAGAACTTCATTCGCATTTCCTTTGCAATTATTTTTAGGTAAAACAATTTCCTGGCGGTAAAAAATGTTCTACATGTTTCTATACTCCTGCTACCAGATGCATGACGTGTCAACAAATCAAAGTCTCTGCTTTGAGACTGTGGTTAAAACTAGCTCGAATTTAATACGCATAAAGAATAAAAAAGAAAAGGAATCTTTGATGTAGAAAAAAAAGAACGAAAGCTTTTCGGAAATATTTTAGTAGACATTTAATATTTAATAATAGAATGATTTTACGGAAATAGGGTTTTTTAAGATGGAATAATTTTAAGAGATGAGATATTTTAGCATTTAAATAAAGAAATTATAGCAATTTAACTACACGGGAATAATAATAATGAATTTTAATAATGGATTAAAAAATAAAGATGTTCTATTTAAAGAATAAATTTAAGAAGTTATCGCCATTTTTAGATCTAACTACTTTGGAATAAATATTATTAAGTGGATTAGGATAAAATGGCTTTACATATGAATAGTAAAAGACTATATTCTGAATAAGAATTATTTTAATAAGCCGGGGTTATATACGGAACATTACTAAATGGAAAAATTTTACAGAATAATTTAGCAGATTTCGGAAAAAATTAAATTTTGTAATATACCTAATTAGTTTTTAAGTGTAATATATACAAGGTGAACGAAAAGTTCATTAAAACTTTAAAAATTCATGAAAAAGGGAGAAATTATGATAAAGAAGTGCGGTTTGCAAGAAAGGGCTCACAAGGTAGACGGATTTTTTGCTAGCAGCAAAAACATTTTTAGTTAAAAAGTCACCTGTAGATGGCGCTAACATGCGAGATTCAGCAGAATTATGCAAATTAATCCTGCAATAAAAGAGCGGGATACACGCTTTCAGAATGTTATCATTACCCAATCTAGCGTTGTTGGTGAAGTTTTATTTGAACGGAGAGTTTCTGCAATTCATTCCGACATGTTGCATTTAGCTGTAATGGGCGTTGTGAGTCGCCTTAGTTGCGTCGTACAATGTTCTGGAGGTTATGTTGAACAATTGTTATTGCAAGAATATATGGATGGAGCGTACTGTTGTCCTGTTCATTGTATTTCGGGTTGTCAGCGCCCTATACCAATGATATTTTTAACTGAATCTTTTTTTTTTGCTGCTAAAAAAATCCGACTACCTTAAGCCCTTTCTTGCAAACCGCACTTATTTATCATAATTTCTTCCTTTTTTATGAATTTTAAAAGTTTTAACGAACTTTTGGTGTATCCGATATATACACTGCTCAAAACAATTAAAGGATATTTGAAGTTTTATATAAAATAAAGATATAAACGAAATTTTTTTTGCCGAAAATAGAAGAAGAGAATCACAAATGCAAATTTTTCTGGTTTTCAAACTGTGGAGTATGCAAATTTTGAGTTCGACGTCAAAAACGTCGCTTCAGCGGCAGCGAATGAAATTTGACTTTCAACTGGATAAAAGAGAATGAAGACAAGGATGATCGGCATTCAGTGATTGCTTTGTTTCGATGAGTACGATGTCTCAGCGAAGTCATTTGACAGATTTAAAAGCTTGGAGAATTTTTGGTAGGTTAGAAGGGGGCCAAACTCAAGTCGAAGTAGCGCAAGCCATTGGAGTGTCACAAAGTGTCATTTCCAGGATCTGGAACCGTTTTTTGGAGAGTGGATGTGCAGGCCGAAGACCAGGGCAAGGTAGTAGACGGGCAACAACGCCCAATGAAGATCGGTATTTAGCGTTAACAGCTCGGAGACACCGAAACATGAACGCTACTCTTCTCCAAAAACACCTTCGCTCGGCTACAGGCACCACGATTTCAACTCAGACTGTCCGAAACCGGCTCCATGCTGTAGGTCTGTATGCTCGCCGACTGATGGTATGTGTTAGATTAACATCAAGGCATCGTCGCGACCGCAGGGAGTGGGCAACCGAGCATGTCAACTGGAGGAGAAATGAATGGAGCAATATTCTGTTTTCTGACGAGTCCCGTTTTTCTGTGCATCCGGATAATAGGCGTATTTTCATCTGGAGGGACCGTGGCAGTAGGAATAATCCTGCGTTCGTGCACGAAAGTGTCAGATTTGGCGGTGGAGGAGTGTTGGTGTATGGTGGCATCTCCATTGACGAGCGCACTGAGCTCTACATCATTCGAGATGGAGCTCTGACTGGTCGCCGATATAGGGATGAGATCCTCAGACCTATTGTAGTCCCTTACGCTACAGCAATCGGAGATAACTTCATTTTAATGGACGATAACTGCAGGCCACATCGTGCAAACCTGGTGGAGGATTTCCTTTTCGAGGAAGGAATCGTTCGAATGGAATGGCCAGCGTGTTCTCCAGACATGAATCCAATCGAGCACGTTTGGGACGCTCTAGGAAGACGAGTTTCTGGCCACCAACAACCCCCACAAACTCTCCAAGAACTGGAAAGAGCTCTTCTGGAAGAGTGGGGCAGAATACCCCAACTCGTCATTAATAGCCTCATTGAGTCCATTCCTCAAAGGTGTTCAACGTTGCTGGCCGCCCGTGGAAACCATACCCCCTACTGAAAATGATTTTCTTTGAAGAAAACACCTTTTCTTATTCTTTTTTTGTCATATGCACAAATTGTGTTTTTTTCCTTTTGTACACAAATGCGCAATAAAATGCATTTTTTTCTGCCAAACATGTGTAATTTATTCTCATATAACCTACTATGTCTGTCGACCATGTATCAATCAGCTAAAAAGTTTCCCAGATACAAAATCCACCTAAAACTGCAATATCCTTTAATTGTTTTGAGCAGTGTATTTTAATACCTAAAATTTCAATTCAGTTATTTTCATTCTACATTTACACCAAAATGTAAACGTAAATTTAATAATAATTCATAATTTATAATTCCCTTCTGACAATGAATGTGAAAATCTTCAAATAAATTATCTGATGCTAATTACAAACTTCGTTATTCACCACTAAAGAACTTAGAAATCATAGAAAATATCAAGATCTTTTCCATTAGAGTTACATTTTAATGGATTATTGGCGGATAATACTTAAAATTCTCTTACATTTAAAATAGATTTAACATATTATTTTCTGCGTATTACTGAACAGAGAAATTAATCAAAATCATTAAAAGATGCCTTTCAATGAAAAGTCTGAATGCTTATATAAAGAATTAGATGATTTCTTTTATTTAAGTATGATTCATATAAAATATATAGTTAGAAAGAAAATAATATAAAATTCATAAATAAAACAGCTTTGGTTGGAAAAACACTTATTGTAATTAAATTTATAACGTATTAACACTAAACTCTAATTTACCAAATATATAATGTTATTATTTTTTTTTAAATCTTTTCATCATTTTGCGCAAAAAACTCCTATAAACCCTTTGGCACACAAGTAATATTAGACTCTAAAAGGAATATATATGCCCAATAAATCAATAACAATAATTTTACATTGAATAATGCCGAATGATTTTTTTTAAATAGTGATTTTTTACTAATAACGCTAAAGTGGGGGATTTTAGGGATGTTTAAAGGAGATGGATTTCCTGATACTAAAGAAGTTTTGCTGTTTGGTACTTTTTGAGACACAAATAAAGAAAATAATCTTTAAATTTCTGCGGTTATTTTATATTTGCCACGTGCGAATACCACCAATAGCAATTATTTTTCTCTTCAAAAGAAATAATGCTTTGATGTTGAAATAAAATTTTGTTTTGATTTAGGATATTATTTCATTTTTTTTTTATAAAATGGCTGAAAGGCATGTCTTTTAAATGTATTCAAAATATGTAATGTATGTATTTTAAATATATGTATTTAAAATGTATGTATGTTAAATGTATGTCTTTTAGATTAACTGAGTGAAATGTTTCTATTTTAAATTAAATGAATGCTATACGAATGATGGCGATTGGAAAAATATTTTACGACTTACCCCCTTCACCCGGATAACATAAAAGTACCATTTCTCCTAATGCTCTATCAAAATTCTAAATTATTATCTTTGAATTTCCAAGCCTTGCAATAATTTGAAAATTATTTTTTGGATGATAAGCTTCGAATTTCGTCAGACTACATTGATCATTGACGTGCAAAATGTTCTCTCGTAGTGAAAATATGCTCTTCCGTCTAGTCTTTGAGCAAAGGCGTTCATCCGAAAACAATTAATACACAATAAAAGTTATCTAGAGAGAGAAAATTCCATTGTCTTCTTTATCCCTAATATCGCACTGACAGAGAAATTAGAATAACTTTTTCTTTCTTTATTTCCGTAATACTTTTAGTATAATTGTATCTTCATAAGAACATGCCGGTCATTTTGAAAATTTAATTACTGTACGACGCATTAAGTTTGTTAATGAAGTATATTTCAATATGGAAAGCAAAGTAGTAACTGCAACATTTATTTAACAATTTCCATTTCTGTATAAACAGAAATTTTGTCATAATTTTTAATGCAGCAACAAATACTAGTAATATTAATTTAATACAATTAGCATTTTGAATCATTAAAATAAATTCAACTACAGACTTTATTTTTAAAGCACATAAAAACAATTAAAATTATAAAATAGTCGTTTCGTGCACTTTCGTACACCTCATCAGTACGAAAGTGCACGAAACGTCTATTTTATAATTTTAATTGTTTTTATGTGTTTTTGAAAATAAAGTCTGTAGTTGAATTTATTTTAATGATTGTTAGTTTTATCCAGACGTAATTATATATGTGTTTTTAAATAAGCATTTTGAATGTTAACCTTTACATGGGGGCTCGGACAGCATCTGTTCAAGTTTGCATGTACTCTCGGACAGACGCTGTCCGAGCCCCCGTGTAAAGTTTAACATATTGTAGTATATAATTTTTTCATTATTCGAATTTGGAATTTTTCTTTCGTACTGCTTTTATAGAATGATTCTGCAATGCCATATTACATTATTTAATGTATTATTCAAAAAAAGAATTTTACTATTCTTCCTACCGTTGTTTTTTTTCGTTTCCTTAAATACATTTACAAGGAGGAGATATTTATCGTGTTACTTCCAATCCCAGAAGGATAAACAAACTCTTCAGAATACTTTTCCGAAAATTCCAAAACTCGGATTGAGAATATTGATTGAAACAGTTATTTAAAGCTATATAATTATATCTTGTAGGTGAATTAAAGTACATTTTTACTGTTATAAACGAAAGTGAATAGTAATAGCGTTTAGGGATACAATGTGTTTTGTTAAACATTAAGTTTAGATGGCTCCAGGATATACAATATTTCTTAATGTACATTTGGGATTATGAAATTTAAAATATTTTAAATGATATTTGTATACAGCAATTTGAAAGCTGGTCCAGAAGATGCTTCAAAGTTACATGCATTCTATACAATTTTCAACAATCTGTAAAACATTTTTTCTTTTTTAATTTGAGAACTAAAATTTCTTTGCCACTAGGAAATTTACTGAAACAAAATAAGATGCGATATTTTCACATTAAGAAGGTGCGTATTCTAAACCATACAAGATATAATCAAGCACTTTAAAAATGAGATGGTTTTATCTTGTTTTCTTAATATTTATTATTCGTTGTTTCGAAAAAAATCAAAACAGAAAGATACATCCATTCGTATTTCAAATCACGTACTAAATCAATATAAATAAATAATTAAAAAAAGCCATGAGATTTTGATATTCTACTTTCTTTCAGACATTTCTTCATTTATTTAACATAGTATTGCATTTATTTAATAAAATCTTTTTTTCGTAAAATGTCATAAAGTTTTATTAAAACTTGCATAAACGCATTTTTAGGATTTATAGCACGTGCATTAGATTAGTTTTAACGCTTTCAAATACAGTAGAAAAGTGTTTTTGAACTAGGTTTGTCTGACTCTAATTCCCATAAATATGCTCGGATTGCGATATAATTTATATATGTTATTGGAATTTACCATTGCATGTTCAGTACTGAAAATTAAGTGTGTACAAAATATAGTTTGTTATAGGGGGTCCTCAAAATACTTCCTTTAGATTGTTGTCTATAGGGTAAAAACGTTTACAGTGTATTTCACTAATGTTACACTACTTCAAACTTGTTGAAACTAATATACATCACTGAGATGCACTTCAACATGCTTACTGTATAGAATATGGTGTACATAGCATTTATCGTTCATTTACAGGGACACACAAAATAATTCAGTTACAGCATGAGCGATAATTGCCACAAGTGTGGTTTAAGTTGTGGTAAAAGTTTTTAAATTTAATTAGTCTTTTACATATTAATTGGTGTGTATATATTCTATAGATCACATACAGGATTCCACAAAAGAATGTGAGTGCATTTCTTTTTACAGGCGGAAATATCTTAAGGGGAATTTTAGCATATTATTTAGTATATATATATATATATATATATATATATCTACAACCCTTATGCAGCGCTTCACAAATAAATTCGAAAATTTTTCCGACTATTGATGATAATCACTGAAATTGGGTTGTTAAATATGTTATGCGTTTTCCATCTTGTTTTTTTCGACATCATTTTTTTTAATAAGAAATGTTGTGATCTGAACCAGTACTGTAAAAAGTAACTTTGTACTAATTTTATTTCAATCTCTAATGTAGTATTCAACATCTGTATTCTAAAATATGAATTTTTAATAAACATTTCACCTCGTGGGGAAAAGTTCCGTTGCTGAACGGCTGGATCTCCACGAGAGGGGGATTTCATTTCATTTCATTTGTTTATTTTGATATCATTTTTCCTCTTTTTAAACGGTGAAGTTTTTCTAAAAATGTTGAAAAGCGTTTCTTAATCTATGCTAGACGAATTTTTTTTCTTTATTGCTTGTTTTAACACAGATTCTTGCAAATGCCATTAAAAGAGGATTTAAAAGAATAAACTTAACTTAAGTTTACTGAGAAGTCACCATCACTAATGCCAGTCTCCTAAATGTACAATAACAGATAATGACTCGACTCTATCAGTATTTCCATATAGTCCATTTACAGGGAGATCCAAAAGTATTCCGTTACATTACGATCAATGGAAACAAATCGTTTCAAGTGCATTTTAATGGTGTTACGCCATTGGAAACATAATGAAATATGGATGCATTTATGAAGTGCACTAAAACATACATATGTACAATATGGGGTGCAAAGCAGTTATTATTCATTTAAATAGCTACGCAGAAGAATTCCATTAAATAATGGTCTACGGAGAAAAACGTTTTGCTGACATACTCGAGGTTTACTACAAGTTGCTTGCTGTAGAAGACGATGTGCATATTGCGCTCTAACTGTATCCTTTCCACCTAGGATCTTCAAAACTTTCTACAGTATCTTTATAATTATCAACATTACTATGACCTTTTAAAATTTACTTGTGTCATTCCTGTAACCATTTCGATTCCTGCTTCAAAACTCTCTACTCCCCCTCGAAAACCAACTATATTACCTTCATTTATAAATTCCTATGTAGGAAAAGAATTCATTACCGCGAGTCACTCTTTGTCGTGTGCTACTTCATATACCACCACAATCAGTGTCAAGTCTACTTTCATACTTCAGTAATAACTCATGCAGTTCACCAGTGCCTTTAGGTGCTCGAATTTCGATAAAGACTAGTATTGGCAAATTGAATAAAGGGGTGAGAAAGTCACTAAGGTCCCCTTAATTTAAGCCAAGCCTCAATTTCTTTCCCAGTTCTAATTTTGACAAAAAAATTAAGGCGGTTTTTTAAATAAATTTTGCTGATTAAAGTAATATTTTCTACGTAAAACACCGTACAGCTGTAATTGCGTTTTTACACTTTCCGACATAGTTGAAAAGTGTTTCGATTACTGCGATTTGTCTGACCGTCTGACAATCTGTCAGTCCGTCCGATCTCCAACTCTGGCAAATATAATCGGATTTCTCTTTAATTTATGTTATTGACATTTACTATTGCACGATCCTTATTGCAAATGAAGCGTATAGCACTTATAGTCCATTTACAGGGACAGCTAAAAGTATTCCGTTACATTACGATCAATGGAAACAAATCGTTTCAAGTGCATTTTAATGGGGCTTCACCATTGCAAACATAATGAAATGTGTATGCATCTATAAAGTGCACTAAAACATACATTATGCGAATTATGGGCTGCATAGCAGTTATTATTCATTTAGACGTCCACAGAAAATAATTCCATTACATAATGGTCTACGGAGAAAAACTTTTTGCTGACATACCCGAGGTTTACTGCAAGTTACTTGCTGTAGAATACGATACGCATAGCATTTATAGTTCATTTACAGAGAATCTTACACAAAAGATTTCGGATACAGTACTGTATCTGAAGCACTGTATTTTAGCGATAATTACTAGAGGTGTGTTTTCAGTTATGAAACGCGTTTTTAAGTTTAAAACATTGTTGCACATTACGTGGTATTTATATATACTGTAGATCATATACATGGCTACACAAAATAAATCGTAACCCTTACTGTGTGTGAGCATAAATTGTTTAAAGGGTGGTTTAATTGAAATATCCTTTTTCAAGCTGAACGATATTTAGAATACTAAAAGATGTTTTTAAATTGTAAATAAAATAAAATACAGGGCCACATGAAGAAATGGATAAATGACTGCTTATGGATGCAAATTTCAAAAAGTGTGATTTCAGAGATTTAAAACGTGTTTGTCGCTTGAAATAAATTTATGTTAATATGTGGCATGTATAAAAATCTCTATGTAATGTACAGGGCTGTACAAATGTATTCAAGTATGTTTACGCCTACTGATACAAATGGCTGACTGTGAGTTTTCACCCTATTATACGTTTTCTCACTGCAATAAAATTTATCATACTATGTAGAGTATATATAAATCTATAGATCAAATACAGGGCTGAACAAAAGAATTGAAGTACTTTTCCGGCTATTTTCAGCAATTGCTGAATCCTGTTTTCAAATATGTTATGCGTTTTCTAAAAGGATTCGTTAGGTATCTTATTTGCCTTTTTAAACAGCAAAGTATTAATTAAGTTTTCTGGATGTGTTGGAAAGTGTTTTATAGTCTGTGTTTAACGCTTGATTTTTTTTGTTTAACTGTGCAATTGTTTAGTCATACCTTTTAGATCCTCCACTCACAAAAATCTACGAATTTTCAAGACATAAAAAAGTGTTACCTCCCAAAGACCACTTTGAAACACACAAAGAATACTTACCTGTATCCAGAATATTTTTATGCACAATATATTCCTCGAGGTGTAAGATATTGTCATTGATATGTTGTTCACCACTAAAATTAAATTCTTGACACAAATATAACAGCCTGGTTTCGTGATCGTTTCGGGCGCTAATTGTGACATCCCTATAATAATCGGCCGACTCAATGCCTATCGGCTTGGATACGTAAATTGTTCGGGAGACATTGTGACGTACCCTTCCGTGCAGTTCACTTGAGAAGAAGCCATGACACGCAATTAACAATAATAACAGTTTATTTAAAAGCAATAATAAAGGTGATTTGTAGCGAAGCGGGCCAACTTAAGACAAAGATGTTTGATAATAAGCCTGAAGAACTTAAAGATTGAGGGGGTGGGGGGGGAGATAGCTTTCCCAAAATACTCACTAAATTCAAAAACTTAGCTCAAAACAAAATGGTCTCGTTGATCGCAGTTCAAGTCACTTTAGCTGGATATAAAATGCCACGAAAAACAATATAACTAAAAACTGTCACTTCAGACAAATAACACTATCAAAAGAAACTGCTTGGATTCCGATAGTTTTTATTCAACATATTGAATCTTACCATGCTTGACATGCTTAACAACAATTCTGCCCCCAAAACAGCTAAATTGAAACTTCGCTTGCTACACAGCACGTGAAAAACTTCTATGTTCAAAAGCAGTATGCAGTGAAAATCCAGGTTAATGGACCACTATGGGCCAGATACGACATATATATTTTAGAATAGTTACATTAAATTCATAATATTATTATACAGGATATTTCGCGAAAGACTCCCTAATTTTAAAATAAAATAACTCACTAACAATCTACTATAATACAGTAAGTGTAAAGGTAGACGTAGGTGTTTATCTTTCAGTGATGACTAGAGAAATTTTTTGCACTTATAGATCTGCAAATTGGAATTCATGATACACAAAGACAGGTCCAAATGCACCTAAGATTCAGAGTTTGGAATTTTTTAATATTTGCTTTTCTATTTAATTTTTAATGCGATTTTAGCTCAAAACAAAATAGTCTCTCTGATCGCTGCTTAGGAACCAAACTGAGATCACTGGAGATTTTTTTCATATTCGTAAAATAAAATATGGTTTCAATCTTTAAAACCCATATAGTAAATTTTCTTTTCTTTTCAATAAAGTTAATCTGAAGTTCGTACGATGATGTTTGAATTTTTCACGAATTTCTGAAACAAAAACTTCCCATTTGTTCAAAAATGAGTATTTAGTTTTTTTATTAAACAATTTCTATTTGTTATGTTAATCATCCAATCTTATATTATACTAGGGGGCCTACCCCCTGCGAGCTACGCTCGCCAACCCCCGCTCAGACTTCGAAGCCTCTAAAAACATGACAGCGTGCTTTGTTTTAAAAATATTGGTAAATCTGTAATTGGGGTTCCATGCTTTTAACGTTTTAATGGGTCATTTTTTTTATTATCATGGCCTCATACACAGCTGTTGCGACAACGGACGACTGTTTTCGGAATTGATAAGTAAAATCAATTGCAACTTGAAAACCAGCTTGTATAAAATGGTTAGGTTTAAATTATGGCAACCTGTCGGACTTTTATAACAACGATCTGTATTCTATTATTCCTTTGCGTTTAAGGATGAGAAAAATTCCATCTGTTTGTGAGTAACATTAAGAACCACGGTATTAAAAAGTACTATGTTATAGACATTTTCAGCAACAGATTTTAATTTTTTCTCTATTTTAGTGCACCATCATGCATATTTTCATGTTATTTTAATTATGTAAATTTATTTTAATTAATATGTATATACGAATTTTCTAATAATTATTTATCATAAAATATTAATTAAATATTTTGTGCATGCATGCCTGCATTTATTCGGCATCAATTGATGAGATATTTAAACAAATTTGCTATCCGCGATAATTTTACACCATGTTATGTCACTTGAATATTGTCCATAAGAAAATCGGGTACTTTTCCAGTATAGGATCCTTTGCTTTTAGGTTTGGCGTATTTCGAGCTTCAAAAAGGGATAGATTCGTTAATATACATAGATTTGTTGCCAAAAGTTATGAAAACAAACCCAATGAACTTTTGGTACTTTTCTATTATAGGGGTCTTGACGCTTTTTTAAAAAGCTTGGCGCAATTCGGGCATCAGAAAGTGAGATTTGCTGCCAAATGACATAAACAGCCATGGAAACAAATTCGACGATTTTTTTGTTTATATGCGTATTTTAATTATACGTATATTATTATTGTTTTTTTTCTATACAAATTACTTCTGATTATATATAAAATAGGATAAATGACATCCTACGCTAAACAAATTGTATAAATATTGAAAAAATGCTTCTGTATACGAAATGGCAAAGTTAATAGGTTGACAGAAAGTATGTTGCCAAATTTCCTTTTCTGCCAAGGCTACTTTCTCTGTTTCGTCAAGGCTTTGTTATTTATGTGTAAACATATAATTCATTATTAAAAAAGTAATGCTACTGAAATATTCATTTGTTTTAAACTTTAATAGCATTTCTCTAATGTATAGGGAGTATTTTTTTCCTTGCTGCCAATAAAAGAGAGAAAGGAATAAATGTCATTTTACCATAATTGATGTCATATTCTCATTAAAATTGGAAAGCAAACCAAGCAGGATATTTTATTCTCCTTCCGTTCAGTTGGGCAATTATTATTTTATATATTCGTTTCAAATATCCGAATTAGTGATTTTATAAATTCGTTTAATTAAATTTTACAAAAAAATAACAAAATGATATCAATAAATAATAAGAAATAAATAAGTATTGCACTGCCGCGCAATAATTACTATGAATTCCTCCCCCCCCTTTCTTTTGCGTTTACATAAATGACGTCATTTGGACGAATGTATTCAAAATATTTTCAGTTTATAAATTAAATTAAATGCTGACAGACGATTGAATCCTGACGATAGAAATGTGATTTTTTTTCAAATTTTCCTGAAAAACAAAATTTAATCACACTCTTGTCTTCATTATCGATTGAAATAAAAGATAAATTCAATTTCAATTTGAAAATGACGAATAAAAAGAAATCAATAATCCCTGTCGGGATCCTTTTCAATTTTTTTCCCTTTTTTGCCACAAAAAACTGAGTAATTAGTTGCCATCATTACAGAAATGTCATAAAAATTAGAAAAAAATTAATATCTTGAAAACTAATTCAATTTCAAAATTCTATTACCAGTTTTGACATCCGCGGATTTTTATGGACAATTGGTATTAATATCACCAACAAGCGTTTAATATTTTATTAAAAATAGCCCTGAAACATAATCAGTCGTTTAATCAGTCGTTTCATAAAATCGTTTCATAAATTCGTTTCATAAAATCGTTTCACAAATTCGTTTCATTAGGATTTTATATATATAGGGTAGATATATTTTAGAAGAAAACCGTCGGGAATCGTTTACAAAAATTCAAAACATATGATTTGATTTCGCAAATTTTTAAAGAACGTAATATTGATTAATTATTTCGGAAACGGAATGACGATCCCTAATTAGATTTTACTGCTCCCGTGATTTGGAAACATGTCAAATTGGTTTCTGACGATATAAGGTTACTTTATTGTAGTGCTCGCGAATATACGTATAATACGTATAAAACGTATCGTAACCGGTAACGATTTCAATAGGAATAATATGAAAAAAGGCCTAACTACGTATACGTTTAAACGTATATAAACGTGTTATCGTGAGCAATACTTTATTGTGACGAAGGACGATATCTCTACTAACATGTTTCTGCAGCATGATAAAAATGAAAAACTCAGTTTCGCGCATAAATGAAGGGTCCACTTTGTTGCGATTACCCTCTTTTACTCTCATTGAGTATGATTTCTAAGCGATATGGTTCGTTTGTATAGTATATTTAAGGTAATTTTAGATATATTTCAGGTAATCCTACGGAATGCAGTGTGGGTCTGCTGGTAATAAATATAAAGATGAAATAAGTCACATATTCATCATGTAGATCATACATTTATTATAACCTAATTTAAAAACCCTATTCGATTTTTTTTTCTATAAAAGCACTACGATGGTTCAGACTGCAAGATTACGCGAACTAACGTAAAAACCCATAACTCGTAGAAATCATTTTTTATCCTATTTAGGTATTTAAAATTGGAAAAAGGTTTTTGTTGCCAAATTTTGAAACTAATTTGAGAATCCTTAAAAGTTGAGATATCAGAGCGTTATTAATGTGATTTATATATTTTTTAATTAATCTATACACATCTTATGAGATATCTGATAATGCAATCTATTGCCACATTATATTTATTATATTGTTGAATTTTAAAGTTAGAGAGTACTTTATGAAACATCCTGTATATATTGTATGTTTACGACTATTACATTTTATTATATGTTTAATATATTTCTGCTTTTATTTTCTATATTAGATGTTTAGTAATTCTATATCAAACATATGTTACTTAGTTTTTGTAGCAAATATAACACTGTGCTGACAAATATTCTAAAAATTTTATGCGTTAGGAGCTACTTCAAGAACTGAATTTCCTTGCACAATACTTCAGAAATTCACCGACATTCAAAGAATTAATTACAGAACTAACATTAACAGTTACCGAAGGAGGTGTAATCTAATTTCGATGCTTTCATTCTTTAAAGTAGTAGAAGAACAAGAGTTAGACTCCAGCAGGAGCCGTGAGCCGGAGCCGGAGCCGGAAGTAGCAGGTGTGGATAACAGACATGTTGAGACAGGAAGTTCTGCGAACGGTGAAGGTCACCGGAAGTCGCAGGTGTGAATAACAAACAGGTTAAGACAGGAAGTGAACAGGAAGTGTAGATAGGAAGTTTAGCCGGAAATGTGACAGGAAGTGAATGCGATAAGGGAGAGAGGGGGAGGGCTTATTTTTGTGTGGGGCTTAATTTATTTTGTTGGTTTTAATCCTTCTAGTCGAGTGGAGTTGAGTTGTAGGAATCCTGCTATCAGAATGAATTTAGTTTGAAAGTAATATTAGCAAAATGTTCGATTTTTTTTTTTTTTTTTTTTTTTTTTTTTTTTTTTTTTTCACCTGAAATAAAAATTTTATTTGCTAACTAACACCTAATATAAAAATGGAAATCTTTCTGACTTTGTTTTACTTTATAAAAGTTTAACGTGAAATTTATTTTTAGACTGGAAACGCGACAGGAAATAAGATCGGAAACGGGATTAGACATGCTTTTTCCAAAAAGGGTTTTCAGGAAGCAGTAAACATGTTTTAGGAACATGTTTGGGAGCTTGTTGGAACAGGACAGGTGGTTTGTGAGACCGGAAGTAATTAAGATGAGAGAGATAAAGAAGGTGCATGATTAGACACATAGATTTTGTTCTTTGTAGAGGGTTAAATTATTTTTTAGTGTTTTGAATTTTATTTATTCTTAAACCGTTATAAATTATTTTTTTCTATCATTTTAATTTTTAGTGACACCAATTTTAGAAGTAATTGCTCATTAAAAGAATTATTTTTCAACGCTGGCACAGGCAGGAATTGAACCCACTATCTTATATGTGGTAAACCAATGTGTTTATCCACTGTGCTAGCGGGAACTTGTAATGCTATCTCTTTAAATGCAAGAGATGGGGACTTCAGACATGTATTGAGATATCTTTATCATAGTTTTAATGAACTGCAGGAAATTTTCTTTAGCTATTGAGTAATTCGAGAGTTTTGGTTTAATATGAATGCTATTACATCTATTTGTTTAATTTACAAACACATTTCTTTCACAACACTCTGTCAACACATCACTTCAATATTCGAAATAATAATTTAGAGGGAAAATTTTTACTTTCTATACGAAATTTTATTTATAAAGATTGACGAAGATAGTATACCTAATTCTTTCTTGTATTAACATTATATTCGAAATAGAGTTTTGTTACGAAAAATAACGTGTTTATACATTTTAAAAACGAAAGCAAAGTGATTTTAAAAAATGTAAATATAAGCTATACACCCACGCATTTTTGTTATTGAATTAAATTACAAGGCTTAATATTGTATTCAGCGTAATATTTTCTTATAAAAGCCGTTTCACAAACTTGTATACTAAAAGTAATGTGTCATTTTTAGGGGAAAAAATTAATTCAAGTCATTGAGACTAATCCTTTATGGGGGAAAAAATTTGTCATACTTCTTTGTGTTACATTATATCTTCCGTTTTTTAAGTTTACAAATTTGTGGACTAACTTAAATAATCGTTTTTAGGATACTTAAACAATATATATATATACTTTTTAATTATATAATTTTTTTAATTGACTTGTAATATAGCTTTTTTTTCTTTTTTTTTTCTTAAAAGGGTACTGTAGAATAACTTATGTCACAAATACTACATCCTTCTTTAGTTAAATATGTTTCACTTAAGACATGACAAAGTGTCTTAGAAACATTTCATTTTGGAGTTAAGTGATTAAACAAGAAAAATATTATTTATAAAAACACAACACATAAGACCAGTGACTGAGAGGTTCTGGTTTTAAAGCTACTAGACGTTTGGGTTTAAACTTCTCTCGCGCTCGTCGACCTAACCGTTCGGAGTTTTCTTCGAACCTTGTCAATACGAGTTAGGAGCCCTTAGAATGACCCCTAGAGTGACCTATATCCCTAACGCAGATAATCGGTTTTAACAAATAACCAACCATCCACAACACATAAGACATTTTAGATCATTTTAGATCATTCCATTTAGTTAATAAGTGATTTAACGTGCAAAATATTATTCATAAAACATACAATAAGAGGATTTTAAAGAATTTTTTCTTTCCAATGAACAATTTTTAGTGACTATTTAACTTATTAAAGAGAGCGGGTATTTTGTTTAGAGTTATACGATTAAAATAAATTTTCAATAGATTTGACTTTATACAACAAACATTTAAAAAAAAAGGGGGAATGGAATCTAGTTTTTATAAAGTAACGTTTTTCAATTTTACAAATACTTCACACCTCGTCTTTTTCCCCCCTCTTTTAGTAGACTTTACATACATAAGACATAAAAAGCGTTTTAGAATACATCATTTAGAAATTAAGTGGTTTGATAAATAAAATATTATTTATAAAAGCAATAGATACAAAAGTAATAAAGATTTTTACTTACAAATGTACGAACTTCTGATAGGTAAGACTTTCTAAATCATTGTGCAAGAATTAAGTGGTTATTGAACTTATAACATTATAGGATGAAATAATCATGTGACGTATTTTTAAATCAATAAAATGTCAATATTTTTAAACCAATAAAATGTCAATATTTTTAAACCAATAAAAAGTTAGTATTTTTTACACGAGCGCCCTCTATTACTATATAAATTTCAATAAAACGAGTTCATAACATTCTACTGTAACCTGGTATCGTTGTAATAGGTTGTATTTTTCGTTAAGTTAGTTTTCATTTAAGTTATTATGGAACGAGTTATGAATTCTTATGTTGGTGACGTAACCAACTTGGAGTGTCAACACTCATCACCAAAGTTAAATAATCAAGAGATGGATTCTACACTTTTATCCAAAGAAGGACTCGTTTCGAATTATGAAGTGAAACCCACCTCATCAGGACTAAAGAAACAGAAGTTACCCCATGTGTGTAAGACGTGTAACAAAGCATTTCCTCGAAAAGTTAACTTAATGTTTCACATGAAATGTCATTTAAAAGAAAAGTCTTTTCGTTGTGAGGTGTGTGCTGAAGTTTTTTCACAAAAGAGTGATTTACGTAATCATCAAAAGATTCACAAATCGCCCAAACAATACAAGTGTAGTGATTGCAACGAGATATTTTCAAGAATGGCTGACTTATTGAAACATAAGAAGACTCATAAGATTCGTAAACAACAGTCATGTACAAAGTGTAGCGAAATGTTTGATTGTGAATCAGATTTAGTACAACATTGTGATACTTTTCATAAAGTTTTACCTAATGTGAAGAAGTCACCTGATTTGTTATTTGAAAAAGTGAAACATTTTAAAAGACAACATGATGTGCGAAATATTTGTACTAAAACTATCATTGTGTCCAATGAGATGAATCAAAAAGACTTTCGTTCATTTTTTAACAGTGTTCGATCAGATGTTTTAAAAGAATTAAATTATCAATTGCAAATGAAAAAGTCAATAAAATGGTATGCAGCCGTTAAAGTGGATGTATATCGTGAATCACAGGATGGTAACTTAGAGAGAGCAACCCCCTTTTTCCTTTCCAAAAGTGAACTGGAATTAACAGAACAAAACATACATGTGCATGTTGAGAATGCCTTTCTAAAGTTGCACAACGGCTTTGAAGATTTTACTGAACGAGTGTTTAATTGGACATTACAAAAAATTTTGAAATTAGAATTGATTACAGCTCAATATGACAGGCTTATTTGATTTGTATTACTTTAAATGATTAATAAATAGTTTTAATATGAAAAAGCATAGTGGTTTTTTCTTATAGTTGATGTAAATTAATTTGAACAGTTTGACAATGCAACATAAACTACTGTTTAACATTTTGAATGTCTTAGACAAAATGGAAATGAATTTGTTGAAATTATGTAAAACATGATGAAATAAATGTGATGTATTTATTATATGTTACTTAAACTACAAGAGAAATGATTGGAAATGTGTTATTTTAAATCTATGATACTTTTAATCACTAACAAAGTAAGACGTGACGTTATGAATCATCGATGGGTTTTCCTTTGAATAGGTATTAATCTTACTTATTGATAAGAAAGTTGAATTTTTCTCTTCGTTTAAACAATGACACTGCATGTTTTGATAATTTTCTCTCAACAGTCAACATCAATGTTTTTAACCTAGTTAAGAAATTTTTTAACTTAAACCGTCACTGAGTTTATCCTAGATAAGTAAATTTTTATATTTAACCTACATATAAATTAAATGATTAACTATAACCATGACTGTTTTTAAAATCTAGATAAGTAGACGTTTTTATGAAACACATCCAGTGTTCTGCTGACTTTTATCGAGATTACATCAGTTAGTGAAGCAGATTAAATTGTATAAAAATATTTTATGAAATGAATATGCGATCCCACGAAGAAGTGTTTCCACCTTCAAAGCGTCCACGCTTAGAAAAAGCTATGGAAAAATCAAATACTTGTGAGAAGGAGTTAAAAGACCCAAGATTAAAACTTTCTAAAATGGACAATGACTGCGTAACTATATCACGTGATATCTCCTCTACTAAGAACTTACCAGATGTGAAACCTGAGATCGCTATGAAATTTTCAAACTTTACCGGTGGTTACGATGCAACATCTTTCGAGAATCCACATCAAGAGTCAGTTTTTGCCCAGGACTATTTAAATACATTTTTCAAAGACATGAATTTTGAAAATTTAGATTGTTCTACCCCCTTAACCTCGCTAAAGGATGAACCCTTTCAAGAACCTACGAATAATATCTTACAGACTACTGTTAAACATGAGATGAACGAGCTACAAGCAAACAGCCTTTCGCAAGCAAGTGGTGAAATACAAAGCATCACTACGCCTACATTTGCCACTAAAAGTGACAAATTATACAATTCCAATGTGTTTCACAAAGAACTAAGTGACTGTTTCTACTTAACTTTGAAGTTAAAAAATAAACAATATTCTATACATATACGAGAATTTAAACGCAATGTATCTACTAATGAAGAAATCCCAACCAAAAACGGAGTTAATATGGATATTCATAGCTGGTATGAGTTTCAATATAAAATCCTTGCATTTAATTTAAGATACAAAAGTGCATCCTTTGTTTCTAATAACACGATTTTAGTGTTAAATCAAGATTCTATGATGCGAATTAAAAATTTGAAGAATTTTTCTCATGTTGACTTAAACGAACAACAAATGGAAAAATTAAAAGAAAGTACCTCACACTTAAATACTGAACTTTTACAACATATGTACACAAAACTATTACCCTTTCTCATTAAACAGAAATGTGTGGTGAGTAACAGATCCACAGAAAAAGAACCTGTGTTATGGTCTAAACTTAATACGTGTATCGAGAATAATATGGTAACAATACTTAACCAGTTGTATGAATGTACAGGATGTATTTTTCGACATGCAAGTCAAAGCCTTCACTCATGCTTCGCATTTAATAATAAGGAAAAATTTAATCAACTAGGTGAAGCTTTGTTAATGCTCATCGATTTCGATTATGTAATTTCAACGTTTTTGAATGGAGTTTATAGTGTTAGTGAACACTTTGTACATAAGCTTCATGAACAAACTGTTTATAATGAATTGTTTAAGACAAAATAAATGATTTGTTTTGTTAAAGATCTGTGTGTGTTTATTTCTACAAAGTGTCTCTGTGTGAATTTATTAGTTTTTTATCTAATCGAACTTTTAAGTGAAGAGATGTAATTTAACTTTTTTGTATATTCCAATTCAAAAATTTCAACAATTGCAAAAAAGATTAAACTATTGAAAAAAAAATATCCACGTTAGAAAAAAATTTTGAAAAAATTATTAGTTAACAAAAATAAAATAAAATAAAGTTAACAAAACAGCTTAAAAACATTAAAGTTAACAAAGTGTTTATAAATGTTAAAAGTTAACAAAAAAAATAAGTTATGTTGAAAAGTTAAAAAAAACAATGAAAAGTAAACAAAAATACAGTTTTTAAATTAAAATTTTTTAAAGTCTTCAAGTTAATCAAAATTAACTTTTTACTTTTAACTATTGAGAGACTATGATCTAACTGTTTATCCTCGCAACCAACTGGTGCATATCAACTATATACTCTATATCTGCATATGCGCAGAAAAACACAGACATTTACACTAACGACTTTAAATTCGACTTTAAATTCGTTAAATTTGTTCGACTTTAAATTCTTTGCCAACTTTTAAGTTTAATTACTATACACAACTCGATTACCTTTCCCACAAACAGAAACAAAACAGAAATTAACACTTACCGAAAAACACGTCCACTTTGGGTGTTAGTCTTCACTAAATTAATTTAAATTTATAAATTTAAATTAAAACATATTTTTATAAATAAACAATTATAAATACTTAAGTATTTTTAATTTAAATTTATAAATTTAAAATATGTTACTAAGTTTTTAAATCATGGTGAATCGTTTTTAAATATGGTGAACCGTGTGTTGAATATTGCAACCTTGTAAGATAATGTGTATAAATTTTTTACTAACAAAAATGTAAGAACTATTCTAACTACTCCTTATATCATTCGTTTAGATATAATGCTTTGCATTTCAAAATAATATATAAAGACACGTGATTAGATTTTCTTTAACACTGATTTTAGTTATATTGAAGTTTTGTATCTTGGGACATAACGAGTTCGCTATAAGTAATATTATTTTTACAAAACTTGTATGTACTGGGTGCTTACAATATTTATTATTAGTGTTAAAATGTTACAAATTTGGGGAATTTATCTTAGACTTCGATTTAAAATCGGGCTTTACCATATTTTTGAACGAAAATTACATAGTAAATGTATCAGAAAAATAAGAATTTGATGAAATTTATAAATAATTAATATTTTTATCAAAGTTTAAGTAACTTGTGACAAGACTTTTATATTTAAGTGATTGGTGTAAAGTATATTCAAGCTATGACAAAAGACATGAGGTGGTGGTGGATACTAGACAAGTTCAAACAAGTAAAGCAAGATAAGCGAACGATGACTCACCCAAATAGACGTGCCACACAAAAACAAGTTTGGACAAGTCAACCACGATAAGCGAGTGATGACTCATCTAAATAGACGTACTGCATAAAAACAAGACTGGACAAGTTTAGACAAACACATGATGACGTCATTCAACAAGTTTAAACAACCAAACAATGAGCCAGCAGCAAACGGTTGTTAGCAAGGTAGAGAGAAGCAAGAATGACTGAGCGAGTGCAAGTTGGATTTAAAGTTTATTCTTATCACACACCTGAAGACTACTAACGCCTCTAGCGGCGATTGCAGCGCCTCCTAGCAAAGATAAGGGAGAAACGTTAGTTGAGTGAAGACTAACACCCAAAGTGGACGTGTTTTTCGGTAAGTGTTAATTTCTGTTTTGTTTCTGTTTGTGGGAAAGGTAATCGAGTTGTGTATAGTAATTAAACTTAAAAGTTGGCAAAGAATTTAAAGTCGAACAAATTTAACGAATTTAAAGTCGAATTTAAAGTCGTTAGTGTAAATGTCTGTGTTTTTCTGCGCATATGCAGATATAGAGTATATAGTTGATATGCACCAGTTGGTTGCGAGGATAAACAGTTAGATCATAGTCTCTCAATAGTTAAAAGTAAAAAGTTAATTTTGATTAACTTGAAGACTTTAAAAAATTTTAATTTAAAAACTGTATTTTTGTTTACTTTTCATTGTTTTTTTTAACTTTTCAACATAACTTATTTTTTTTGTTAACTTTTAACATTTATAAACACTTTGTTAACTTTAATGTTTTTAAGCTGTTTTGTTAACTTTATTTTATTTTATTTTTGTTAACTAATAATTTTTTCAAAATTTTTTTCTAACGTGGATATTTTTTTTTCAATAGTTTAATCTTTTTTGCAATTGTTGAAATTTTTGAATTGGAATATACAAAAAAGTTAAATTACATCTCTTCACTTAAAAGTTCGATTAGATAAAAAACTAATAAATTCACACAGAGACACTTTGTAGAAATAAACACACACAGATCTTTAACAAAACAAATCATTTATTTTGTCTTAAACAATTCATTATAAACAGTTTGTTCATGAAGCTTATGTACAAAGTGTTCACTAACACTATAAACTCCATTCAAAAACGTTGAAATTACATAATCGAAATCGATGAGCATTAACAAAGCTTCACCTAGTTGATTAAATTTTTCCTTATTATTAAATGCGAAGCATGAGTGAAGGCTTTGACTTGCATGTCGAAAAATACATCCTGTACATTCATACAACTGGTTAAGTATTGTTACCATATTATTCTCGATACACGTATTAAGTTTAGACCATAACACAGGTTCTTTTTCTGTGGATCTGTTACTCACCACACATTTCTGTTTAATGAGAAAGGGTAATAGTTTTGTGTACATATGTTGTAAAAGTTCAGTATTTAAGTGTGAGGTACTTTCTTTTAATTTTTCCATTTGTTGTTCGTTTAAGTCAACATGAGAAAAATTCTTCAAATTTTTAATTCGCATCATAGAATCTTGATTTAACACTAAAATCGTGTTATTAGAAACAAAGGATGCACTTTTGTATCTTAAATTAAATGCAAGGATTTTATATTGAAACTCATACCAGCTATGAATATCCATATTAACTCCGTTTTTGGTTGGGATTTCTTCATTAGTAGATACATTGCGTTTAAATTCTCGTATATGTATAGAATATTGTTTATTTTTTAACTTCAAAGTTAAGTAGAAACAGTCACTTAGTTCTTTGTGAAACACATTGGAATTGTATAATTTGTCACTTTTAGTGGCAAATGTAGGCGTAGTGATGCTTTGTATTTCACCACTTGCTTGCGAAAGGCTGTTTGCTTGTAGCTCGTTCATCTCATGTTTAACAGTAGTCTGTAAGATATTATTCGTAGGTTCTTGAAAGGGTTCATCCTTTAGCGAGGTTAAGGGGGTAGAACAATCTAAATTTTCAAAATTCATGTCTTTGAAAAATGTATTTAAATAGTCCTGGGCAAAAACTGACTCTTGATGTGGATTCTCGAAAGATGTTGCATCGTAACCACCGGTAAAGTTTGAAAATTTCATAGCGATCTCAGGTTTCACATCTGGTAAGTTCTTAGTAGAGGAGATATCACGTGATATAGTTACGCAGTCATTGTCCATTTTAGAAAGTTTTAATCTTGGGTCTTTTAACTCCTTCTCACAAGTATTTGATTTTTCCATAGCTTTTTCTAAGCGTGGACGCTTTGAAGGTGGAAACACTTCTTCGTGGGATCGCATATTCATTTCATAAAATATTTTTATACAATTTAATCTGCTTCACTAACTGATGTAATCTCGATAAAAGTCAGCAGAACACTGGATGTGTTTCATAAAAACGTCTACTTATCTAGATTTTAAAAACAGTCATGGTTATAGTTAATCATTTAATTTATATGTAGGTTAAATATAAAAATTTACTTATCTAGGATAAACTCAGTGACGGTTTAAGTTAAAAAATTTCTTAACTAGGTTAAAAACATTGATGTTGACTGTTGAGAGAAAATTATCAAAACATGCAGTGTCATTGTTTAAACGAAGAGAAAAATTCAACTTTCTTATCAATAAGTAAGATTAATACCTATTCAAAGGAAAACCCATCGATGATTCATAACGTCACGTCTTACTTTGTTAGTGATTAAAAGTATCATAGATTTAAAATAACACATTTCCAATCATTTCTCTTGTAGTTTAAGTAACATATAATAAATACATCACATTTATTTCATCATGTTTTACATAATTTCAACAAATTCATTTCCATTTTGTCTAAGACATTCAAAATGTTAAACAGTAGTTTATGTTGCATTGTCAAACTGTTCAAATTAATTTACATCAACTATAAGAAAAAACCACTATGCTTTTTCATATTAAAACTATTTATTAATCATTTAAAGTAATACAAATCAAATAAGCCTGTCATATTGAGCTGTAATCAATTCTAATTTCAAAATTTTTTGTAATGTCCAATTAAACACTCGTTCAGTAAAATCTTCAAAGCCGTTGTGCAACTTTAGAAAGGCATTCTCAACATGCACATGTATGTTTTGTTCTGTTAATTCCAGTTCACTTTTGGAAAGGAAAAAGGGGGTTGCTCTCTCTAAGTTACCATCCTGTGATTCACGATATACATCCACTTTAACGGCTGCATACCATTTTATTGACTTTTTCATTTGCAATTGATAATTTAATTCTTTTAAAACATCTGATCGAACACTGTTAAAAAATGAACGAAAGTCTTTTTGATTCATCTCATTGGACACAATGATAGTTTTAGTACAAATATTTCGCACATCATGTTGTCTTTTAAAATGTTTCACTTTTTCAAATAACAAATCAGGTGACTTCTTCACATTAGGTAAAACTTTATGAAAAGTATCACAATGTTGTACTAAATCTGATTCACAATCAAACATTTCGCTACACTTTGTACATGACTGTTGTTTACGAATCTTATGAGTCTTCTTATGTTTCAATAAGTCAGCCATTCTTGAAAATATCTCGTTGCAATCACTACACTTGTATTGTTTGGGCGATTTGTGAATCTTTTGATGATTACGTAAATCACTCTTTTGTGAAAAAACTTCAGCACACACCTCACAACGAAAAGACTTTTCTTTTAAATGACATTTCATGTGAAACATTAAGTTAACTTTTCGAGGAAATGCTTTGTTACACGTCTTACACACATGGGGTAACTTCTGTTTCTTTAGTCCTGATGAGGTGGGTTTCACTTCATAATTCGAAACGAGTCCTTCTTTGGATAAAAGTGTAGAATCCATCTCTTGATTATTTAACTTTGGTGATGAGTGTTGACACTCCAAGTTGGTTACGTCACCAACATAAGAATTCATAACTCGTTCCATAATAACTTAAATGAAAACTAACTTAACGAAAAATACAACCTATTACAACGATACCAGGTTACAGTAGAATGTTATGAACTCGTTTTATTGAAATTTATATAGTAATAGAGGGCGCTCGTGTAAAAAATACTAACTTTTTATTGGTTTAAAAATATTGACATTTTATTGGTTTAAAAATATTGACATTTTATTGATTTAAAAATACGTCACATGATTATTTCATCCTATAATGTTATAAGTTCAATAACCACTTAATTCTTGCACAATGATTTAGAAAGTCTTACCTATCAGAAGTTCGTACATTTGTAAGTAAAAATCTTTATTACTTTTGTATCTATTGCTTTTATAAATAATATTTTATTTATCAAACCACTTAATTTCTAAATGATGTATTCTAAAACGCTTTTTATGTCTTATGTATGTAAAGTCTACTAAAAGAGGGGGGAAAAAGACGAGGTGTGAAGTATTTGTAAAATTGAAAAACGTTACTTTATAAAAACTAGATTCCATTCCCCCTTTTTTTTTAAATGTTTGTTGTATAAAGTCAAATCTATTGAAAATTTATTTTAATCGTATAACTCTAAACAAAATACCCGCTCTCTTTAATAAGTTAAATAGTCACTAAAAATTGTTCATTGGAAAGAAAAAATTCTTTAAAATCCTCTTATTGTATGTTTTATGAATAATATTTTGCACGTTAAATCACTTATTAACTAAATGGAATGATCTAAAATGATCTAAAATGTCTTATGTGTTGTGGATGGTTGGTTATTTGTTAAAACCGATTATCTGCGTTAGGGATATAGGTCACTCTAGGGGTCATTCTAAGGGCTCCTAACTCGTATTGACAAGGTTCGAAGAAAACTCCGAACGGTTAGGTCGACGAGCGCGAGAGAAGTTTAAACCCAAACGTCTAGTAGCTTTAAAACCAGAACCTCTCAGTCACTGGTCTTATGTGTTGTGTTTTTATAAATAATATTTTTCTTGTTTAATCACTTAACTCCAAAATGAAATGTTTCTAAGACACTTTGTCATGTCTTAAGTGAAACATATTTAACTAAAGAAGGATGTAGTATTTGTGACATAAGTTATTCTACAGTACCCTTTTAAGAAAAAAAAAAGAAAAAAAAGCTATATTACAAGTCAATTAAAAAAATTATATAATTAAAAAGTATATATATATATTGTTTAAGTATCCTAAAAACGATTATTTAAGTTAGTCCACAAATTTGTAAACTTAAAAAACGGAAGATATAATGTAACACAAAGAAGTATGACAAATTTTTTCCCCCATAAAGGATTAGTCTCAATGACTTGAATTAATTTTTTCCCCTAAAAATGACACATTACTTTTAGTATACAAGTTTGTGAAACGGCTTTTATAAGAAAATATTACGCTGAATACAATATTAAGCCTTGTAATTTAATTCAATAACAAAAATGCGTGGGTGTATAGCTTATATTTACATTTTTTAAAATCACTTTGCTTTCGTTTTTAAAATGTATAAACACGTTATTTTTCGTGACAAAACTCTATTTCGAATATAATGTTAATACAAGAAAGAATTAGGTATACTATCTTCGTCAATCTTTATAAATAAAATTTCGTATAGAAAGTAAAAATTTTCCCTCTAAATTATTATTTCGAATATTGAAGTGATGTGTTGACAGAGTGTTGTGAAAGAAATGTGTTTGTAAATTAAACAAATAGATGTAATAGCATTCATATTAAACCAAAACTCTCGAATTACTCAATAGCTAAAGAAAATTTCCTGCAGTTCATTAAAACTATGATAAAGATATCTCAATACATGTCTGAAGTCCCCATCTCTTGCATTTAAAGAGATAGCATTACAAGTTCCCGCTAGCACAGTGGATAAACACATTGGTTTACCACATATAAGATAGTGGGTTCAATTCCTGCCTGTGCCAGCGTTGAAAAATAATTCTTTTAATGAGCAATTACTTCTAAAATTGGTGTCACTAAAAATTAAAATGATAGAAAAAAATAATTTATAACGGTTTAAGAATAAATAAAATTCAAAACACTAAAAAATAATTTAACCCTCTACAAAGAACAAAATCTATGTGTCTAATCATGCACCTTCTTTATCTCTCTCATCTTAATTACTTCCGGTCTCACAAACCACCTGTCCTGTTCCAACAAGCTCCCAAACATGTTCCTAAAACATGTTTACTGCTTCCTGAAAACCCTTTTTGGAAAAAGCATGTCTAATCCCGTTTCCGATCTTATTTCCTGTCGCGTTTCCAGTCTAAAAATAAATTTCACGTTAAACTTTTATAAAGTAAAACAAAGTCAGAAAGATTTCCATTTTTATATTAGGTGTTAGTTAGCAAATAAAATTTTTATTTCAGGTGAAAAAAAAAAAAAAAAAAAAAAAAAAAAAAAAAAAAAAAAAAATCGAACATTTTGCTAATATTACTTTCAAACTAAATTCATTCTGATAGCAGGATTCCTACAACTCAACTCCACTCGACTAGAAGGATTAAAACCAACAAAATAAATTAAGCCCCACACAAAAATAAGCCCTCCCCCTCTCTCCCTTATCGCATTCACATCCTGTCACATTTCCGGCTAAACTTCCTATCTACACTTCCTGTTCACTTCCTGTCTTAACCTGTTTGTTATTCACACCTGCGACTTCCGGTGACCTTCACCGTTCGCAGAACTTCCTGTCTCAACATGTCTGTTATCCACACCTGCTACTTCCGGCTCCGGCTCCGGCTCACGGCTCCTGCTGGAGTCTAACTCTTGTTCTTCTACTACTCTTTAACAATGCACTCGACACTTAATGTTTCCAGTAAAAATTTGTTGATGCATTGTTTTACGACCATCAATTCCAGTAGGAAAAATTCCATTCATTCTTATTCTTTTTTCTTAATTTGTTTGACAAGAAAATGGTTATTTTTACAAATTTTAATTTTTTAACTATAAATAAAATAGAAGTAATAAAATATAAAAATTTTGTTAGTAATAATGTGAAAAATTTTGTAATCAAATGTGTGTTCTACTTTTTTTTTTATCAATGTCATTCAAATATATTTGTTTAAAGGTATTGATGTAAAAAATTAAATGTTTTAACAACATCCCCTTTTCAAGTGACTTTTATAGAATTTAATCGAGTCAGTGCTTTATTAAAATGGGTAAATTATGATTAAATTATATGAGCTAAAAATATCACAATATTTGATTTAAGAGATAAAATAAATATTCTTCTAAAATCTCATTAATTTATAATTAAGACAAAGATAATTATCCCTTTATGTTATTCATTAACAACTTTTAGCAAAGTTTATATACATTAGCCATATAAACGTAATGTAAAACTGTAATAAATCAAGCCATTTATACATCGTGGCACACTGTGCAAAACGTACAGGAAGCCAGATTACTAATCTCGGTGATATATAAGTAATTTTCCGTGTTGCTAAGACAAAAATGCTCCTTCAAAGATGCTTAAAATATGCTTAAAATAATTTTGAAATCATACCTACAAAAAACCTTAATAAATTAGTGATTTCAGATTTTGCATATAAATGTAAAAGGCAAAAATTTGGTAAAGTAAAATTCCAATTTTGTTATGAGTTAACTGAAAATTGATATTACGATATTTTGACTTATTTAAAGCAACATAAAATTCACACATTTATTTCAGAACTTTGGTTTCACTTTAAGCATTGTTGCAACCATGCATGCTTAAGTAATCCCTGAAAAAATGAAATGATTAATTACAGAGATTAGAATTATAAAATCACCTGAATGCATATTACATTAGTAAAGTAGTAACGATGTATGTATTTCTCAGAATGTGGAAATTTACACATTCATGCACACCTACACACATTTATATACATATGTGTAGCAATAAACCATTTCTTGTATCATATCAATTAAATCCGCAAATTTGTTTAGTGAAAACAAAATCTGACCACATCACAATTTTAATATACTAACTAAGAAGAAAGAAAAATATAAAAAGTCTTTCTGGCATGTACCGAGAGGGAAAAGTAACTTACCTTTTTCTTGGGTTTTAGATTTTAGCTTATTTTACTCGAAAACACAAAGCTAAAATGCGAAGAAACCGATTAAAAAAGTTTCGTCAATACTGAATTTGAATGAAAATTTCGCAAAATTAGATAGCTATAGCCAAGTTGGCTTCATTTATGATGACTTATTTTTTTATCACGAAATTTGGTAATATTTCGCCAAGTGTCACCAAGTTTGAAGATAATTAAATGCCAATGGATATGAATATATAGTTTAGGAGTACACCTGGAAAAATGGTCACAACAATGAAAGACACTTTGCGAGAAACCACGTCCAATAAAATAGTAGTTCTTCTGTCATTGAACTACTGTCTTAGCCAGAAAATATAGAAAGGAGCCGTAGCAGATTGATTTCCAGAATAGTAAAATAATTTTTCAATCAAGAGCTTATTTCCCATCCATTATCAATAGAAATATATTTGCGAAAAGATAACATTTGCAACGAAGCCGCTTCTTTTGAATTAGCTAAAATTTGGCACGCGATGATCGACAGATTAAAAAAAGCAATTAAAAAAAAAAACAATTTTTTAAAGTTTCCCAGTTTGACCAATTTAAGCATCGGCTGCCTTGGACATGCGATCTCGTGGTTTATGTTTACCATTTTCAAAAATATGCAAGAATATTGTATTTATCATTTAGATCTGGAGATGTCGCCGATAGAGAGAACGAAACATGTGTAATCTACATTAAAAAAGTTTTTTTAAATATTCCGTGTTATGTTTTTTCATCACTCTAAGTATTATTAGACTTTAATTTAAAGTTAACAAGTGATTGTATTATATTATTTGTAGAATTTATTTAATTTATATGATGACACTTTTTCATATATCTTCAATATTACATAATTTATTTTCCTTTACTCCAAATACCTTAGCTAACAATTTAATCATGCTAATTGTTAAATATTTCAATTTTACAAAAATTCCTAAAACACTAAATAAACTTAATTCATCTACAGTTTATTTTGAATGAGTTTGAAATAAAAACTAAAAAAAAAGACAATAATGGTATCAGACTAAGTAATTAGAAATAATGTCTGTAAATACGTAGTATAAGAGTACTAAATATATTTAACATATGCTGTATAGAAAATGCTTCTTCTAAGAAAGCAAGATTTAAGCTACAATTATAATAAATTTTAATTTTTATAGTGTCAAATTTACTATATTAAAAATCTAAATATTATTACAATGTCGCTGTCGTAACGCATTCAATACCTAATATGAGCGAAACATTATGAATAATTCAATTCATTTTATATGGAAATTTACGGCTACTAACTTTGGGGTAGGCTAAATTGAAACCACTTATCTTCTTGACAGCTTACTAAGTATGCTTGTAGATAATAATCATGGTCATTAATTATTTGTGAAGTCAATGGCGTATTATACTGTGATGGGGAAATTTCATTGCGTAATAATGGAGTTGTTTTAAGATGGTTATTTAACGAATAAATGAACCTTTGATTTTATATTGAGTTATATAAAGAAACTTGAGATAACTCTTTTAATTATCCAGGTTATTGCATCAAGTAATCGGTTGATGTTTATTTTTTAATCAAATTACTTTGAATAGTATTCCTTTGAATGCGAAATTTTCTAAATAGTTTTTGCCTTATAAATAAAAAATAAAAAACATAGTGTAACGCAGAAAACCCCTTCCCGAAAATTAGACTCTTCCCGGCGAAATGCGCCACGTATCACGTGATCTAGAAATTTTTTCGTTCAGTGCAGTTGTCATGTGAGTTTTGCCTGCCGAAGGAAGTATGTTTTTTTTAAGTGTGGTTATGTATAGAACGTGATGTGTTTTGTTCTCCGGAAATGTGAAAGTAAAATCTTATATATACGTGTCATGTAAAGTTTTTGTGATGTGTGTGTTTTGCGTCAAGAAATAAATAAAATCTATGAAAATGCCAGCAATCTTTTACTTCTGGTGTTATTAAAGAAATATTCTGTCAGCCCCGAGATACGAAAAGTATAATTATTATACAGTGAGTGCTATAAAAAATTGGCTACCCAACTCGGGCTAGAAATCCACAGGTTTATATAGTGATATTATGATAATGTGATTATGGTATTATGATTTTTTTCCACGAATCCGCAGTGAAAAAGTGCTATGTTTCTACAACTATAAATCCGCAGTGATTTAGTTTTAAAATAAAGAAGGAAGCTTTCAGAGCTTCTGATTTCATAAGCTACAATCAAGAAATGGCGCGAAGGATCGTCGCCATACGCCATTGCATCGTATGATATGTGTTATTCGTTTCATAGTTCTAAAAAGTGTTTTGTGTACGCCCAAGAAAATTGTGCATTATATTTGTTCTTAATCTTCGTTTACAGAGTTCTACAAATTATTCAATGGATGAGTAACTCATGTGTGACTTGGTAAAAAAACGGATCCGTAAATTTTTTTTTAATAGATACAAAGAATGCATTCTTATTCTGATCATCATTGGAATTATTCTTAAGTTTGGTTAATCTTAATATTATTCTCGTTCATTATTAACTTTAGTTTGATTATTTAAAACATTATTTTAATTATTCATAACATTATTTTGGAGCATTATTTTGTTATGTTTTATTTTGTTCTTACATTATTTCCCCTTCCCCCCTCCTCTACTTTTGATTTCATTCTTGAATGCTTATCGTGAAAGTGTTGAAATAAATTTTTATTGATTCAGAAAAGAAAAAAAAAAAAAGGTAAAACTGATATCAGTTTCAAGTAGAATTATGATATTATCGTTTTCAGGTCAAATTAATATAAAGTATTCGTAATTTTATTGCAGTTATCATAAAGATGTTTTCTTTTTCTTTTATTATTGGTTTTAAAAGAATTGATTACTTTTTGTTTTTCTTTTATTATTGATTTTAAAATAATTGAGTACAGTTTCGATGTAAATATTTGTTCTTATTTAATATTGGACGTAAGTATTTAATTCTGAGTTCTCGATTGAGAAAAGAAGCATTATTGTGGAATTTAAAACTGAATGAGTAAGTTATGCAAGTTTTGTTGTTTTGATTTTTTTTTAAGGTAGAAAGTTTTTTTAAATTGTACTGAACAAAACCGATATTAAGCTGTCTTAGTAATTTAAAAATAATATTGGTTGAGAATTTAATTATTCCGTTATGTGTTCTGATTTCGTTTAGAATATTATTTAAGGAACAATTTAATTATTCAGTTATGTGTTTTGATTTCATTTAGAATATTATTTAAGTGACAATTATTCAGTTATGTGTTTTGTTTTCATTTAGAATATTACTTAAGTGACAACTATTCAGTTGCAGTTTATTTCATTTGAAATATTGTTTTGAATGTGTCGCGTTATGAAATCCAGTTTCTTTTTAATGTTTGTTCTGTTTTGTAGTAATAGTTTATATTATGGTTAAAGCTCACTGTTTTGTTTTATTAAAAGTTTATATGATTTGTAACGGCAAAACTCACGTTGGGGAACGGTTTAAACGAAATTTTTGGCATTTATAGGGTTTTCGGCTAGTTGTTTTGCTAAAATTAAAAATGTCTGAACTTAATAGAGCTCGCAAAGAGGATTTGTTCCAGGTTGCGTTAGAAATGAATTTAGATGTGCAAACCACAATAACCGTTGTCACATTGCGGGAAAAAATCAAATCCTCCCCCTCGTTCGATGTTGATTTTGTGAATTCATTAGTCAGGAATCAAATTGCAACTCGGGAAGAAGAACAACGTAGGCGGGAATTAGAGGATAAACAAAAAGAAGCAGAGTTAGCACAGCGTAAACTGGAATTAGAAGAGAAGCGTAGGGCAGAAGAGCTGCAATTAGAAGAGAAGCGTAGGGCAGAAGAGATGGAGTTTAAAAAGCTTGAGATGAATTTTGAGCTTGAGAAGCTTAAGTTACAGGTTCAGGGCCAAAGTGCTTCCAGTGGAGTGATAGGTGGTAATGCGACAGGGATAATATCACACGCGGAAAGTAAGATAGATGTCCAAAGGTTGTTGCCTACATTCAGGACAGAAACAGATGATGTAACTGTTTTTGGTGCTCCTGGAACGCCAGTTAAAGCTCTCGAAGGTACCTGAGCATCTATGGGTATCGTATTTACTCAGTGTTGTCCCATCTTCTATTTCTGCGCTTATCGCTCGTGAATCAGAAGAGAACGCTTCGAATTTCTCACATGTAAAAGATTTACTTCTATGACGGTTTAAAATTAGTGGCGAAAAGTTCAGACAGCTGTTCTTTGCTCATCGCAAGGTAAAAGAAATCTCTTGGCGAGATTATTACTTCGAACTTCGAGATTATTTTGAAAACTGGCTTAAAAAGTTAACAGTAACGTCTTTTGAAGCACTCCAGGATCTGATCATAGCAGATCAAATGAAAAGGCGTGTGCCTGTTGAATGCAAACAGCATATGTTAGATGACTGGGAAAATTTAATTTCGCCAGTCGACCTCGCCGAAAAACTAGATGCCTATGAAATTATACGAAGTACGTTCCCAAAAAGAGATCCGGTTGTACACCAAGTGAAACAAGAGTTTTCTCGTCGAGATAATAATTGGAAGCAGAGTAAGCCTCCAAACGAAGACAGATCTCATAAGTTTGGTAATCGACGCTTAGAATCTGATATTGTTTGCTATGGATGTGGTAAAGTGGGATTTATAAAGAAGAAATGCCCAGATTGTACCCCTTCGGTTAAAAAAGAAAATGTGCAAGCACATCGTCTTAAGTTGTATAGTTTAAATACTTCAACAGTTTCAGCTCCAAATGTGCCTATCACGATCTGCAATAAGAAAGTGTTAGTCTGTGCAGATACGGGAGCGAATCGTTCCATTGCGGGAGGACGTATGTATGAGCTATTTTTAAAAACTGGTGTTGCACTGAAACCTCATACTCATTATGTCACGTTGGCTGACGGAAGTACAGTAGCCAGAGAAACTTTGTCTGCTACAGTTCCAGTAAAGATTGAAGGTCGAGTCTTCAAAACGGAGTTCATTATATTACCAAATGCTAAGGGTAATAGAACGCTTTTAGGCATGGATTTTTTGCACAACGCTAACATGGTGTTAGATACTGCCAACAAAACGTGGTATTTCAGTAATAAACCCCAGAAAAAGTTTCATTTTGTAGATGAATACGTTGAAGAAAATAATTCATCAGCTGGTGCGGTCGAAGTCAGTCCATACGCCTTACGTGAAGATGAAGGAAAAAATTTAACTTCTGACGAAAGAGGAAAACGTAATGGTCTTCTAAAAAGGTATAAAAAATGCTTTCAATCAGGGGGAGAGACAACCCCGTATGTGGAGCATCGTATCAATACAGGTGATAGTGCTCCTATTGCTATGCCACCTTATCGGATGACTCCTGCTAAAAAGCGACAGTACAAAAGAAAGAAACCAGAAAACAACTCATCAAAGTCTGTTATGTCCAGTAGTCATGGTCTTGACATTGGTTTGGGAGAACTTGCCAGCTCGGAATAAGATGGACTTTCTCCAAGCCAATCTGACCAAGATGATGACAATTTTGTTCCTGAAATAACTCCATATCTTAAACGTCTTGCAGATGTCTCAAAGAGAGTGAAAGAGCGAGTTGAAATAAAACAAGATCAGCGTAAGAAATATTATGATAAAAATCGTAGAAGAGTTTATTTTACACCTGGTGAAAAAGTATGGGTTACCTTACACCCTGTGAGCAAGGCAAGTAACCAGAAAACAGCAAAATTTATGCCTAAGAGGGATGGGCCATATATAGTTTTGACTCAAAAATCACTGGTGACATATGACATTGCCAGTCTAGACAATCCTACTCAGCGAATTGGATCTTATCATGTTTCAGCCTTGACACCATTCCAAGAAACTGAAACTACTCCAGTTGCACCTCTGAGAAAAAGAGGGAGACCCAGAAAACATCCTGTTTCCTCTCCGAGACGTATGTCGAAACAGAGGGGGAGGATGTAACGCAGAAAACCCCTTCCCGAAAATTATACTCTTCCCGGCGAAATGCGCCACGCATCACGTGATCTAGAAATTTTTTCGTTCAGTGCAGTTGTCATGTGAGTTTTGCCTGCCGAAGGAAGTATGTTTTTTTTAAGTGTGGTTATGTATAGAACGTGATGTGTTTTGTTCTCCGGAAATGTGAAAGTAAAATCTTATATATACGTGTCATGTAAAGTTTTTGTGATGTGTGTGTTTTGCGTCAAGAAATAAATAAAATCTATGAAAATGCCAGCAATCTTTTACTTCTGGTGTTATTAAAGAAATATTCTTTCAGCCCCGAGATTCGAAAAGTATAATTATTCTACAGTGAGTGCTATAATAGTATATATTCTTATAGTAGATGTACAAAAAGGATAAGTTATGTTATTTTTAAAAATTCTAGCTAAAAGCTCAAGTATATATTTTTGTATTACTGAATAATTTTATAATATTTATTTTATATATTTTAATCACAATTTATGATTGAAAAAATTAGTTAGATAATTTAAATTTTCATTTCAAATTAGTTAATTTTCTTAAATAACAATACGAATATTCGAAGCAATAATGGTATGAAAATCCCAGGATATCTTTCATCGATTGATGTTTACGTACTAAGACATCTATTAGGTTACATTATCAGCTCATTAATATATGTAATATCACGAATGGGCTTTTTCTATAGACTTTTTTGGAATTAAAAAATATAAATGAAATTAGTGAGGCACATTATTGAAAATGGATGAAAATGGTTTGAAAATGTATCTACTTTTTCATCATTTTTTACAAGTTTATTATAATTTCGAATATTATGTTGAAACATTTACCATAAAGTTAGTAGCTAACGTCAACGTAAAATTAGTAGTTAATATTTCAGGTTAGAAGTATAGTATAAAAGAATGTTTATAATCTTGCTATGAATTCTGTTCTAATTAATGCATGAAAAAAATGAAAAGTACCGTTTTAATTCTTAAAAATTTTATAAATGTGTATGGTCTATTATCTCATACAATGTTAATCCACATACTAAAAATGAATCTAAATATATAATTCAGCTAAATACCCAGTGTTTTATTACTTATTTAAATTTAGCATGCAACCCTCCCCTAAAAAAAAAGCAAAAACATAAACTGTCATCAATTTTGACTTAATAGTTAGCAGGATATAAATTTTTGAAAAATGAACTAATCAATATTTAACAGAAATATTTGAATTTTTCAAGTTTTTACACGGTAAAAAATTTTGCAGCGAAGTAACCGGTCATTCGACCGTTTTTATACAAAACGGTCGAATGACCGTACTTAACCGTACTTAACCGTACATAACCGTAATTTAACGCTATTTTGACCATAATAGTGCTCATATTAGGGTCAGAATACTGTTAAATTACGGTTATGTAACCGTTTTTTATAAAAATGGTCGAATGGCCTGTTAACTGCTGCAATTTTTTTACAGTGTAGACTTTTAATTAACAAGCGCAATAATATTAATTTAAATAATTTTTTCTCCTATCTCCATATGAAAAAAAAATTACAGTTAGTGATGTACTGTAGTAGGTACTATAGTTCTATAGTAGAAATATATTTGGTATAATATTTTGCAGTTTTAAAGTATTTATTTTAATATATTAAAATTTCTTCTTTGGTATGTATATATAGGATATTAAAAAAATATGAAATAACGTGATGAGTGGTTGATATATTTCAAAAATAAATTTTAATTTAGAATAATTTTTTACATATTGGAAAATTAGACCTGTACCCTAAAAATTCATATGATTTTCAATAAAAAGTTAAACTTAATTTCTGAATTCTTGTAAATTTTTAAACTTGGGAATGCAATAAGTTTCTGTGTTTTAAGTTTAAGTTGATGTGCTTTTATATGAAAATGATCTCATTTTTATCATTCTGTCTCATTTATATTAACGTATTCATTTTATAAATAATACCGCCATTTTAAAGGCTATAATTGTCATGGAAAACAGAATTAGAAACAAATTGGGTAAAGCAAATACTAAATGCTAGAGACGCATTTTTATTATATACTTTGGTAATCAGAATGTCGAATAAAATTTTGAATTTTTTAAAATTATTTTTCTTTGAATAAGAACGAAGGAAATAAAAAAAAAACATATTTCTCAGTTCAGACACGTTTTACGTCATGCAGAATAACGCCATACAGTTTTAATGTGTCCTTAGTTGTGTAACATCTGGCTCTGTTACATCCGTTGCAATATAAATTCAGATGCATTTTCATTTAGGCGTTTGCAAATTCATAAAATTTAATTTTCAACGGAATCTCTTATTTTATAACATCTGTAAATAAATTTTAAGTAATTACATTTTGAATCGATATTTATTGTATGATTTTTGTGCAATGGAACAAGTTTCTCCCACCATGCTCATCGCAATGCCAACATAAAAACCGATTTGAACGGGTCAACCATTGTTAGGCTTAGTAACTGACGTGCCCAACAACTACGGTGGTTACTTAGAACGTTTTGCAATTCACAGACTAAGAGGGACTGCTCAGACGAAGAGGCCAAGTTTGTAGAGCATAGGTGTCCATTCCGGTACCTTTATTAATGTTTTAAAAAATACATTTTCAGATGGAGCTGAAACTGCCGATAAGCGCGACAGGGGGCGGTGTGATAAATACAATGGCTTTGGGTCAGAATTGCCCGAAATTCACAGAACAATTCCTTCATGACTTAGGAAAGCAAGGTACCGAGATTCTTGAATTTGACTTGAGGATGGCGCGTCGCACAGCACCTGATTATCAGACAGAAGATGATCTAGAGTGTTGCGTGCCAGAAACAGCCTCTCTCGCGACAAGGGGCACTGTGTCATCGCCAGATGAACACTACTTGCGACAGGGGATGATGTCATACGAGGAAATGGGTGTTGCTCTGGGTACTAACAAGCTTGTCAGGTTGGAGATGTGTGCTAGGTGTTGGTGGATGTGTTTGAGTTTGTTCAAAAGTGTGGGTCTGTTAAAAAAGTTTTATAGACATCCATTAAGGGGATGTGGCTGGACGTTGAATGTGCCAGCGTGCGGTAAATGTGCATTCCTGATAGGCGTGGGAGGAGAAATGAAACATAGATTTACCAATTTTTACCACAAATTGAAAGACAATCTTCAGTTTGGGTGCCTGAAAATGAAGAACCGCCAAATAAAGTCAAACGGCCAAGAAGTATCGACAAAACATGATGGCCATAATGCCGCAGTACATTTGGAAGAGCAAACCGCTGTTACTACCAAACTGGTATACAGAGATTTGTCTACCGGGGGCATTAAAAAGTTGAAAGAAAAGCAACCAATTATAAGAACAAGAGGCATTCTTCATTCCGCATGACAATGCCTCAACTCATTCTTTTACAAAAACAACGTTTTTTTTTTTTAAACGTAAATCAGATTTAATTCGTTGGACAACTACTAAGCAGTCCTAACCTTGCACCATGTGAATTTTATTTGTTTGAAAAGTCAAAGAAAGCCTTTGTGGCAAAAAAATTACAATTGCGAATGTTGAGCTGCACGGCTATTTGACCCTCCTCGAAGAAAACAGGCTGGATGAGAAGAAAAAAAAATAAAGACTGGTTTGGAATAATGAATATGTGTATTGAGTATATAGATGATTACTTTGAAAAAAAATTAATTTTAATGTAGATTTTTGGTATTGCAAAACTTTAAGAGTGTCCCTGGTACGCCTACAAGCCATGGCCTGCTTACACGCACCCATTACCTGTAGGAGCTCAATTCCGTTTTATAAATAACACTGCTTTACAAATTTAAACATTTTTTATATACTTTTAATGAAACACCTATTTTCTTATTATACTACTTCTTACTAATGAAAGGCGGTATTTGAAAAAAAATCTATCACGTCACATTTTTAAAATTTTTATATTTTTCAATATTCACATTTTTAATTTTATACTATATCTATCACATCACATTCAACTTACCGGCATTGTCAACTTTGATTCTATATTCTGTTTTCTTGTGTTTTGTGAACTAATGTGGTTTTGTTTTTGATAAAATGTCTAATAGAGTGTGTAAATTAAATTCTGGTCGTTTTTGTTACGTTTGTGGACAATATATATTCCCAAAAAAAGAAACCCGATATCGGAATGTTCTAAAACAGCATATGTGCATTATTTTGGATGCTCATGGTTTAACCAAGATACAAAGTGGGTCCCACATGTTTTTTGTGAAAGCTGTAGGCTTACTCTTAATTCCTTTTCTTCGGAAGAAAAAAAGTATCTTCAATTTGGATCACCAATGCTGTGGAGAGAACCTTCAAATCAAGAAAATGACTGTTATTTTTATTTGACAAAAACTGCAGGCTTTAATTCAACAAATAAACATAAAATTCAATATCCTGACATTCCATCAGTCTCAAAACCGATTTCACATTCGGAAACTCTGTCACATCTCGTATGTCTAGGTATGTCAACTGCGAGTTGTCAAGATTGTGACTATCTGTTTATGGAGGATGAAAATGATGACGAATTCGTAATCGAAGATGATAAAACGCCACATTTAATAAACCAAAATGAGTTGAACGACCTTGTGCGAGACTTGCAACTATCTAGATCTAAGGCAGAGATTCTTGCCTCTCGTCTACGACAATGGAGCTTATTGACACCAAATGTCAAATTAACTTATTACCGAAATTTTCAGCAGTTATTTCACCAAAAAGTACGGTCGTCCATGGATTCTTAGGAAATCATAAAGATGAAAATTTAAAACATATATTGCTGTTTTATTAAAAAACTATTATGCAATGGGTGTGAACATGTCTCTGAAGATACATTTTCTCCATTTACACCCGGATTTTTTTCCTGAAAACTTGGTCGCCATGAGTGACAAGCAGGGCAAGCGTTTTCACCAAGACCTTAAACTTTTTGAAGACAGGCACAAAGGCTTTGGCAACGAAAGTATGTTAGGGGACTACTGCTGGTTTATTTTAAGAGAAACAGATCAAGAAAATTATGAAAAGAAGAGTAAAATCAATCATTTCTAATTCTTTCTTTTTATATTTCATGTTTATTATGTTTTCAGTATTTAATAAATATTTTTTAAACTAGACGTGACAGATTTTTTTCAATAATTTTCCCGTACTCAGTGCACTAGAATCTTTAAAAAAATACACATTTCGGCGAAAGTATATAAACCGTGTAAACCAGTGTAATCGACCGTCGTACTTACTGAAGCCCTACCCTAATTTACTACATTTACAAAATTTCATATATTCTCTGTAATTTTAGCTGACTTTGGACTAAGCCTAATTTGAAAAATTATAAAGGTGTCACATAATATGCGATCATTTTATTATTATTTGTATAATTTAAATAACGTTCAAACAACAACAAAAACTATTTCATTTAATTGCGCTTTGTACGTATTCCGTGAGAAATGTATATAAGAATGAAATATACACAATTAAATTTTACGGATATTAAAATTGTGTTTATCTTATAACATATACATTATACATATGGATTTTCTGTTCTTTTTAAAAGTAAATGTTACTATATTTTTAAAACAATATTTAATTTAGACGAAAAATGTCGAATTTTTCATTCAACAAAATTATTTTAACGCTAAGGAATATTTAAATAAATATTTCTTCAATAATCTAGAAGTAAATTAAATTTTGTATGAATTTTAAAATTTCATATTTATTAAAGAGATGAAATGATACATGTATAAACAAATTAGTTTTTCCGAATTTCTATAAAGAAAAACACTTCTTATGCAACAATAAATGCCGTCCCAAAATGCGAATAACGCAACTGTGTTTGAATTTAAGTTTTTTTTTTATAATTTAATATCCGGTAGATTATTTTTTTTTAATTTCAGATAGCTAAGGATTGCAACAATCTAATTAAATTTTCTGCTTGCTCTTTTTTGCGAAGAAAATATCATCTAATTTTATCGTAAGAATTACTATATGAAACTAGTATATACTAAAAAAACTGAAATTAAAAAAAAATAAAGATCGGTACTTGATTAAAATATATATATATATTGAGTATAATATGTATTTTGTCAGAATATCGTTAAAAATGTAAAACAATCATGAATATAAATTAAACACTTTTAAAACAAATTTTCCATTTGACATATGTTTTTATTCATATTCGGTCTTTTGCATTACATAAACAGTGTTAGAAAAACAAAAATGCGTTTCTTTTATGTTAAGGATTCCATATAAAAATGTTAAAAGAGATACTTTTTGAAGAATTTTTTTTTTTTACTTTATTTAATTTAACAAAATTATTTCTAACACTAATTTTATTTCATTTAAGTTAAAGGTATTTAAGTATGGAGAGGATTGAAGATTTTAGAAAAAATGGGTAATATCTTTTTAAACGTGAATTTCCACAGTCTTTCATTATGAAACTCATGTCTCGAAATATAGTCATTTTAACCTAATACAAACTAGCATATTTTAGTGCAGACATTTTTAAATGATGAAAATATCTTTCAATATATGTAAAGTACATAACTTTGAAACAGATTTTCATACTATTTTTCATACTATACACAGTGGAGGTCAAAGGTTTCCAGCCAGATTAAAATTTTTGGTTTATTTATAAGTATATCCATATGAAGAGGAATCTCAAAATGATACTTATCTGATTATTAGTATAGTAATCTAACTTGATTTCTCAAGATTACATATTCATAATTTAATTAATATTAAACTATTAATTGATTAAAGCGTATTTTAAAAAATACATTATTCTTTTTTTCCTAATTTATAGTGTTTAAAATATTTCGTTGTTGCAGCTTCACAGCCAGATGACTATTTTTGGGAGCGTGGTTTGCCGCATGCATGTTCACAAAACCTACTCGTTTGGGAATGAAAAACATTGTGATTGGTCGCTGGTTATTGGCGCGTTTGTTAATATAGGTAACCATCTTTGGCAGTTATTCGCTTTTCTTAAACATAAGAAATGAATGGAAATCTTATTTGCTAAATGTAAACATTGCAGTAAATCGTTAAAAAAGATGGCGTTCAAGGCTATTCGAACAAGTAGAAAGGCCTGAATTACGCCATATTTATTAGAATCGTAGAAATTTGCAGTCGTTTCTTAAAAGTGTGTTGACAACTGATAAAAAAAAAACAAAAAAACAAAAAAACACCTAAAATAATAATTAAAATGAAAGATTAACTTTAGAATGAAATTTTTGTATTATCTATTGAGCTTTTCAAAGCGTTTATCGTAATATACACTTTCATATACATTTCGATATATATCAAATGTAAAGTTTGTGTTGATAAAGATATAGATTTCAATAATATATATATAAGTATATATTGTGGATTTCAATAACAGTAATATTTCATTGCCATTATGGAATTTAATAATTAAATTGTAAATCATAAGAGTATAAAAAAAATATTTTGGAAGAGGAGGGGGGGGGGTGTAATATCGCGTATAAATGAAAATCTTTTTCATATTTTTTTTCTTGTTTTACAAATAACTGGAATCTTAATTTTAGGTAATCGCAATTGCACTTTATGAATTTTATCGCGTACATTGTTTATACGAAAAATGATGTTTTCTTCATTATTTTCAATAATCTTGTAATCATACTCATCAGGAAAATCTTCCGCTATTTTCTGATCATTAAAACTAAAGTGTAAAAAATTTGCTTGCAAAGAAAACTAACGCCAACACTATGGTAACCTAACTCTGATGTCTCGTGACTACCAGCATCCAATCACAAGGGTTTTCATTCCCAAACGAGTAGGTTTTGTGAACATGCTTGTCGCATAACTCTATCCATTGTTGTTCTAACTTGTATAAAATTGTAACAATAAAGAATGTTTAACGATTTATCACTTGTCACGAGTTAACAAAAGTGCTTTAAAGTAAGGTATTAATTTATAATTAAGTACTATAACTATTAATCCCTTGGGAACGAGCGGCACGTATACGTGACGCATGAGATCCTCGATTATTCCCACCAGTTATTTTTTAGTGTAAGCTTTGCCTTCTTTAATGGTAGCATTTCTGCGATTCATATAAGCGAAAATTTCTGTTTTAAAAACCGGTGGTAAAAGATTATAAATTCCGTAAAGGACGCTCGTTGCGAAGGGGTTAACATATTGTACTGTCCTCGGAAACACATGTTGCACAACGTGCATGATTTTTGTAATTCTAGCATATAAAGGAATGATTGAAAAAACATATACAATAGGCCATCTTACAAAAACCAAGTTGAGTTCAGTAAAAGAGTGTAAAAAAACGCACTTTATCATAAACGGCTGATAAAAAACATTTTTTTTTTAAAGTTTTGGAATTAATCATTATGCAATAAATTGGTTATTAATTTTTTCCCTTGAATAAAAGAAGAAAAAAAAACATAGATCAATTGTTACGGAAGACTTTTATTATTATCTAAATAAATTGCAAGCGTATGAATCTCTGAACAGAATATACTTTAAGTATAATTTGTAAAACATTGTATTTGCGTTCCGATATTCCAGAATATCGTCTATGCTATTTTTAGATATATATACAGGGTCATTCTAAATGATGGACGCATTTTCAAAAAATTGTATTTATTAAAGTACAAATTCAAAATGAACAATCTTTATACCAATGAAAAGTGGAAGTTTCAAAATTTTTATTAAGACGAAATGACCGCTGCACTGCAATTTGCGACTCACTTCTTGCGAACTCAAGAACGCAGAAAACCTTGTGCTCCACAGTAGCTATCTCACTCACAACTGACAATGGAACAAAATCCCGGCCTACTGCCGCGCGACCTCTACTGGCCGCCTCTGGAACCATCACCGATTTGAAAGCCGTGCGCTCAGTAAAAGCAGATACGCTTTCTCGTGTGTGGGACGAGTTTGGCTATCGCGTATATGTTTGCCGTGCAGCAAACGGTGGACACATTGAACATTTATAATGTCTTAAAAAAAACTTTGAAACTTCCACTTTTCATTGGTAAAAATATTATTCTTTTTGGATTTGTACTTTAATAAATAAAATTTTTAGAAAATGGGTCCATCATTTGGAATAACCCTCTACTTTTAAAATGATTTGGTTGTTTATTATTTAATATATTGAAAAGCAATTGCTGGCTTCAATGACATGTAAAGGAACCACTTAAATACAACATAACTTATTTTAATGAAAATCACCACACTTACAGAAAATATCGTTTAAATTAGGGGTCTTCAATAAGTAGCCCGCTGTACATCAAAATATCATTGTTTTAGATCTTGAAAAAATATCCTACTTAATGACAGAAATTTTGGTATTAAATCAAGGGATGATTATCTTTGGAAATTTTTGTAAACGAACGACTTTCAGGCAAAAAAATTAAACACTACTATAATAAATATATTTTTCGAGGAGTTAAAATAATCATTCTTACAAAATTTTAGAAACTCAGTGGAAAATGAAGATAATTATTTTTTATTATTCCTAAATTATCAGCTTTAAACTGCTTTATATCTACAAAACTCTTTCGAAAATTTCTCGATACAATGTACCATATCTTTGCGTTCATTAATATTAAATGTTTTGGGTAATTATCTACTTGCACACTTAATAATCTGTCTAACAGATAAGTTGTTTCAATATATCTCCTACGTTTATGGCCGTAACGTCCATTATAATATATAAGTCTAATTAACAAAAGTATTTGGTCTAAGAGTAAATAATTAACACGTTATCACAGCGAAATTATATATTTATTTATTCAACATGTCACAGACGCAACATTGATTACGGTAATAACTTTATCATAAATGCATAATGATATTCTCGTATAATTAATTAAACAAAAGTGCAATCAGCATCAATGTTGTCGCATCGCTACTTTGTAAAAAATTCTTGATTGTTGAATTGTCACCAATTTTTTAAGTAGAAATATTTGCCGTTTAGCTTATATTGCGAAAATAAAGCGAATTGCAGTATTTAAAAAAATAGTGGCAATCAAGCTTTTTAAATTAATAAAACGTAGCGGAGTGACAACACTGCTTATCATTAATAATTCTAGATTGTCCAAAAAATAACAGCGATAGTGGTAATAGAAATTTACCTTGCTACAAATTCCAAACATTTTACTTTTTTCTATTTTAAGAAAAATGTCTCATAAGAAAAAAAAACTTTTTTTAGTAAAGATATTAAAACATTTTTGAATAGTTTTTTTTTCTTTAAAAAAAAAAAAAAAAAAAAAAAAAAAAAAAAAAAAAGATTTCTATGCTCCTTAAATACCACGTGTTAGGCATAATATTTCATTCATAAGTACTAATGTTTTTCCTTAAAGTTTTTTCTTTTCATTTTCAGTTTTTCTTTAATAGATAAAAAATCAATTGCAATAACTAAAAAAAAACGATAAAAATTAAAGCTACAGTTAAAAAGTTTCTAAATTTAAATTTGCATTTTCCTGTCATCTAGTTAACAATATTTCACTGAATAGGAATGTAAAATATACATATTTAATGCAATCATGCTTTGAATTAAGCAGTTATGCAAAACATTTATCTAAAAAATTTTAACAGGTTTAATTTTTTTTATGTATTCGTAATATGAAACACATATTTTGTATTCCTGCATTAAATCTCAAATTTTCATTTTCAGTTGAAACTTGATATTTAAATTGTACGGAAATTACTTTGAAAATCTAATCTCTGTGTAAGATTTTAACTTTTCAGCACGTGCACAAATATATTATTTAACATTTTTAGGAGTGATATCGATTAATTCATTCTAAAAATGTGTTTTTTCTTTGCAATTATAATGCTGTATCTACTATATATATAATACAAATGGAAATTTCGTTCCGACTGCTTATAATCCAAGATCTTCTAAATGGATTTTGATGGAGCTTGCACTGTACAATAGGTAATTTTTGAGAGAAGGCTTTAAAATAAAACACCTCCAAAAATAAAAGAAAAACTGTTACTAATTTTATTAAAAAGAAAAGGACAAAAAGAAAAAAAACAATTTTGATGAGAGATAATATTATAAAACGAAAATATTTAATTTAAACATGAAAGGGAATGTTCGTAATGCTAAAAAAAAATTATACAATGTGAAAGATTGCTAATGAAACAATATTTGGCGATTTACCTTTTGAGTCATTTTAAGAAAAATGCTTCTGAAGATTTGATTAGATAAGATCTGAGTAACATTTTTTTAAAATTAAAATTTTATTTTTATAACTTCTACATCATGTGACCTACCGAAGAAACTAGCAGATGTATCAAAATGACAAAATGTCAAAATGACTGTAATTGTGTATGTCAAAATGACTGTAATTGTGTATGTCAAAATGACTGTAATTGTGAGTTGCATGTTATTTGTTTATTTACGATTTTCATTTCACTTTTGTCTCCAAACAATTTAATTTTAAGCCACAAAGGCATAAGCGTGACATCGGTCCGATTGATGTTCACAATAATGGTATTTTTTCAAGTGCACGACAGTGTACTTTTTTGGAGTATCTTTTTTTCAAATGTATATTAAAAAGCAATCTACTCCTATTTACTTCTACTATATATGTGAAATTTATTTCCAGCTGCTTACAATTCGAGTTCTGCTGAATGGGTTTTCATGGAACTTACATTCTTAGGTAGATAATGTTCCAGAGAAGATTGTAGTATATAATATATTGTTCCATGTAGAATAGTTATAGAATTATGATGGAAAATTCTATAGTCAGATGAATCCTATTATGAAAGATTGATATTTCTTAAAGATTCTGCGAATGGATTTCGATGGAACCTTCACTGTTAGATAATTTTCCAGGGAAGGTTTCATAATATAACATATTATTCTACTCTGCTTAGTTTTAGAATTATACGGTGGAAATCTGTAATCAGGTGACCTATTTTATATAAAGTATTAGTTTTTTAAATAGTTCTAATAAACGGTTTTTGATGGGACTTGCGCGGTTAGTTTGATAATTTTGTAAAGATACATTTTAGTATATATAATATCTGTATTTTACATGTATATATTTTAAATAAAATGAATGCAATACGTATGATGCCAATGGACATAACATTTGACTCTTTATCGCATGTGACGACTAACATAAAAGTACGACTTTTCCTTGCAATTGTTGTAGTAACCTATCAAGAAAATAATTAAAAAAAATATTTGTGGACAAATAAATTACTGCCCCAAAGATTATTAATAATGTTAGAAATATAACTAATATTGAATATGATAATAATTTGTAGGTCAAACTAAAATACCGCGAAAATGACAAACATATTTACTTCTACTATAGATTAATTTTAACACAATTATTCAAATTGGTAAAGAAATGTTGTAATTTCCCAACTGGGCTAAAAATGTCCGGGACGGGATTCGAACCTGGGATATTTTGGCTGAAGCTGTCAATGCTCTACCAACTGAGCGATCCTGGTCGAATCTGAAGGTCTTCCAGATTTTCACGTCTGCAGTTTAAATGGGAATTTTGAAAAATCTTTTATTGTATAATATTTATTTGCTCTTTTATTTTCAGTACATATTTATATTTACTTAATAAAAAATTCTCAAAACTATGTAATTTTGAAATGTAATATTTTTTAAATGATTACTTTTCCACCAAGGTTAATTTTTGACATATGTTTCATTTTGCGCCAACTATTAAGTTTGGCAACGTTGGTGTTGTGGAAATAGAAAAGAACCGAACATTTAGATCGCAGCATGTAGACTTTAATTTATAACATCGGCACAGATAATACACAATATGAAAAAACACAAGGTCAAATTTGCTGATATATTTTGTTTGGAGAAACTGACCAGCGTAGAGGGCGAAGCTTGCTAGTAATAAGATAAAAATTATAAATAGATTTTAATAAATTTTTAGAATAGCAAACAAATAATAAAGACAAACGTTAATCATACGTAACTCGATTTTTTAAAATTATAAATAAATTGAACTTTGAAAAATTATGTGTATAAATTTTCTCTTAGTCCTCTATGAAGATCGCTGACAAAGGAAGTGGAATCCGCTGCCGAATTAAATGCATTTCGCAACTTCTACTTGCAATGGCATGATTCAAATGAAACAAAAATTAGGTATCACCTAGGGATGTGCAGTGCACTGAAAAATGTATGTAAAATGCTGCTCCAAAAACTAAAAGAAAGATTCTTTTCATCGAATTCTTATGTGAGCAGAAAGTTAAATTCAGCGTGACAATGGCGAACAATTAAAGATATGAGTGCATATTGGAAAACCATATTCTTTAGTGGCGAAACAGAGCATTCGTACCAGCAAGTTGATGATGTATACTTGATGTAACCAAGCGTAGGTTACTTTGAAAAGTTACTATTGGATATTACAAGCAATCGCTAATCGATTTAAATGACGCATTGACGGAAGAACGTCCAGAGTATCCCGACAGGCATTAGAGGTTTTTTTTAACATGAGAATGCGCCCTCTCAAATCAGTCCTCAAAGAAAACTCTAGAAGTACTTCAATGGGATGTGTTGTCCCATCCATCGTCTTCACCAGAGCGACATTTTCACCAGTTCCTTAAGATTATCATTTGTTTTCCTCCATGCGACGGCTTTTTCTGGAAATCGGTTCAGTGCTTATGTATAAATCGAAAATAAAAGATATCATGAATGAATTTCATTAAAACAATCAGACTTCTTCCATTGCGTGTTGGTTTGTTGAACATCATGACAGATAGTTAATCAATTTAAACAAAGCAGTGAAGGTAACACTTCCAGAATATGCAGAAATAGATTATAAATTTATATTTAAACATGAGAATGCTCGCCCGCAAACAAGTCCAGAAAACGCTAGAAGTACTTCGTTGGCATACGTTGTGCCATCCATCGTACTTGTCAGATGTTGATATTTCAGATTACCATATGTTTTCCTCCATGCGGACGGCTCTCTGTGGGGAACAATTCAAAGCTTATGTAGAAATTGAAAAAATAGACTTGGTGAACTGATTGCATTAAAACTATCAGATATGTTTGTTGCGAATTTGTTTGTTGATCATTTTGCCAGATTGGTGAATGTTACAGATTCTGAGGGAAAATAAATTTCGCACTTCTTTCTATTATTTCGTTATTAAAAAGGTGTATATTTTTACTCGAAAAAGTGGGGGTGATATTTATCGGGAGTGAGGGATTATAGAGGGAATATAGAGGGAGTGATTTCTCTTTTCATGCTTTGTGTACGAGGAAAACAAAAAATGAAATACATAAATGTAGTTCTGTGTTTCTAAAATAGAAATTTCAATTTACAAAATACAGCCCACTATAATCATTTTAAAACATCAACTAATATAAATATATGCGAAGCCATTAAATTTCAATAGTAAACTTAGAATTCCTTTTTGGTGCAGGTTAAAGTTGAATGAATTACTTTTAGAACTACAAAGGATGTGAATTATCACTTTACTAAACAGCGTACAATCATTAGAGTGAAAAATATGTACATACCGGGGTTCGATCCCGGACCCCTTGGTACAGCACACCAAGTGCTTTACCAGTTAAAATATCCAGACTACATCCAGTCTAGCATCCTCTCACTCTTATATGGTAAGGCTACAACCACGCAGCACACGGAAAGTGAATCATGAGCACAATACCGTTGGCATGCATGACACACATTAAACCCAGTATCAGTGAATACTTATGCACTAATTAATTTTTCAGCAGAGCTGAAATTACGCTGTAAATTAATGAAATACAAAGGATGTGAATTATCACTTTACTAAACAGCGTACAATCATTAGAGTGCAAAAATGTCCAGACCGGAGTTCGATCCCGGATCCAGACAAAACATCTTGCCTGTGATCTTGCTTCAAATCTGTGGCAACTGAGCTGCCAAGACGATTCTAACCTGACACATTTCACTCATATATATATATATATATATATATATATATATCATACATTCAATCCTGATAATTCAGAATATTTTACTCATAGAAACATGTCACTCGGAAACTCTATCGTCCATGGATAACCATGTATATAAATAGGAATCCATTGAGTTTCATCCACATATCACTGGGATTTTTTTAGCGGATGTTAAAGTTTGACAGATTTTTTCCAACGGAGTAAAAAGTATTGAAGTGAAGAATTTAATCCGGGACCTTGGCTCAACGGACCAATACTCTCTTAAAAAATCTATCCAGATATTTCTGAACTGACACATTTCATTCACATGTGGGTATCATTTTGTTCTGCCAACACAAAATATTTTACTAATAAAAACATATTACATGGAAATTATATGACCCATGGATAATTATAACTGTAAATGCGAAGTCATTGAGCTCCAACCACATATTACTGAGGTTGTTTATGTGGATTTTAAAGTTGGACGGATTCTTCCCCGCAGAGGGTAAGGTATTCAGAGAAATAATCGAATCCAGTTCTTTAGCTCAACGCACCAATTCTCTGACAAATAATCTACACAGACGATTCTGTACTAAAGGATTTCATTCACATGTTGTTATCATCAGTTCTGTTAACCAGAAGTTTATTATCGATGAAAACACATCACATAGAAACTTCATCACCTATGGATAGTTATATATGTTAATTAGATGAAATTGAATTTCAATCGCAAATTACACAGTTATGTTAGGTAGAGATTAAAACTGAACGAAGTTTTCCTGTAGAATAAATTGTGTCAGTTTAGAATAGTCTGGGTAGATTAGTTAGCAGAACTTTTGCGCATTGATACAAGTAATGTCCCTGATTCGACTCCTGGCCTGAATAATTTTCACTCTCTTGGGAAAAATTCATTCAATTGCCACTGGAAATATCTCACATAAACTAATGGCACAAAATCTTAAAAGTTGTCTTTGGAACAGAAGAGAAAATCTGTAGTTATGCAAAGAGTTATACAATTCTTTTTCACTAGCTATGTAGTACCTGATACAGAATATTAATTAGAAGATAATTATAAAATTTTCTATAAAGCAAATATGTTGTTGCTTCTTAAATCAGTAACTGTAGAAAGTAACAATACATTTCAATTAAAATAAAAACCTATAGATAAACTAGATAAGGGTTTAAAAACTGTTAGTGTCTTGATTTTATCGTGAGAGTTTAATAACATCAAATTATTGAAAAATTAAATATTTAATTTGTGTATATACTATAAAAAAATGATAAATTAAAGTTAAAAGATAAATTAATAATTCGAAGCTTCATTTCGCATTTTTTAGACATTAAACACAAGAAATGAAAAGGACACAAAATAGGAGAATAAAAGGTGTTTATTACTCGCCGTTCATAAACATAAAAACAAAAGTAACAAAAGGGGAGTACAACTCAGGTGTTCGAATTGACGACCCCCGCATGTGATCCAGGCCTCACATCTTCGCTGCATGGAAGTTAGAACATCCGCAATCATTCCAGGAGTGTCTTCGATTTCCCCAGCTGCTGAAAACCTGTTCGTCTTATCCACTATGGCACAAGGCACAACTCTCGTAACTCTGGGGCCAAGGATCATCTTTGTCTGATCTAGCCTTTTCAATGCACTTACTGCGTCAGGAAGGAGTTTCCGACTCGGCATTCCTATCTGATTCAGAGTCGTCTGATACCGTATATCTCCTTGAAGTTTGTAACATTTTAGCTGCGACACCCTGTATATACATCTGATACTAAACTAAAATATAATTTCAGAAAAAAACGCATATCACAACGGAAAAGGTACTATCCATCAAAAAATACTATCCATAGACGGGAAGTGAATATTTACATTATACAATTAGTTTACTGCCCTATATAGCCCAGCTGAAAAAATTTATAACTCGATTAAAAAACACCCTTAAGCAATTCTCAATAATGCACAGTACTGCCTACGAATTATTTGTGGTAGCCTTGTATAAAGTCTACAACAAATGATCGACACAATTTATGTACACCACATAATATGCAAAAACGTACTTAAACTCGTACCACGAGTGATAATGCGCTTCCAGCACAAATCGGTCTAGGCAGTACTTTAACCAAATATTTTGTGTGTCCGTGTCAATGAACTATGACTTTTAAGCACGTCGTATTATACATTAAGCATGTTGTTGCGCACATGAATAATGTATATAAATTTCATTATGTTTTAAATAGCTGACAATCATTAAAATACGCTGCAAACAGTTTTTCTCTGTAGACCATAATGTAATAAAAATCACATTTGCGAGACCCTGTAAATTATTGATATGTACTCCATATTCTACGAAAAGCATGTTTTAGTACATCTCAGAATGAATATCAATTTCATTATGTTCAAAATATCTCAAAATCTTTCAAATTTACAGCAAACGATGTTTTTTGCATCGAGCATAATATACCGTGATTATTTTGAGTGTCCATATAAACGAATTATATATACTACATACTCCATTTTCAATATATCATATGACATAAAAAATTTGAATAATATATATAAATTGCACAGCAATCCGAATATATTTAAGAAAGTTAGAGTACGGACAGACGGCAGACAGACAAACCGAGGTCATAAACTTTTCAAATTTGTGGAAAAGCGATAAAAAAAATATTAAAAGCATGAAATAATTTATAATAATAATAATAAAAAAAAACATGTCCATTTTAAAATGCCGCGTATATTTTCATTTTATGAGTGGAACATTTAAAATAATTATTATAAAATATATTTTTAATAAGCATTAACTCTAAGTAAAATATGAAAAGCATTTAGAATGAATGAAGAATATATTCCTTTAAAATCTTGAATTCACTGTAGTGTCTCTGCTCTGTATATTCTAAAAATCAGAATTTCATATCCGCAGTTTCTCTAAAATATCTAGAAGAAAACATCTAGTTTAGAAATCTAAACGTGATTTTTGAGAATATTTGTAAATAAAAAAATATATTCAATGTTTATACTGAACGAATTTATTGAATCTGTTTTCAATACTGACGTGGCAGACAATACTATTGTTCTTTTTCATAAAATATTATATTTATTGAAAAGCTGGATATAAATTTTGCGGATTTCAAAGTTCACATGTCTTGTTTGTGGGAGTTTTGAATTATTAAAAATAGAAAAAAATACTTACTTTTTAAATTACTTTTTTCTTTGAATTAGTTTTAAAGGTAAAACTCAAACATTTCTTTCCTGGTAATTTATATATATATAAATTATATTTATTCTTTTAAAAATTATTTGTTAAAATATATTCAGCTTTAAAAAGTGAACGCACGTTTTCTAAATTACACACTTTATAACTACTTTATAGGTTGAGATAACGTATAAAATTTTAAAATTTTACTTCTATATATTAAATGCAATGCTATTTTTTTTTCAAGGTAACACATCCCCACCTCTAAATAAAGTCAATTCTGATTCAATAATTATATGATTATAAATTATATTATTTTTTTCTACATAATATCACATATTTCTGGATATCTTTATTTCTCTTAGATAATTTTATTAATTATAGTAATTATAATCTGAAGCTCCAGAGTTATATTTTTTGTATAATTAAAACGTCCTCAAGATGTATACCCTTCCCCCATAATAATATCTATAAAATCATATAATTTTGGTAAATTTCATTGCTTTGGAACCACTTTTTACTATAACATACTAAATATATGTAAATATACATACAGAGAGAGAGAGAGAGAGAGAAGAGATAATATAAATTAATAAATTTTTCAAAATATTTCTACTTTATACGTTGAGATAACGTATAAAATTTTAAAATTTTACTTCTATATATTAAACGCAATGGTATTTGTTTTTCAAGGTAACACATCCCCACCTCTAAATAAAGTCAATTCTGAAATTTCCCTTTTTAAAGATACCAAAACAAATAATTTTTTTCGTGTTTTCTTCATTCGCACATTTGATTTTAAATATTTATCAAATAATAAGCCGAGAGTTACGGATACCAAAATCATGTTAAACATGTATTTACATAAGTATTAAAAAATATATTCAGGACATCATAAAAGTAGTAGCCTAGACTATCATTTGCATAGTACATAATAATATTGTACACAAAAAAGTGCATAAACGTTTAAAGTGGTTTCAAATACTTTCAAATAATTTCAAAAATTTCTGCCACCACTTTAGTTATCAAGAGTATAGGTAGAGTGCAAATACGAATTTTTCAATATTTATTAGCAAAATATATTCGTTTGATATAATTGGTTTATTAATATTTTACAATAACGTTTGAAAAAAATCAAATATATATATATATATATATATATATTTTTTTTTTTTTTTTTTTTTTTTTTTTTTTTTTTTTTTTTTTTACAATCCCGAAGTATTACAGTCCTGTATACTATGACATTTTTCTTTACCAAATAAAATAATAAATGTTTTTATGGTTCCGTTAAAGATACTTATTTTAAAGATGTAGCAGCGATATTCTATTTTGATTAATTATATGATTCTATTATTAAAGATTTTATTTAATATTGCAAATTACCTACAATTTCTTAAAATTTTGGTACAAAAAAGAAATTTGCACAGAAATAATTCTTGGCGATGCTAAATTCATTTTAATTTTATTGTACACACAATATTCCATAAAACGGTGTATGCTTCTTGATTGAAACATTACAGACTTTGTGCAAAAATGTTAGTGTAATTTACACGCTAATGAACAGTTTAAGTACAATATGAAACATTATTAAAGCTTTTGCGTTAAGTAACAACTAATAAAAATGTTACTAGAAAATGAATGGTATTTATATATGAATATTTTTATTTAGAAAAATACTGAAATAAAAATCCGAAGTGAGAAGAAGTTTATTTATAGTAAAAGATAACAAGGAAATTCGTGAAGAGCCTATCAATTTTGAGCTTGTAAGAAATGCGTCTATGTCTATTTATGTATTTTGAAGATAAAAAAAGTGCGATATTGTACGTATTACAAAAAGATTGTATGCAATATAAGACGAAACGTAAAAATATGAACATTGATAAAAATAAGATTTTTCGGTATTAAACAAATTAACAAATACATTTTCTTTAAAAAACTGTTTTTAATAATTCGAAATTAATATTATTAATTAATTTTTTCTTAAAAATTAGTCCATTTCAATGACTAATGATTATTAATTATATTTTTTTTGTACTACAAACTATAAACTGGAAATAAAAATCTTATGAATTCGGATTAATAATATATTTTGGACTGTTATTAAAGGTATAATTAGAGGATTTATTTAATAATCAGCAAATAATAAAATCTCAATTTAACATTAATTTAAAAATTATCAAATCGATGATGTAAAAATGATAAGGTGAATATTGCGAAGTTCTGGTACATGAACATATATTGTAAATAACAGATAAAGATAACTTAACAAACTCGTTAATTTCAGTGACAAAGTCCGATATTTTAGAGAATTATTTCGCAAAAAATAATTTTTAAAGTAAATCCGTTAGCAATTATTCATTTGTTTCCATAATGCAAAACATATAAATCACTTTTTTAAATAACTAAACATATTACGTCTAAAACAAACTTCATAATTTAAAAATACATTCAGAATCAGACATTTAATAAAACTAAAAAACAACACATTAAAATCACATAATAGAAAAAATGCTGTAGACATTTTAATCTCTACACAAGCTTCTCATCAGTTACAAAGGTCAATCGAAATACAAAGCTGTTGTTTCAACTTGTTCACGTTCAAAATTAAAAATTAAAAATATTAAAAATATATGTCACAGTAGGATAAGATATTCCGTTGGAATTGCATATTCTCCATTTCTGGAAGATTTCTGTAATTTTTTTAGCCAACAATCCAGAAATCCAAAATTCTACTTTTAAAAATATTGCAGTTAGATTTAATAGATATCATCCACATCCCAGATTTCGAAAATATTAAAATACGTAATTAAACTAACTGCGACAATTAAAAAATATATATAGAAAGTTGTTTTACAAGATTACACAAAAAGTCACTTTTAAAGTAAATCCATTAGCAATTATTCATTTGTTTCCATAATCCAAAACATATAACTCACTTTTTTAAATGACTAAACATATTACGTCTGAATCAAGATTCATAATTTAAAAATACATTCAAAACCAGACATTTAATAAAACTAAAAAACAACACATTCAAATCACATAATAAAAACAAATGCAGTAGACGTTTAAAGCATTATAGAAGCTCCACAGCAGTACAAATGTCAATCGAAAACTAAAGGTTTTGTTTACGCATGTTCACGTTCAAAATTATGCATTTAAAATATTAAAAATATGTGTCACAGTAGGATCAGATATTCCGTTGGAATTGTATATGCTTCATTTATGGAAGATTTCTGTAATCTTGTAAGCCAACATTTCAGAAAAATTGTACTTGTAATGTTTGTGCTGGTCTGGTGTGGGTTTTGTCAAGGACTTACACATCTTAAGACATCACAAGTTTAATATTCAGCACAAAACGACAACACAATGCATATACTTCGCATAAGGCGCGTACACACAAAACACAATAGAAAAAAAACAACATTTGGTCTCGAGACGAGATCCATTCTCAAAACGAACTACATGTCACAACTCAACTACTTCTACAGAGTTACAGACCCGCGAAAAGTTATTCACTCTTTACAGTTCAGTTCGGACTTGGCAAAATATCTGCCAAAAGTGGCAATAGCACCATCTATACGTTGTTTCATTTAGGGAAAGGCAGTTATTTTGCTATAGCCTCCCCCTCTGGTTCCGAAGTCGTCCCGACGAGGAATCAGAAATTTTAGGCGGACGACCACGCTTCCGTAGCGGTTGCACGGGCAATTAATTCATCAGCACCTCTATTAGGACTGAGTGCGGATGTGTGGTAAGTGCCTACCGAAATGTTGGTTTGGAATTATTTGGATGAGCAATTTCATACGTTGTTAATGATTTTTGAGTTAAGATGGTATACGGACCATCACGGCGCGGCATGAATTTAGCACTCCGTTTTTGTTTAGCGTTACTAAGTCGATGTAAAGTCACCCACACCTGATCTCCAGGATTGTAATTTGGACCTGCTCTACGCTTCCTATCTTCTTATCGCATAGAATTTACGTTTATCTTGCTTTTCTTCAACTAGATCATGTATTCTAGATGAAAATTTTGCGAAATTTTTAAGGTATGGGGTAATTTCAGGGACGAAATTATCGTTATTAATCACAGTTCTTAAATCATGCGTAACATCGTCGAGTGTACGCTTCTCACGCGCAAATTGCAAATATGCGGCAGTTTGACCGGTAGTTTCACATTTTGTGGAATTCATTGCAAACTTAACAGCTGGTAAGCGCTCTTCCCAGGAGCTATGGACGTCTCCTACTAAAATGGCAAGTCGAGGTTTTAAATCGCGATTTTTACGCTCAACAGGGTTCGCTTGAGGGTGGTAAACAGGTGTTAGACTTTGTTTAATGTCCAACAGATGACATAATTGTTGCATGACATCGCTCCCAAATTGGGGTTCATTATCATTAACTATTCTTCTGGGTAAGACATAACGTAAAAATATTTCATTAAGGAGAGTTAATGCACATTCCCTAGCGGTAGCCTGTGATAATGCAAACAGCTCCACCCACCGTGTTGCACAATCCTCAACAATAAAAATCCATCGTTTTCCAGTTTTACTTTCTGGAAGAGGCCGAAACAAATCTATAGAGAGAGTTTCTAGCCTTTGAGCATAAATTGGAGTTTGCAGCAGTCCTGCTGGTTTTTGATTTGAGGCTTTATACCAGCTGCAATCAGGACAAGCTTTAACATAATCTGATATGAATATTCTCATGCCGGTCCAGTAATATTTTTTAACAATTCGACGGAAAGTTCCTTCGGCGCCATAGTGTCCAGCGGTCGGAGCATCACGGTATTCTTTTAGGATTCTTTCACGGTCATGAGTTGGAACTACCAACTGAGCTTCTTCGATTTCAGAGTCAGGGGCATATCGATACAGTACACCCTGATTCATTAGATAGCCTCTTTCAGTCCAATTAACTAAATCCGTAGTAGGGGGGTTAGTCTCAAAACGATCTATAATTTTCTTCAGTTCTGGATCTTTCAACTGTTCTTCTCGAATGTCTTTAGAACTTTTAATGGGAAAGTCCATTATGACAGTATTCACTTCACATGAATCTTCTGTACAATCTGGGCGAGATAGCATATAGGCAACTACATTTGCTTTTCCTGGGATATACTCTATTTTTAGATTGTAGGCTTGTATCTGCAACGCCCATCTGGCCAATCTACCTGATGGAGATTTTAGGCTCATCAACCATTGGAGAGGTTGATGGTCCGATGCTACGGTGATTTCAGAACCTTCAATATAGCCTCGAAATTTATTTAGAGCCCATACAACGGCTAAGGCTTCACGCTCTGTGGTAGAATAGTTTCGTTCAGCTGGATTAAGAAGTCTGCTGGCATACTCGACAGAATGTTCCTCAGATCCTTGACCCTGGAGTAGAACTGCTCCAAGAGCATATGCACTGGCATCTGTTCGAAGAGTGAATGGCTTTGTTATATCAGCTTGATGCAATATAAGAGTGGTGACGAGGCATTGCTTTAGAGTGGCAAAAGCTTTTTCTTCTTCAGCTCCCCATTTCCACTGAACTTTCTTTTTAGTAAGATTACTTAGTGGACGTGAAATATCAGAAAAATGTTCGATAAATCTACGGTACCATGAACAAATTTGTAAGACTGATTGTACCTGTTTGACAGTCTTTGGAGAGGGTATTTTCATAATGGCTGCAACTTTCTCTTGGTCAACTTCAATGCCTTTGCTTGTAATCCAATGTCCGAGATACTTGACTCGCGAACGAGCAAAGTAACATTTGTCACGGTTAGCACGATGTTTAAACTTGGATAGTCTCTCAAACACTAATCTTAAATCGGAAAGATGTTGCTCAAAAGTCGATGACAGAACAATGATATCATCCAAGTATGTCAAAATTTTAACGTTGTTAAATTCATACCGGAATTTATCCATTAGTCTCTGAAACGTTGCAGGAGCATTGCGTAATCCAAAAGGCATTCTAACAAAACGAAATGTTCCAAATGGACAAATGAAAGCTGTTTTATCTCTATCAGCGGCAGTCACATTAACTTGATGGTAACCAGATTTCAGGTCAATGGTTGACATTTAAGCTGTAGGAGTAGCATCCTGTAATAAATCATCCAATCTGGGGAGTGTATAAGTATCCGGAGTCGTAATTGCATTCAGCTTTCGGTAATCTATACGTAGACGCATTTCACCACTAGGTTTTGGTATAAGAACAACAGGAGCTGCGTATGGGGATTCACATTCTTCAATAATACCGTTTTCTTGTAAAACTTCCATTGCTTTCTTTAATAATTCTTTCTTCATAGGTGACATTCGATAGGGTGGACCAGCTACTGGTGCATGGTCCCCTGTAGGAATATGGTGTTCTATAAAAGGAGTGGGCTCTCCCCCTGGTTTGAACACATCTTCATATTCTCGTAACAATTCGCCTAATTATTTTCTTTGGTTTTCAGGTAGCTGATTCCCCTCTTCTTAACGTAACACGCATGAATTAAACTCGTTTGGTATTTTCTGCAGAAGCACTGGGTCATCATCAGAAGAAAAGTCATATACTTGATGATGAAAATCATTAAAATACCATTTCCGGTACTTTATATCAAGGACAATTCCTGCTTTTTGTAAAAAATCTATACCCAACAAAGTGCGATTTCCTTTTGCTTTGGGCAAAACAATTAATTCAGTTTGAAAAGATTTTCCTTTAACTTGGATAGTTACTTCAGTGTATAGAACTTCACCATCAAGTTCACCTCCGTTAGCTAGAGCAGCGTTTCCGAAACTGTGGTCCGCGAGCTTACGGTCGGGGGTCCTCAAGCTCAGTGCTAAATTTAGACTTTTTTTTCTCCTGAAACAATTTCTGTAGTTATTTTAGGAAGAGTTCTGCAGGACAAGAACTTCTACTTTAGACAATTAATAAGCACAAAACACCAAATCTTCTGAGGGAGACATAGACATGTTAGTGCTCCAGACAGGGAATGTCCCCCCCCCCCACTGCCCACTTTCCAGGACAACACTTTGAATTCATCACTACGCAAGCCAAAATTTTTACAGAATATTATTTTCTTTTCCCTAGTTCGTTTTAAAATGCATAATCTTTCGAGCTGTCAAAGTAGCAATCACATGACCATACGGTCTGTTTATCGCTGCAAGAAAAAGAAAGCAAAGTTTGTTTTTAAACCTCAACCCCTTATCCCGCGATTTCTACGGCAATACATTTGTAGAAAAAATTATATAGTACACAATTTTTAGAGCAATTTTGTTTTTAAAATTCCGCAGTCGAAGGGTAAAAATACAGATGATAAATATCCTAGATATTTCAAATACATGAGGATTTGAAATATGTAATAAGATACATATTACTCGAAAGAATTTTGAAAAAAAAAACAGTCAGAGGATTAATAAAGATTCTCCATTAAAAAGAAATTATAAAAATTCACCTAATCAATGTTTTACAATTATTGGAGATTTAAACGAAAGAGAAACATTTATTTTTTATTTTTTTACAAATACTAAAAGCTACGAACTTGTGAATTGTATTATTTAAAAAATAAAGTCTTAAAATCAACAAAAAGTGCAGTTTCTCCCAAAATTAGGAAATAATTTTAGACTTAAAACAAGCTTTACAAAAATCATAAGCCATTATCTTTTTTTAAATGCGCAAGAATTTTCATTTTCAAGAAATTAGGATGCATGGGTGAGGAATTTGTTTTTAAGAGATAAGAGAAGCCGGTTCGCATTTTTTCAAATTTATTTGAAAAAATTAGATATTGTTAGTATAGTCATTGTCATTAAATGCACTGTTCGTATTTTAGTCTCTCTTGTTACATATTTACATAGTTCGACAATATGCTTTATTTAAGATATGAATGAGTGATTAAAAAGGATGGTATATTAAAATGTAAAGATGAGAAGGAGTTAGATTTAAACGATGATGATTCAACATTTCAGAATCCAACAGAGAAGAAAATATCGTCAAGGCAAAAGCGTTAGTCCTAAATTTAACTTTTGCATTTACGAGTACCTATATTAATAACGAGGAACAGTCGGTCTATTATTTGTAACGCTATACTGTCAAATCAGTGTATGAGACCAGCAAAACTCCGAAGACAAACTAAACACAAAGAGTATGCAAACAAACCAAATGAGTTTTTTTTTTATAAAACAAGTTAAAAGAAAAGCAAGTCAGAAATGAAATGAAAAGACCACAACTGCAGTTCCAATAATGTAAAGGCCATTTTTACCTCACATGGTAGCAAAGTCTGCAAAACTTTACACGATTTCAGCGAAATGAATTATACCTGCTGCTAAAGCAATGATCACAACAACGATAGAAGAAAAAACAGCAAAGGATTTAAATTTCATTTCATTATCTAATGATACTGTTAAGAACAGAATTCCAGACTTGTGTGACAATTTTGAGAACTCTAATGAACGTGTAAAAACTAGTCCTTTTTTCACATTGAAACTAGAGGAGAGTTTAGATATTTCCAATAATGTTAATTTGATAGTTTTTGCATTCTATGAATTTGGTACTAAGATACGTAAAGATTTTTACAAACTCCTTCCAACTCGAACAACAAGTGCTGTACAATTCGCAAGTTTAGATGGTTTCATACAAGAAAAAGAAATAAACCGGTCAAGATGTGTTGAAATATGTGCAGATGGAGCTTAAGCTATCAGTGGAACTGTTAATGATTTGATGTTTGATCAGCTTCGTTGAAGCTAAAACACCACATGTAATTTGAAAGCACAGTTGTATTAACCGTGAGCCGCTGTTTGACTGAAAATTCTTGAAGATTTGAAGACTACATTCAAAGAAATTGTTTTAGTATTAAATATACCTAAACTAACTAGCTTTGATATAATTTACTACTGAAACAACAAAATTAACTTGAATTATACACCCAAAGTTTGTGAGAAGAAATTGGGAGTACACACAAATAGCTATTTATGCATGCATTAGGTGGCTGATTTTCACGAGGAAAAATACGATTTAAAAATTTGAATGTTTGCACTGCGTGATGACGTAAGTCTTTTTTAATGGACTCTAAATTCCATTTGAAAGGCCGTACAAGGTGGCATATTTGACAGTTATTTTAAATTTTCTAAATAATACACATTTTCGAAATCCAAGAGAAAGTCTAAACTACGATAAAAAAAAAGTATTTGCAAGTTATCGACTTGAAAATAATATTTTTGAATCGTGTCCAACAGTATTTGATATCTTACAATCTTCTGACGATAAAATTTCCCTGATATTATTGAACATTTTCTTGCACACCTGAAGCACTTGAAAGAAACTTTCAGGCTTTATTACCCCCCCCCCCCCCCCTCGAAGTCAGAAACAGGGTGCATGGGGGATTCATTTAATTTCCAAGAAATTAGTGAAATCAAAACCTTGAAATTTGTAGAGCAGGGACAACATTCGAAATGACCATGAGATAAGTGAATGAAAATTGCTTTCCATTGCATTTCCAAATTTTTGGTTGTGCGTGAGAAATACCTCTGAAGAACTAGCAGAAAAAACTACCAAGCAATTACTTCACTTTCTGCGCCGCATATTTGAGTGAAAAAACTTTCTCCTAATCTTGTGCACATGAGAAACAAATGTAGACATCGCCTGGATGTCGAACTAGACTTACGGAAACATGTTTTAAACATTGGACCAAATATTTCACATGTAGTAGCAATAAAGCAGCAGCATGCTTAGCAGTATGTATATTTTAACCTTTTTAAAATGTGTGTTATAATTATTTTTCTACCTATTAATGCAGCTTATTTTTTTCCAACTATGTAACCTAAACATAGAATATGTGAAATGAAAAATAAATAGGGTGTATGCATTAAAATAATTTCTGATATCATATTACATAAAATATTGTTGGGGGTCCCCGAAATGTATTTCACATCAAAGGGGGTCCGCGAGATCTCAAAGTTTAAGAACCGCTGAGCTAGAGTCATTGTTATCACCTTGGACTTAAAAGAAACTTCTTGGCCTTTTAATAAATTATACAAAGTTTTTCGAGCAATAGAATTAGTTGCACCTGTATCGGTACACGCTGTACCGTAAAATTCATTTATATGGCTATCCAAGATGGGAAGGTGGGCAGAGTCTGCTACACAGGTATACAGATCTACGCTATTAAACTCTTTAGATTTTGTTTTAAGAGAGAGATTACACTTAGGACATTTCGAACGAATAAACCCGGGATTCCCACATCCATAACAAGTTACAGTTGCATGTTTGTCATTGTTTACATATCGCGAGTTTATATATTTTGGGAAAGGGGTAGTATTTTTATAATTTCCAAAATGTTCGTTAGCTTCAGTTTTGGCTATTTGATTTTTACAGAATTCCTGACCATTTGAAGTTCTCGGGAAAACATATTTCTGTGTTTCACGCTTTTTTGAATTACTTGCTGATTTTTGAGAATGTGGTTTGATATTTTCGTATATGACAAGCTTTTCTGCCAACACGACAGGATCATTTATTTTGTCCCACCCATCTAAATAATAATTTTTATATTCTGGTGGGCACTTTCTTTTAATCTGATCAGCAAGTATAAGTTCTTTTAACTTTTCAAATGAATCAATTTCTAATTCCGATAACCAACCCTCAAAATAATTTCGAATTTCAAAGTAAAAATCTTTCCATGTAGAATTTTCTCTTTTCTGATTACGGGTGAACAATACCCTAAACCTCTCTGCTGTTAACCTAAATCTATTTAACAGTATGTCGCGAATATGTTCATAACTTTTAAACATTGTTTCAGGCTCTCTTGCTATAAGATTAGCAATATCGTTTGGAAGAACGCCAAGTAATTGTGAAACCCAGAAGTCTTTAGGGACACTTAGCAATTTCATCTGACGTTCAAACATTGTCAAAAACAACGACATATAATCTTTTTCGGGAATAAATATTGGTAGGATATTTTTAATATCTATGCGCATTTAATTGAAATCCAGTTGATTCTGTGGTACAGTTGTCGCGTTATGGGTTTGAGCTTGTAGTTTAAGTTTTTCTAGTTCATACGCTCTCTCATCCGCGACACGCTTCTCCTCCAATTTTCGTTCTTCCGCGACACGCGTCTCATCTAACCTTCGTTCGTTCTTCTACGCTTTCCTGTTTCTTTCTATCATCCACTATAGTAAGGAATGCCTCTTTAACAAATTGCTCATCATCTTTAAATAGAGCGCACTTTATAATTTTATCACGTAAGACCGCAATTGTATCACCTGTATCCGGAGCAATGTCTAATTCGATAGCTAAATTATACAAATCAATTTTTTCCCTTTGCCAGAAACGTCATTTTTCTCAAAGCAGTTATTTTAATTATCTATATCCAGAATGCCTAAATTACAAAATTATATGTAATTCTTGACCTAAAATCACTAACAAAACAACTACCTTCCCTTTATAGCTAAATGTAAGCAGGTAAATATAAACAGATAGGTATATCAAACTTTTATAACCACTTGATAAAACATATAGGAAATAATTCAATAACATACCAAAATTTACCACCAATCAACCGTGAGCTCATTTAAATCTCTATACGAAATATTAATATTCAGCCATTTACCAATTTAACTTACCGTATATAAAACTTTCAATTCAAACACAAGTATTATAGATAATCGGACTTTATCACTAATAAAGATAAAAGCAACATAATTTATAAATAAAATACTTACTTTACATCTTAAAAAATAATATGAGAAATAATTATAGAAAATTATTGAAATGATGTATTTTATACAGCGAAATAAATAAAGATAAAATGTATTTTACTTAAAGAACATTTCATTAAAAAAACTGTATATAGTACCACAGGAATAATATAAATCTTTTATGTCATTAATCTTTCGTAACTTACCAAAACTAATGAACAAAACAAAATATATATATACACCGTTTAAAGAAAGTGTAGGTGCATGAGGCAAGCAGAGTTTGTAGAATAGCACGACATAAGACATTTATTTACAATTAAACGAAGACAAAATATATACAGCTCGTATGCGACTGAGCGCCGACATCTTTCTTAAAGTAACAACTGCTCTCTCTTCCGGAGCATCATCATCGTAACTGTACGCGCATGCGCCATATGTGCGGAGAGGAGAACATGAACGTTGTTTTCCAACAATTTGTAGAAAACTAATCCATTCATTTCAATCATTTAATATTTTCCACTCAAAGTAAAATAAATAAAGAAAGAAAATGATGAAGCACGCAGATAAAAACCCAACGATAATTTTTCTCTCATCTCTTCAAAACAAGTGACCTAATTTATGACTCTTAAGTTTCAAGTTTATCAAGCAATAGATATTTATTACCTCGTTATAATCGTTCTCTTCTAATAATGTGAAGTATGTTTATAATTTGTTATTTGTGATTATGCCATTATAAACTTATTACAGAACTAAAACATTTAAAAGGACAATTATTCAACGTCAATTTGTTTCAAAGAAATGATGCAACTTTACTCGTAACTTTCCAAGCCTTATGAAAATGAGTCAGTGTATTACTATCCTTCGTTCTGTAAAGTCACAGGAAAAAATGTTTCCTGATGTTAAAATTAATCTAAATGTAAACCTTTTAAAATTTTAAGTAATGTAAAATATAATTTTTAAAATCAATCCAAACGTGAACTTATTTATTCAATGTAAATTGTGCATTAATATAATTTTTACAAGTCTTATTTCAGCGGTGGTGCAAAACAGGATTATTCAAGACGTGTTTCTAATAAATTCCCAAATAGTTGAAATATATAAACCAGTGGATATTTCATAAATTGGATAGACCATAGAAAAGGTAAGCAATTCCTTTTCTTTCTGTATTTGAAGACCAGAGTTAATTTTAATTTGAAGAATTTAATATTCTGATGTTTAGCGCTTACCTCGTTGGCCTCGCCCCTTCAACATAATTCCCCCCTTACAACGTGCATTTTTTTAACAAGGCATTAATTACTCTCCTATTATGCAAATATTATATGCAAATTACAGAGAAACAAAATATAAAATTACAAATACAAACAGTATATACTTTAAACTTATATGGAAAAAGGATACAGAATAACATTGAATGTTTTTAAACACTTAGTCCTATTAAATCACAACATTTCTTATGTTTATAGGCACTTAAAGCTTTTGTTAAAATGTCAGCTGCCATATTTTCAGTTTCTAGATATTTAACTTCTATTTCTCCATTCTCATATATTTCGCGCACAAGGTGATGGTGAATATCAATATGTTTTGTGCGAGAATGATAAATTGGATTTCTTACTAATTTTTGAGCAGACTGGTTATCGAAGAATATTAAAGTAGGTGCAGACACTATTTCAGGAGAAAGTTCATTTAAGAACCGTCTGAGATGTTAAGTCTCTTTAGCAACCTCTGATAAAGCCATATATTCTGCTTCAGTTGTGGATAATGCAACAGTTCGTTGCTTTCTCGATTCCCAAGATAACACCACCGGCATATTTAAAAATGTATCCAGTATAGGACTTTCTATCATTGACATCTGAAGCCCAATCAGCATCAACAAATGCAACTAAGGACTTAGTATCACGTTTAAAAATCAGTCCTTGATCTTGAGTACCTCTTAGATATCTTAAAACTCTTTTTGCAGCTATCCAATGAGGTTTGCCTGGATTGTTGTTGAATTGACTTAGAAAATTCACAGCATGAGTTATATCAGGTCTAGTTGCTACTGATAAATACATAAGAGAACCAATTAGTTGACGATAAGGAATATTATTCATTTCAGACTTTTCTTCTTCAGTTTTGGGACACATATCTTTAGTAAGCTTCACATTGTTATCAAAAGGTGTAGATATTGATTTCGATTCTTGCATATTAAATTTGCTCAGAATATCTTCAATATACTTCTTTTGGGTAATTTTAATACTGTCCCCGTTTTGCATAAATTCTATGCCCAAACAATAGTGTAACAAACCTAAATCTTTCATTTTAAAAGATTTGGCTAATTCATCTCTAATATATTCATAATCTTGTTTACATTTAGTAAGAATTATGAGATCATCAACATAAACAATGATAATAGCTTCAATCGGAGATTTTGAAAAATAAACACATTTATTAGCATTTAGTGATTCAAACTTCATTTGTTTTAATTTTTCATCTAATTTATTGAACCATTGTCGACCTGATTGTTTTAATCCGTAGAGGAATTTTTTTAATAAACAAACTTTGTCAACATTAGATTCATATTTAAAACCATCAGGTAACTCCATGTATACTTCTTCAGTTAAATCACCATTTACATAAGCCATAATAAAATCTAATTGATAAGCTGTAAAACCATTTTGAATACAATAAGCGATCGCAGTTCTGATCGAACTTAATCTGGCTACAGGCGAAAAATTTTCTTCAAAATCAATTCCTGGTTTTTGAGAACACCCCTTTGCAACTATTTTCGCCTTAAACTTTTCGATTGACCCGTCTTGTTTATATTTAGTTTTTAAAACCCATTTACTTCCTATAATTTTCTTATGTTTTAGCCTATCAACTATTTGCCATGCATTTTCTTGCATTAAAGAATTAAATTATAATTCCATTGCATCTATCCATTCATGTTTAAATGGCCCGTTTAAAGCCTCAGAAAATTCCGGACATGAGTCAGAAAATAAATTTTCCATTACAACTTGGGATTTTTCTTCTTTTGGAATTATTATTTTAAATTCTTTCCTGGGTCTACCTCTTTTACAAGTTTTTAATTTTCTCGGCCGTCCGCGCGCTCTTGTAGGGGAAGTAAGGGGGTCGGAAATTTCATCCGATTGCATATCAACATCACTGTCGCCACAGCTGTCTGGTTCATTTTTGACGGGAGGAGAAGATGTTTCTGATTCTTGCGTAATTCTTTTATTTTCATTATTTTGAGAAAAGGGAAAAATTAATTTTATTTCACTGTTTGAAGGTAAATCGTTTTCAAATTCGTTAATGAATCGGACGTCTCGGCTTATAACAATTTTTCTGGAAATCTTATTCCACAGCCTGTACGCTTTTGATTGATTTGAATATCCAACAAAAATATGCTCTTCTGATCTAGGATAAAATTTTCCTTTACTTTGTCTTTTATTTAGTACAGAACATTTTTGCCCAAATATTTAAAAATATGATAAAGTTGGCTTGATGCCAAAAAATACTTTTTAGGGTGTTTTGTTATCGCTTAAACGTCGCGAAGGACAGCGATTACGTATGTATACCGCACAATTAATAGCTTCGGCCCAAAAAGATTGTGGGAGATTGCTTTGTAATAGTAAACACCTCGCCATTTCAACTAAAGTTCTATTGGCTCTCTCTGACGTACCATTCTGTTGCGGAGTTAGTGGTGAGGAAAATTCTCGTTTTATACCGCTTTCTTCGATATATTTATTAAATTCTTCTCCGAAATATTTTTTACCATTATCCGTACGAAGAATTTTTATTTTCTTTCCTACACGGTTTTCTACTGCTGCTTTGTATTTAACAAATGCATTTTTAACCTGATCTTTGGTTTTAAGAAAACTGACTTCAATGTAACGTGATTTATCGTCTATAAAAGTAACGAAATATCGCGAACCCCCGTGGGATGGAACTCTCATAGGACCACACAAATCTGAATGTATAAGAGTCAATAAATCGTCACTTTTAAAGTTTGATTCTTTAGGAAAAGAACGCAAAGTTTGTTTACCTTGAATACAAATTTTACAGTCTTTAAGAGACTCATTATCACTGAAATTTAAATTTCTAACCATATTCTTTGATTTAAGTCTTTTTTAATCAGACTCATTTAAATGACCTAATTTAAGATGCCATTTTAGAAATTCACTTACCTCTGCTATCGCAGCTCTCTCGATGCTTGGGTATACGTAATACAAATCCCCATGACGGACAGCATGTACTAATGTAGAACCATTTGGTTCGATGATTTTAGCAAATCGTTCTTTAAAAATCACTGAACGATTATTGGCTGTTGCTTTAGATGTTGACAGCAAATTACACTTTAATTCTGGAACACATAGAACGTTCTTGAGTGTGAGATTAGTAATTCCACTCCCGTTAGGTACTGTAATGAAAACTGTTCCTATTCCTTTAATTTTCGCTGTTTGATCAACTGCAAGCTGTATAGTAGAATTCGTACGAGGATGAAACTCTGAAAATAAATTTCTATCTTTACATATGTGAGATGTACATCCACTGTCCAAACACCATGCAGAAGGTTCTTGATATGGGTCATTAAATGCCATACTAGTCGGTTTTTCATAATTAGTGGCTATCATTGATCCTTGATTTCCTTTATTTAAAGATGTAAGCTTTCTATCAGCTATTTTCTTTCTACATTCCGAAGCTTTGTGCCCCATTTTCGAACAATAATTGCACTTGAAATTTCGGTAACACCTTTCCGGGGAAAAATTTTTATTTGGATTCATTTTCCATTTTTCATTCTTCTTCTGTTCTTGATTATTTCTTTTATTTTCTATATACTATGCGTTTTGTGAATCTTGAGTGGATTTTCCTTTCCTGGCATCCCATTCTTCTAGCATTTTAATTTTCAAAGATTCGGGTTTAGGTAACTCATCTCTGGATTCTATAGCACATCTAAAATTTTCTCAGAAGTTCTCAGGAACACTATATAGAAGTAGAATTGATAATAAATCATCCATGATTTCTATTTCCATATTTTTCAGTTTATCAACTATTTCGAAGAAAATATTTAAATGATCAGCCATCGTTTCATTTATGGACATTTTTCTAAACAGAAGTTGTTTTAACAAAGTTGCTTTTTTCGCTGGTCCCCTCGATTCATAAACATCTTTCAGCTTATTCCATACAGCACTTGAAGTCGTACAATGCTTTATATGACTCAGTTCACTAGGATTTATAGAAAGAATTATATCTGCACGAGCTTTTTGATCAGCTTGGAGCCACTTCTTTTCTTCTGCGGTTCCTTCAGCCGGTTTAATTTCTTTACCAATTACGTAATCCCATATGATCATTTTTGATTAATACAGCTTCGATTTGAAGCTTCCAGCTATCAAAATTATCTTTTCCGAGCTTTTCAATTGTCGTTACATGAGACATAATTATGCAGAGTCTCTCACAGCCAGAAATAATGCAAATGATAAACAGAATGAAGAACAATTCTTACTTTCGATTAGGCTTAAGAGTTCCAAATCCGAATGTTCGAATTAAAAATAATTTCTGCTAATTATAGCGCATTGGAATAGCGTCTCTGGGCCCATAACCATTTGTAGGTGTATGAGGCAAGCAGATTTTGCAGAATAGCACGACATAAGACATTTATTTACAATTAAACGAAGACAAAATATATACAGCTCGTATGCGACTGAGCGCCGACATCTTTCTTAAAGTAACAACTGCTCTCTCTTCCGGAGCATCATCATCGTAACTGTACGCGCATGCGCCATATGTGCGGGGAGGAGAAAATGAACGTTGTTTTGCAACAGAAAGATATAAAATAAAAACAAAACCGCTAAGCTCTGGATCCAGAAAAAAAAAATCTTCCAAACTTTTATAAACGGAATAAATAAATTAGAAATAGATGATCCCATAAAATAAACAGAGAAATTTTAAAAAAATCAAATCCACACTTTAGGCAAAATTCGAGCGGAATAAATCACTGTGGTCTTTTTCTTTTTCTCGATTAAAAAAAAATGTACACGTGATTATCACTAAACTTTTTTTTTTCTGCTGAAAAAAAAACATGCACACAAGACAGATCTGTCGCACTTCTTGAAATGTTTCACTATAAAACTTGTAAAAGAGATTGATTTTTAAAGCTTTGAAACCGGGATGGTTTTCTTTTAATCTCACTTTTGATTTCACAAACAACACACAATGACTCTTTTAATTTCACATAGAACAGATCAGCATGGCACTGAAAGACTTCACAAACACTCGAATCAGAATGATTCCCTGAAGCACAGAACCAGGCCGGCTCTTTCGATTTCACAAACAAAACGGATCCAGGACGGCACTAAAAGATTACACAGACCTTCAGAATCAGGACGATTCTTTCAAAAACAGAACCAGGTTGGCCCTTTTAATTTCCCAAACAAAACGGATTCAGGACGGCACTGAAAGATTCCACAGAGATACAGAATCAGGACGATTCTTTCATTCGAAACCAGACGATTTTCTCTTCTTTTACGTTGGGCGCCATTGTAATGTTTGTACTGGTCTGGTGTGGGTTTTGTCAAGGACTCACACATCTTAAGACATCACAAGTCTAATATTCAGCACAAAACGACAACACAATACATATACTTCGCAGAAGGCGCGTACACACAAAACACAATAGAAAAAACAACAACATTTGGTCTCGGGACGAGATACATTCTCAAAACTAACTACTTGTCACAACTCACCTACTTCTACAGAGTTACAGACCCGCGAAAAGTTATTCGCTCTCTTCAGTTCAATTCGGACTTGGCAAAATATCTGCCAAAAGTGGCAATATCGCCATCTATACGTTGTTTCATTTAGGGAAGGGCAGTTATTTTGCTATATACTTTTAAAAATATTGCAGTTAGATTTAATTAATATCGACCACATCCCAGATTTCGAAAATATTAAAATACGCAATTAAACTAACTGCGATAACTTTAAAAAAAGAAAAAAAAATCTAGAAAGTTGTTTTACAATATTACGAAAATCTCCAATTCAGTCTGATGCTCCTTCAATGGGCTCATTCAGAGTGGTGTTCAGAAACTGAAAAATCGCCGTAATTTCTTTTGACATTGAATGGGAGAGTTTTAACTCCCATCTTTCATTTGTTCTGCATAGCTCATTAAACTATTTTTAATCTGAGCATGGGGTTTAACTATATTAGTTAAGAAATTCGATTACTTATGAAAAATTAAGACATGAATGAAGCTTTAACTTCTAAATTACTTCGAATGTTTACAAAAGATTGATCTTCAAAATGAAATTTTGACAGAAAATATAATTTTTTATTCTTTGTTAACATGTATTAAGGCAAACCACTAACGTGTCACGTATTTCCAAAGTGACATCATGATATTACGAATAGTCATTCCTCAATATATGCAGCACAAATATTGAATTTGTTTAATTACATCTTTCCATTATGATATACCTGTATCTATGTATATACGTATGCTGCCATATACCAATACACTACATACGAGCGTGTGTCAAACTATAGCTAACATTGACAATATTTAGTGAACATTGCCAAACAAACTAGTCGTTGGGGGGCACCGTCATACTTACCCACCATGGATATGCATAAAATAAAATATAAAAATAAAACATGTGTAAACTATTTATAAAATGTATTGCAATTCGAATAAAATCGTGGCTTTATGATGTCATAAAATTTAAATGCTCTAGTACTGAATTGCGTAAAAGAAACATCCTTATAACTCCAAAATTGATAATCGTATTTACTAACTATTTACTGCGTCGGATTAAGCGTCTCATTTCCAATTAAAATATATCTTTGAATTGAAATTTGAATGAAATACAGGGTCATGAAAAATCGAAGAGTGTGGGAAATAGGATTACAAATATCTCGGCAACTAATTGTCTGATTGACTTCATTCTTTATGCAAAATTTGTTTTTTTTATTGTCTTTTATATTTACTCTTTAAAATAAACAATTTCGAAATTTTTATATACTTTTTATCAGAACGAATAATTTGAGAGTCCGAAATAAATAGTTCCGGATAATCGAGGTTACTGAAACTCAATAAGCTTCTTTTCATTATTAAATACTATATACATACCAAATTTCAAGTCTCTATCTCAATTTGTTCGGGAGATAGAGCGTTTACAGACACACAGACAGACGGACGACAATTTTTTTTTTCTAAAAATATGTTTTTCGGAATCTCCAGTGTCTGTAACGTGTAAATCCGTCAAAAAAAGTTTTTCGATTTTCAAAACGATTACAAGATTTACCTATACTACGTATGATGCGTAAGTAATAACAAGTTGGAAATTGTACGTCAAACGTGACAAATGAGGTGCGTTCGTACTATAGCCAGTCATATAAATATTCAGATCTTGAGGATTATTAATTCTGTGAAATGAATGATATCGTCTGCAGATTAATTTCTGTCATAAAATAAGTATCTCGGTCGCTTGACGATTAAACCTCGGAAGCTCCTATAGCAAGAAAGCACCGATTTTTAAAAAAAAAAATCAAATTTCTTATTAAATATTTTTATTAATATCTCCTAAAGTTTTGATTCGATTTTCATAAAATTTGAAAAGTCTCGACAAAATTTGGCAAAGATAATATATCTTAAATTTCAAACTATTCGTTTGGGTAGTTTTTGCGTTGTTATATGCGGACAGACGGACAGACAGAAGGACGGACCAGACGACGACAATAAGTGCTACGTATTTATATAATTACGAACGAACCTAAAAAGATAAAGATCTCTTCGATAAAACGATGAGATGAAGTTAATTGAAATAAATTTTCATTGAAAAGAGTTCAATTCATGCAAATAGAGTGTGATCCGATGATCCTATATATTATTTCTGTTGTCAACATTCTTTATTGTAAGCTAATAGCAGAACGATAAACGAGGTACCATATTAAAGGATCTTGAAGCGGCTTCTGACATAACACACCCACATTTCGTTAAATTATGTATTTTGGTTAAAAATTGCAATTTATCCAAAATTAAATCCGCATTGTTTTCATAAATGAAATGAAGGGTTTTCCTCAAATCAGTGTTGCCACAAAACTAAAATACCGCAACAATGATTATAAAAAGAAAAAAGATACTTCAATTTCTTCATTTGATATCATTTAAGTTAGAACTCTTGTGGCTTTTCTTTTTCTCAGTTTTTGTTGAAAAATTCCACATTTGTGTAGGCTTCTGAAATGTCATCGCTATTTGCTGTAAATAAATGTTACGGATTTCTTCAATATAAGAATTTGTATTGCAGTCAAATTCAATATCTGTAATGTCACATAAGATCATATCATAATATTAATCTTGCTTTGAATACACGCCATCGTTAATTTGAGCCATTTTGTGTTGTTCAAGTTACTCCAACAAAAGTTTCTTAATCAGCGAAAATATAACATAACACCGAACGAAAATATACAATAATCTCTTCCGAATTACCCAAGATTCCGAAAAGCGTTCGTTATCTTTAGAAACTCTAGAAACTAATATATTTACGAGATTTAAAGAAGCATTTATAAAAACAAAGCTTCTGTAACTGTCACTGATTTTCGGAATCATCTGACATCGTACACTCACATTTCATTAAAGCATGCATTTGTATTAAAAACTGCAGTTAATTAAGAATTAAATCGGCATCGTTTTCATAAATGAAATGAAAGGTTTTCCTTAAATTAGTTTTGCCACAAAAATAAAATACACTCAACAATAATTATAAAAAAAAAAGTTCAATAAAGATAAAGTGGGACATAGTTGCTACACGGGAAAATTTTATATTTATGTTTTAAAAGCAAAATGTAAATTCAAATGTTCAATTTATTTTTCTTTATCCCATGTTTTTTTTTTCCGAAACAGATGATGTCACCCTCTAATGCAGTTAAAATACAATTGATTTTTTTTCTGTCAGTTTTGACTGTAACTTTGATGGAATAAATCAGTTGATATTCTGTCTTGACTAATGTTGTATGCAGATAATTTTAGTCCTTAATTATTTTAGAAGTTTAAACCTGCATCTAAAAATATTAGATATTGCTAAAAAATATTAGACTGCAGTGCAAAATCTTCGCACGGGTCCCCTGGTATATATTATTTCCGTTGTCAACACCCGTTTACCTCAAATACCATGTATCGTACAACGATGAATGGGGTATTATTGCATAGGATTTTTTGGCCACAGCTGACATTGCATACTGAATTTAACTAATATGTAGCAAACAACGATGAATGAGGTATCATTGGATGGGAACTTTTGCCCACATCGCACATTGTATACTGAATTTTCGTTAAGGCTGCTCGTCAGTAAACTTCCCGTTTCCCCTCGCTAATGTTATTCCTGTGGGCGTAGGATGCATTCTTATTTTTTAAATATCTCATCGGAAAATTAATATTTTGATCTTCTGTTTTCTTTGTATTGTTCTTAAAGAATGTCTCTTTTTTTCTTAGTTGTCAATTTTTTTCTAAAATATATACTTAATTTTATATGACATGTTAAAATCGTATTCAGTTTCGCTAAGATTTTAATACATAAAAATATAAATTAAGCACATAGTTTAGAAATATTTTGATAACTTAGAAAAAAAGAGACATTCTTTAAGAATAGTACACAGGAAACAGAAGTTAAAAATATTAATTTCCCGAGGAGATATTTTAAAAATACGAATGCATCCTACGCCCATAGGAATAACATTAGCGAGGGGAAACGGGAAGTTTACTGACGAGCAGCCTTAAAGGACATTGTTTGGGAAAACGTTTGTCATTCCATGAATAAATTTTACTTCTTCCTACCCAAGTATGCCTTTCAACATGACCAAAATACAGTACCCATTAAAATTGCTTTCGCAGTGACAACTAATAAGTCTGAGAGGCGAATTCTTTTAAGAACTAGGTTGTACTTACCCGATGCTGTGTTTACTCATGGATGTTACGTTCTGAAGAGATACTAAATCTAGCAACATTTTTGACTAGCGTCTAGCCCCTGCACTTTGGCTACATTTCAGAAAACGGATCTTTCTGCGCGCATGCGCGCCGTGATCTGCTGCGAGAGAGTGGAAAGGTCATATTAATTTTATTCCATTCCGCGGCAGTTTTTTAAAATTCGTAAAAGGATGTTGATTTAAAACATTTAGCGTAATATAACTAAATATTTTCTTTCACAATTTTCATTATTTTTAGTTTTTTTGTTTTTTAACATTCTTAAAGAAATTCAATTTCAGACTTTTACTAAAATACATTTTTTTTTCCTCCGGATTTTTCAATTTTTAAGGATTTTTAACGATTTTATAGCGTTTTAAAACGAATTTTTAACATCCAAAAAACAATTTTTAACATTAATTAAAAACATCACTGGACACACGAAACTCGCTTTGCAGCAATCTCTAGAATGCACGAAATTAATTCAAGTCGCGGTCAATAACTTGTGTATGTACCCTTCGCGTACATTAACCGAAAAAAAACATCACTGGACGCATGAAACTCGCTGTACAGCATTCTCTAGAATGTATGGAATTCATTTATAACCAAATTTCATATTTATTTCCATTTTGTTTCAAACTTTCCATCGCTTATATGTTGAAAAATGGAAATTTTACATTTTTTTTATTCAAATTATTTTTTATAACTCAAATAAATACTGAAAAATAAAACTTTCCGCCGCTGGGATTAGAACTCAAGACCACAGAACGGAAGAGAAATGACACACCACAGAGCTATACGCACTCATTTTGAAATGGCTTAGAACAAAATTTTAAAATACGAAAATGATAAAAACAATGTTAAAGCACACAAATTATAAAACTTAAAAAAAAAATACGGCCGTTTCAAGGATACATAGATCCCCTTCATCAGTGTAAGGTGGGAAATTTTTTTTTAAAGGGTTCAAAAGACCCACGCTCGGCTATAGCCCCGAGTACTGGCTGTTATCTGACCAAAATGGCAAAGGAAGTGTAACCAGAGCAGAAGTGACGCAGCTGACAGGAAATCACCGCAAACAGGCATGACCGCCTGTAGACTTTAATCAAAAGTTTAACAATCGTAATTTGAAGAATTCAGTTAAAAACTCTCTCAAAACTCTTAAATCTAATCCTGATATTATTATAACGAAAGCTGATAAGGGAGGTCAAATTGTTGTTTTGAATAAAACTGATTACGTCCAAAATGTTTTGAAGTTGATTAATGAGGGGCCTTACATTAATTTGAAAAAAGATCCATCCAGCTCCGAGTTGAATCAAATAAAATCTGCGGTTAAGACTTCTCCCATTATATGTGATTCTATTAAACAGTCTCTTATTCCTTCAATTGCCAACTGTGCTCGTTTATATGCCTTACCTAAAGTACATAAACTCGATGTTCCTTTTCGCCCGATTGTTTCTAATATTGGTACTGTATCTTATAAGTTAGCAAAATATTTAGTTTCCAGGTTTTTCCCCCTAATGGATAACAATAGTTCTACATCAAAAAACTCAGTTCAGTTTGCCAATAAAATACGTAAGTTTAATCCAGCAGGATATACTATGGTTTTCGTTTGACGTTAAGTCACTTTTTACAAATGTACCGGTAAAGGGCGCTTTGGAATGTTTAAGAAATAGATTAAATGGATTTCATTTATTTCAGTACAAGATTGATAACCTTATTTCTTTAACCAACAAATGTTTGTCTCAAACTACATTTGTTTTTCAAAATAAGTTTTACAGAATGTCTGATGGTTTGGCTATGGGTAATCCTTTGACCCCCGTCTTAAGTGATATTTATATGCACTATTTTGAGGTTAAGTTATTTAAACTAATACAGTTTCCATTTTATACTCGGTATGTGGATGACTCTTTTGCATTAATCGATTAGTCTCAATATAATATTGATGCTGTTCTTAATTTATTAAATTCAATTGACCCCCACATCCAGTTTACTTATGAAATGGAAAGTCAGCAACGTCTGGCTTTTCTTGACGTTATAGTAATTCGTAATGAACATGATTTTTCTACGACTGTTTTTCGTAAACCATTTGCTGTTTGTTTGCCCCCTCATTTCAGATCTAATCATCCCCCTGCACACAAGTTTGCTTCTTTCAATACATTCATTTCACGTGCTCGTAACGAGTGTTCGAATACAGAGTTATTCAATAGTGAAATAAATTATATTGGATTCACCGATAACTCAGTTAATATTTATCACTACAAAAGAAAAACACACAATCTCAATAAAATAACTTACTAGCGGACTGTAATTCTTTTAATTTCTCACAAGACAAAATAAAAATGGTCGAGAGCCGAGATTTACACAACTTCTCTGATCGGCATCTCGACCCCAACTCACAATCACAAGTTTTTTTTAAAAAACATTTTACATAGACGGCGCTTCTAGCGGCAACATACCGCCGGGCCTTGAATGTTGCTAACATTCAATAATATAAATGCAATATAATTCAAACACAATCTCTAAATGAAAAATACAATCTCAAAAAACACACTTTCTTCTCAAATATACTACACTAAATAAAATACTAAATTTACAAATATAAACACAAGAATGTAATACACTGCAGGAAAAGATATAGTTAAATAAAACAAATGTATAAATTTAAGTAGTTAATAAACCACCATTGACATATGGCAAAACAACAATTTTTGTGACTGGCCTTTTATATGTGCCATTTTTATCTTTCAAGGTGACAACTCTTATGATATTGTCTTGGCCTGGATGAATTTTAATAATTCGTGCCAAATGCCATTTTAAAGGGCAATAATTATCAGAATTTTTTACTAATACTAAATCTCCCTCTTTTATCTCTAAATAAAGATCTGAGAATTGCTCTTAATTCTTTATTGGCACCAACGAAATCTCGACCATTATCACTATATTTATCAGAAGGTTTACCCCGCCTTGCTATAAAGCGTTTAAATGCTGCTAAGAACGCTTCACTTGTTAAATCATTTACTATTTCAAAATGCAAGGCTTTTGTAGCAAAACAAACAAATACACAAATAAATACTTTTTTTACCTGTTTACTTCTACCTACGAAGTTTTTTACTTCAAAGGGACCACAGTCAAAAACACCTTTTGGCTTAAAATCTCTCATCAAAACTGTTTTTCTTTTTTTTTCTTTTCTTTCTTTTTTTCAAAATAAAATTAGTAACAGTTTTTTCTTTTATTTTTCCAAATGTATAGCCATTTCAATTCTTTCTGCCACACAAAAAAAACACCTTTTGGCTTAAAATCAAATTGTTTCGGGTCAAAAGCAAAATCAAAATCGCCAAAAATAAAAGATAAATCGCCAAATATTGTTTCTTGTTAGCAATCTTGCCCCTTGAATAATTTTTTAAGCATTACGAACATTCCCAATCATGTTTAAATTAAATATTTTCGTTTTATAATATTATCGCTCATCAAAACTCTTTTTCTTTTTTTTCTGTCTTTTTCTTTTTTCTTTCTTTCTTTCTTTTTTTTTTTTTTTTTTTTTTTTTTTATAAAATTAGCAACAGTCTTTCCTTTATTTTTCGGGATGTATAGCCTTTTTATTTCTTTCTGCAACAATAATGGTCGCCAAAAAATTAGCAATGGTAACCTTTTCGGCCAAAATAACAGAACTTTCCATCATAATTCTATAACAAATCTATATAGGACGATATATTATATACTAAAACATTCCCTGAAAAATTGTCTATCGATCAGTGCAAGTTTCATCAAAATCCATTCAGCAGAACTCTAGTTATAAAGGAACGGAACGAAATTTCCGTTTGTGTTTTATATATATAGTAGATATATAGATTCATTGGTGAACGACATGTCTAGCACCCCTTTTCTTACTCCCGTTTGGAGAGAACCTGCGCAGTGATGCCTGTTTTCGGTGATTTCCTGTCAGCTGCGTCACTTCTGCTCTGGTTACACTTGCTTTGCCATATCGGTCAGATTACAGCCAGTACTCGGGGCTATAGCCGAGCGCGGGTCTTTTGAACCCTTTTAATTTTTTTCCCACCTTACACTGATGAAGGGGATCTATGTATCCTTGAAACGGCCGTATGTGTTTTAAAGTTTTATAATTTGTTTGCTTCAACGTTGTTTTTAGCTTTTTCGTATTGATAACCACACAATGTGTACCTTTTATACCTAAAATTATAAAGTATCAGACAAGCACGCATGCGCGCAGAGTGATCCATTTTTTGAAATGTAGCCAAAGTGCAGGGGCTAGACGCTAGTACATTTTTGCATCAATCACTGAAAATGAAACGCAACAAATACTAGACGATTGCATTATAACATACAGCATTGTATACGAAGAAGTACTCTATATTATAACTGTAATCCATTGTAAATTAATTGTATTTTTTTACAACATTTTGTAAAAAATTCGTCTGTTTTGCGAATTTTAAGTGCGAACTCGTCGCACGGGTTCACTGATAATTTTATAATTTAATAAGTAGTTTTTAATTTTATTTAGTGTTAAAATTTCCTAATAATTTCGTATTCAACTAAAATAAATCATACGAAACTTTATTTTAAGAAAAGTACGAAACTTTAAAAAGAATTGTATTGAATCTAACCAAGAAACAAATGCATGCATACTGATTTCGTTTCACTTACCGTACACAAGATAAAACGATTTCCATTTTTTCTGCAGCCTTTCGACAGTTTTTGAATAATTTACCACATTCTGTCAAAGTTTTTGGTCAAACGTTATCGGTTAATTAAAGCTTCTAGTTCTTCAGCGCAAAAATATTTTTTTCCTTCACTATAACTTTCAGAAAGATTTTTACTTTCTTTTATAAAAAAAAAAGAAAAAGAAATTTAACTGACTTTTAACTTTTTGTGCGATTAAAAAAAATAAAAGATCTTGAATGTGGATTTTTAAACTGATCAGAAAACAACTAAATAGCAGTTGAATGCAGAGAATTTATAAAGTTAAATTGTAATTTTACTTTATTCTATCATATATTCTAATACGAGCAAATCTTGTGTGTGTGTGTGTGTGTGTGGTTATGCAAATTTTATATTAAAAACGGCTCTAACGATTTTGACGAAATTTTGCATCCTACCATTTTGAGGCACCAGAAAACGATTGGGCTAGGTCACATATTCGAGAAAATTCGATTAGTGGGTCTTTTGGGTCATTTTGGGTCATGGTCAAGCTAATTGTATTTAAAAAACGGTTCAAACGATTTTAACGACATTTTGTATCCGACCATTTTCGGGCACGAGAAGACTATTGGGCTGTGGTCACATGTTCGAGAACTTTTGATTAGTGGGTCATTTTTGGGTCAACGCGGGTCAAATTAATTTTATCTAAAAAACGGCTCTAACGATTTTGATTAAATTTTGTATCCTACGAGTTTCAGGCACGAGAAAATCATTGGGCTAGGTCAGATGTCCGAGAAAATTCAATTAGTGGGTCATTTTGGTCATGGGTCATTAGGGGTCAAGCTATTTTATCTTAAAAACGGTTCAGACTATTTACACTAAATTTTGCATCCTATGGTTCTCGGGCACGAGAAGACTGTTGGACTAGGTCACATGTTCGAGAAAATTCAATTAGAGGGTCATTTTGGTGATGCGTCATTAGGGGTCAAGCTATTTTATCTTAAAATAGCTCATCTTAAAATAGGTCATTTTGGTCATGGGTCATGATATTTGAACTCAAATTTAATTTTGACCGAGCATAGCTCGATCTTCCCTGCTCGTATACATTAGGGGACAAATTATTGCAATCGCGAAAATTTGCAACTTCCGATTCTTCATGTATTTATATAAGATGGTTTTATATGGTTTCTTGATGGATTTATATGATGGATATAATATTGTCCTGAACAGGGTCTGGCCCTTTTAAGAAAATGTATGTCTGTCAGTCTGCCTGTCTGTTTTTGTGTTAAATAATATTTGTTGCGCTTTATCTCATGTAAAAATGTACAAAATTCATCTAACTTCATATTCAGTTAGACCTTGACATTAACTGGTGGTAATAAGGTTTGGTTGTATGTTGCTAAAAAGGTGGCGCTGCTATGCTGCATTTTTCATGAATACATCTCAGGACCAAATGAACGGAATTTCATTCAACTATATATTCTGTTGGACTTTGACATAAAGAAATGTTGATTAGCTTTTGATGCATATCGCCCAACAGGTAGCACAACTTGGCTGTTTTCTCACGATTGCATTACAGCTATATCTCAAGAACTAAGGCACGGAAATTCTTCAAACTTGCATCATATGCAGTTAGACCTTGATTAGCTCTACGCTTTTTGCGATGCACGTTATACTATATTGTGAAGTACCACATTTACACCTGATATTAATAATTAAAACTGCATATGTTGATATAATTTTAAATTTTAATACCCAACGAAAAATTGTGCGTTTTATTTAATTCTCTGTTCTGTGTTAAATTCAGAGAAATGAAATATTCTTTATATTGAAAATTGTGGATGCTGTTATAAATTAATATATTAGATTGATATAGAAGAAAGTCTCGTGATGGCTTACAGTATACTACACTGATGTCCAAAAATTAAGGGGCAGGGACCGGACGATTTCGATTTTACTCGGTTTCTCGAAAATCTACTGAAATACTTAACGAATTGGTCTTGAACATCGAGGATGCTCGATTTCATATTTTTCAGTGAATAAGAAAACAACTAAATAGCAGTTGAATGGAGAGAATTTATAAAGTTGAATTGTAATTTTACTTTATTCTATATTCATAAGAATAAAGTATTAAAATCGTGAAAATTTTTGACTTCCGATTTTTGATGGATGTGTACAAGTTATGGGATGTCCTGAACACGGTCTGACTCGCGAAGGTCATTAGGTCACACAAGTCGCGAGGTCAATTAGGGAGTGAAAATGTTAACGTTTCTCTGAAGAATTTTATTGTTTTCTGTTTATAGGATTCAAAGTTTTCAACCAACTTTCCGAAACCTTGACAAAGAACAGTTGAAACAGTATACTGCACTGAAAAATTAATATCTTGAAAAATTGATGAGATATGGGTATTTAAATGAAATATTTTTTAACAGCGCATGCGTGAAAGATTTAAAATTTTTGTATTTCATAATTTGGTAGTTAGCTGTTTAGAACAACTTATATAACAAGCCGTTGGGGGCCATTGTAATACTTACCCATCATGGATATGCATAATATAAAATATGAAAATAAAACATGTGTAAATTATTTATAAAATGCATTGCATTTAGAATAAAATCGGGGCTTGATGACGTCATAAACTTTAAATGTTCTACTGCTGAATTGCGTAAAAGAAACATCCTTATAACTCCAAAAATGATAATCATAGTAACTAACGGTTTATTTCGTCGAATTAAGCGTCTCATTTCCAATTAAAATATATCTTTGAATTGAAATTTGGATGAAATACAGGGTCATGAAAAATCGAAGAGTGTATAAAATATGATTCCAAATATCTCGGCAACTCATTATTCAATCGACTTCATTTTCATGCAAAATTTATGTTTTTTTATTGTTTTTTACATTCACTCCTTAAAATAAACAATTTCGAAAATTTTCACATATCTTTTATTAGAACGAATATTTCGAGAGTCTGAAAAACAGTTCAAAACCATTATATTACAAATATCGTACGTCTGTAACTTTCATCAAAATTTAATTCATGCATATACCAAAAGCATATTTTAAAGGAATGTAGCTATGTTTCAGATTTCTAAATAATAATAGATCTCTTAAACATTTATTGATTTTATGCAAATTAAATTTGTCATTAATGATTTTATTAATAAATTAATAGGAAAATAATAGCATTTTTGTATATCTTAAATAGATTAATTAATCATTTTTATATAAAAATAGCCACAATTTAATATATATTATGTTCAGTTTTTAATATTGACGTGTAATATTTAAATGCCTACTTATTTCTTGTAGGTGCCTTGGCGTAACTCAGTCTTAAGAAAGTGTAATTTCGTGCCAACTTTATAAATGATCGCTAAATATAAACAACGACCAATGAAAACATTTTTGTTTTTGGCCGAAAATTTTTTGAAGTAAATTTTTAAAATGTTACGCTATTTAAAACATTAAGAAATTACTACACAATATGTATGCACACTACTGCATATTTTGTATTGAAAATTGTATGCGTAGTATTTATTGTCCATTTACAGGGACAGTCAAAATCATTCTATCGTCTCTCGGAAACTGCAATTGTTTGAAGTGCGTATCATAAGAGATATATTTTATCGAACGACGAAATGAAATCTTCAATAGGGAAAAAAGACATGTAACATTTAATGTTATCCTTTTTTTTTTTTTTTTTTTTTTTACAAAATCGCGCAAAAAGCTTAGATAACCCATGAGCACTAATGGGAATAAATGCAAAAAGTTCGTTTTCAGTCGCGTTAAGCGTTTTTACGCTAAAATAAATTTTAGTATGTTTTATGCTGTGTTCAAAATTTTATACACGATATAGAGGCATACCCAAAAGGATTCTTTTCATTCGAAACCAATTATCGTTTAATGACAGGGTTAGCTGAAAATGCGCTTTCTAATATGTTACCCATTTTATAACTGAAATGAATTTTACTGTACTATGTGATGGGAGCATAATGTAGATTCCTATGCAAGTTTGCACAAAAAGCGTATATAGATATATTGCAGTCTATTAGTGATAATTGCCAGAAAAATGGTTACATTAAGTTGTACGTTTTCAATGTGAATTTAATTTTAGTTGGTATGGATAAAAACATATGCATCGCATACAAAACAGCACAAAATAGTTCGGATACATTAGTGCCTATGGCGAATAGTTGCTAGAAAAGATTTTTGATTGTGTTGTGTGTTACTCTAAACTACACTGTAAACGATTTCCTGCGAAGTATCCAGTCATTCGACCGTTTTTATAGAAAAGGGTTACACAACCGTAATGTAACATTATTCTGACCATAATATGGGCAATATTATGGTCAGAATACTGTTACATTACGGTATGTAACCGTTTTCTATAAAATCGGTCGAATGACCGGATACTTTGCTGCAAATGTTTTACAGTGTATTTATTTATATATCTATTTTGATCATATGAAAAAAAAATGCTTTGTTAAAATAGTCTGATAGTGTTAGAAAGTGCTGCATAATCTATGCGTGATGCATGATTTGTCTTTCTTGCTTATTGCTCAATACGAAATTCAAGATGTAAAATGTTACTTCTTTCTTTTTTACATTTGCTCTTTTAAAAGTAAATTATTTAAAATATAGATAAAACACCCATAACACAAAAATAGAGAAATATTGAAAAACTAATTCAAACACGTTATACAATATCAAAGTCAGTAAAGTCTTTTAAAGTATTGTTAGAATATTCTATTTCATTTTTAACATTTCTATTATTCCATTCTCATTTGAAACCTTATCTTTGATCATCCCATGCATAAATGAAAAATATACTGATGCAAGGAATTTTATTAGATTGAAAAATGTAACATGATAAAAATTTTCGAATAATACAATATCGTACCTTTCATTAAATAAATAAGAAAAAAGAGTAGAGATATAAGTTAATGGATACGAACAAAAGAATTTAGTTTCTATCTAGAATTTTTTTCCAAAACGATCATATTTTTAAACTGATAACACATTGCATATCAATTCCATGATATTATTTCCAATTCGTTATTTAATTAAAAAATATATTTAAGGCATTTTTGCAATAAAATTATTTAATTATATTAGTAATAATGGGAATTGCGTTTAAAATAACACTCAACATTGCTACTTTATTTTATTTAAAATTTTAAGTGTTCGACTTTTATGTGGTTTTTAATATATATATATATTAACTATCACGACAAAAAAGAATACTGTATGAAAAAATTGTGAGAAAAGACAAACTGTGACTTTACGTAGGTCATAATCACACTCTGCTTTTTATTAAAAACCTTTTATGCAATGTTTATCTCACCTTAATGGTAAGTAAAACACTAAAATGTCATTAATCAATACAGCAATCTCTTATCTTAGTACAGTAATCCCTCAACATTCGCTAATATGAAAATGTGGAAAAACGTAACATTCGCAAGAATCTGACTTGATTATTCCGATTTTGTTTTATTTTCTCTTTCTTTTTAAAATTTTCTAGTAGTTAAAGATTATTTCCGCTGTGATTTCTTATTTTCTACTAGCTGAAGTAACTGACGTTGCCCGGGATTTTAAGAATCTTTGTATAAAAAATCAATTTCAAAATTAAACATGTTGTATAGAGAACTTCAAAATGTTAAAATGTCAATATTTTCATAATCGGGTTTTTATCGTGATTCAATACGCTCCTCAATTCCACATGACATTATATTCACCTGCTGATGTCTTATCTACTTGCTTTCTCTATTACTCATACTGATACTCTATTTGTATGATTGTCAAAGATTTGAAAAAGTCCGTTAAACTTTTAATATGTCGTCATATTAATTTTCTTTTTAATTCTCTAATGACGTCATATTAACCTGCTTTCCGTACCATGCCCACACCCTTTGTATTATTGAGAAATGTTTGAAAATTTCCCTTATAGTATCCCTTATATATATAAGTCATGTTAATCTTTTTCCAATTTTTGAAAATGTTTATTTAATTTTCATTTTTTACGTGGAAGTATTTCAAAAGAATATTAATTAAGGTGGAAAGTATTGTACTCTGGATTTTTAATTGCTGGCAACTACTATAACGCAAAGTGTTTAAATTTGATTGAAAAAGGCTGTTAGATTTTTGGTTTTTCATTAATTAAAAATTATTTAAGGTAAAGCCAGGAGAGATTGCGCACATAGAGGTTCGGGGGGAAGGAGTGGAGTGAGCGCACAGCGACTCCAGATAGTTGTACAACAGCAGTAGTGGAGTGTCTAATTGAAAGTGTACGTTGTTTGTTTTGAGTGTCTAAGATAAGGTATTGCTATTTTGTTTTGTTTTCCTAAAAAGTAAGTGCTTGAATTTTCATAGCTATCCATCAGAATTTCTATACAATGTCAGTAGTATAAAATATTTTAAACTTAAACAATTTTTCATAAGCTACTAATCTAGACTAACAATGTGAACATCAACGGTTCGTTTTAGTAGCGGCCATGTTTAGATAAAAGGCTGCGCAATCTCTCCTACCGAAAATGGAGAGTTTGCGCATCTGCTACTTAGGAGAGATGGCGCATTGTTTCCATTAGTTTCCATGCTAGGAGAGATTGCGCAGCCTATTGGTAAACTTGCCTAAAAAATGAAAAATTAAAATGAACCAGTTTTAAGTTAAACGTGTTATCAAGTAACTTAATGTTATTTTGTAATCTTATCTGGACTTGCTTTTTCTGATTATTTAATTTTTTTCCCTTTAACTAAAACTGTTTAATCGGTTTTAAAATTATTTCCTTTTTCTAATTCTTTAATAATTAGGTTAAAATATTCACTCCTAATACAATAATATTTGTTCACAAAAATCTTACAACAATGTAATTTAAGTGTAATTATTATTGTCAACAATTTAATTGTAGCTATTATCAGTAACAATCTCTCCTACCCATGAGCGCAATCACACCAACCTTGTAAGGACAGATTGCGCAAAACAACTTTCTTGGTTTTATTACATCTGTTCTATTAAATTAATACATAACAACAAAATAGCAATGGAAATGTATAAAAAACAAATTAAGTCAAAATTATTCAGGGATAGTTTAGAAAAAAAATTAATATTTAGATTTTTTAGCTTTATTCTTTTGAATTGTTCGCAGACTCTCCTAGCTTTACCTTATATATTATTTCGATTCCGGAAAACTTTAGTTGCCTCGGCCGTCGTTTAATACACCTATACGTAAGATTTCATTATTCTGGCTTTCAAACTGTTGATTTGTATAGAAGTGCAGACAGACAGACGAACAAATTTTTCTTTTTATATATCAGATTTATAAATTAATTTTCAGTTGTAAACTGAAATAAATCGGTCAAGTACAAAGTATAACTCGCACTCAAAGGGTTCCGTGCAGTAAAGCTATCAATTACTATTTATTTATTAATAAACTTCTACAACCCCTATTTTTTTCATAATTTTAGTTTCAGTACATTCAGAAATAGGAGAGAGCGGGTCATATTTTTCCAGTATACGTTCGACGATATCTCTAAAAATATAATACTTAAAATTAAAAAAACGAACGATATCCTATATTATAGATGAAAGAAAGTTTTTTTCAAGTAACTTAATTAATATATAGGCTAATTACAGACAATTTTTCTCAAAAATCATTATTGGGTTCTATATCGGTTTTATCAAATCGGGTTCTATGGGTCCCTAATACAACGGTGTTTGATTCATTTAACTTGGTTTTCTCCTCTGATTTACATCAAATTTTTTTTTTGTTATATTTGAGGGAATGGGGAGAGGTGGTGGTAAACAACTTTTTATTAAATATTGTATTTATTGTACTTTACCGTGCGCACCCTGGCAGCGGTTCTTTCGTTATTTGACACTCATTTTAATTGTCTGAGTGCAACGAAGACTCATACACAGCGCAGTATTACTTTGCCCCATATATAGCTACGATGGATATTAAAAATTTTCGTCAAGCATAACTCAAAAAATATTTAACGGATTTCGTTCAAATTTTTACAGCAGGTACCTATAAAGGTGACAACGTCGTCTATTTATTACCAAGAATAAGTGTCAAACCGTTTGGAAGTTATATTAAAAAATAGATAAAAAAGCACAATTAAAGTACATACGTCACTAAATTTTGTGCGTACGTCATTTTCACCGGCGGGAGATTTTCGTAGACAATCGGAATTGAAAAGTTCGTGGAATACATGGAGCAAAAAAATATGCAAGCACTAATATTCAGCACAATAAAATATATTTCAATTTAATAAAAATGGAAAGTTAATCTGGAATTTTTTCTGTTTGAAAAGTATTAGAGATTAGTAAGAGTAGTATTAGTATTAGAGATTTGGCGTAAATCACACCATTAGCAGCTTTTTTATTTCGCGTGTGTATGTTAGGAACAATTCTTTGATGTTTAAATAAATGGTTTCGATTTGTGGCATTATTTCTTATTTTCTTTTCCTTTGTAGTATTTTAAATGGAATTAGTGAAAGGCGTGTATTTTAAATTAAATGAGTGAAAGACGTGTATTTTTAATGTATGTATTTCAAATGAAATCAGTGAAAGATTTATATTTAAATGAAATGAATGCAATATGAAGATGTTATGAGAAAAATATTTGGCGATTTATCAACTGCGCCAAGTTAACATAAAAGTACTAATACATATGTGGGTACTTCTCTATTATCCCGTCGACCACTTTTCATAACAAAAAACTATCGCCAAATAAACGGGAGAACGTTGTCATTGAAATATCAAAATAAATAAATAAATAAAATATAAGAATTTAAGGACACGATTGTTATTTTAATGAATGAAATAACTAATAAATCAGTAAAACATAATGAAAAATACACGCAAATGTCGCGTTAAAAACCACTTGATGACGTAACAAACACGTATAATGCTTCTGATATCAAGTAAATGGGACTGCATTTTTGGCGTTTAATCTAACAGTTTGGCGATATTTTTTTGTTATGAAAAGTGGTCGACGGGATAATAGAGCAGTACCTCTATGTGAAATGAAACAAGGCACAGATGTCATATACGCACCACGTTGGCGCGATTTTTCCCTCCACCAGCTTGGGGAAAACTTTGTTTTTGAATATTAGTTACAAATAGTGTGACAAATAGTACACGTGTTTTTTTTATTTCAATATAAAAATAAAATAACGTAATAAATGAAACAGCTTCTATTATTTTAAAAAAGGAAATAAAAATAAATAAATAATAGTTTGCTATAAATAAAGGCGCGGATGTCATATACGCACCACATTGGCGCGATTGCAACAAAATGGCAATTTTATGCCTCACATGGTAACCCGGTTATTTTGTTTCAATTGTTTTTTATTAACTTTTATTTTTTATTTTAATTATATAAATTGTTTTTATTATATATATCAATATTTATTTATATCAAACTATCATTTATTTATTTTTATTTCCCATTTTTGAATAATAGGAGCTATTTCATTTATTACGTTATTTTATTTTTATATTGAAATAAAAAATTACATGCTATTATTGTATGGTATTTGTAACTAATATTCAAAAACAAAGTTTTCGCCAAATTGGCGGGGGAAAAATCGCGCCAATCTGCTGCGTATATGACATCTGTGCCTAAATTAATATTGATATACATATAAAAATAATCTATAGAATTAAAATAAAAAATAAAAGTAAACAAACACAACAAACAGTTTTCGCCAAAGGGGCGGGGGAAAATCGCGCCAACGTGGTGAGTATATGGCATCTGTGTCGGGATTTTTACCCTTTTATCTGTGCTTTCGGAAATATAAAAAAATTAAAAAATTCTTATATCAGGTGTATAATGTTTTGCATTTTTATACGGACCACGTCTCCATTTTAAGATTTTAAATGCTATTTATATCAGATATTTCTTTCTTGAGATTCCCACAAGTTTTTTCCGGTAATTTTTTTAGTTCGCTTATTAATTGTTTACAATTTGCCCCCCTGGCAATAACAATTATTTATCACAAAAAATGGGTACTTCTCTATTATCCCGTCGACCACTTTTCATAACAAAAAACTATCGCCAAACTGTAACGCTAAATAAACGGGAGAACGTTGCCATTGAAATATCAAAATAAATAAAATATAAGAATTTAAGGACACAATTGTTACTTTAATGAATGAAATAACTAATAAATCAGTAAAACATAATGAAAAATACACGCAAATGTCGAATTAAAAACCACTTGATGGCATAACAAATACGTATAATGCTTCTGGCATCAAGTAAATGGGACTGTATTTTTGGCGTTTAATCTTATTTTGGCGATAGTTTTTTATTATGAAAAGTGGTCGACGGGATAATAGAGAAGTACCCAAAAATGGCTTAGTTTTGTTAAATTTGTTTGTTATGTATTTTCATTTCTTATTAAAATATCGAAAATGGCAATAAAATTTTATTTTAGCACCGTACTTTATTTTTAAAATGGCTCAAAAACATGGTTTAATAAACGTATATTTGTAAATATTTTTAAAAACATGTTTTTCCGCTCTCTAGAAAAATTTGTAAGATTCTACAACTGCCTTTGGCACCAACCAGTACATGATACGGAACTTTTCCCTATTCAGATACACAGAAGAGGTTGGTCACAAACAAGAGTAATGCTAGCAACAATATTTTTTTAACTCTATAAGAGTTAGAAACAATAATGATATTAAATTCCCCGATTAGCTTAGGGTCCGATTACGGAACTTTCTCCTAGAAAAAAAAACTGTAGAAGTCTTTTAACTGTAGAAGTCTTTTACATTTGTTTCGAATGAAGCTCGATCAACAAAGTATTAATTGATAATACAAACAACACTAATATTAACATGGGGGCAAAATTTTGAATTTAAGTGTATATATTTGGAACCCTCCCCCCCCCCAACCACCCACCAAAAAAAGAAAAAGAAAGTTACAGAAATGAATTTAAATAGGCGTGAAGCCACCCTTTCTGACATAAGAAATTGGCTGCGAACCCGATTACGAAACTTTCACTTAACTTAATAACATGTATCTAATAGCCCTGAGGACAATTCCCCTTCCCAGTTATACGGACCTTGGGGCTTTTTTAAAAAGCTTGACGCAGTTCGGGTTGAAGAAGTTGAGATTTACTGTCAAATGACATAAACTACTATGAAAATAAAACTGGTGAATTATTATGCTGGTTTATGTATGTATTTAAAAAAATTGCATCTGATTACACTCTTTAGATAAATTACTCCTGTTTGCAATTAATAACAGATAAACGGTTTCCGTTTACTAAATTGTTTAAATATTGGGAAGAGTTGGCGAGAGATAGATAGACGTGTAAACAAACGGGTAGAGAGACGGATAGCGACAGAGATAAGCTAACGGGTAGCGAAACGAATAGACAGACGGGTAGCGAGGCAGATGCATAAAAGAGTTGACAGAGGGGTAGTGAGATGGGTAGGGAGACGGGTAGCGTGGTGGATAGAGAGACGAGTACAGAGACGACTTGATAGACGGGTAGAGAGAGGGGTATATAGATAGACAGACGTGTTGATAGACGAGTAGTGTAACGGGAAGCGAGTCAGGTAGAGACACGATTAAAGAGTCGGGTAGAAAGACAGACGGATACTGAGACGGGTATACAGAAGAGTAGAGAGACAGTAGACAGATGAGTTCGGAGAGAGACACAGCTAAGACATACGAGTAGTTAGACTGGTAGACACGTTTGTAGCAAAGCATGTTATCAATGTGGTTTGAAGTATACGAGTTTCTATAAATAGTTATACAAATAAACAAAGGAATTTTTTTTAATTCAAATATTAAATATTTGATTTAATATTTCAATATTTAATATTTTATTTTTTAATATTTTATTTAGATATTTGTCACAAAGAAAATGTTGCAAAAATTAAATTAAATTTGCGTTAAACTACGCTTGCTAAAATACGCTATTGACTGCAAATCTGATTATGTGACTTTAAAAATATCGTTTTAAAAGATCCGGCGGTTTTTTTTTTTTAAGTTTTGAGCAATTCCCGCTTAAGAAAATGAGATTATTTGCCAAATGTTATAAAAAAATGCATATGAAAACATAACAGTATATGAATTTATACATGATATTTTGTAATTATATCATTTAATTTGCTATTTTTCATATGTTGTATCTTTATCTATCTCATGTCTATCATATGCTGTATATTCACTTAGATTCTTGTTGATATCTTCTTTATATCGTAATTGTTAACTTTATGTTCTCAGCAATATCACTCAGACTAATCCCTTTGAGGGAAGTTCTAGTATATACGTATCTACTGTTCTGATTTCGACAGAACTAATTCCGTTTAATAAACTTAACATTTTTAGCTTCATTCGTAGAGTTTAATCGCTATTATGTATAGATAATAACCCCTATTTTCGAATAGTAACTTCAGCAATTTTTTCGTTTCCAAGCTTTTCTATTTTCCCACTCTTTGAGCAAGTACTCTCGGAATCTTAATTAGTTATTTGACATCTTTTCTCATCACCTCACCCCTTCAAGGTTTTTTTTCACTAACTAAGGCCCATTTCAATAACTCAGCAACTATCTTTCGGATTTCGACGAAACTAATTCCAAACATTATAATTAACCCCTTAATCGTCGCGCCCGATAAGTGTAGACTACTTTTTAAAAATTCAGATTGCTTCATTACCACCAGTTTTTTATAAGTAGAAATATTCGCCTTATTTAATAGGCAGATAAAATAATGTGAAAATAAAGCCAATTATACTATTTTAAAAAACTGGTGGGAATGAAACAATCTGAATAAAACAGGCATAGCCTACGCTGCCCGTGAATGTCTCGGGCACGACGATTAAGGGGTTAACTTAATAATCACCCTCCATAACATTAAAGTAAATATATTAGTTGTATATACCACTCTTTTCAAATAATTACATCAGATGTTTTCTTATTTAATTTCAAAGTATCTCGGATTATATGGGCCTGTTTACGAAGGGGTTTGGCTCATTGAACTTGATATTGACAGCTTTACATATTATAGTTCCACCTTCCACTGCCAAGGGGAGCATTCTTATCTCGCGTTCTAGGGGCTGGATTACGACGGGATTTGGCTCATTCTACTTGATTTCGATCACTAGGATATTTTGGTTCCACTTTCCACCGCCAAAAGGCGCATGCAAAATGTTAATAAATTTTACGTAATATTTTAATGGAATATAAATTATTAAAAAATAAATAGATGAATTTTTAAATTTTATCAATCAGTAAGAATATGGATCATAATTACACTACTTTTTTGATGAATAAATAAACATTAGCGTTTTAAATGTCATTGACAAAAAAATAATGTTATACGAAATCGGGTTCAAGATAAAACATCGTACAAACTTGAGGTTTGTTTAAATTTATTATCACGGGCCTGGGCAACGCCGCGCGGTCAGCTAGTTATTAATATTTTAAAATATGACAAATAAAATGTTTTCAGGATTAATTTATTCGATTGTTGAATAAGGATGTTGTATATTTTAAAATATACTTTATCAAAAACATTCGACTTTCTTGTCAACTGTAACTTACTAAATATATTTACATTTTTGTTTCATGTAATTCAAGTTCTTCCGACATTTTATAAGGTAAAGCCAGGAGCGATTGCGCGGTCGAAGAGATTGCACACATAGAGGTTCGGGGGGATTGAGTGGAGGGAGCTCGCAGTGACTCCAGGTAGTTGTACAACAACAGTAGTGGAGTGTCTACTTGAAGGTGTACGTTGTTTGTTTTGAGTGTCTAAGATAAGTATTGCTATTTTGTTTTGATTTCTCAAAGTAAGTGCTTGAATTTTCATAGCTATTCATCAGAATTTCTATACAATGTCAGTACTACAAAATATTTTTAACTTAAACGATTTTTCATAAGCTACTAATCTAGACTAACAATGTGAACATCAACGGTTCGTAATTTAGTTCGTTTTAGTAGCGGTCATGTTTAGATAAAAAGCTGCACAATCTCTCCTACCGAAATTGGAGAGTTTGCGCATCTGCTTCTTAGGAGAGATGACGCATTGTTTCCATTAGTTTCCATGCTAGGAGAGATTGCGCAGCCTATTGGTAAATTTGCCTAAAAAATGAAAAAATAAAGTGGACTAGTTTTAAGTTAAACGTGTTATCAAGTAAATTAATGTTATTTTGTAATCTTATCTAGACTTGCTTTTTTTGATTATTTAATTTTCCCCCTTTAATTAAAACTGTTTAATCGTTTTTAAAATTATTTCCTTTTTCTAATTCTTTAAAAATTAGGTTGAAATATTCACTCCTAATACAATAATATTTGTTCACAAAAAACTTACAACAATGTAATTTAAATGTAATTATTATTGTCAACAATTTAATTGTAGTTATTATCCGTAACAATCTCTCCTACCCATGTGCGCAATCACACCAACCCTGTAAGGACAGATTGTGCAAAACAACTTTCTTGTTTTTATTACAAATGTTCTATTAAATTACAACATAACAACAAAATAACAACGGAAATGCATAAAAAACAAATTAAATCAAAATTATTCATGGATAGTTTAGCAAAAAAATAATTATTTAGATTTTTATTGTTATTCTTTTGAATTGTGCAAAGACTCTCCTAGCTTTACCTTATCGAGTAATGCAGTTTGTTAGAACAAAAATTGTGTTTTTTCTACGTAAATTTTATATTGATTGTCGTTAATCATTAGTAAATACGAGTATAAATAGTTTTGTTTTCCATGTACTGAGAAAACAAAACGCAATTTCACTTTTTGTGGAAAACATGGAGATGAAAACATAGGATACAGAAAAATAAATTGAATAATAAAAAAAAATGGAATTCAGTTTAATAAATCAAAGCAGACATTTTAGGCAACACGTGAAATAACGCTCCTTCGATCGATCAATGGTGACTTTTTCTTCTAAACATTGCAATTTCAATTTTTCTCTTTAATTATAAACATAAAATAAACAAGTGCGGAGACGTCCCTCTTTATCATTTTTGAGCTATTATTTTTTATACAGGATGATTATAAAAAAAAACTATCCCGACATTTGGGCCCCTAACTATGATACCATGCACAGAAACTGAATGAAATTTTGGCAAAAGGTATTTTGAGGTATGCGCTCAAGAATGATATGGAAAACAACAGTGTCACTCAATTACTTACGGTTTCAGTGGGAAAATTTCGAAAAAATCAAACGGCAACACCCCGTTTTTTGTATTGGAATGTGATCTCCATTGTGAAAAACCCTAAATAGCGTTGGAACGGCAACTGTAGCATGAAAATCACCGAAACTAGGCAAAGGAAATATAAAAAAGACTTTGCCATGCACCAGAGCATTAATTTTCGTTTCATTTACGTCACACATCACAACATTTCTTAGGCTGATATCCCAGCCTGATTAGTTCTCCACAAAACGAGAAGAAGAAACCAAGAAACGTAAATTTTGGGTTCTACCTAAGACACAGTCATGACCCGACGTCGACTGAGAAAAGGCACTGCGAAATGCGCGCCGCGTATGTTCCTTTCTGCCATTCCGAACAAGATGCCGCTTTCAGGGAAAGAACGTTGGGTAATCGTAAAGATTTATTACCTGAATGGACAAAATGCCACAGAGACATTGCGTGTTTACCGCAGAAACCATGGATTACGGCGAGGCCCGTGCACTGTCAAAGCTGTACGGGACTTGATTCATAAATTTGAAGAAACTGGTTGCACATGCGATCGACCTCGGTCTTTCCTGTGGAAGCTGTTGCAGAAGTCCATCAGACGATAAGCACAGTTCGTCCCGCAACTGCACGTGGTGTTTCACGTGTTCTGGATCTGCCGAAAGCAACTGTACGCAAGATTCTGAGCTCTGTTCTAAACATGTTTCCGTATCGATTCCAGCGTGTTCAGATGTTGGAAGCGGGAGACTATCAATTACGGCTCGATTTTGCAAATCATTTCCTTATCCGGTACGATGAAGATAGCAGCTGGCCTTTACGCATTCTGTGCACAGATGAGGCGCATTTCTCGTTAACTGGTAACGTGAATTCGAAAATTAGTGTGCACTGGGCAGAGAATAATCCACATGATTTGCATGCATGTCCATTACATAAGGAAAAAGTGACTGTGTGGTGTGGTATAACGAATACGTTCATCCTCGGCCCTTACTTTTTTAAGAGGTTACTGCCGGTGATCTGCAAATGTGTACAGTAACGAGTGCTTGCTATCTGGACATGTTAACTCATTACGCGATTCCCGCATTGCAACGGCAAAATGCTCTATCTGAAGTTGTGTGGATGCAAGATGGCGCTCCTCCACGTGTCGGGTCTTCAGTCAAACGTGTCTTAACTCAACAATTTGGATACAGAGTTATCTACCGTCATTTCCCGTTTCCGTGGCCATCAAGGTCTCCTGATCTGACACCAATGGATTTCTAGCTGTGGGGATATCTGAAATCGACAGTGTATCAGTTTCGTCCTCAAACTGCATCTGATTTGAAAGATGCCATCAGAACTGCGATTCAAGAGATTCCTATTGCCATGATACGTGCTGTAGTGCTATCGAACATCAGCCGCATGCAAAGTATCATCGTGTGTGAAGGAGGTCATGTGGAAAATTTGTGAAACACAATAAAATGCTTTATTTTATGCTGCTTCTCTGTCCTTATTGGTTGTCCTCATTTTAGCCTATCTACCGCCGGTGATTTTCATGCTACAGTTGTCGTTCCAACGATGGATGTTTTTCACAATGGAGATCACATTCCAATACAAAAAACTGGGTGCTGCCATTTGATTTTTTCGAAATTTTCTCACTGTAACCGTAACTGTTTGAGTGACACTGTTGTTTTCCATATCATTCTTGAGCGCATACCTCAAAATACCTTTTGCCAAAAATTCATTCAGTTTCTGTGAATGGTATGAGAGTTAGGGGCCCAAATGTCGGGATAGTTTTTTTTTTATAATCACCCTGTATATAAACATTGTTGAGCACGATATAATGCACTGTTTTATTTTTGTGGCAACATTTGTTTGAGAAAAACTTTTCATTTAATTTATGAAACAATGCTAATTTAATTTTTAATTAACTGCAATTTTTAATCAAACAATATTTGATTGAAAAGTGAGTGTACTATGTCTGAATCCGGTTCAAAAGCCTTTCTAATGATACCACATTCATTGTTGTGCGTTCTGTAAATGCATAGAAAAGGCATGTTAACAACAGAAGTAATATATATGATTATAATGAGTTAAGAAAATGAGACATGTTAAGAATTTACATCACTTTTAAATACTGATAAATCCTTTTTTTATTAAAAATACTAATACTTTTCAAGATACTAAATCTGGAAGCTAAAGTAAATCATCCTGTTTAGAATATGTTTCTTAAAAAATGTATAACACATGAATAACTGTGATTAAAAAATATGTAGCTATAATTTAATGTACAGATATATGCAATTTGAATTAGCATCACACATATTTACTTTAAAGGGAAATCTTCCAGCTAATATTTCTTTTATGCAACTGTATGTAAAAATAACGCACGTATTTTAGAATTTCTAAACCACAAAAACGAATTGAAATTTTTAAATAATTTGCAAATAAATTTTAAAACATAATTTAAAATAATAATATTTCAAATATATGTTTTATGCATGTATGTTTGAAAATGTAGATAAATAGCAATAAAAGATTAAAAGTCACAATATTTCGACTAAAGAAATGTGGCAATACTTTCATGTAATAACCAAAACTGTCAATGTTAATAAAGAATGAAAATGTGTTTATCACTATAAACATACTATTTTTAATGAAGTTTCTTTGGTTGAAATTGGAAATATTTTTTCTGATGTTACGTAAATGATCCTTCTGTGTCTGTAAATTTCATTAAACATTCTTTAACATTCTTTAAAATATACGCAATCTTAAAAGATTTGAATAAAATGAGTTAAATTATCTTTAGATTTTATTTTGAGAAAAAAAAATCATAAATCTTCGTACTAATGTAGATTTCTAAATGGCTTTTAACACAGTGGCTTTTTTATCATCTTAGATAAATACTTAGATATACACTTTTAAAGCATAAATCCACTTATTTTGTTACAAGCTTTTATCACAGCTTAGTACATAATATTTATAACAGTTTCCGGAATTCTGTATAATTTATTTTTTTCTATTGTATTTGTTACACTAACATTTATCTTCTACTTTGTAAAAATATTAAAACGGTTAACGTTGGAAAGCTTTCTTTTAAGTCATTATCAATAGATAAAGGAGAAAATATAATACAAATACATGCATTTGCATTTTCTTAGATACATAAAAATTAATTACTAAATCAGATAAATATAAAACAGAAAATTATTTAAATAACATTTATGTTTTAAAATAATACTTTTACGCAATACATGAAGTACTATAGGTTTATTTATTTATAAATATAAAGTAAGCTAAATCATTTTCCTTTCAAGAACTTTAAACCACTCATGCGTTAGAAGAAGGTAATAAATCGACAAATAATTGCTATCATTTTAAATAAACTGTAAGATACGTTATTTTAAAATATGAGATTTATATTCAATTAAATGTATAGTAAATGTATGTAAAATTTTACACGTTATGTAAAATATAGGAAGTGTAATATTAAGATTAAATATTTTTTTGTTTTTCGAAATGTCAGAAAATTTCAAAATTTACCTTAAAATTAAAACATATCAGTCACTTTATAACCACTTTTTAAAAGAGCTGATTCATAATTTTTTTTAAATGCAACATTCATTTACTTCTGTACAGAATAATAACAAACAATGAGAATTAATCGGTTAGTAGATGAAAAAAATAAAAAAATAAAACGCAGGTATATAACGTAGGTTAGATAGACAAAGTTTGCAGCTTTAATTACGCAATATATAGCCTTGGCATTAAGCAGTTTATGTGTTGTAAGCACGTAAGAGCTAAAAATAATAAAATGAAGTACTGATATTCTGTATTCAAAGTCTTGTCTTAGTTTTTTTCTGACAAATGTAAACGCGATTTTTGTCTTTTATATATTTTATTAATTTCTTAAGATTTTCTTCCATATTGCATGTTTTTATAATTTTTTTTTATTGTTTTTTTTTTCAATAGTTTATAATACAATGTAACCTGACAAGACAGAACCTCGAAAAAGGGAGAAATATTGTTTTTTGTTGTTGTTTTTTTTTGTCTTATCAGCTGCAATAGCATAGCATCTCTTCAATCAGCACCGTAAAATATTTTTACCAGCAACAATTTTGTTTTTATAAACATGTTCAGTTTTCAAAGGTTTTGCTATATTTAATAGGACGAAGATATAACAGAAATTCGTGCATTTAAAATATGTAATTATGATCTAGTTGGACTTAAATGTTTTAATGTACTCTTAATGAATTCACATCAATGGCATTTTATTTTTTTCTCCTTAACCACTTTCGGGGCAAAGTACTTCTATTCGTAAACTGCTAAAATCATTGAATGACACCAGAATTTACAAACACATTTATTTAAAAATAAATAAAAGCTTAATAATGATAATAAAAAAAATCATTCCAAAGTTTTGGAGCCAATGTGGCATTTAGGGATTAAATGGTCCAAAAGCAAACCACCGCTCTTCAAGGTGTTAACAGTAGTGTAACAGTAGTAGCATTGAAGCATATATATAACGTTTATTCTTTCAGCACCAATATTTATAAATAGAAATCTTTGTTTAATTTAATCGCAGAAGTTCTGTGATTAAATAATGTAAAATTAAAATCCAAAAATATTGGTAGGAAAGTTTAAGGAATGCACGCACGCTATATGTCACAAGCCATCATACGACGTTATATGCCATCATACAAACTCTATATGTCATCATACGCACTCTAAACTACATAATACACATTGTATACATTCATCGCAAAGGTGTTAAATTAAGGGAATCTGAAGAAAATATACACTGAACAAAAACATACGACAAAATTACAACGCTTCAATGTGAACATTTACTTAGTTATGCCATGTAATTTCAATTTATGAAAAATCTAAATTTGTATCGTCTTTTCATTTCCATTGTTTTTTTTTCGCAAATACATAAATTATTTTGCTAAAGAAGATATTTTATTTTATTTGTTTCATAGTTAGTTAAACAACATACTAATAAAATAACCCTACTAATAAGATTTGATGCATAGCTAAAAATTTCTTTCTCTTAATGACAGATTGCAATAAGAAGCCATAAATTTATTGAATTCAAATGACGAAACAAAAGAAAAACTTTACTAATAAAGTTGTTACGAGTAAAGTATATTTGTAGTTCCAATTCTAGCTGTTATTTCAATAAGTGCAATTAGTGTAGTAGTTTTCGTTATTTCATTTTCGATATTGACTACGTGCTCGAGTAAATTTTCTTTCCAGACCCATATCAGTGTAATAATTAAAAGTTGTATAATATTTCTATAATTTATTATATATCCTTCTATATAAGAATATTTTTTTATTTAAAAAGCTATGTCATCTGGTAAAATAAGTTTAAACGTTAAATAAGTCAAGGGAGTACTTTAAAGTTACCTTTAAAAAAGGTTGTTCTTTAAAAAAATGTTACTTCTTCAACCTTGTTAGTAATTTATACTGAATTTTAAATTTTGTGTTTTCCATTTCATTGTTAAAAAAAAATTGTTTGTCACGAAAGTGCTTTTATGGAATTTTCAACTGTGACTTTTTGGAAGTTTTTTGAATACTGCATGCTGTCTAGCATGGATAAATATAAGGCTGAAATTGGACAAAGCCGGAACTAAGAGAAAAGATACTTTTGTAGTAGTAACTTTAAATTAATTTCTTGTGTTTTACATTGCGTAAATTATAAAAACAAAAACAAGAACAAAACATATATTTAAATATCCACCATGCAGTAATCATTATTTTATGCACCATTTTATTTATATGAAAAATGGCATATTCAAAAAAGAAATATCATTCTTATGAATTGACAGTTTCTATTTTTTTAATCGCAAAGTACTATAAAATACAAATATATATATATATAATAATTTATATTTTACTTACTCCTAATCAATATTTTTTCTCTTCTCTTAGTTACTGCTGTGTCTCATTCTAGTTTATATTTATTGAAGCTAGACAGCATGAACTTTTCTAACAACTTCTTTTATTTACCCTATTTGATATACTCAGAAAAAGGCATTGTTGAAAACTACAAAACATGTTTTGTTGAGTACATTTTGGTTGTTTTAGCAAAATTCAAGTAAAATTGAGCCATTTTACTCCAATTAACAAAACATTTTTTGATGACGATACAAACATTTTTTTGGAATTGCAAAAAAAAAAAATTGTTCATTCAAACAAAATTTCCATTGACCTATATTTAAACAAAAAGTTTTGTTTAAATATAGGTCAATGGAAATTTTGTTTGAATCAACAAAAAAAAATTTTTTTTGGTAATTCCAAAAAAAACAAAAAAAACATTGTATCGTCAGCAAAAAATGTTTTGTTAATTGGAGTAAAATGGTTCAATTTTACTTGAATTTTGCTAAAACAACCAAAAAGTACTCAACAAAACATGTTTTGTAGTTTTAATTAATTCCTTTTTCTGGGTGTACTGGCAAAAATACTGTGGTGATAAACGGTTCTTTCCTGAAAAGAAATGGAGAATGCTTAAAACTGAAAGTACTTTATAAATTTCTAGTTAGACTACAGAAGTAATTAATAATACAAACCGAAAAAATGTATTTATAAAAGAAAAAACTTATTTACAGGTAAATATTGAGTTTCTAAGATATTAAAAAGGTCAATCTTTATTAAATTTATTTAATAATAAATTAAATATATTTTTTAATTGGATATCATTTAGTTTTATAATTATCTCATTATTTATTAAATTAACTTAAATAAATTAAAAATTTTGATGTGTACACTATAAAAAATAATATTCGTATGCACATTTCAGATTCCAAGAAAAAATATGACAAATGTTTTGTTAAAGATTTCACAGATAAAAGCTTTTACGAAATTGAAATTTTAACAGTTTTATACGTACAAAAACTATGAAGAAATTTAAATTAAACATATTTTATATTAAAAAATATATAAAGTTATAATCATAATTATATTAATAGATGACACCACAATTTAAATATTAATCTCTTCCATAAACTACAGAGTGGTCATAAAAAAACTTCTCCGATATATGAACCTTTAGCGATCTAATCACTCAACCAATCGAAAAGAAATTTCTGTATAAGAAGGTATTACAAAGAAGGTATTGTTATTTGAAGGTACGCCCTCGAGATCGTGATGATTAAAAACAATAGAGCTCTCACGGTTATGATTACATTGAAACAAATTCAAAATTTTCAAATGGCAGCACCCACTTTTTTCCTGCGTAACCAATGCATTGAAAAACCATCAATGGCGTTGGAACGATACACGTATGACGAAAATTGACGAAGTAAAATATTTGCAAAGAAGAGCATTGTGAAGGACCAATGACAACAAAAGAGAGAAGAGAGAAAAAACTTTTATTGGAATTAGCAGTTTTCAACGTACCCACTTTCGCAAACGATAACGCACTGCATGCGAAAGATTGTCGACAACAATGACAAACGTAACATCGCAGGAGGAATCTGTATAACTTCACGTCTTATGGTATTTTTCAATTTTGACAAATCTCTTGGTTTTAATATGTACATCCTCGATTTTATATAAGCCCAGAAGCAGAAATAAATCGGAGTGAGGTCAGAGAATGCCGGTGGCCGCTTTCGAGCACTCCCAACGACTTTCTGGCTGGCACAATCCACTCTTATTTGTTGGACAGCGCCAGTTTTATTCATACGAGCTATAACTATAGCATTTTACATGATGAATGTGACAACACAAAAAATGATTGAATAAAATGAATAAAATAAGGATGAATAAATGACTAAATGAATAAGATAATTGAATAAAATGAAAGAATTGATAAAATTGGTGCTGCAGTTTGCAGCCATGTCCAACAGGTAAGAGTGGATTATGCCAGCCAGGATATCGTTGGGATAGCTCCCTAGGAAGATCGTTGGGTTAGCTCACTAGGAAGAGCTTTGGCACGGCAAGCCAAAATACAGAGGTTCGGGTCCTGGTCCCGGCATTTTTCACTCTGTTGGAATAAATCTCCACTATTATACTCCAGCCATTGAATATGATTTACCTAGTTGAAAAAAAACTTTCAGCTGTTCATTAAACTTAATTTTATTTTTGGTACGCTATCTTTATTGCAGTTATTACCATGTACTCATTGATGCTGTATGAAATTTGTTACACATTAATAATTCTTCGAACTACCTGTTATTTCAGACATTATTTTAATCTTTAAATCATATAGACAAGCACCGTACATTCTTAAAAACATATTTAAAAACAGTGCCTTTTAAGAATGTACAGTGCCTGTCTATATGACTTATAGATTAAAATAATGTCTGAAATAACAGGTAGTTCGAAGATTTATTAATTAAAAAATGACATTAGAAAAGATCATAGATTGAAATACTATTTGTTAAAGACTTTTAAAAAGTGTAGTTTTAATACTTAAAAATTTGTTTTTCAAACCATGCAAAACGGAACTTGGTGAATGGATATAATGATGAAATTTAGGTATGTAAATTTAGGTATAAATTTATGAACAATGTGAAAAATATCTTATCAACGTCTCGGTAAACTATTAATTCTACTACAAAAAGCATTCACTTCAGTGTCAGAAAAAAACTTGTTACACTTTTAAAGAAAATAAATTATTCGACAGCAGTTGCTTTTCTCCGTGTTACCTGTTGAATTATTCATCCTTTAAGCGACATAAAATGTTTTAGGTATTTCAAAATTTACTTTGAAATTCTGAAAACTTTTTGTTAAAAGATATAAAGAAAGAGAAATCTGTTAAAGTGTTTAATTTGTCTTTTTTTAATGATCTATTTCTTATTCCTCAAATATCATATTTTCAATGTAGAAAAAACACTTTAATTAGCAACAACAGAGTTTTTAATACATTTTGCTACATTTTTTTAGTTTTATAATATGAGAGAAGTACTAAAATGAAGTTGCAAAGGAAGTTGTTTCGTTTCAAAGGAAGTATATTTAAATATTGTAATCGAATTATTTGAAAGACATCATTTACACTATACACCCATGAAAAACATCTGATAATAATTTTAGTCATAAATGTGATATCTAAGTTTTTGAACAATTCTTTAATTTATTTGATTTTTAAATTTTCAAAAGATATTTTATATTGTTAAAATAAATCTGAACAAATTCAGAGTTGAATGAACTAAACAGAATCACAGGGATTAAATTTTAACTGCATTTTTGACGCATTCGTATTTTCTGAAAACATCCAAAATTATCAAAATTCAAAGTATCGTAATTAATTAAGCTTTGGTGGGTAAAAAATGAGATTACTTTTAATGTGTTTAGCGTCGTCAAATGTGGCACAGTGAAACATTTTTGTAGATAAAATTAAGAAATGGGGACATATTAAAAATGAAAAGTTGCATTTTATATGTATACAGTTCTTTCTAACACAAACGGCGTATCTCTAGATTTGTATGCATTTGTAACTAAAACTATATTTTTATCATCAGTCGATTAAAAGTCGTTCATTATCTCAATTTTAATTGATCATTTAAATAAACTTAACTAAAGTGACAAAAACATATCTTTAATTAGAATAGGTCAGGTAAAAAATTTTAAACATTCTTCAATTTAACTGCTTATATTATATAAAATTTTTAAATCAATATAAGCATTATTAGGACATTAATGCAAACTTAATCCTTATTAGTCGTTTAAATTTCTGAGATGATCTATTTAAATGATATTTTACAGTGCTATATTACATTTTTCGGACACGTATAATGTGTTTTATGTGTATTAAATGCTAAACAAAAAAGTCCTTCAGGCCTGTACTGGGACTGAATTTGAATACGAATTTCAGCACGTGAGTTACAGCATAACAAAAATCGGATTGTTTCAAAATATCAGACACCCTAGAATTTCAAACTGCCATATCTGAGCCATTTTTTTAGATAAAGCCAAAACAAAAAATGTTTCGAAATTCTTGTATCACGTTCTAACACTTGACACAAATAATTTTTGCAATTTATAATTTTTTGTACATATTTTTAAATGTTTAAAAATAAAAAAAAAATTATTTTTGGCCATTTTGAAACAAGATGGCGATGAAGATGGCCAACGAACTCGGTCGAGACCTTGATATGTCCTATACACATATTCAGTCACATCCGAATCGGTTAGTAAATAAGACAGTTACAGCATGACATAAGTCAGATATATATATATATATGTGTGTGTGTGTGTGTGTGCATATATATATATATATATATATATATATATATATATATATATATATATGTGTGTGTGTGTGTGTGTGGATAAATCAACATTAGAACGGAGGGTGGTTTGGGGGTCTGGGGATCATGATCGGTGAAAATACAGTAAAACCTCAACACTCGCGGATTTAACATTCGCGAGTTTTGATTATTCGCGAATATGAGAATGCGGAAAAACTTAACATTCGCGAGAATCTGACTTGATTATTCGCGATTTTTTTTAATTATCTCTTTCTTTTTCCGAATTTATAGTGGTGAAATATTATTTCCTCCGTGTTTTCATAGTATCTATTTACAAATCAATTTTTAGTTGTCAACTGAAAAATGAGCTAGTGTTCTAGGAAAGCAAAATAATAACAACAGCAAATTGCAATGCATATATTAGAATTGTTATGGTAACGGCATCTTCAGTCTACTAATTTAAAATATGTAGGTTCTCGTAGAGATGGAGCTGAAGCTGCACTTAGATAGAAAATAAAAGCAATTCCGAAGCATTTAGCTATATTTAAATATCGTATTTTAATATTGTATCGCATACTAACCCACTAACACATTATCATCTCTTTGCGAATAAGAGAGAGTCGAAAATACTTTATACAAAAACCTGGGCTTGTTTAGCTGTAATTATTTATCCAGTCAATTAATTTGAATTATCTTCAATAAAAAAATTTCATATTTATGAATATGTATGTACATTCACCTTCTACCTATATGTTATGCATAATGTATTGTTAATACATAGTATATATCTTTTTGTTCTTTGAAAGACAGTGCCACTCTAATTAAAATTTCATAGAACGTAACTCCTTTTTTAGTGCAGAGAGATAGACTCAACATTCGCGGATTTGACATTCGCGAGGTTTTTCTCGAACGTAACCCTCGCGAAGGTAAAGTTATTACTGCATACCAAATTTTTTTGGAATTGCTTTCCTTCGAACGGCTGCAATAGGTAGCTTTTTGTAATGAAAGCTGCCTACTAATATAGGCGTCTTTAACAAATATTAAAATCATATTAGAAAAATATATATATACCGGGTGTCCCAAAAATGACCGATGATTTGAAAAATCAAATAAGAAAAAACGGAAGGCGATAAAAATGTACGGTTGGCTGTATTCTGCTTAGGTAACCAGGGACTTTATTCCTACCAATTTTCAAAATTAGTTACAAAGTTCCTCAACAGATGGCGCTGCTGACTAGAAAAAAACTATAAAACAATGTTTTCAAAATAACCACCGTTTGCAGCAACAACGTGGAGTAGTCTGAGGACAAAATTCGCAGATCTGACGCCATGCGATTTTTTTCTTTGGGGGTACTTGAAAGTCCAAGTGCATCGTCACAATCCACAAACTGTAAATGAACTGGAACAGTGCATATCTGCTGCTTGTCAGAACATTCCAACCGAAATGTTTTCTCGGATATCTGCCAATTTTGTCTTCAGACAGCCCCACGTTGTTGCTGCAAACGGTGATTATTTTGAAAACATTGTTTTATAGCTTTTCCTAGTCAGCAGCGCCACCTGTTGACCAAAATTTTAACTAATATTGAAAATTGGTAAGAATAAATTCCCTGGTTACCTAAGCATAATGCAGCAAACCGTACATTTCTATCGCCATACGTTTTTCTTGATTTTTCAAATCGTCGGTCATTTTTGGGACACACTGTAATATAATATTATACATGAAAATGAACTCAATTCCCTTATTATTTTTTGTGGAATAAAATTCTAACGATAATAATAAATTTCTTAATAGGAATTTCTTAGTGTTTGGCCCTCATTTAAATTAATAAATTATTTAAAAAACGCGATTCTTTCTAAAATGTTCTGCTACTTCCTTTTTAAAATAGACGCTTTTATATTTTATTTATACTTTTTTAAAAGTTGTTAAACAAATATAAGTACAGGAAAAAGAAAAATAGTTTTAGTTCTACAACATATTAATGCATTATTTCTTTCAATTCTACTTTTATTTAAACAAACGACATAAAATTATTTACATTTAATAACTTCACTGTAAATACCGACTTTATATAAAATTGATATGCTGGTTTTCTAAGTAATGTAACTTTGTTAACTTTTTTAATCCGCAAGATTTATTTAAGTACGTAAAATTAATTAAGTTTCCTGGTATCATTTCGTTTTTAACTACACATTTCCACCAGATGTGAAATAATATTCTATAAAATGATAGAATATCCAGTATTTATTGTCTGAGTGCAACGAAGACTCATACACAGCGCAGTGTTACTTTGCCCCATATATAGCTACGATGGATATTAAAACCTTTCGTCAAGCATAACTCAAAAAATATTTAACGGATTTCGTTCAAATTTTTACAGCAGGTACGTATAAAGGTGACAACGACGTCTATTTATTACCAAGAATAAGTGTCAAACCGTTTGGAAGTTATATTAAAAAAATAGATAAAAAAGCACAATTAAAGTACATACGTCACTAAATTTTGTGCGTACCTCATTTTCACCGGTGGGAAATTTTCGTAGACAATCGGAATTGAAAAGTTCATGGAGTACATGGAGCAAAAAAATATGCAAGCACTAATATTCAGCACAATGAAATATATTTCAATTTAATAAAAATGGAAAGTTAATCTGGAATTTTTTCTGTTTGAAAAGTATTAGAGATTAGTAAGTATTAGTATCAGAGATTTGGCGTAAATCACACCATTAGCAGCTTTTTTATTTCGCGTGTGTATGTTAGGAACAATTCTTTGATGTTTAAATAAAAAGTTTCGATTTGTGGCATTATTTCATATTTTCTTTTCCTTTTTAGTATTTTAAATGGAATTAGTGAAAGGTGTGTATTTTAAATTAAATGAGTGAAAGACGTGTATTTTTAATGTATGTATTTCAAATGAAATCAGTGAAAGATTTATATTTAAATGAAATGAATGCAATATGAAGATGTTATGAGAAAAATATTTGGCGATTTATCAACTGCGCCAAGTTAACATAAAAGTACCAATACATATGTGGGTACTTCTCTATTATCCCGTCGACCACTTTTCATAAAAAAAACTATCGCCAAATAAACGGAAGAACGTTGTCATTGAAATATCAAAATAAATAAAATATAAGAATTTAAGGACACAATTGTTATTTTAATGAATGAAATAACTAATAAATCAGTAAAACATAATGAAAAATAAACGCAAATGTCGCGTTAAAAACCACTTGATGACGTAACAAACACGTATAATGCTTCTGATATCAAGTAAATGGGACAGCATTTTTGGCGTTTAATCTAACAGTTTGGCGATAGTTTTTTGTTATGAAAAGTGGTCGACGGGATAATAGAGCAGTACCTCTATGTGAAATGAAACAAGGCACAGATGTCATATACGCACCACGTTGGCGCGATTTTCCCCTCCACCAGCTTGGGGAAAACTTTGTTTTTGAATATTAGTTACAAATAGTGTGACAAATAGTACACGTGATTTTTTATTTCAATATAAATATAAAATAACGTAATAAATGAAACAGCTTCTATTATTTTAAAAAAGGAAATAAAAATAAATAAATAATATTTTGATTTAAATAAAGGCGCGTATGTCATATACGCACCACATTGGCGCGATTGCAACAAAATGGCAATTTTATGCCTCATATGGTAACCCGGTTATTTTGTTTCAATTGTTGTTTATTAACTTTTATTTTTTATTTTAATTATATAAATTGTTTTTATTATATATATCAATATTTATTTATATCAAACTATCATTTATTTATTTTTATTTCCCATTTTTGAATAATAGGAGCTATTTCATTTATTACGTTATTTTATTTTTATATTGAAATAAAAAATTACGTGCTATTATTGTATGGTATTTGTAACTAATATTCAAAAATTTTCGCCAAATTGGCGGGGGGGAAAATCGCGCCAATCAGGTGCGTACATGACATCTGTGCCTAAATTAATATTGATATACATATAAATATAATCTATAGAATTAAAATAAAAAATAAAAGTAAACAAACACAACAAACAGTTTTCGCCAAAGGGGCGGGGGAAAAATCGCGCCAACGTGGTGAGTATATGGCATCTGTGCCGGGATTTTTACCCTTTTATCTGTGCTTTCGGAAATATAAAAAAATTAAAAAATTCTTATATCAGGTGTATAATGTTTTGCATTTTTATACGGACCACTTCTCCATTTTAAGATTTTAAATGCTATTTATATCAGATATATCTTTCCTGTGATTCCCACAAATTATTTCCGGTAATTGTTTTAGTTCGCTTATTAATTGTTTACAATTTTCCCCCCTGGCAATAACAATTATTTATCACAAAAATGGGTACTTCTCTATTATCCCGTCGAACACTTTTCATAACAAAAAACTATCGCCAAACTGTAACGCTAAATAAACAGGAGAACGTTGCCATTGAAATATCAAAATAAATAAAATATAAGAATTTAAGGACACAATTGTTATTTTAATGAATGAAATAACTAATAAATCAGTAAAACATAATGAAAAATACACGCAAATGTCGAATTAAAAACCACTTGATGGCATAACAAATACGTATAATGCTTCTAGCATCAAGTGAATGGGACTGTATTTTTGGCGTTTAATCTTACAGTTTGGCGATAGTTTTTTGTTATGAAAAGTGGTCGACAGGATAATAGAGAAGTACCTAAAAATGGCTTAGTTTTGTTAAATTTGTTTGTTATGTATTTTCATTTCTTATTAAAAAATCGAAAATGGCAACAAAATTTTAATTTAGCACCGTACTTAATTTTTTAAAATGGCTCAAAAACATGGTTTGATAAACGTATATTTGTAAATATTTTAAAAAACATGTTTTTCCGCTCTCTAGAAAAATTTGGTAAGATTCTAAAACTGCCTTTGGCACCAACCAGTACATGATACGGAACTTTTCCCCATTCCGATACACAGAAGAGGTTGGTCACAAACAAGAGTAATAATGCTAGCTACAATATTGTTTTAACTCTATAAGAGTTAGAAACAATAATGATATTAAATTCTCCAATTAGCTTAGGGCCCGATTACGGAAGTTTCTCCTAGAAAAAAAAAACTGTAGATGTCTTTTACATTTGTTTCGAATGAAGCTCGATCAACAAAGTATTAATTGATAATACAAACAACACTAATATTAACATGGGGGCAAAAGTTTGAATTTAAGTGTATATATTTGGAAACCCCCCCCCCCAAAAAAAAAGAAAAAGAAAGTTACTGAAATGAATTTAAAATGGCGTGAAGCCACGCTTTCTGACATAAGAAATTGGCTGCGAACCCGATTACGAAACTTTCACTTAACTTAATAACATGTGTCTAATAGCCCTGAGGACAATTCCCCTTCCCAGTTATACAGACCTTGGGGCTTTTTTTAAAAAGCTTGACGCAGTTCGGGTTGAAGAAGTTGAGATTTACTATCAAATGACATAAACTACTATGAAAATAAAACTGGTGAATTATTATGCTGGTTTATGTATGTATTTTAAAAAATTGCATCTGATTACACTTTTTAGATAAATTACTCCTGTTTGCATTTAATAACAGATAAACGGCTTCCGTTTACTAAATTGTTTAAATATTGGGAAGAGTTGGCGAGAGGTAGATAGACGTGTAAACAAACGGGTAGACAGACGGGTAGAGAGACGGATAGCGACAGAGATAAGCTAACGGGTAGCGAAACGAATAGACAGACGGGTAGCGAGGCAGGTGAAAAAAAGGGTTGACAGAGGGGTAGTGAGATGGGTAGGGAGACGGGTAGTGTGGTGGATAGAGAGACGAGTACAGAGACGACTTGACAGACGGATAGAGAGAGGGGTATATAGACAGACAGACGTGTTAATAGACGGGTAGTGTAACGGGAAGCGAGACAGGTAGAGGCACGATTAAAAAGTCGGATAGAAAGACAGACGGATGCTGAGACGGGTATACAGAAGAGTAGAGAGACAGTAGACAGATGAGTTCGGAGAGAGACACAGCTAAGACATACGAGTAGTTAGACTGGTAGACACGTTTGTAGCAAAGCATGTTATCAATGTGGTTTGAAGTATACGAGTTTCTATAAATAGTTATACAAATAAACAAAGGAATTTTTTTTAATTCAAATATTAAATATTTGATTTAATATTTCAATATTTAATATTTTATTTTTTAATATTTTATTTAGATATTTGTCACAAAGAAAATGTTGCAAAAATTAAATTAAATTTGCGTTAAACTACGCTTGCTAAAATACGCTATTGGCTGCAAATCAGATTATGTGACTTTAAAAATATCGTTTTAAAAGATCCGGCGGTTTTTTTTTTAAAGTTTTGGGCAATTCCCGCTTAAAAAAATGAGATGATTTGCCAAATGTTATAAAAAAATGCATATGAAAACATAACAGTATATGAATTTATATATGATATTTTGTAATTATATCATTTAATTTGCTATTTTTCATATGTTGTATCTTTATCTATCTCTTGTCTATCATATGCTGATATTCACTTAGATTCTTGTTGATATCTTCTTTATATCGTAATTGTTAACTTTATGTTCTCAGCAATATCACTCAGACTAATCCCTTTGAGGGAAGTCCTAGTTTAATCCTATTTCCACCAAATATATTAAAATTCTTCTACTTCAGCTCTATATGTTATTCTGAAAATATTATTAAACGAAATTAAAACTGAATTATCCAAAAAAATTTTATGCTTTTAAACTTCAATATATTTTAATCTTTTCAGTGTAATGCCGCATTGATTAGAAAAAAAAAGAAAAAGAAAAAAAAAGAAAAAGAATTATCTACATGTTATTTTATTATCAAATTTCCTCACAGAGGTCAAGCAGGTAACGACTGGGAAATTTGTATATTTTTCTGAATACCAATGGAACAGTTTAGATAATAGACGGCTACATATTAAGAAATTTAACTAACTTTGAATTTTCAAATGGTAACACCCATTTTTGACACCATTTTTGATTTTCTTTTATCAAGGCTGCTTGTAAAAAGTTATAGTTTACAGAAATTCTTAAATGTTTAGAGTTAGACGAGGATAGAACTTGATGATGCTAATGTTAAATTAACGTAGAGAATTTTAATTTATATCTTTGCAAAAAATTACCCGATTGAATATCCTTTTATTAATCATATGCAATAAAAAGTCCCAAATATATTATAGCTGTATTTTTGATTTAGAAAACGTATTTTTAATTATGAAAAAATTTAATAAATTCGTATTCAAAATAAGTACAATGTATTATGATTTACATTATTCCTTTATGTATAACAAATCACAATCATCAGAAATCAATCATCACAATCATTTACAGCTTATTTCACTCAGTAGTTTTTGAGTTATAGCTGCATTTTATATTTTGAAGTTGTAACGTGGTGTAATATACAATATAATTCAAAAGCTTATTTAACAATATAGAAATATTGAAAACACTACGCGTTTCGAAATAACAATGCATTTTATCATCATCTACAAAGGAAACGGCTGTTGCTTTGAAGTCTTTCTTCTGCTTCCCCTTCTGTTTGTACCTAATGATAAAACACACTATTTTTTCGAAACGTGTAATGCTTTATTTAGTTTTTATTATTATTATTATTATTATTATACTTAAATTGATCTTCACGTTGTCCAATTCTTAAAACTAACGGAAAATTTTTTGAGGAATATTCTTTCATAAATGTTAGTATTTTTTTTGTCTGAGTGAAAACAAAGACTCATACACAGCGCAATGTTAGCCCCGTATATAGCTACGATAGATATTAAAACGTTTCGTCAAGTATAACTCAAAAAGTATTTGACGGATGTAGTTCTAATTTTCATAGAATGTATCTATGATGATGACATCGACATCTATCTAATTACGAAGAATAAGTTTCAAACCGTTTGGATATTATATTAAAAATAAATTAAAGTACATACGTCACGAAAAATTATTTTGTACGTCATTTTCACTGGAAGGAGATTTTCGTAACCGGATTAGAGTACATGGAATAAATAAAATACGCACGATCTAACATTAGAGTACAATGAAACATTTTTTAATTTAATCTAACTGGAAAATAAATCTAGATTTTTTTTATATATTTGAAAAAAAAGTAATAATATAGTAGTAGATATTTGGCCCAAATCTCGCCAATAGCATTTTTTAAATAACCCAATGGCAGCATTTATATTTCGCGTGTGTAAATGAGAAACAAGTTTTTGACGTTTAAGTAAAATGTTTTGATTTATGACATTATTTTCTCTTCTTCTTTTTTAGGGTCTCGTTCATCGCACGAAACCCTATTCGCCCCGCTACGTTGTATGTCCGTCACAAAGCCGGTTCTCAGAAACTATATAACTTACAGACTTAAATATTGTGTACTTATAGCTGAATACCTATTATGAAGTTGAAAATCATAAAATTAAAAAAAATCGTATTATTTTAATATATAGAGATAAAAAACCAAAAATCTAATAGCCTTTTTCTATTAAATTTAAACATTTTTCGTTATAGCAGTTGCCAACAATTAAAAATCCCCAATAAAATTATTTTTACAATAATTAATTTTCTATTGAAAGATTTCCAAGTGAAAAATGAAAATGAAATAAAAAGTTTCATCAATTAAAAAAAAAAAAAAGATTAATAGGACGTCATATTGTAATAAAACGGAAATTTTCAAACATTTCTCAATAATACAAGGAATATGAGTATATGCATCAAGTGATTATAACGTCATATGAGTTTGGGGAACGTATTAAATCATGGTAAAAACCCGAATATGGAAACATTGGCATATTTTAACATTTTGAAGGTCTCTATACAACATGTTTAATTTTGAAATAGATTTTTTTTTAACTATCGCATTTTGTCCACATGACAAATATTAATAAGACAGAGTATAATAGCGGGCTTCGCACGCCATCGCGCCGGTTCAGATATTCGAAAAAACAAGAAAAATAGACCGATAAATTTTTACTTTATAAAAAACGACTTTTTTTTTTTTTTTTTTTTTTTTTTTGGAAAATGAAATTTATTTGGATTTATTAAAAAAGGATAAAGTGTTTAGAAAGGAATATTAAACGAAACCCTTTGTGCGATATTCGATTACACTTATCCACTTGTTTTATTATTCTTACGTCATAACAAAAAAGTTAGGATTTGTATAATGGCAACTAAGCAAAACGTCTTTGATTTCTTCATTTTATGAAAATCTTCCTTCTCCTAACTGTTCTTTAGAGGATGCAAACAAATATTAATCCTAAGATAATAATCACGGATGACATCCCTGGGCAAATTTATAATCAGACTGAAATGTGTTAAAAATCATAAATTGTATAACATTCTAAGCATTATATAATTTCTATTTATAATGCCTGTCTCGTTCATTTTTATTTAAAACAATTATTTAAAAAATATATAAAATATGAAATTTTTCATAGTCATATTTACATGGACACTGATTATAAGTTAGAATAGGTACAATTTTAATAAGAAATATAACCAACTTTATTTTGGAGGCATTCAGTGACACGTTTTGACATGCTTGGAAGGAGAGAGTATAGCTGCCCAGGGACTATACATAGTTTCCTGAAGGCCTGTAATGCAAGAATATTGCTTGTAATTCCCATAAAAGGTGTTAACTGCTGCATTCTATTCGTTGTTATACTGTTCATATCGTGCGATAAAGGTGGCCAATCAAATAATGTGAGACTGTTATCATTGAATTATTTTTTCGTTTATCTTATTAGAAATTAATATTTCACATCCTGAAAGCAAGCTTATACCAATATTTTTGTTTATAAAATGCTGGTATACACTTTTAAGTTATTTTTCCTAGAAACAATAGATTGGTCTTCACTTGATTTGCCACACCACCCCAAACCACGACGATTCCTCTTTTATTTTGATAGATCTATGTATTGTCTCTATTCCTCCAGAAATCCAGCCATTATCGTATACTTTCAGATGGATGAAACATGGTTCCATTGTGATGGTTCCTAAGTTATACATTAAAATTGACATAATTTGTGGAGAAATAGAAAGGTTGCATGTAGCTGTAAAAAAAAAGAAGGGTCAGTAATGGCTTGGGACGCCGTGTCAGGTAAAGGTAATACTATTTTTTCTTTTTTCTGAGAAGATTAACACAAAAGTGTGAACCCGTATTTTCGAAACACAAATTTTGACATGTTATTGCTTCTAGAGGGTGATTTTTTTTTTTTTTCAAAAAACTTATAATGCATCTTGACGTATCTCAAAAGCTATGAAAAAGTGATTCAATGGTAACAATATCCCACTATTCGATTGGGTACTCAGTCATATGAGATTACCATTCTAAAAAATGAGTGGCTTGCAATGGTGAACTTTTTCATGTAAATGGAAATAGGTGTTCGTGTGTTAAAAATCTTGAGGAATCTATTGATAAGATATAACCGCATTATACTTATCAAAATTCATTCCGAGCATGTCATATTGCAAGACCTCCAACAGAAAGTTGCTTTCATTTCTTATTAAAATTATACATGTTTTTATGTATTTGACCTTATAATCAGAGTCCTTATAATTATGACTTTTTCAATATTGTAATATTTTTTTCTTATTTCATACATATGTATATATATATATATATATATATATTATATATGTATTATATATATATGTATATATATATATATATATATATATATATATATATATATATATATATATATATATATATATATATATATATATATATATACTTAATACAAGGGAATAAAAAAGCTCTTTTTGGATTATAAATACATACCCTATAATGTTTAATACTACTTAGAATATCGTATAAAATTGATTATTCTATATATTTGTTACTGCCTTTAAAATTTTGGCCTGTTGTGTAATAGTTTTTCCTATATACTTTTTCCTATAAGTTTCTAATATATCACTAGAATACTTTCGAAAAGAATAGTCTGTCTTCCTATGGACAGTTTTAATATGCATGCTGCTTTATGCAAAACGATATTTGTAGCCAGCACAATATCATCTTAAAGTACATGATCAAAATTATTTTTAGGTCTTTTCGCGTAATGACTGTTTTTTTCATATTTTTAGGAAAATAATTGATAAATTGGTGTAAATCACAGAGATGATTAATTTGAGCCATCATTATTATTAATGAAAATATTTGTATATGAATATTTCTCTAAAAAAGTTTTCAAATTTCCAGAAATTTAAATTTTACTTTTTATTGGTTTACGATCTGAATCACAATTTAAAATTGCAGAACTTTTTCATTTTGTCTACTTTATCGGTTTCAATTCGAAAATTCTCCAAAGTTTGTCATTCTTCGAAAAAAGTTGGTTAAAATATATTTTTGCTAAAATTTTTATAAAAAATGAAGAAGAAGCTCATAATAGTTGAGAAAATCCATTTCACCCAAACATTTTCTAAAATGATGTTTCCGAATTCCTGAAATAAATGCGATAAATTGATAACAAACTGTCAAAAGTTTAGTTTTTTAACAACTGTCGTTTTATTTTCTACTGTATAGCGTAATTCCACGTATTTGTAAAAAGTAAGTTCTTTTAAAATGGAACTGAGAAAACGTAATTAATTAAGAATTACATATGAATTAATTAAGAAAATGTATTTTAATCAGTTGTAAGATTGTATAATTTTGCATATAAAATTTGACATTACCACACACTATAAAACATATCCTCAGTTAATTGTGCGAAAATATTTATAAAATATAATATCTGTACAAAACCACAGACAAACACCTACTACAATGCGCTGAAATTTAAGTGCTTAGGTCTATTTTCCCTTATTAAAAACAACATAAACTTTTAATATTTCAATCATATTGTCAAATTTTAACAGAATAAAACAGAATAAACAAAAATGTGTATGATGCTCATATAATTAATTTCATAGATATTAATTATTTTTAAATGATCCGATTATATCTAACGAAAATTTGGTAAATTGATAATAAGAAAGAAAAAGTATCTCTTAGATAAAAACTTTCCAGTAAAATATTAAAATTATATGCTTTATAACAGACTACGAAGCATCTTTTATTCCTAAACTGGTTCATACATGACAAAAGACAGTGGGTGATTTTTTACATATAATAAAATATATCATTCAATTATACTTACACTTAGTATACGTAAAATATTTTAAACATTAACTTTAGAATATTCAAAAGAATGCAATATTAGTCACACGAATAGTATATAATATTGTTATTTTAATATTCATTAAAATTATAATGCTGCTATAAAAAAAAGCATGAAAATCTTTTGGTCATATTTTAATAAATAATGTCTTTAATATTACAATTAAAAAATGTATTTGTAAAAGAGCTGTATTAAATTGTACATGTACATAATACTGATTAGTGCCAGCATTTTATTTACATATATTTCCTCTGGAATAATAACAGGTAGTATTCCTTTCTTTGCCCAATAGTACGAAATCCATAATTCTGTTTTAATTTTAAAAATAAACAAGCCAAAAATATAATCCGATGCAGTTATGAATGAAATGATGAAATGCATGCTAGTAAATGAAATATTTTTCATACAACGAAATGTTGCTTCTTTTAACGAACACCATACAATAAAGTTCCAACATTGGACGAAATTTATTATCATTGGACAGTCTGTATCACTATTTACTGTACATCGTTAAATATACTATTTAACACTACAACGGCGAAACAATCTTACCTACTGGAACGGCAGGATGGGGTCATTTCGATAAAAAACTATTGAAATAGCAACGATAAAACAATTTTAAATGCCATACATCGGAACAAAATATGTACTTTACGTGTATTTCATCATTTATTTTAATTTATATTTAATATTACTTGATATTTTATTGAAATTTTAAAGTACTTTAAATGTAATGCTTACAGGGCAATCAATTGGATCTTACTACAACTACTCAAATAACTCATTAATTTGATATAAAAATTGATTGGTTTCACAAATTAAAACTAATGCTAACTAATATAAAACACAATTTATAAATTAATATTTTTTTCATCAATATTTCATATATATATATATATATATATATATCATATATATATATTCAATATTGTCCAATATTTCAAAAACTAACAAATGTAGAATGCTGATTTTTTTAAATACTTGTTATCTATTTAGGAAAAGTAAAAAAAAAAAAAATCAAACAATTTCTTCAACCAAACAAAAGTGCTCAGGGGTCAAAATTACCCTTACCGCCGTTCTAGTGTTAAAGTTATAAAAAATAAGAATTTTATTTTTATCAATTTGATTTTTTAAAATTATTCTCTTGTATAAAGTCTTCCTTTATTTACAAAAATAAACAAGATATACATAAGTTATGTAAATGTTTCTAATAAGTGTAACTAGTTTACATAAAGAATATGAATTATTGTAAAAATTTTATGAGCAATACAACTTTTACGTGACTTTAAATAACATACTTGGAGACCACTGACCAGGCCCCTACCTACCGGGATTCGACCCAGTTTGACGGGTTTGAGTGCCTGGTCATTGGGGCGAAATTCGCCTGATCGGCCTATTGGGGCGGTCCACAAAGACAAGTACCCAGTTCGGCCAATCAACTGAGTCTGGATTTTTCTGTGTTGTTCACTCCTAAATTTAAATGTTCTGAGATCTGACGCCGCACACCACGTACTCGTCATGACAGTTGAAATGGGGCTGGACAATTTAGTGCCGAAACGTTGGTACTGAACTTAGCTTGAAAAAGGGGAGAGAATTTTGAGGGAAACTAAATAAAGAAATTAACTAGATAATGAAACAACTGAAATGAAAATATAATTAGCCAATAGCTAAGTCGTGCCATCGGGGAAAATTTTTGGGCCGAGTTGCAAGGCAGACGAAAACGCTGCTGGGGCTGACGGGACTGCTTCTTTCTACCGTACCCCACCTGGTAAAAACTGGCTCCGTGGGCTGTCCCATTAGAGCGGGTCCGGTAGCTTTTGCGGACAATGCCCAATTGCACCTAATAAAGAGGCGAACAGTCAAAAATAAAATGAATAAAAAAACTGCTGCTAAAAAAAAAAAACCTTGTGCTACCAGTTGGGGCCGGCCATTGGCTCGTCCCAACCGGCAGCACGAGGAACTGCAAGGGGAACCTGGAAGAGAAGAATGTTACATTTTAAACTGAACTTATTCTGAATTACACTTTAACTACATTATTGAAATTAATTTACTTTTATTGTGCTAATTGACTTGGCTACCCGTCCATTGGGCCCATGAAAGGTTGTTAAATAATTAACAATTTGTAATTTAAAATATGTACTATTGCCGTTAACTGACTAAACCATAATGGGTTTTTGTTGTTGTTGTTGTTGGTTTGGCCCAAGAGCCCGGTTTTGCAGCTTTTTATTTCTATATAGCTGACATGATCCATATAACTGTGAAACTAGTCTCTTAATTTTGAACCAATTCCAGATGAGAGACCTGCATCTGGATTGGCACCCCCAGAGGTAGCGCTTATATAGAACTTGGAGGACATTAGAGCCACGAACAGATTTAACGTGCACCAGCTCCCATTAACGTACACGGTCTACTTTCCATACTTATCCTTTATACTTATTAAATAACATACTTATCATTAGTCAAGGAACCCTATTTCCATAGTTTTATAGAAATTTAAATCTTATATTTTCTACAGAACAACTTATTATTTTCTAGTTTATTTTTCAAAGAAAAATGTCATTTCAAAAGTAACATATTGAAAGGAACTAAAACAAAACACCTCACATCTAGAATGCGATTACAAAACTCCAACAAAGTTTCCAGAAATCTATTCAATAAATATCGAATTGTACATACTAAGGCAAAAGAATTTGTATTTGTCGCACGTGAATATCTTTTTTCATAAATTGATTTTATGTAGACAGATATTGACTTTGTGCTTTGAATCTTCAATAGTATGCCATGTATAAGAAAAAATTATTACTGCAATGTATAGCGCAATTTTGAAGTTGGTTAAATTTACCATTCAGAATATCAAATTCCACGCAGTTCAGTGTTTTTTAGATATAAATAAATACTTTTTAAAGTATTTCGAACGATTTTCTTGCGTTTTATTTAGAGTATTATTCGTAAATTAAACAGTATTCGTTAAATAAAAATTCAATTAAAAGAATTTAAAAAAAAAATCATAAAAAATGCAAATAATTTCATCCCAGCAAATAAGCAAATAATTTCATCTCAAAAGTACATCTTCGCCTACAACTGAGCAATTTTGATCAAACATATTTACAAAATTCGGTGAATTACTAAAGTTATTTATTTTTTAATGTTGTATTTAAAAAGAAAAAAAAACTTTATGCAAGCCTATAAATGCCTTACGTAAAAAATTAAAACTCTAAAATAATATAAAAAAGCCAAAATGTAAAATGAAATGTTTGGTTTATTTTTCTGCACGTATATGTTTGTATATGCAAAGCGTTTTTAATTTAAAAAAAATAGTTTTTCTCCAACTGATATATATAGCATTTTCATTTGAAAGAGTTCTTTCAATTTCCCTTCTTTTTTCAATTCCTACTATTAGCTCACACCCTCTATATATTTATATATCTCGTTCAAATTTTCAATCGTTACTAAAATACTTTTTATTCATCCACTCAAGTTCAAATACATTTTTAAAAACTTGTAGTGGATGACACTTGATGATAATACAGTTTTTTCAAATATTTATTCATTAATTAAATTATATTAATTAATTTTAGTTTTATTTTTCATTTCTGTTCAAAAGTATAGACTCACTCCATAAATTTTCTCCTTCGCCCACGTGAAAAAAAAGACATAGGCTAAAACTGAGCTGCGCCGCCAGGCACCTGAGTTGCGCCCGTCAGCGTCTCAACCGTCACACTCAGGTCCTGGGGGACATACAACGCTCACGCCCGGAGGCTGCTCTCTGTATGCGCTGTGACAGGTCGGGGTACCGCCACTTGCGCATCACCCCGGTTGAACCCATGTATTGACGACATAGGTCGCTGCGATACGCGGTGGATCCCATTATTAGAGAAGATCAACGCAAAACCAATTGGGACGGGTCGGAGTCCCCCAACAGCTTCGTCGCTGAAAACTCAAAAGGGATTCAGATTCTAGGCCATAAGTCAGGTTTCCCCGACCCGCACTTGCTTTACCAGAACTCTAGGAATTTCGAGACCTACAAACGTAACCACGGTTCCCTCTTGTAATGGATCAAGACATAGGATAAAGAAAAATAAATTGATCATTTGAATTTAAATTTTGCTTTTTAATCATACATATAAAATAAATATGGGTTTCCCATTGCATATAGTGAGATAAAAGGAGAAATTAAAAAATATATATTGCAGTCGTAGAGCGTGTAAAAATGTTTACAGAAATTTATACATTTCATCATGAAGTGTCCTTCAATAATCTCTTTATCTTCTATAATAATAAAAGAAAGTTTCGCTCTGTGTGTGTGTCTGTGTGTGTTTGTCTGTTGGCGATGGCTAGCAAAATCTAGCCCACCTAGAAGTCTGGAAATTTAGGTATTTTTAGGAATTTTAATATTTTGATAATTACTCTAGATATTAATTAGAATATCATTAAATATCGCATTGAAAATGCCATTTTTTAAATCAAAATGGCTAAAGAAAAGAACTGTTGTTAGCACTTTCCAACCTAGTTGAAAAGTGCTTATGACTTCGGTTTGTCTGGCCGTATGGCCGTCTGCCGTCTGCCGTCTGCCGTCTGGCCGTCTGCCGTCTGTCCGTGCTCTAACTCCCGTAAATATGCTCGGATTGCTCTGGAATTTTTATATGTTATTGTCGCCATCTATAGCATGTTCCCTATTTCAACGGAAGTGTGTAGCACTTATAGTTATTTTACAAGGACACTCAAAAGAATTCCGTTATATTGCGTTCTATGGGGAAAAATCATTTGCGGTTTATTTAAATAATGTTTCACTAATTTAAACGCATTGAAATTTATATATATATCACTAAGGTGCATTAGAAGAAGCTTAATATGGAATAGGGTGTGCATAGCACTTATAGTTACTTTACAGGGACAGTCAAAAGAATTCCGTTACATTACGTCTATGGAGAAAAATCGTCTGCGGTTTATTTAAGTAATGTTTCACTATTTTAAACGCACTGAAATTTATATATATCACTAATGTGCATTACAAGAGGCTTACTACAGAATAGTGTGTGTATGGAAGTCATCGTTCATTTACAGGGACACACAAAAGAATTCTCTACTGCCTGTTAACAATAATTCCTGGAAGTGCATTTTAAATTACTGAACGCGATTTTAAATTTAACTCACTTTTTGTTTATTACGTGGTGTGTATAAATTCTGTAGATCATATACAGGGAAGCACAAAAGTTCGCGAACACATTTCCGTTTATTGACAAACTCCAGATGGAGAATTTTAAATTGTGCTACGCGTTTCCTAACTGAACTAAAATTTAGCATTCTATGTAGTATATATACAAACCTATAGATCCTATACAGGGCTGAATAAAAGTATTCGGATATTTTTCCGAATATTGTATATGTTGGAAATTCCTGAAATTATAATTTTAAATATGTTATGCGTTTTCCAAATTGTTTACTTAGATGTTATCTCTCAGCTTATTAAACGGTATGATTTGTAAAATTATTTTGGAAGCGTTGGAAAGTGCTACATAATCTATGCTTGACGCATGATTTTTCGTTCTTGTTGTGGATTTGGTAGCGGAAATGAACGAATTCGAAATTATTTTACTAATTAGCGAATTTTAAGAAAACTAATTAAGATATCAATTTGAAAATTTCTGAGCATATATAAAAAAAAATCTGTATCCGTCTATGCAATTTTTGAAAAATTCGGCCGGTAATTTTTCTTAATTTATGCAAAAAACTGCTAAAAATCTGCAGGCGCCAGTGAAAAAAAATCCGAGACAGTTTCAGACAGGGATCTGCTTTCATTAAAAACTGAACTACAAACAGATCTGTTTCTCTGGCCGATCCCCCATTTAGTTTGCGAAAATGAAAGGAAATAATTGCCAATTTTTACTAATGAACAAAATTTAGATAACTAATTAAGATATAGATCTGAAATTGAGGATGGGAAATGTTGTGATCTGCCGGATATTTTAACGTAACGTCTTCGTTATGTTCTATTTATCAGAAAAATGTAATTATTTTTTAATGATCGCGTTAATGTAGGTGAAGGTGGTTTTCTTGAACAAATTATTCCTTATATTTGAGGGTATGGGGAGGGACGGGGTTAACGCCTTGCACTGAGATTGTTATTATCTCGGGCTCGGGCAACGCCGGGCGGATAGCTAGTTCTAAAAAAAAGTAACTAACACCTGTCTACGCTGCCGCCGCAAATGAATTTTGAGATCTTTATCGGCTAATATTAAGAAAGCAATTGCATATAAAAATATGAAAATAGGTATTTTTATAGAGAAAGTTTTGATAAATACTCTGATAAAGACAGTTTTTAAATCAAATAATTATTTTAAGAGCTATTTAATGTTGAAATCTGTCAAAATATTTCTGTTAACAATTTTATAGGAACAGAAACTGCATGAAAAATAAACCATCGTTTGCAGAAACATACTTGACAAGCTTTCAGTGGGAGTGTGCACATGCAGTGGGCAATTATCCTTTTAATTTCACTAATTTTTTGAGGTTATTTTTATTCAAATTTTCATTATTTGAATACAGATTTATTTCATATTTTGATATTCTTCTTTTTTGAAACTCTCTTTTTAGAATACACAGCGCCACATATTCCCCTGGCGGTGACTTTTGAAACTAATTTTTTTTTGCGGAATCCTTCGTCCCCCGTCTTGTTTAATCTTCCTACAGAATTTGGCGCCATTCTCGCAATTAGATCGCGCTACAGAACACTCTGAGAACCGTCAGTTTAATTATGGCCACCTTGTGTTTATACGTGAATATTAAAAAGAGAAACAAAATAATTTATTTTTAATGCGTAATTAAATTATTACGCATTAAAATTAGTAAATGAAAAAAGAATTACGTCATATTTCAAATGCTCAAGTAATAATATTTTCCAAACAGTTTCATTTAAAAAATATATTTACACGAGAGACTTATTTCATATTTCGAAAAGTATTTTTACCTATTGTTGTCAATTTTAAAATAGCGCAAAAAGTAATATTTCCCTTGAATTAAAAAATGTATTTCTACCTGAATAATAAAAAGAGAAAAAAAACTTTGGTGGAAATTACGTCATATTTAAAACAACACATTTAAAACGTCTTAATTAAAACATTTTTTTCATAGCGTCGTTATAAAATTCCGGGAAGTAGTGGCATTGTTTACTGAGCGAATTTTTGCAAACTGATTTTTTTATGTTTATTTGATCTTGTTTAACGAATCCCGAAAACAGCCGTTAGCAGTTCCGGGCTGATTCTGCCTTAAAACCCCTCAGTTGAAGGGGAATTCATGGCAATTCGGTTACAGAAGATCACCACTGGTTGTTTATTAAAAATACCTTCTTCCGTACTCTTTAAAAAATATAACAAATTAGCGTGTTTATAGAGTTTGCATTGTCTGCACGCATGGCTGTAAACATAGCTTTCAGAGACTGAGTGAATAAAAATTTTATTATGTTTGAAATAGTGTCTCATTATTCAAATGAACCACAAATAATTTTTCCCATAGAACATAATGAAACGGAATACTTTTAAGAGCCCCTGTAAATGATTAACTTTCAATGCTGAACTTCAATATTTCCATGCATGATAAACGTCAATAACGTATATCAATTACATGGCAATCCGAATATATTTACACTAGGCAGGTCTGACCACGGTCAGACAAACCGAATTCATAAACTCTTTTCAACGAAGGAAGAGAAGAATGAAAAGAAAAATTATTAAAATATTTAAAAGTATATTATGTATATAAAATGAAAAAAAAAATCAGTATTACAATTAATTTCTTTGTAATTTGTACATTGTATTTTATGCACATGAATCAATGTCCATACAAATATAGGAATAACTTTTGTAAAATGCCAACATTTGTATGAATATGGACTTGTTGTCATTTTAATAAAACTCGGTGCTGCTAGAAATAATTTAAGTTATATCCTAAGTTGCTATAACTTTTTAGTGTCGATTGGGCTAGCGCAAGACTGACTTTTTAAGCAAAAAGATGATATATGGAAATGCGGATAGATTGAATTTTGAGGTTTTTCAAGATTATAAAGAAGATTTATACAATTATCTAACATAAAACTTATTTTTTGATACTGACACATCATTTGAAGATTGTGGAAACGGTACGATTGGGAAATGCAGGGATAGGAAATGGTAGGTACTTGGTAGAGGACAGAAGCCCCTCTAACTTGAACTGTATCTAAGCTGCTAACGGTTGAACAAACCTGTTGGGCATTTGTAGTCAAATGGTTATTTGGCCAATGGTACGGTCAGGTGGATATTTTTTTTACTGTGGGCCAATTTGGAACAAGAATTTGCCAACAATTAGCCAATGCTTGCACAAGCATTCTGTCCCTCATAGCATGCATGGTCGCAGTGACGTCACTGTGACGTCAATGCGAGTCACAGTTGTCACGACACATCTGTGACCAAAATGCCACCATTCAGTGAGGTCACATTGTGACTGAAATGTGGACTTCTTTAAAAATTACAAAAAAAACATACAAAGCTATTTCAAACATGTTATTCATCGTAAAAATACTTTTCTAGTCAATTTTTTTAATTTTTGTGACGTTACTTTGACGTCTTTGTAAATCACGCATGTCACGTCACATCTGTAACCAAAATACTAACATGTTGGGAATTCACACTGTGACAAAAATGTGAATTTAAAAAATCTTTGAAAATGAGAAGAAACATACATAGTGTCATCTTTACGCATTTGAGAGCCTTAGTAATTTATTATGCCTCTTGGAATATTCAGTTATTCATTTATCTAACTAAAATAAAATTATCAGCATAATATATATATATATATATATATATATATATATATATATATATATATATATATATATCTTTTTAATTATGCAATTGTAAATTATCATAGAAACATACTTATTTATCAAAACTAGAAAATGTAATTTTTTTTATTTTTTTAAACTTATATTTTAATTAAAAAAATATAAAAGTTTTATTTTGTAGGAAAAATTAATAATTAGTGTTAAAATAACTTCAAAGAATTTTGTCAATTATAAATTACTTGTAATCATCGGAACTGGCAGAAAAATAATACAGTGGAGGGAAGTGTTTTTCACTGTGAAGTGCTATTAAAATGTAGACAGAATGCGAATAGAGATAATCCGATATTTTCAGAAAAGCAAAGTTTCTTTTTTGTATGCTAGGGCTTTATTTAAATTGTTTTCGTTTCTTTATGGATGAAGTAGGTTATGAATATCATAAACGTATAAAATAAGTAATTTTCTTCTGTTAGAAGGAAAATACTATTTCATTTTATTTTATCTCCAGAATTTTCAATATAATTGTTATAGCTATTCTAGCCCATATTTGGAAGGAAAAAAATCTCGACATTTTTTAATTTAAAAATTGCATTTATCAAACTTGACATAAAATAAAATAAAATAAAATAAACGGAAGTCTTTCATTGTATCATCTGCAAAGCGTTATTTTGAAGCCTGAAAAACAACATATACATATTGAACGGCGGAGGGGGAGAGAAGAAGGAAACATTTATTCTTTGGTAAGGAAATTGAGCAGCTGCTCATTATTTATAATATGGACTCGTCTATCGTCTGCGGTCAAGATAAATTTGAAAAGTGGTTGTTTCATTCGGAAGGATTACTATTTATTCAAACTGTTGTAACTTGTAAGCATAAGATGAATTCAAATATTGTTTCATTTATTTTCAAATTTTGAAGAATTCTAGCTGGGGAATTTCGTGGTAGCTGTGTTATATATAAGTGTCAGTTATCCAAAATTTCTTGCTGGAAAATATTCCCTCTAATATGACATGATTAATAATTTGCTAAAAATGGATAAAGGAACACGCGAAGATTTTTTAGATGGATATGCATTAAGATTTGGTAAGTACAAAATATGCTAAAATTAATTTCAATTTGTCTATACTTAAGAGTTACAAATTTACATTGTTTTAAATTAATTATTTGTATTATTTTTAATTCATAACGTAAAACGATATATTCTTATTATATTATGTTTTAGGACTTAATAGATTTTTAAACATAAATATAAGATTTTGTGAATTTCCATAGATTTGTTTACAGGTACTATTTCTTATTCGTAATGTATTTCATTTTAAAGAGACTTGATCAAAATTATTATTAATAATATATGAAAGGTCTTGCATAAAATATGAGTTTTATTATTAAACATTAGGAATTAATATCTAATATAGAACTTTGCAGCATTACGAAAATAACACGATGGCTAATACGTAAGGAAGTACTTGGAAATTTTAAATATTTAATAGAGAAATTTACGTCTGAGGGATTAATGTAAAATAATTATATTATTGTAATAGGGCACTCTTTCCAGTAACGGGTACTTTTAAGTAATTTCTTTAAAAAATATGTTTTTAATTACTAGTTATCGTTATTATATTCCACTTTTTAAATTCAATATATGAATGTATCTACAATATGAAACCAATCTCATTGTCACATTTCCACTTGTGAATGTAAATTTAATTGTACCAATAGAAATAAATGAAAATACTTAAAATTCCAGCAACTGGCATCCACCATTCCAGTACTGGACATCCACTGTGCCAGTAATGGACTTCATATAAAAAAGTAATAGGTAATTGTTTTATAATTGCGTTTCGAATCTGAACTTAATGAAATTATACTAAATAAACACAATATTCGTTTTGAAATACATTTACCAATTAGGATATCAATAATTAATCAAATATTTATGCTAAAAATTAATTGTTCAAGCTAATTGTTGTTATTATCACAAGATGAATACTTTATGTATTTCGATAGCATATTTAAAATACTGAATTTTAGAGAATTACATTTATTAGATTACTGAGACAATGATTTTGTATGGAGTTTAATATAGTTACGGTCAATATGATTAATCTGGTCATTAATAATAATAACCGGTATTATTAATAATAACCGGCCATTATGTCCGGCCGGATTAATCATATTGACCGTAACATATATATATATATATATAATGAGAACATTTTTCGGAGTATCAGAGTACATGGAATTGTGTTTCCTCTGACAATGCTTAAGGCTGTTCTTCAGTGAACTTTCCTACTGCCCTCGCTAATTTTAAACCTATGGGCGAAGGATGCTTTCGTATATTTAAAATATCTCCTCAGGAAATTAATATTTTTAACTTCTGTTTTCCGTGTACTCTTCTTAAAGGATGTTTCTTTTTTTCCCCTAGTTATCAAAATATTTCATTGTTCTCAAATCCAAAATAACTAATTTCTGACATATTTATGAATTCATTTTTATTCGGAAACACATGAAATTGGCAGGTGTTCTTAATCAGAATATATTTAATAGAATGGCATTTTTTGGTAACGGCAGAAGATGTTTCAGAAAACACTAGCAAAGTCGGTGTTTTGAACCGAATTACCGACGCGCAGCGTCAGAAATGAAAAAAGAAAAACGTGACCGAAATTGATCTTAAGTATTTCATTTATCTAAAAATGGAAAACGCTATTCATTCCAAATCGCTTTAATAATCAGGCATGCAAGTGACCAGCGTTTAAATATTTGTTCATAAATGTGTCAGAAAGTTTCGTGATACTGAGCGAGGGGAAATATGGCAAAGTATACACATTTAAAGACTTCAATACTTAACAGCAAAATAGCATTGTTTTAATTATTGTCAATATTTTTGGTGGTTACATAAAACAAATGGAAGTAGAACTTAATTTAAAAAGTTTTTATTTGCACAATAGAAGTTCATATTATTGAAGTATTAACTTTTATTATAATTTTTAATGGATTCACATATTATTTTTATATTAGTATGCGTTTTTAACATTTATAATTTTCTTGCTTAACGGCTACATTAGCCGGTTTCCCAATCAGATGCAAAGTTTTAATTAGAATACGAGTTGCACAAAAAATATTATTGCCGATCCAATCCTTATCGTCGATTTTATCGTGATTTGGTAAAATCTTGTTATCCGAATCTATGCGAAATCATTTATCAGGTTCGGTCGGGTTGAGGGTCAACAGATTTTTTGTTGTTGTTGTTGTTGGGTTAGGGTAAGAATACTGGTTGAATCGAAATATAATTTTAGTCAACCATCATTCATGTTCAGTAATTTTCAAGAAGTATATAACCGGATTCGTGAATGACTCTAGATCCCATCCGACATCAGAAATTGTGTCGTATTACAATTTCTGATAAAATCTGGTTACTCGGTCGTATGCAAGATTATATTCCGAACAAGACTTACAGTAAAAACATTATACCCGACTCGGGTCAGATCGGGTTCACGAAAATCAGGTCACTCGACCACTAATCCAAATCTATTCTGTAGCCAAACAAATCCAAAAAGATCGATCCGAACTTTCTGGATTGGATTCGGGTAAAATCTGGTCACCCGACCCGGTGCAGTGTCGTCACAAACGTCACAAACTTGTAGCATAAAAAAATGTTGATCCGAACAATCCGGATAGGATTCGGGTAAAATCTGGTCACCCCATCCGATGCAGATTCGTCACATTTGTCACATTGAAGTCGCACGGTGACTTCACAAAGTAGTCACATTGTGAGGTCACAGAAAGCCTTGAAAACGGCCATAACGACTTCACATTTATGTCACAGTGACTTCACATCGACGTCACGTGACGTCACGACGACGGTCACAAAGTCACAGTGTGACTTCACAGTGACGTCGCCGTGACGTCACCATGCCTTACGGGGTGCTGCTTGGTATAAGTATAGCTAGAAACCTCCCGCTTTAGAAAATAGTTTGTGCCAATAATACAAACTGGTTTAATACAAACTGATTTGTCAAATAATATATATTTGAGGGAATAAGAGCCATTTTGTTTCCTAATGCGTTAATCGATAAACCGTTAAAATCGATTATCTCATTTCTTAGCAGGAAAAAATTTCATATTTACGCGTCACTTCAAAAATATTGGAAATGCACATATTACATGAGTTATTACATTTTTTGACTATGTTATTCTTTTGTATTGTTGAATAGATATGTATGAAATAAATTAGATTTAAACGTTCATTTATAATTCAAATATAATACATAAGGATTGCAAAATATTTACCTTTAGAATTAATTTTAGATTAGGATTTCTTTTTTCTTTTTTTTTTTTTATAAGTATTTATATAAAATACTAAAACACATTTAACCCTCATTTTACTTACCTTCTAAGTGTTTAATATTCAATAAATAATATTTGTATAAATTTTATAATATTATTGGAAACATGTTTCTATTATGATGCATAAAAATGTATATAATATTAACTAGATAAACATCTTTAAAAGACATTTGTTATAGAAAAACACAAATCTTAAATATAATTAATTAAATGTAAAATTTACTCCAAAATTACATGATGTCTGAAAATTACAGCAGAAAGAAATATTTATTAGAAAATTATAAATATATATAGAGAGAGCAGATTCAGAAATGACTTCTGAAAAAAATTCTTGATACTTACGTGTATTCTAATAATAAATGTTATCTCGCGCAATCCATACTTTATTTCCGTTAGAGATTCAAAGGTCAAAGTCAATAAGTGTCTGAGTAAATCGAATTGATTCAAGGGATATTCACGTGTGACGAAGACAAATTCCTTTATCCTATTTTGTACGATTAGATATTTATTGTATAGGCATGGAAATTTGTTGGATTTTCCTTAAACATACTTTTTATATATGCAATGCCTTTACTTTATATTATGTTATGTTTGAAATGAAATTTCTTTTCTTTAAAACGAATTCTGAAGTTCTTACGTTTATAAAGTGAATTTGATATATAATCGTTAGTAAAGCTAAAGAAATATTTCAAAAACGTATTTTCAGTTTAAGTACCAATATAATGTTTCTTTTGTTTTTAGAAATAACGTTTTTAATTCAGTGAATCGTCTATTGCATCATATGGAACATACATCATAATAAAAATTCGGTAAACGCATTCATTTTGTACTTGTAATTTACAGTGGTTCACATTTATATAAGGGCACTTGCACTTTTGAAACATCCTTGCAAAAACTACTTTATATTAAATAGAAATTTAGGAACATATCATGCTTAACAGTCTCTTGAAATGTAATTGTTTGTAGGGTTTAGTACATCTCACGAAACCCTATTACTCCCGCTCCTTTGTCTGTCCGTCACAGACCCATTCTCAGAAACTATGTAACTTACAGAGTTGAAACTTTGTGTACATCTAGCTGAATACCGCCTATGAAGCTCAAAATATAAAAATTTGAAAAAATCGTATTATTTTAATAAATAGAGATAAAAAACTAAAATTCTAACAGCCTTTTTCCATTAAAATTAATATAGTTCCGTTATATATATCCGTTATATAATCCGTTATAGCAGTTGCCAAAAATTAAAAATCCACAATGAAATTCTTTCTACAGTAATTAATTTTCTATTGAACGATTTCCAAGTGAAAAATGAAAATTAAATAAAAAGTTTCACCAATTGAAAAAATATTAATATGAAATAAAAATGATTGACGTCATAGTGGTAAAAAAAACCGAAATTTTCAAAGATCTCTCAATAATACAAGAGGTATGAGTATGTGTATGTACACAAAGCAGATTAATATCACGTCATTAGAGAATTAAAAAGAAAATCTGACGTCATATTTGAAGTTTCACGAATTTTTCAAGTGTTTGAGAATAATACAAAGCGAGTATCAATATGAGTAATAGAGAATAGTAAATATATGAGTTTGAGAACTAAAAATTTTTTACTAAAAAATTTTGCATTCCTTTTAATGCGCATGAAAATTTTAAATAAATATATTATTATTAAAAATTTTTGCACATATTTTAAAATGCAGAACAAGATTCATCTATCTAATTAATTATCACACGTACGAATAAGATTAAGTGTTTCATTTTGAGAATTTAATATACAATATTTTATCTCCTTAGGAATATTGAAGGAAAATACTTTTAAGAAGTTAATATTTCTGAAAATAATGCTCCAATGTCAACAAATCGCTGTGGCTCAGCGGTCTGGTTTGGGGTTCGAATAATTTATTAAACCATTACGAATGGACGATGTACGTCTGATATCCGGACGACGTAGGTGTCAGAGATTTTTGAAGAAAACCTTAACAGAATAAAGACAATTCTACAGTATATTCAAATTGTTGGGATCATTCTGAATCCATTTTTTTAAGAAATAATTCTAGAACATTGTGTGTTAACTAGAAGAATCCGATTACAACTAGATAAAACAAAATCTACCAGGGAATTTTCAGCACCGAAGAAAATGAACGACAGTAAAAGCTTTCTTGGAATGTATGATTTCTGTCACAGATGTTTAAAAGATTTCTGTCACAGAGCTCAACTGCTCCCGATTCTGTTGAAGCTGAACGCAAATTTTTATTGGATTCCTCAGCAGAAAACATGTTTTCATGATTTAAAAGTATCTTTAACATCTGATCCAATACATGAATTTTTCTACGAAACATGTCAACTTAGAATTACAGATTGAGACAAGGGGTTATGGTATTACAGCTGTCGTCATAAAGATAGAAGTTGGAGAAGAAAATGTCATTTCTTAGGCATTCAGAGCTCTAACGAAATTCAAAGTTAATTATTTTAATACACAAACAGAATGTCGTTCAGTCGCATGAGCCATAATTAAATGCCGATCATGAAGACCTTTCGTTTGTGTGACAGATCATAATCCGTTATACTGGTCTCTGGTCTCAAGGATCCAAATCCGTCTGGAAGACTTTCTATATTGGCCATGCAGCGACATGCAAGTACATAATTGTGATATATAAGAGTGGACAGAAACACAAGGACTCCGGAAGCCTCTCATGAAATCTATTAAAAAATAATGCCTTATCATCGAAAAAGATGCTGCCACCATCACTCATTTCTACCCATCCTCAGAACATCTCTATGATTAGAATCTTGTTCATATAACGCGATGTCAAAAATATTCTGCAAATAGTTTCACCACGACCAGCCGCTTGACGGCTATCTTTGAAAAAAAAAAACTACTATTTTTTAGAGAAGAAACGGTTGCCTGGCTTCTTGAAGCATCTTCGTCGAGGCATTCTATAGCATTTTTAACACGGGCCAACACCTGGGCATTTTCTCTTATGACATATGGACAAATTGGTCGCAGATTCAAGTGACCAGATATTTACAGAACTGTAAAAAAGGTGCATTGGTCGCTGTCGCGAATTTCATCAAAGATAGTCCATTCCATAATTGCAACCTAGTCGTTTGATATACAAGGTGGCCATAATTAAACTGACGGTACTCAGAGTGTTCTGTAGCGCGATCTAATTGCGAGAATGGCGCCAAATTTTGTAGGAAGATTAAACAAGATGGGGTACGAAGGATTCCGCGAAAAAAAATTAGTTCCAAAAATCACCGCCAGGGGAATATGTGGCGCTGTGTATTCGAAAAAGAGAGTTTCAAAAAATGAAGAATCAATACTGAAATAAAATTACCGTTTATTTAACGAATTTAGTAATTTAATCCAAGCTCAAAATGGTAACAGTTTATAAAAAGATAAAAATGTACATAAACACTGCTAAAGTTTCTTTATCTGCAATTTCCCTTACAGAGTCCCAAAGAAAGCAACAGCAGAAGAAGAAGTTCTTTATTCAAATTTCACGTTACATCTTTTGGCACAGTGCCAGCTTGTTCGGCTTTAAAAGGTAATGTGCTACTGTTAGAAGCAAGTTCTTTGAAAGTTATCTTTCTAAATGTTTCCTTCTTTAGTCGAGTGAGCTCTACTAGTCAAATTCTTTTACCTCAACCAGTACAATGCGCCAGCCGCTCTTCGTGCTTTTAGAAACCACAAAAAATGCGTAAAGGTAACGGTCCTTTGTCAGTTAATAGTTTAAAAGCAATGGTTGAGAAGTTTGAGAAAACAGGTTCTGTAAATGTTCAGGCAGGCAGAGGACGAAAACCCGTATCACAGGATACAATCGAAGAAGTGGCAACGGCGATTGTCGACAGAGCACCAGACAATATTGCTACCACTTCCAGCGCTCGTGGGTTAGCTCGGAATCTGGATACGCCTTACTGTACGGTATGGAAAATCCTACGAAAGTTTATCCACTTCTATCCGTACAAGATTAGCCGTGGACAAGAGTTACGTCACACCGACCATGATAAGCGATTGACTTTTGCTCTCACTTTTCTTGCCAGAATAGAGTTGGATGATGCTTGGACCTGGAAAATTTTATGGGGAGACGAGGCCCACTTTTACCTGAATGGAACTGTAAGTATCCAGAACTGCCGAATTTGGGATAACAAGTCACCAAGAGCATTCAAGGAAATTCCTTTGTATTCACCAAAGATAACTGTTTGGTGTGGTTTCACAGCAGATATGATCATAGGTCCATTCTTCTATGAGAACATTACTCCGACAGGACCTGTAAATTGTTCTGTTACAGGAGACAAATATCACCAAATGCTAAACAACTTTGTTATTCCGGCACTGCAGCAAATACAGTGCCTGGAGAAAATCATTTTCATGCAAGATGGAGCCCCTCCATATATTGCTTTGCGGCTACAGTAGCTTCTACGACAGAAATTCACAACAGAAAGAGTCATTAGCCGCTGTTAACCAACTTCATGGCCACCTCGGTCCCCTGGTCTTACACCCTGCGACTTTTGGCTATGGGGTTACCTAAATTCCAAGGTCTATCACGGAGGTGCACAGGACCTGGCTACGTTGAAGGATAACATATCGCGAACTGTACGAGAGATTCCTGCAGACAAGTTATTCTCTGCTGTTGTAAATGCTGTGCATGTGGTCCACAAAAACGGCGGCCACATCGAATCTGAGTTGGAAGTACTAAATAAACGGTATTATTATTTTAGTATTGATTCTTCTTTTTTGAAACTCTCTTTTGCGAATACACAACGCCACATATTCCCCTGGCGGTGACTTTTGGAACTTTTTTTTGCGGAATCTTTTGTCCCCCCGTCTTGTTTAATCTTCCTACAAAATTTGGCGCCATTCTCGCAATTAGATCGCGCTACAGAACACTCTGAGTACCGTCAGTTTAATTATGGCCTTGTATATACCTTTAGCCTTATCACATGTCCAACTAATTTGAATAAATCTTCTTGCATGATTTTGAAGAACTAATCAAGGAAATAAAGGAATTGTTGTACGTATCGACAATTTTATTCGTTATGCTCTTGAAAGAGCCTTACAAAATTCAGTAACAGCCGATATGTTTAAGTTTTATTAGCAAACGTCATTTTGAAACAAAGTGCACCAAAAGCATCAGAGTGCGTTAGTAATCGAGGCTAAATGTATATATAAAATATTTCTGATTTAATTTTACAAGAATAAATGGGTATTGAATCTTCTTAATATCTATTTTCAAATGCACAAGAAAGAAACTGTCGAAACGTTCTTTAGAAAAACATTTTTTTTATACCGCTAACCAGGCCCCTACCTGCCCGGCATGAATGCCTAGCTTAACGGGTTAGTACCTGGGTGCGGGGCGGAAATCGCCTGATCACAGCATGGCTGTGATCCACCTGACTATTGATTTGTTCACATCGCTGCTGTGCTTGCTCTCTTGCGATTTGCTACCGTTATCTTTGTTTGCCGGTTCAAGGTTTCTGTTTAACTTTGTTGAATTGACAGATTTAATAGGTCTCGTAATTTAGAACCTTGATCAGGTGACGAGACCCTCACCTGACTAGGCATCCCCAGAGGTATTATTCACAGGTAACTTGGAGGGCTTTGCACCCACGACGGATTTTACATGCACCAGGTGTCATTAGCGTACATAGATTTACATATTTACCATGTCTGTTGGCTTGTCACGTTCATGGTGGGTTGTCGCTGTAGTGTTTATCGCCTCTTTTATGGGCTGATTTCTCTTCTTGTTGTATTTGTCTCTGTCAAGGCTTTTTGATGTTTTTATAGGTTCGCCCCTGTTGTGGGTTGTTTTTTGTCTATCATTCATTGGTTTTTTGTCTCTTTCTTGATATATTTTTACCTCTATCTTGTGTCAGAGCTGGTTTTCACATTTTGAATCTTGGTCTTCTTTCGAGAGTTTCACTGGTTATTATGTCACTATCGTGTGTTTTGTCACGTTGTAACTTTTGTTACTGGTGGTTGTCACGTTGTAACTTTTGTTACTGGTGGCTGTCACATTGTAACTTTTGTTACTGGTGGTTGTCACATTGTAACTTCTGTTACTGGTGGTTGTCACATTTCTGGATGTTGCACACTCATTTTTGTTGTCTTTGTCACTTTATCTCACCCAAGCATTGGTGATTTTGATTTTTTTTTTCCTTCGTGAATACGCTTTTTGCGATCAGTCCATTGAATCCTAATGGCTGTTATCACTGCTTTTGAATTTTGTGCAACTTGTTGATTTTTTGTTTGAGAAACTTGTCGCACTAATGGAGTGGGGCTTGTTCCGTGGCCGTTAGTCCGTCATGTATCTATGAGGCTGTATTCACTTGATTTGACACTGTTTTTCCCCCATTAACTTTCTTTGGCAGATGTGCTTTGTGCATTCACCATTTAATTATTTTGTTCACTTTTTGTTGGCTATTTGCCTTCATCAGTTGGTGAAATTCAGTCCGTCACAGATGACTTCCACTTCTCACTAGTGCTGAAAAAAATCGAATTTTTTTGTCGTAGCAAAGAGGTTCCATTGCTACTTTTAATTTTTTTAATTTTTTTTTTAAAGATATATTAGAAAATATACTTACCAAAGGGATGGCTTTTGAGGGTGGGAAATGCTTTTGAGGAATCTCGCTGCTGGGAAGGTGTATTTATTGTGATATGAGATCGATGTTTTCTACTAACCATCTCATCACTGCTCTTCCTTTTGTTTGTTCTTTTTTGGTGTTCGCTAACTGGTTGTGCCATATTTTTTCGTTGTTCGGTGTGATGTGGATCAGATGTAGTGTTTGGGTTAGTGGGCAGTCTGTTAGATAGTGTTTGGGGGTTCCCAACTCCCCGCATGAGCAGTTTGGTGCGTCTTTGCGCTTAAACCTGTGTAAGTAGTCCGGGAATGCTCCGTGACCCGTGTAAATTTGATTTAGTAGATTGCAGCTGATGATTCTGCGAGAATCTACTTTTGGGAAGTATTCATATGTCTTCCTGCCCGTTTCCCCATAATCCCACTCGAACTGCCATTGTTTTATAGTGAGTTCTTTTAGTTTTCTTTTTAAGTTTAATATCGGTCTTTCTAGATGGTATGGAATTCCTTTACTTTGGTTTTCTGCAGCCTTTTTTGCTAATTCGTCGGCATCCTCGTTTCCTTGGATACCCACATGTGCTTTGACCCAGCTAATTTTGAATTTATTGTTTGAGTCTTTTACTGTTTTTTGTATTGTATCGATTAATTTTGCTACATTGAAGGGTTTACTGAGTGATTGGATGGCTGACATGCAGTCCGAGCGAGTGCTGTATTCCTTCCCTGTGCTATTTCCCCATTCTGCTGCTTTTAGTATAGCCAGTAGTTCGGCTTGGAAAACACTGTTGTACTTCCTTAATGGAGCTGACCATGTTTTTATGTTTTGTTCATTTTTGAAAGCTACGAATGCCGAACCCGTAGCGCCTGATTCCAATTTTGAACCGTCCGTATATATTACTATGTCCTTGTAATTATGGCCTATTCTTGGTTCTATGGTGTCCGCGGGATGTTAGAAAAACATTTAAAAACATTTTTAAATGTTATTACTTATTACTTAAAACTTATTTTATAATTTTAGTAAACTTTAGAAAAACATTTAAAAAGTTACTGGGAAATATTTTTTATTAATGCTAACTTCACAAAATTATTGATTTATTTTGCCAATAACCATATCTGGAAATATTGAAATTTTCTATGAATTTAAAAATAAAATTTCATTTAAGATTTAAAGACGTATTATTTATGACGTAATGCCAATTACATTTAAGGACACATTTCTTTTGTCTTGCTTAGTATATCACAAGAAGAAAAATTACTTTTTAGAATGTCAGTTCTGAAATCTTTTATTTTAGTGCTTTAATTTTTAAAAGCATTCTTTTTTTTAATTTTATAATTTTAGTATACTATGTTTTAAATATAAAATAGACACTATTAACTCTTGTCTTTTTGCACGCTTTTATTTAACTTCGTTTGGTTCGTGCATATGGACTTAGAATTTTATAATCGAATTTTCTCTCACTTCCTGATGTGTTAGATTTCTAGAAATTATTTACAGTTACGTGTTCTTAATTACAATACAGCAATTTTACATTTTCAGAACTTAATTATTAGTTAGTTTAGAATTTAGTTATTAATACATTAATTTTAAGGTAATTTTCTGTTAGGCGAGCGCAGCTGATAAATCACCGAATACTACTTCAATCGTCATCATTCGCACGACACTTATTTCATTTAAAATTAAAACATCTCATTTAAACACATTCCTTTCACTTAAAATAAATACACTACATGCATACATAATCCATACATTACATACATTTCTAATGCACATTTTTATAATGCATTCATTACCTACATTTAAAATACAAGAAAAACAGAAAGGAAATCCATAAGATATAATACCGTAAACTAAAAACACTTTATTTTATCATTAATTATTTAGTGAGGCAAAAATAAAAGTTGCTATTGCCAAAAAAATGCAGCTGTTGATGGACCGGTTAAATGAAAAATAAAATCAATTTTGATAACCGTTGAATCACGTGATTCTCGCGGTCTGTAAAAAAAGATATGCGTAAAGCACCGCGGTAGCCTTTCTTTTTCGTTAGCCTCGTAAGGATGCGATATGACGTCAGCATTTCTCACGGACATATTTTTGCTGTATAATATAGATTTAATTTTGTTTTTCGATATGAAATGTTCACAAAACAATGTTTTCACATTTTCTCGACTGCGGGTTACGATATTGTAACTGTAGGATATGACCTCAACATTACCCAGAGACATGTTTTTGATTTATAATATATATATATATATATATGATTTTGATATGAAATGCTTATAACACCATTGAATTTTTTACATACATTCATTTGACTGTTAACATGTTTTAAAAACTACGATTCTGTTATGGCCGATTCAAATCGAAACAAAATCAAATACGTATTATTCAAATACAAAGAAATGTTCTAAATAAACATTTTGTTTGATGTATAATACAAGATGTCTTCAAATCAAAATCAATCATACACTCACTAAACATACATCTTAAATTATATGAAAATAATAAAAATATCTTAGTAAAAAGTAAAAAAATACTGACCATATTGTGGGCCAAAAATCAATGCTTATTTACCTTTATTTTAAAACTATTTTTCAATTACCCTCTTTTTTTTCTTTTTCCCTCTCTCTTCACGCGTTTCATAAATATTTACATATGTACATATGTACGTAAAGGTGTGAAAGGTATTAAACGCTAGACTGAAGTTATAAAATGCATCACTTCTAAAAAAACATGAAAAGATTTGGAAAGTTATTTAAGATTTTCTTAAAATTACTTCAAATAACTAATTTAACGTATACTGGAAATATAATTTTTTATAAATGTTAAGATAAAAAATATTTGAAAGGTTTTCTAATAAGGAAATCATTTTATCATCTTGTTTCATGCGAATAATATTCGTTTTGATAGTAAGTAAATTAATCTTTTTTTTCTCTTATTAGGTATCTGATATTGAATTTGAATAGAAATCTAATTTATCGAGTTAGGAGACTGTAAAATTGAATTATTTTGATGCACGAGCTTCTCTTTGTGTGAAAAAAATATCACATATGTGTATGAGAACAATATATATGGCGGCATAAAATAGTAATAATGAATAGAATTCCAATTGAAATGTTGCTTTGTTTTGGTGACCAAAAAAAAAAAATAGCATGTTTTTATATTAAACAAATAACCAATTTTTTTTTAATATACTATGCAATTGCTAAATAATATTCTTTCACAAATAAAAAGTGATATTTTTTCTTGGAAAAATCATTTCACTTTTATGTTTTAATAGTTATCAAAGGACTTCATAAAAGTAAAGTAACAATTTAAAAAAATGTAAATTTTATTACATATGAAGCATTAAGACATAGTCTTTCTAACGTTTGAATATTTTTGTTCTTAATTTCCTACACTTGTTTGCTAGAAACGGAATCTTTTTTAAAGAAATATTTAATTTACTTTTATTGAAAATGTTTTATATTCGCGACATACTATAATTATGATAATTTTGTTCAGTATAATTTGTTATTTAACTAGCTATACCCAGGCACGCGTTGCTGTGGCTCAGTCTGGTTAAATGGAAAAGAAAGAAAAGAGAAAGAGATAGTTTCTAATATGTTTAATTTTACAATGTTTGTGGGTGTAAAATGTGTGTTTTTATATAACCACTGTTCCTTCTCCCCCCCAATTTCCCTCCCAGGGGTACTTTAAAAAAAATTCCGACACCCATCATGAGATATATCATAGAAAGCCCTTGGACCACTCGTTCATAATATGAATCTCGCTTCCCCCTCCCCCAATTTGTCCTCCCGTGGACACTTTTTAATTTTTTTCCGACACCCATCGCGTGATATATCATTAGAAAGCCCTTTGACCACTCTTTCATATTATGCCGATGAACTCAATCTACACTTGAAATTCAGGGCACCGAATTAGATTTCTGCACTGTTTGGATTGTGTACCCGATCTGAAATTGAAAATTCTGCTTAATGCCAACCGAAAACCTGACTCAAACCAGACAAAAAAAATCGTCATTTTGAAAACAACTCTAACCCCCAAAATCTTTATACCCGAAACCGAATGAAAGGAAATAATCCATATTTTAATACAATTATGGAAATGTTGTTTAGGATTATATTTCTGATATCTATTTTACCTTTTTCGTATAAAAATTAACACACATACGCTCACTAATATTGAAATAGATAGTCTTTTCTTAAAAAAAAAAATCAGGACTTTCTTTTGAAATGTTAGTTCAATGGCATCTTGCAAAGAGAAACACCCTATTTTGAAAAAAAAAAAAAATACTTATTTATGCCCATATACCAAGTTTCAAGTAACTTGGACTGAAAGTTTTAAAAACCTTGTATCTAATTTCTATAATTGTATGAAATAAAAAAAATATGAAATTAATAATCGAATAAACTGTAAATTATTACCCATAAATATTTTAGAAGAAATTCTAAAAAACCTCTAAACTTCTTTACAAAATTTCAGTACATTCAGCCAAATAATTTTTGAGTTATGCTTAAAAAACCAGCTGAACTACAGTTTCAGAGACCATAATTTATCAAAAAAGTGACTAAACTCAGAAAACTGTTACTAGATGTAATAGCAGAGTTAATTATTTGTATTTGCGATGGCATTTTTAATTGATTTATTTAGGGTTTTTTTTAATATTAATGATTTTTTCCGTTGAAAATTATTATTTTATATTGATTTATATTGATTAATTTTATATTGATTAATTTTATATTGATTAATTATTATTTTATAATGATTTAAATTTATAGACGACTTCTAAAATTAACCCAATTTATAATATTGAATATATCGACTACTAACCACTAGAAACTTCGCAAAAATTTATAACTAGGCTAATTTGAAGGTCTAGCTCTAGATTCGTATTGTAGTATCAAAAGTGTTGAAAAACCAAATTTGTATTCTGGTCGATAAATCAACTATATAATACCATGAATCAATTTCTATAGTGATAAAGAACCTGTGCGGCTATAATAAAAATAAATAATAACCATAAAAATCAAGACTATAGAGATGTCTACTACTCTATATTCCTAATTAAAATAAAGTTACGTATTTTTTGGCTTTTAATTTTCCCAAAAACTTTTTTATCTAATGGAATATGGAATACGGGATAGGCATTCAATTAATTTTTATGCATGCATGGGACAAATACTTCACAACGATCAAAAGACGTGTTAATAAGATAAATTTTTTCGATCATAAACAACTGAATGAGAATATTTTCTTAACTACAAATTGTAATTTGGACTTATTATTTTTAATGCATATAGGCTTTAGATATTCGGTGCGATATGCGATTCAGTAATTATTATTAATAAAGAAAATGCTAACTCACCTCTATGTGCAGCTTCCTGTTCAAAGCGGGTAATTTTGAAACTGACAGCTTCTTATTAAATGGGCAAAGTTTAAAAGATACAGTGTAATTACCACTGACTTGTTTCTTGATAACTTTAAAATACTGGTTATATGCCGACCAGGCAGTTCAATTTTATTTTTCTCTGTCATAATTTGATATCCAAAAGAACATACCCGGCATTAAAACATAAGATTTAAGAATGCGTTAATAGACAAAGTGCTGACTGCAAGAAAATTTATTATTTTGGTGAGTAAGCACTTTGTTTTGTTTTATCATCAAAAGCCCATGTAAAAATCTATGACACTGCAACTGAGATTTGTCGCTGACTTTCACAAATTGCTGCAGATAAAGCATTTTATAAAAAAGAATCGAGTTATGATCAAGTGATTAGAAGAATGACATTTTGACTTCCTTTCTTAAAGTAGCGTTAAAGCTCGCCACAAACTACTGATTTTTTGTATCGCGCTATTCGCCACACTGCATTTTTAAAAATGTAGTGTGCTACACTACAAACTACTAGAAAAAATAGCGACTACTGTAGTTTCGGTACTTGTAGCGCGCTACTTCCGACCTCTGTATGGATCCTATGATAAATCTGTCACAATGTATAGGAAAGCAGCTCCAACTGTCAAGTAATAAAAGTCAAAAGTGAATCGGTATCGATTTTTAGAAAAGCATCCTGCATATAAAACTTGATGCAATTACATCCAATAGATACCTACATATACGAGGCTAATGAAAAAGAAAGGCTACCGCGGTGCTTTACGCGTATCTTTTTTCACAGACCGCGGGAGTCACGTGATGCTCGAATGCACCAATGCAGTTGTACGAAAAGAGCATCACGTCACTCTAGCGGTCTGTAAAAAAAGATAAGTGGAATGCACCGCGGTAGCCTGTCTTTTTCGTTAGCCTCGCTACATATAAATATGACGGAAATTTTAAAAAAACAGACAATAGAAGCGTCACCTGAAGGATGATAGTCACGAAAATGCCACCAATACTAACTTATGTCAACGTCTAATTGAATATGAAGTGTGGGAACGATTGTTCACACATTTTTAATAAATAAATAACAAAAACTTTAAACTTATTTTATGTACTGTTTAGATATACTGTATTATATTTATTTATGTCTCATTATTTTCCTTTTTATATATATTATACTTGTATATTCTATATGCTCATTAACCAAACTAATATTAGAGGTTTAAATTCACGGATACGCTAGCTAGGGAAACCGGAATGGAATATCGCAATTCTAGGACAGGAATGGAATATCGTATTTCTAGGGAATCTCGTATGTCGGGCGCACCTATCTCCAAAGAACTGTCCCGGATGGGAAAACATGCAGCTGCGAAATTAACCCATTCCAAAAGACATCACCGTTGGTTCAAAGAGATTACCAATGGGATTTTGCTGCAACAAAAATTTGCATTGGTCATAAAGGGCATCCAATAGGAAGAGACTGTTTTTTTCTATATCAACGCCCAGGCTGAGACATGATAAAAAAAAATAATAAAAAGAGACATTCTTTTTTCTGACTTCAGAACAAAAGTCCTTCGGTTCAAGAAGTTTGCTAATTTCTTCCATCAGTGATAGAAAATGCACTTCCAACTCCACTGAATGCGTCACTCCATCCCCATTATGGATCCTACTGCTAAGCCCGCTGAATCTGACCCCGCCGATCCTGACCCAGCGTCCTTCGAAGCGCTACTAGGCCTCGGCAGCCGCCGTATGTGACTCCCGTCCGAACGACTCTCACAGCGATCCAAGTACGGTGCTTACTCATGAACCTCCTTTGGAAAGCGGAACTATCGATCCTAGCCCAAACTCATCTCCAGAATGATCCTGTCAATTCCAACCTCTTCGAATGACTCATCCATATATTCACACTGTTAATGACAAGCAAGAATGAGCCAATTCCTACGCCACTGATAAGTATGAACTTAGAAGGAGAAGTTCATTGGTGAGATTCCTTTTATACATTTTCCCTGGCTAATAAAGCTTAATAATAATAATAAATAATAAATTCTGACGTCTTGATTCTTGTAAGAGAAATTGTTAAATTAATTTTGATTCATATGTATATTTGTAAACTTAAATATTCGGCATATTTGCCTCTCTCAAAATTTAACGAAGATTCAATGCTGTGCTGTTAAGTAATGATTTATCATAATTGTGTGATCTAAATCAGAAAGAGTTATTGTTGCAGAATATGATTTGTATTAATTGATAATTTTGAGAAATAACTGTGTTCCTATTTGTCTATAATTTTTTTATCATCTCACTATATAAATAAATAAAATGATTTTTCTTAGTAATTTTATTTTTCTATTTCTTTATTAAAGAGTGTACTGTATTCTTAAGTTTAGATTTAAAAAAAAATTATTTAATTCACAAAAAGTTCAATCAGTAAATCTATTCGAATCCCCTTTACCTTTATTATTACTGCTCCACAACGCCACTGAAAGGTAAAGTTCTTTTTGTACTTTTACTCCCTCCACTATACATCCCCTTCGTAAATGCTGGAATCCCTCCCCCCCACTTTTCCCGTCCAACATGAAGTTTGATGGAATTCCGTGCATTAGTTCCCGAGATATAGCTGTCATGGCGTATTTCCTAACCTTCTGTTTTTTTCAATCAAATAAATGTATTTGGAAACAATTAATTTATATAATAAACTATATTTTGTATCTATATGGTACTTAACTGATTTGAAATTTATTTCATTTAAAAAAAAATCTGATTCAAATATAATTATTTGACTTCACAAAAACAGAAGGTTAGCAGCTATGTAATGGTAATCGTGAATAACAGTGCCACAACAAAATTTAATCAAGAAGCGATACACACCAAAAGCGATTATTGTTAAGCTATTATTATTATTAAGCGCTACACACCAAAATTTAAGCAACATGTAATGGCATTGTCTAACAATATATAAATTTTCTTATTGATTATTTTTTTTTAGTTACAGATATCACGGAAATCGTGAATAATGAAGCGTTACCTGTTGGGAAATATACATCCAAACCCAATCAGCACAAATGTAGGCCTTATTCTAACTGAATATGAAGTTTGATTGAATTACGTGCATTAGTTTTGAAGATAGAGCAGACACAAAAATCGTGTCTCACAGACCAATAGACATGTAGGTGGACATTTTCCAAAAACTGTCAAAACGCATTCCGGTCTTCCCAAAAGTATAAATCCATCAAAAAGTGGAAGTCGATAATTTTCGCGATAACAACATTTTCTGCTTATATATACAGAATAAAGTAAAAATTATTTAACTTACAGTGAAAATTTTGTCAAAATCCATTCAGTCGATCCTTTCAAATAAGCTAAACTTTCTTAATCAGGTTCACCTCATTACAGAATTTTTTCCAATAACTATATGCCTAAACAACATAAAACGATGTTTTATATACGAAAGCCCTCTCCAAAAGATGATGAAACTAACAATGCGTGTCTTATGAAAATCCTTTTAGTAAACCGTAGTTATAAATGGCCTGAATGAAATATGAAATTGTATTTCATATTTTCAAAAATAGACATTCCTTATTTGCAAAACAAAAATAAAATAATTTACTTACTTTGAAAACAGTTTTTCGACGTTATACATTTTATCTTTATTTAAAATTTAATATTTTAGCAAGAAGAAAATACTAATCTATTCTCATAAATGAAATATGTTGCATATAAGTGAATAAGATGACTTATTTCTTGCATAACAAAGAAGAAATAATTTCTTTGACCGAAATTTTTACAAGACCTGAAACTGATGTGTGTGTAATATATTATTAAGATAATATAGCACATTCCACGGTAAGACAAAATAATTTTACTCATATTCTTCAAGTAATTTTCAGCTCTTCATAACACATTACTTATTATGTCTTATTCCACATATCTCGTTCATCAAAATATCGAAGATGCTTAAGAAAAAAAAGTAAAAGTTTATATTACGATAATAAATTTGCTTTATATATATATATAGGTCCAGATAATATATTTATGAGACAGCCCAATTTATTGCAGTTTTAGACATGAATGTGAAGTAAATGAATAGAGTTTATTTTTCTACATGTTAGATTTTTTCTCGAAAAATGCTGTATACATGGATAATTTTCTAATAATTCAGATATAGAATGACAATGTAAGACTTGTAGAAATTTTTAGTGATTATTTCATGAAAAGAAATATTGAATAACTTATGCGTTTTTTCTGTACATTATACAAGTTAATCTGAAATAAAATTTTGAATTTTTAATATGACTTATTCGTCAAACTTCATTGATAGTATTATGAAAATATTCTGTACTTTTAATTGTTATTTCTATGCTTAAATGGCACAATAAATTTTATTCGCTAAACCGCCTAATATATAATCTCTTGTTATAAAAATAATTTATATTTTCGTCTGTAATTAAATTAGAATGTTTTTACATAAATGAATATAAGAAATATTTTAAAAAGTTTTATTCGAACAGATGAACGAAATGTGTAGGAGAATTTTATATAAAGAACTCATTGTGCATTGTACAGTCCTGGAAAAAAAGTTATCACCCCTACTAACTCTAGCACAATTAATCCAATAAATATGTGCCTGGTATCAATCGATTATTAATCATTTATGTTAATTACACTACACTTAAATTTTTCTTAAGCGGACATCCATCAATAGGAATTGTAACAAACATTAAATTTTTCAATAGTAACTCCTAATTTTCACAACATATTTGGATTCCTCAGTTTGGTATCTGTTTATACTCAGATACTAAACTGTAAATTATTAGTCAAGTAGTAAAACAAGTTTAAAGTTTGGAAATCCTAATGTTAACCCATTAGGCGCCATTGCTCCCATTTTGGGAACATTGCTTTAAGATTTTTTTCTGAAGTGCATATTTTATAAATTGTTAAAAGGTTCATGTTATTTGCATTTTCAATATATTAGATGACATCTGAATTTTTTTTGTTAAGTTTCATTAGAAATTTCTATTTTTTAAAACGTGTTAAAAAAGACGATAAATAGCTTTTTGGCAGTATTCGAAAAAAAAATTAAAAAAAAAAAAACTTTATAATAAAAATTATATTTTTTAGTTAAAATATGTCCATAACAGTGTACTATGTTAAACAACGTCAATCCGGAATTAATATGTATAATAGATCAATCACAATTACCGAAAGAATAAGATGTTCCCAAAATGGGAGCAATGGCGCCTAATGGGGGTAAGGTTTTTGAAAACTTGTACATATGCCTCCGTGCATTTGTGGTATTTATTTTTCAACTTATTAGCTATAGAAGGTATAATATCATTCTGAAACTAATATTTTTAGAAGATTTCATATAAATTAGTCCAACTTTTACATTTATAATAAGAAACAAAATGAAATTACCAGTTCCATAAGCATTTTCACTATCCATCTCTCTATTTTTCATTATTTCATAATTTTTTCTGATTATTTTACATGGAAGATGATTGAACAATTTTGTAGATTTGGATGATTTTTCGGATGTTCCCGAAATCGTTTGTTTGCCACCCGATTGCAGTATTGTAACATATGAGGAAGATATCTTCCTCATATGTATGTCGCATAAATTATTTTCTATTACATATGTAACAGAAAATAATTTATGTGATGATTTATCCCATGTTATATTTGGTGGAGTAGAACTTTCTGTAAATTCTAAATCAAGAGACAATCAAAAAATATCTAATTTAATGTTTAAAGAATACAAAGTATTAAACACAGGCTTGATATTTTAGATGAAAGTTCAGGCGAACTTCAAATTGGAATATCGAAAAAACTAAACAAAATGCAAAAACCAAAAAAAATATTGTTAAAAAACCAATTTTAGAAAACGAAAAAAATGTAATATAATGCTGCATAAAAAATGTTCAATCAATTTCATGTAAAATAGTAGGACAAAAATTATGTATTGAAGAAAAATAAAGAGGTGGATAGTGAAAATGCTTATGGAATCGGAAATTTTATTTTTTATTTTTATTATAAATGTAGATGTTGGACTAATTTATATGAATTAATCGTAAAATATCAGTTTCAGAATGATATTATCCCTTTTATAGCGAAAAAACTGAGAAATAACAAACATAAATGCACGGAGGCATAAGTAAAATTTGTGAAAAAATTTACCCCCATTAGGCGCCATTGCTCCCATTTTGGGAACATGCTATTTTTTCTAAATATTCGAATTTTTTTAATTTTTTTCTTCAGAAATACCTTAAAGACTTTCTATTCATAAATAAAAAACAACTGTTTCATTAAAAAATTGCTTAATATATATAGCGGCGCCAAATGGGTTAAATTCATTTTTGATTGCTGGAAACTGACTGCAATGCTTTTAGTTTTTGATGCATAAATCAATCACTACATGATGAGATGATCTGTAATTTTGAATTCGAATTTTTGATACTTCTAGAAATTGGGGGTCTGCGAACAAATTCACAGGTTACAGTATATAATTTTCGCTGAAGAATATTTTCCATATACATTATTAAATTAATTTCAAAAAGATATTTATATACATAGTTGACAACCTCCCGATTTTTTGAATACCAGTAAAATCTTACACAAATTTTCTCTTTATTAAATTGCAGAAATTATATGATTAAATAAAACAAACATTTTTACATAAAAATATTTGTATGAAAAAAATAGGGAGGTTCGCAACTATGTACATATATATACATCTTTTTGAAATTAATTTTCAGAAACTATATGTATTGTAATATTACGATTGTTTTAAAATAATTCTATTTATAGAAACTTTAAATATAGTAATCTAAAATTACAGTTCATTCCGCAAATGCGTTTTTGAATTATGCATATAAAACTACCCAATCTGTTTTGTAGGTTTTCACGGAAAACTTTCAAAAAATCATTCTTTTGTCTTTCTTTTTTTTTTTTTCATTTTTACACCATGTAAAGTATCTAGTATGTATGACCTCAAAATCCGTTTTTTCCACGCAATATTTAAGTTATGACAGCCAGTTAACAAAACCTGTTGACAAAATGGTTGATCAAAGGTTTAACCACATTTTTCTTCAGAGAAGCGTGTAGGAATCGATGTACGTGCTCACGGTAAAACCGTTCAAAATATCGTCGTTTTCTATACTAATATTATAAAGGAGTAAAGATTGTTTGTTTGTTTGTTTGTAGGGGGTAATCTCTGGAACTACCGAACCGATTTCAAAAGTGATGGTGGCAAATTGATGGTGACAACCCCTGCTCCGACATAGGCTATATTTTATGTCGGTGCCACTAACCCCAGGGAGTGCAGGAGCAAAAAACGTTCTAAAATTGCCATTTTTTAGCTATCAAACTGGCTATCAAACCCTGAGAGCTTGCCAGCCGGTTCTGTATGTATGTATGTACGTACGTAATGCGATAACTCTTCATAGAAATATCCGTTTTCTTTCAAATTTTGTTTATAGGTTCACTGTGTTAAGGCGCTTCCCTGATTGGTTTTCGGGATTGATTAGTTAAGTATAAAGGGGGGGGAAGATCGGGGGGCTAATTCCCCCCTTAATTTATATAAATGGGTTTTTCATGCAGATTGTTCCGTTTTCCTTCAAATTTTGTTTATAGGTTCACTGAGTTAAGGCACTTCCCTGATTAGTTTTCGGGATTGATTAGTTAAGTATAAAGGGGGGGGGATCGGGGGGGGCTAATCCCCCCCTTAATTTATATAAATGGGTTTTTCATGCAAATTATTCCGTTTTCCTTCAAATTTTGTTTATAGATTCATTCGGTGAAGACGCTTCCCTGATTACTTTTCGGGATTGATTAGTTAAGTATAAAGGGGGGGGGGACGGGGGGATAATCCCTCCCTTAATTTATATAAATGGGTTTTTCATGCAGAATTATCCGATTTCCTTCAAATTTTGTTTATAGGTTCACTGTGTTAAGGCGTTTCCCAGATTCGTTTTCGGGATTGATAGGTTAAGTAAAAAGAAGGGAACGGGGGACATATACCCCCTTATTTTATATAAATGGGTTTTTCATGCAGAATTATTCCGTTTTCCTTCAAATTTTGTTTATAGGTTCACTGTGTTAAGGCGCTTCCCTGATTAGTTTTCGGGATTGATTGGTTAAGTATAAAGGGGGGGGGAACGGGGGGATAATCCCCCCTGAATTTATATAAATGGGTTTTTCATGCAGAATTATCCCATTTCCTTCAAATTTTGTTTATAGGTTCACTGTGTTAAGGCGTTTCCCTGATTCGTTTCCGGGATTGATTGGTTAAGTATAAAGGAGGAAACGGGGGGGCATATCTCCCCTTATTTTATATAAATGGGTTTTTCATGCAGAATTATTCCGTTTTCCTTCAAATTTTGTTTATAGGTTCACTGTGTTAAGGCGCTTCCCAGATTAGTTTTCGGGATTGATTGGTTAAGTATAAAGGGGGGAGGGAACGGGGGGATAATCCCCCCCCTTAATTTATATAAATGGGTTTTTCATGCAGAATTATTCTATTTGCTTCAAAATTTGTTTATAGGTTCATTAGGTTAAGACGCTTCAGTGATTAGTTTTCGGGATTGATTGATTAATTATAAAGGGGGGGAGGGACGGAGGGCTAATACCCCCCTTCATTTATATAAATGGGTTTTTCATGCAGAATTATTCCGTTTTCCTTCAAATTTTGTTTATAGGTTCACCGTGTTAAGGCGTTTCCCTGATTAGTTTTCGGGATTGATTGGTTAAGTATAAAAGGGGGAACGGAGGGCTAATCCCCCCTTATTTTATATAAATGTGTTTTTCAAGCAGAATTATTCCGTTTTCCTTCAAATTTTGTTTATAGGTTCACTGTGTTAAGGCGTTTCCCTGATTAGTTTTTCGGGATTGATTGGTTAAATATAAAGGGGGGAACGGGGGGGGATCTAATCCTCCCCTTAATTTATATAAATGGGTTTTTCATGCAGAATTATCCCATTTCCTTCAAATTTTGTTTATAGGTTCACTGTGTTAAGGCGCTTCCCTGATTAGTTTTCGGGATTGATTAGTTAAGTATAAAAGGGGGAACGGGGGGATAATCCCCCCTTAATTTATATAAATGGGTTTTTCATGCAGAATTATCCGATTTCCTTCAAATTTTGTTGATAGGTTCACTTTGTTAAGGCTTTTTCCTGATTAGTTTTCGGGATTGATTGATTAAGTATAAAGGAGGGAACGGGGGGCATATACCCCCTTATTTTATATAAATGGGTTTTTCATGCAGAATTATTCCGTTTTCCTTCAAATTTTGTTTATAGGTTCACTGTGTTAAAGCGCTTCCCTGATTTGTTTTCGGGATTGATTGGTTAAGTATAAAGGGGGGAACGGGGGGATAATTCCCCCCTTAATTTATATAAATGGGTTTTTCATGCAGAATTATCCCATTTCCTTCAAATTTTGTTGATAGGTTCATTGTGTTAAGGCGTTTCCCTGATTAGTTTTCGGGATTGATTGGTTAAGTATAAAGGAGGGAACGGGGAGCATATCTCCCTTTATTTTATATAAATGGGTTTTTCATGCAGAATTATTCCTTTTTCCTTCAAATTTTGTTTATAGGTTCACTGTGTTAAGACGCTTCACTGATTAGTTTTCGGGATTGATTGATTAAGTATAAAGGGGGGGAACGGAGGGCTAATGCCCCCCTTAATTTATGTAAATGGGTTTTTCATGCAGAATTATTCCGTTTTCCTTCAAATTTTGTTTATAGGTTCATTGTGTTCAGGCGTTTCCCTGATTAGTTTTCGGGATTGATTGGTTAAGTATAAAAGGGGGGAACGGGGGATAATCCCCCCCTCTTAATTTATATAAATGGGTTTTTCAGCGCAGAATTATTCTATTTGCTTCAAAATTTGTTTATAGGTTCATTGGGTTAAGACGCTTCCCTGGTTAATTTTCGGGATTGATTGATTAAGTATAAAGGGGGAGAACGCAGGGCTAATACCCCCCTTAATTCATATAAATGGGTTTTTGCATGCAGAATTATTCCGTTTTCCTTCAAATTTTGTTTATAGGTTCACTGTGTTAAGGCGCTTCCCTGATTAGTTTTCGGGATTGATTAGTTAAGTATAAGGGGGGGGGATCGGGGGCTAATTCCCCCCTTAATTTATATAAATGCGTTTTTCATGCAGAATTGTTCCGTTTTCCTTCAAATTTTGTTTATAGGTTCACTGTGTTAAGGCGCTTCCCTGATTAGTTTTCGGGATTGATTAGTTAAGTATAAGGGGGGGGGATCGGAGGGCTAATTCCCCCCTTAATTTATATAAATGCGTTTTTCATGCAGAATTGTTCCGTTTTCCTTCAAATTTTGTTTATAGGTTCACTGAGTTAAGGCACTTCCCTGATTAGTTTTCGGGATTGATTAGTTAAGTATAAAGGGGGGGGGGATCGGGGGGCTAATCTCCCCCTTAATTTATATAAATGAGTTTTTCAAGCAGAATTATACCGTTTTCCTTCAAATTTTGTTTATAGGTTCACTGTGTTAAGGCGCTTCCCTGATTAGTTTTCGGGATTGATTAGTTAAGTATAAAGGGGGGGGGGGGAACGGGGGGATAATCCCCCCTTGATTTATTTAAATGGGTTTTTCATGCAGAATTATCCGATTTCCTTCAAATTTTGTTTATAGGTTCACTGTGTTAAGGCGTTTAACTGATTAGTTTTCGGGATTGATTGGTTAAGTATAAAGGAGGGAACGGGGGGCATATACCCCCTTATTTTATATAAATGGGTTTTTCATGCAGAATTATTCCGTTTTCCTTCAAATTTTGTTTATAGGTTCACTGTGTTAAGGCGCTTCCCTGATTAGTTTTGGGATTGATTGGTTAAGTATAAAGGGGGGAACGGGGGGATAATCCCCCCTTAATTTATATAAATGGGTTTTTCATGCAGAATTATCCCATTTCCTTCAAATTTTGTTTATGGGTTCACTGTGTTAAGGCGTTTCCCTGATTAGTTTTCGGGATTGATTGGTTAAGTATAAAAGAGGGAACGGAGGGCATATCTCCCCTTATTTTATATAAATGGGTTTTTCATGCAGAATTATTCCGTTTTCCTTCAAATTTTGTTTATAGGTTCCCTGTGTTAAGGCGCTTCCCTGATTAGTTTTCGGGAATGATTAGTTAAGTAAAAGGGGGGGGGATCGGGGGGCTAATTCCCCCCCTTAATTTATATAAATGCGTTTTTCATGCAGAATTGTTCCGTTTTCCTTCAAACTTTGTTTATAGGTTCACTGAGTTAAGGCACTTCCCTGATTAGTTTTCGGGATTGATTAGTTAAGTATAAAGGGTGGGATCGGGGGGCTAATCTCCCCCTTAATTTATATAAATGGGTTTTTCATGCAGAATTATTCCGTTTTCCTTCAAATTTTGTTTATAGGTTCATTGGGTGAAGACGCTTCCCTGATTACTTTTCGGGATTGATTGGTTAAGTATAAAGGAAGAACGGGGGGCTAATCCCGCCCTAATTTATATAAATGGGTTTTTCAAGCAGAATTATTCCGTTTTCCTTCAAATTTTGTTTATAGGTTCACTGTGTTAAGGCGCTTCCCTGATTAGTTTTCGGGATTGATTGGTTAAGTATAAAGGGGGGGAACGGGGGATAATCCCCCCTTTAATTTATATAAATGGGTTTTTAATGCAGAATTATTTTATTTGCTTCAAAATTTGTTTATAGATTCATTGGGTTAAGACGCTTCCCTGATTAGTTTTCGGGATTGATTGATTCAGTATAAAGGGGGGAACGGAGAGCTAATACCCCCCTTAATTTATATAAATGGGTTTTTCATGCAGAATTATTCCGTTTTCCTTATAGGTTCACTGTGTTAAAGCGCATCCCTGATTAGTTTTCGGGATTGATTGGTTAAGTATAAAAGGGGGGACGGAGGGCTAATCCCCTCTTATTTTATATAAATGGGTTTTTCATGCAGAATTATTCCGTTTTCCTTCAAATTTTGTTTATAGGTTCACTGTGTTAAGGCACTTCTCTGATTAGTTTTCGGGATTGATTGGTTAAGTATAAAGGGGGGGGGGCGGGGGGCTAATCCCCCCCCCTTAATTTATATAAATGGGTTTTTCATGCAGAATTATCCCATTTGCTTCGAAATTTGTTTATAGGTTCATTGGGTTAAGACGCTTCCCTGATTAGTTTTCGGGATTGATTGGTTAAGTATAAAGGGGGGGAACGGAGGGGGCTAATCCCGCCTTAATTTATATAAATGGGTTTTTCATGCAGAATTATCCGATTTTCTTCAAATTTTGTATATATATTCATTGTAATTAGAGATTTGCCTGATTAGTTTAAGGGGTTCATTAGTTAACTATGAGGGGGGTAACGGGGGGATGACCCCCCCCCCTTAATATATTGTTTATTTCTTTATTATTCGATGGGCTTATTTCAAATTCTTTGAAATAAGAGTATAATATACAATTAGTGTCCAATAGCCTGTGAACTCAATGCCCTCAGTTTAACTGGGCAGTTTTATTTTTATTTTTTATACTGAAGGAGTTTGAAATTTGAAATTTGTCATTTTAGTTACTTATAAGATGTAAATACTCTCTAAGAACAAAATAAAAAAGAAATTGAAATTTAAAAGGGTGAAATGAGCGAAAAGCGTTCTAAAAACAGTCTAAAATACAATTTCTATGAAAACTCTGGAACTACAGAACCGATTTCAAAAGTTATGGTGGCAAATTGATGGGGACAATCCCTACTCCAACATAGGCTATGTTTTATGTCGGTGCCACTAACATCAATGGGGTGCAGGATCGAAAAATGTTCGAAAATTGCGACTTTTTTATACTGAAGGGGCAAGAAATTTGAAATTTAGCATTGTAGTTACTTATAAGATGTAAATGCTCTCTAAGAATAAATTTTTTAAAAAATCGAAATTTAAATGGGCGAAAGGAGCAAAAAGCGTTCTGAAGTCATTCTAAATTACAATTTCTATGGAATCTCTGAAACCACGGAACCGATTTCAAAAGTGATGGTGGCAAATTGGTGGTGACAATCCCTGCTCCAACAGCCTCTTTAATAAAAAACTATGCGTTGCTGACGACTGGGTTTTTCGCTAATTGTTGCAACAGATTAATCTCGGAAAATGAAACATTTGAAGTTACTGAAAAAAATGATAGCTCAAAAAGTATTTGTCAGAAAATTGTTAGACAAACTGCGTTTGAAAGGTAAAAAATTGTATTTTTCTTGATATAAATTTCAAATCTAATGATTATGCCGTTTTTCAAATATTGAATTTACCAAATTTTCGAATGGAGTACCATAGCGAAACCTTCATGCGTAAAAAGATAATGATAAGGGCGACGTGTCCTGACGTGTATATTGGCTATAGCACGAGTCACAAATTATAGTAGCCTTATTATTCTGTTAAAATATAAAAGTTATTTATGAAATGTCAATATTTTGTTTGATTAAATGTTCGTTAAAAGAAATTGACCAGCGTAGCGGGCGTAGCTTGCTAGTGCTTTTATAAAATTAAACTAGACATTTTTTTTGTTGCAGTATAAACATGCAAAATATTATACTTTTTAATAGTTTTAATTTCTAATCATTTTTGTAAATGAAAATTTGCCCGCAAATTTTCCTCAAACTGCAAACAAGAGATTCTGAAAATTTGATTTATCTTATTGTTTTATTATATTTATAATTTATGTTGTTGCGCTCTTATTCAGGTTTCGAATCCAATTGATTTAACACGTTTTAGTAAACCATGTGAATTATGTGCTTCAGATGATTATTAAAAGCGCAATCACTTACAGAGATTTACAGTGTACGCCGTGTGACTATGAGTGTACCTATTGAGTTTTGGAGGATTTTAGATCTATAAATAATCGATAATATAAAACATTTTTATTCGAATATATTCACACATATGTACGATATATTGAATGCCAGTCGGTCCTGAATACGATGTTACTGTTTTTTAGAAATTTTCTGTTTGTGAGTCAGTCTGTCTGTCTGTCTGTGTGTGTGTTTGTATATGACAAAAATTTTCTGGCTGCTGTATCTCAAGAACTAATGCACGGAATTTCATAAAACTTCAGATTCAGTTAGACATTGACATAAAATGGTACTGATAAATATTTGGTGCAAATCACCCAAAAAGTGGCGCTACTATTTTGAATGTTTAACGATTTTCACGATAGCTATATCTGAAAAACTACTGCACGGAATTTAATCAAAATTCATATTCTGTTACAAATTCACTTAAATAGATACTTATTAGTCTTGGGCGTATACTGCCCAACTTGTGTTGTTTTTATGCTCTTTATATTGGAAATTTTGATTGCAGACATCTATGAGGGTGAGCACTGACATTCAATGATTTGTTTGAAAACTGTGATATTTATATCGCCTTTTTAAATGCACACAATTCAACAAACCAATACCTTTAAAATCCTCGTGGTCAGCATAGACTGTCATTTTATTTTGGCACTTTGATAATGAATTTTGTAGTATTAATATGTATGAGATAGAAGAAAGTTTTGAGATTGGCACAACCGATTAGTTTAATTTAGGGTTAGTATTTGCATGTAGAAGAAACCGAGACAGCATAGACAGAGTGTCCTTATTAATAAGTAAATTACGAATACGTCAGATTTTATGCATAATATTTAAAACAAGCTGCACTTTACTACAAAAATCCACATTGATAAAAAGTGCTTTACTCCATAATGTTTTTATTCTGATTCATAGACATTTTCCTAATAAACTTCTGAATTACTCAAATATACTTTTAAGTTCATATTCTTGACAAAAATATTCTCCAATTAATATTTTAATGGTAATGCATTGCTTTCATCAACTTCATGTAGATATTACATAGTAATTTTATATTAAAAAAATTATTAAAAAAAACAAAACATTTTTAATGCTTTTTAAAAAAACAAAATATATATACTTAACTTAATTTAAAAAAGCAGAAGTATGTCAGTTTTCTTAAATTCTTCTAATGCTTCTTTAGGAATTTACATCACGTATAGAATTTAATAGTAAAAAAGTCATGTTTAATTAACCACATGATGTGCACCAGAAAAATGTAACTGAAAATACAGAATTGAAACAGATGAAATTATAATAAAACCTCTGCGGCAAGTAAACGTTGGAAAATAATGTTTATTCCCCCATTTTTATGTAAAGAATATAAATCAAGAACGGTGCTCGACTTCTGTGTAGCAAAAAAATATCCACTGAAAAGAAAATTTATGTTAGTATAGAAATTGAAATCCGTGACATGCATATCGGTTTTGAATTTATAAAAAGTACGTTTCACCTTTTTTGGGGTTAAAATATGGAACACCGTTTCTGAAAGAAAAGGCGTACGTTCTTCAAGAAAAAAAAAATTATATATAAACATGAAAATGTTTTCTAAAACTAAATGTAAAATATTACTTGGTGCACAATTTTTTTTAAGGTTACTAAACCTTCATGTGACAACAAAAAATTTTTTGCTGAATTTCTTCTTAGTTTTCGCCTATTCTATATTTCACTGAAATGTAGTACAGAAATGTGTTATAAAATATTTTAATATGACGCATAAAAATAGGTAACTTAATTTAAACGAGGCGAAATCTTTCAATTAAAAAAATGCTAATATTTACTTAAGAATTTACATCATGCATGCAATATAAAATGTAAATGAAAGTACACCGGGATGAAATTATAATAAAACACTTGCCTCTTGTAAAGTTTCGAAAAACATGTTTATTAGCCATTTTTAAATAAATATAATATATTACTTAGTGCACAATTTTTTAAGATTACAAAACCTTCTTCTGACAAATAATAATTTTCAGTTGAAATTTCTCTTGTTTATCGGCTGTTCTATATTTTATTAAATATAGTAGAAGAATGTGTCATACTAGAAGATATACCGTAAAATCCCGTAATCCGCCCCCTCAGGTGCGACGAAAAATCATAAAATAATCAGAGGGGGCGCTTACACGGGATTAAAAGGATATGTAACATGTATGGGTGGATACATGTAGGTGTGTACACATGGGGGTAGGGGGTAAGCTAATTTCCGATCGTCGCAAAATATGCAGTTTTGAATAAACTGAGGAAAGAAGAAAACATCATGTACTGTAATGACTATACAAAATAGAAAAACTGTATAACTTTACAAGCAACGGTGATTTCAGATTATAGAAATTTCTAGATTACAGTAATTTTCTAACTAGAATGCATTTCGATAAAAAATAATACTGTACTTTTCGGTTAGCCGGGCGCCAGTGATATATATACATGTATATATACACACACATATGTATACACACATATATCTGCATATACATATATATGTATTTACATATGTATTTATATATGTACATATATCACTGTCGCCCGGCTAACCGAAAAGTACCAATAATACTAATATCTGTCATTAATATGGTAATAGAAGAAGGAAACTAACTTGATTATTTAAAATAATTAAAAAACACAGAGAAAATTCAACTACTGTATGTTTTCTATATGCTAAGAAATGCACAAAATAATTTCATTACTAAATGAACTATGATGGATTTCATTGTTTAAAAAATATGAAATTTCTTAATAATATTCTGTTTTTGTTGGAAAGTGTTTCACAATATATGACAGATGCACGTTTTTTTTTCATTCATGTTTAGTATTATTAGTTTAGTACATTAAAATGCAGAAAAATCTGTAACTTAATTTAAACGAGGCGAAGCCTTTCAAGGAAAAAAAACTTATTTATTTACTTAATATTTTGCAATGTATGCACTGCATGTACTTTAAAATGTAAATGAAAGTACACTGATATAAAATTATAATAAAACTTTTGCGTCTTGTAAACGTTCCAAAAACATGTTTATTGAGTCATTTTTAATTAAAGAATATGGATAAACAACAAAAACCTCTTTCTATGAAATAAAGACTGTCCACTAGAAAGAAAATTTATGTCAATATAGAAATTCGTGACTGACATATAAGTTTTATGTTTATGAAAATTTTGTATGTCTTTAACTCTTTTTTAGATAAAATGTGGAAACTCGCTTGCGTAAGAAACGGCTTACGTAAGTCATGTAAAATAATTCATATGTAAAACACGAAACTGTCTTGCATTACAAAATGTAAAATATTACTTAATGAACAGATACTTTTATGATTATTGCCCCTCGTCTGACAAATATGATTTTTTACTTTGCTTTTACATTTCATCGATTCTGAATTTTAATAGAACATTGTAGTAGGTATCATATAGAATATGAAATGTAAACTCTAAATTTATTTAGTAACTATTAATTTAAGATGAAAAGCCTTAAATTTAAATTTATTTTACGGATATGAGTACACATTTTCACAAACTAAAAAAAAGAAAATATACTAAAAGAAAATAAATAAATCACGCATTATATTGTAATAGGAGGGTTAGAAAAGAGTTATTACCATTATTGGAAACTAGCAGATCGGCCCGGCGTTGTGCAGTCCCTTCAAAACATAATTCGAAACGCGAAATCACTCTAAAGATCGCTGCACGAAACCCTTCAACTGGTAACTTTTTGTCTTTCAGAAAATAAAATGAGAGATGGACCGAAGCGCAAGTAAATTTAATACCACCTCCTCAAATTTCTGGATCATTTGATTCAAAACGGGTCATTTTTTGGTTAAAAAAAAATACCGTCTGATTTTCACAATATTTGCATTTTTGGAATCAGAAAAATCAGTTGTGAGTTTCGATTCAAATAATCCAAACTAAACGACATCTCCGTTTCAGAATCTCTGAACACAGAAACTATGTTAAGAAAAAGGAATTGCAAAAATCCTCTATTGCTTGTCATTGTTGGAGTGAGGGACATAATTTCAACTTTGATTAGGCCATTATTATTAAGAAATGCAATACTCCTGTAGATTTGGAATTTTTTGAAGCAGTTTATATTCATAAATTTGCTAACTCCATGGTCAACGATTTTTCGAGCGTACCTCATACCTCACCTTTGTGTGTTGATTTACTGTGTCATAGTGCATCACTTCCGGCTTAATCTTACTGGTTGCTCGTACGTGATGAGCTTTCGGTGTGTTGTTGGCTGTCATTTGGGTATTTCGACTCCGTTTCATGTATTTTGGGGATATATATTTTTTTGTTTTTACTGACACCGATGACGTGAGTCCAAGTTACTCACGAAACGTACTTCTGTCTATTGTGCTACAGTTCGATATTATGTGTTAAACGTTGGATTTTAGTGTACAGATAAGAAATATTTTGAATATTTCTTGTTTGATAAGCAGTTTTAGTTGATGGGAGAAAATGGCCTTAAAATTATGTGAAATTTTACAAATATGAAGAAATAAAAATGATATTAAATGCAATTTTTACTTAAATTTTTTAATATTTCCATATTTATTTTAAACTTCATGGAATTTGTATTTACTTATTTGGCAAGAAACGTATCTTATAATTCGAATTAGCTCTTTTTGAATTAATAAATGTGTTAATCTTGTAAATTAAAATTGTATCTGTCTGTATTTTAAAAGTTTATCCTCTACAATATGAGAAATTTCGAGTTAAAAACATTCGCACCAAATATATAAAAACAAGAAGAAAACCAATTCTTCTAGTATTTGATCTTCTTTTAACATTTGAAAGAGAAGTGATGACTGAATCTGATGTAGTAGAACCCTTTGTACATGAAGAATTTTGATCGCTTATAAAAATGGGAAAATATCTTCTCATGTAGAGTGCAACAAAAGAAAAAACATTAATGCATCAGAAAAACTAGTCGTTGGGGGTCACCATAATACTTCACCATCATGAATATGCATAATGTAAAATATTAAAATAAAATATGTGTTAACTACTTATAAAATGCATTGCAATTCGAATAAAATCGTGGCTTGATGACGTCTTAAACTTTAAGGGCTCGAAAACTGAATTGCTTGAAAGAAACATCCTTATAACTCCAAAAACAATAATCCTATTAACTAGAGGTTTATTGCTTCTGATTAAACGTCTCATTTGCAATTAAAATATAGTTTTGAATTGAAATTTGGATGAAATACAGGGTCATGAAAAATAGAAGAGTGTGGCAAATAGGATTACAAATATCTCGGCAACTCATTATCCGATCGACTTCATGCTTTATGCAATTTATTTTTATTATTGTTCTTTATATTCACTCCTTAAAATAAACAATTTCGAAAATTTTTATATACCTTTTATCAGAACGAATATTTCGAGAGTCCGAAAAAAATAGTTCTGGATAATCGAGGTTACTGAAATTCAAAAGGCTTCTTTCCATTATTACATACTAAATACATACCAAATTTCAATTCTCTATCTAAATTTTTTCGGGAGATAGAGCGTTTACAGACACACAGACACACAGACGGACGGCAAAATTTTTTCTTCTAAAAATATGTTTTTCGGAATCTCCAGTGTCTGAAACGTGTAAATCCGTCAAAAATTTTTTTTCGATTTTCAAATCGATTACAAGACTTACCCTATACTACGTATGATAGGTAAGTAATATAAGATAAGTTCATTTTAATCAAAATCAAATGATGGTAAAACTAGTGTTCATATTACAAAAAGGAAAGAGTGCTAACCACATAGAAAAAAAGCATTTTTTAAGCTGGTCATTAATTCATGTGTAAGAATACATTAATGGGAAGAAAAATTATTTTGTCTATTATTATTAAAAAACTACCTCTTAAATATCGTTTCTCCCTATTATAATTTATTTCTTCAGTTTGTACAATCAATTCAAATTTAAAGAAAAAAAAATCTCAGCCAGAAAACATCTCTGGTGCTGAGTAAAAAGGAACGCCATTTTGTATTTTTGTTTCAAATAGATTTCGGTGGCACATGTATAATCAAAATGAGGGTGTCTCACTTCGATCGTGCCTGGATGTTTGGCATTATCTAATAACAATAATGAAGATATTTAAACAAAATTTTTAATAGATGTACCTTGCTTTATGTGGGATGTATAATGATATAAGAAAAGGAGAAAGCATCCACTTTTCCGCATCAAGTTCTGAATTTATTTATGTTTTGAATTTCTGAAGCAAATGCTGAATAATTCGTAATGTATTGGACACTTCATACGATGCCACTGATAGAATTAATGAATATTTTGAACTTTCTACGAGATGTTATCAAATTTCACGCAAATCATTGTAAGTCAGTTGACAATTTTAATTATGTTTGGAATTTCTGAAGTAAATTCTGAATAATTCGTAATATATTGGACACTTCATACGATGCCACAGATAGAATTAATGAGTATTTTGAACTTTCTACGAGATGTTATCAAATTTCACGCAAATCATTGTAAGTCAGTTGACACTTTTATTAGTTCATTTTCATTATTGTTTAAGTTATGGAAAAGAAAATCTGAGTACGGATTGGTCTAAGACTCTTTGTATTTTCCACTGAGTAAATATACTGTAAACACCCGATTCGTTTATAAAAGTTGACTGCTTGAATGTAATCTAAAGTTTAACATTTTTTTAAGCACCCTGTATATTTCCTCATATTCAATGTATTGTTTTCCCAAAACTCTTTTCGATATATATTAGAATTCGAATTAATTATTCCAAAAATTACGCTCCGTTTTATTTTTAACAATTGAAATAAAACTCATTTAGAGTGGCAGTATAGTGATAATTTTCTTTTGAAAAACTGACATGAAATAATTATAAAAATTTAAAAATACATTATAATACAGGGCACGAAATTTCCGCTCGCCAGCTCGCAACTGACGAGCAAATATTTAAGCTTGGCGAGTAAGTTTCTTCTTTTGAAATCTTGTGCTTCAAATCAAACTGTATGCGCTCAGAATATCAAGCCTCAATCTAGAGACACGCGGAAGTGTTTTAAAATCAAGTGACGGCATTTATCTTCCAAAAGAAGAAAGAATGCGGCGTTAACCACTTCCATTTCTCTCCTACGGAGGAACGAACTTCCCCTGTCTGCATTCGTTCCCCCGCTTTCGCACCACGCAAACGCCAAGGCTGCTTTTTTCGCTTCCGGGGCTGAATCTGATCGCTCTTCACTCCTGCGCCACTTAAGCTTAGCTGCTTGAAACACGGTAAAAATTATTCGCTATCTCCCGAATTTTTAACCTTTTAAAAATTGTTCATATTTTTCATGAATGTAAAATATTCTGGATTTAACAGACAGTTCCTTCTAACAATGGGCAATTTCAATTCAATTTGTCATAAATAGTTCATTTTCTGGGCAAGTGTGGTGGCCGACGTTACTGTCTGAATGAATTAGAGTTGCAAAGGCTAGAAAATACTAGGTTTAAAACTGGGAATAAACCGGGTGTTTTGGGAATAAACTTGGTTTTTTTGGGAATAAACCAGGTCTTTTGGGAATAAACCGTGTCTGTTGGAAATAAACCTGGGAATAAACCGGATTTTTGCAACTCTAGAATGAATATAAAATAGTGGCGAGCAAAAATTTTAGTCTGGAGAGTACCTTTTCAACTGAAATTTCATGCCCTGTTAGAATACAATGTATTTACTTACATTTTCGATTATGTTTAAATTTAAATATGTAAGCTAAAACAGACACAAACAAAAATAAATGTATAACACGAAAATACTTCCTGATTGTTTGTAAAAGAAAAATAGATTTAATTTATCAGTTTCAAATTATATAGTTAATTTCAAATTCCATTTAAATAGATTAAATCAATCTAATTTAATAATATTAATCAAAAGTACGGACTTAACTATGTTCCTTTTGCAATCTTATTACATTTAAGTAAATCTTAAAATGAAAGCCAACACACAAGAGTCTACAAACTTATTTTAAATACATTTACATTTCCTTTCATTGAATTAATCGAGCACTCCGGCAGTATTATAAAATCTCTACAAACTAGCCCATTCCAATTAAATATTATTGAGATCTGAGATTAAGGTTTGATTAAATTAGTTTTAAACGGAAATATAATTACGATTTCGATATTTATGATAATTCTCTTTCAGAACTTCAACTTTCTAGTAGATTATTTCTTGTATAAATGAATTTAGAACTTAAGAAATCGGAAGACTTAAATATCATGAATAAATGTTTTTTTTTTTTTTTTCAAGATATTAAAACCCCGGAAATTACTAAATTTTGGATTTTTGATTTTTACATTTTAATAATTTACACTTGTTGTTACATTATATTTAACACGAAAACGTACAGAGTAAATAATAAGTAATATTTTGTTATTTTCCCATCTTTTACAAAATTTTCTGTTTTTTATTTTAATTATTACTAAAAATATGTCTGCACATCAAGGTTTAAGATCTTTAGTTCTTAAGCAATTTGCATAATGATTTCAATCACATTTTAAAGTACTCAATGCAAAAGTTTTAATTTTTACGCAAATATTTGAACAATAATCAATATTAATGGACAAATAGCAAAATAGTTATAATGTTTGTATGTGTGTATATCTATGTTTGCCTGCGATTTATATTTTTATAATTTATCTCAAACTGAAATATTAAATAATCAAAGGAGAAGTTAAGAAAATAAATTATCTTTCATTACTATTTTTTTCACTTCTTGGTCATAAAAAGTTTAAAAGCAAATACTTGTATATAGAAACCTGAAAAAACACATGTATAAAGAAAAATTTTGAAAATAAATGCTTTGCTTTCTTTTGGGATCTTAATCCTTAATTTCTATGCATTATAAAAAAAGTATAATGAAGATCTATTTTTTTATATATATATTTCTGCTTTAAAAATTTTACATACACAAATATGTAAAAAAAGGTTTTAAATATTTACACTATACTGAAAATAATAATTAAATAATTAACGATCGCTACTTTCAATACATGCACTAAACAGGAGAAAGGCAGGAACGAAACCGTTTCTTAAAAATTAAAATCTGAAAAGGCAGTACAGCTTGACAGCATTTCAAATTTAGAGATTTTAAAATAACACTAAAAGCAATATTTAAAAAGCTTTTGTAGCAATGATAAAAAGATAAAATCTGTTCCTGAGTGTGCTGTCATATTTATTCTCCATTTAACATAAAAATACTTTTTTTTATGCGCGTAAGATATTTACACTAATTAGTCCTTCATTTTTTTTAACTTAATGGTATTAATAAAATATTCAAATAATGCTATTTGATTTTTTTTTTCAAAAATTAAAGTTGGAGAAAACGTTTGCATAATAACTTGCCAAACACAAAAATTAAGAAAATAATCTATTTTTGCAATTTCTTAAGAGTTGTAAAACAAAGATGTTTTAAATCTAATAAACAAATTGTATTTTTTTTATATTTAATACACTTTGTGCGTGTATATACGTATATAACATATTTTAGTATTTCTAAAAACTTTTTGCCATTAATTTGACTATATTTTGTCTTAAAATATTTTATTTTCCGTTTACGCTTTTAAAATTCTAATTGCTTGAAAGCATCGTACTTTTTGTTCCCTCTTCCGTCTAAAATGCAAACATTCCATTTGATTAAGGGCCCCACCAGTGGCTGAGAGGTTCTGCTCTCGAAGCTGGTAGACGGGAGGTGCTGGGTTCGATCCCAATCGGGCACGTCGGCCTAATCGTTCAGAGTTTTCGTGGTTTTCTTCGAGCCGTGGATTTATCCATGCGTAAATACGGGTTACCCTTAGAAAGACCCCCCACGAAGGGCACTCCCCCCCCCCAGGCCTATATCCCAAGTGTAGATAATTGGCAGTCAATAATCAACCCAACCCAACCCATTTGATTAAGTCTAGTCTATTTTTTCCACGGGTGTCTTCGAATGTTATTTTGCGAGTTTTTGAGAAACCAATTACTCATTTTTTATGCTTCCGTGACGCAGCTACCAGGCAAGGGCTCTGAGTGTATAAGAGCTTTATCTGCATTGCATATTCGGTTTTCTACGTGATGGCTATAAAGTCGTCTACTAGCGCTCAGAATGTAGCTTTTCTGTGTTTTCGTCTGCTTATACTACACAACTTTTACAACATCAGTGAAGAGCTGAACTACTAAATTTTTATAGAATTTTGCCTTTTAAATGTTTTATTAGAACGTACTTCGGATTTATATTTTAAATGATCCATCGGTTTGTGAAGAAGTTGTCAATAAATAGGATGTGATCAACTTGCTTGATTATTTCTCTCGGAGAACATCATGGGATTTTCTTGCAATGTCCGTTTATTCCAATCAACTGCACATTAATCTGACTGAAATCTGCCTGTCTAAAAGTTATCTATCTGCACGTTAGTATTTCTAAACGCTAGTATTTTCCTTTTCAACGGCACTGAAAATGTGATCCTCCTAAAGGTACCAGTTCTGAACACTTGCGGGCCAACTTTTTGCCTGCTGTTCTCCTTATTCCAACAGTCTCTGCCATTACATGCATTCTACTGACACGCAGTACAGCTTTCGTATGATACGCCGTTATATATGTAAGAAGATGATATGTAAACAGTTGATTTACTGTAATTATATGAACGATTAGACGTTGAATAATAAAGTTAAACATTAATATAGTCCTAGACAGATAATTCTACAATACTTTTCTAATAATTTCTTCACAGCTAATACACTTCTCGCCCAACATATACAATATATTTCTTTTCCAAAAGTCCAACTAGGCCTGACAGCGCCTTTACTGACTATTTCCCATTTCGACGCTTGCTTCACAATAAAAATGAGAAGACTGGCTCTTTTTCCAATTTTGAAGATATTCAAATCTTGATCTCGCGATTAAAATTATTTATAACTCGTGCATTTAAATCATGGATAATAATAGCACTAGAGCGTCAGTTAATTTGATGATCAGGCACGTCATAAAGGAAATGAAGTGTTTAAACTGAAATCCTACATATATATACATATGTATGTAGAGTAAAATCCCGAAAACACGACTTTTTGTGGACTGAGAATGTGAAGAGTTACTGAAAATGTCTAGTTTTACGTAATAAGGGGCATATTATTCACAACTCATAATATTGTACTGCGTATTACTGTAACGGAAGGTTTAACACAAACAGGTCTCAGAAAAAAATAGATATTTTGAAATAATAGTTAAAAGTTTTTAAAAATATTACATACAAAACTGGAGATTGCCATAATCAAATCAGGCTTTTTAAGTAATGAATTATTATATAAAATAAATTATACCTTCAAATATTAAGACATATTTATATACAACAATATGCATTCGATAACAATGCATAACATATGCATAACAATATGCAATATTAGGATACGATATGTATTCAATTCTTGCTACAAAAACTGCGAACGATACGATGACTAGTTTTCAAAGGATAAAGAACCATATTTTATCTCAACAAAATAAACAAATACCATAATTGTGTAAAAGTTTTTACAGTGAATATAGATCACACAAATTACGCTACCCCTATAGAATACTTTGCGATATATATACGATATGAAAACCCTTTTAAAGAAAACTGAATATCGTATTCAAATATCATTATTTCAAAGTCAATGTTCTCCTTTACAAGCAGAAATCCTATAGCTCATTAAAAAATTGATCGTCAAAGGTATACGGAATGTCGAGATATCAGGAGGCGAGTTAATACAATTAAACAGCATGATATCACCTATAGTGATCAAAATGGCGCCTATGTACAATGACGTGACTGTGTGTTTCTAAGATGAGAATGTTTACAGATACCCTAGCGGTAAAATTAGGAGATAGCATGCTTATCTCGAAAATGATACTATGTGCATAAAAATAGTAAAGTAGAATCTTTTAGTGCTGCATCAATTTAGTACGAAAGAAAACTTACGTGCATTAACGTACGCAAGAAAAGCATACGTAAAATGCTCATTTGTGTTACGTTACAGTATTTGAAATCTCGAGTCTAATTTATTAACCCAAAATTGTTGAAAACGTTTAAAATGTTTGTTCGTCTGACTGCATGTTTGGTCATGATTTAACTTTCACAAAATGCTGTAAAATTATGCGTGCTATTCCAAAACAGCTCAGCAAGCCAACTAGGATGTCAAACACAAAACATTTATATTTGATTTTAAGATCAGACAAAAATTCAAATTATTATTGTCATGGGATGGTCATAATTTTAACTAAATTTCAGTGATAGTCGTTATAGAAAATTCTGTTCAAAACGAAATATTATTATGCTAATTTAAATTGATTAAAGTCTTTACGCTTTAACATTCTTTAATATGTTAATTGTTAATTTCTAAATAAATGTTTCCTACAATTTACTTTTAAACGCCATCCTTATAAAAATCTAATCTATTTTTTTAAATCCTATTTTAAAAAGAAGCATATTCTAATTAATTTGTATTTCTTAAATATGCTTACACTCAAAAAATAATAACATTGTCAAAACGTATTTAAATATTTAAATATTTAATCTTTTCAGTACTTTCTTTACAAATTATAAAATAAAATAAAATAAACTTTAGAACAAAAATGAAAAGAGACATCCATGTCCCTTTTCCTTTATAATGTCATTTTCTTTCATGGTAAGTTAAATAAGATATTTAAAAAAAAGCTTTGACATGTTGTTTAATGTATGCCTTTTCAATTTGTGAAAAAGTACATATTTTTATACAAAATTTTTAAATAATAAATCACTGTCAAAAATAATGTATAATCTAAGGGTGGAAAGGAAAGCTTTGTTAAAAATAGATGCTGATACATTTTTATCGATCTTCGCTGATATATTTTTTTTTTCAAAGTAGTTGTAAAAAAGTCCTTAGTTTTGTTTTCTGAAATATTTCCTTTATTTTTTAACGTATTAAACAAAATGTCACACTTTACATCAGGAAAAGCATCACAAAGGAAATGAAATCGGAATTAGTATGAATAAGTATTAACACTAATTGCTTCTTAGAGACTGGAATTGAAAGGAAAATCTTAATATTAAAATGAATGACGTTTTTTCTCTAGAACTGCAAGACTGGTTTTTTTTCATCATATTCCCTCGACTTTTTCTACTACACCAATTTTAATAATTATTTTTGTAGCTGAAACCGAGTCTGCACCAGATATTTTTCTAAATATTTTAATTTTTATATTTTGTTTTCTATTTTAAAAGTGTTTATAGAAATTTATTCAAAATGGTGGCAATCAGGTTATTTCCATTGTTGGAGAAAAAGGAAAGTAATTGATGTGTCTTTTATTACATATTTATTCATTATATCTTTAGTGATAGCATTTTCTCATTACAATTAAAAATGAAATGTATCCTTCTATATATAAAAAAAAAGTAATGGTTTGGAAATGGACCAATGAAAATCTGCGTAGATACCGCGAAACGTATCTGATTGGTCAGAGCTTTGTGACTTTTCGTAGGGGGAATTAACATGAAAGTAGAGAATTTAGATAGAATGGGCGCTATTAGGGGGGTTACCAAGGGGAAGGGACCCGTGTCTGTCGCCAACTTTGTCGCCAACTTGACGATATATCGCCGAATTTGGCGGTCAAAATTAGCTGCCAACTTGGCGCTATTTCCAGTATTTCGCCAAATTTCCATAGACTCCCAATGAAATCCAATAGCGTTTACTCGCTTGCAAAAAATCAACAAATTGAGATATTGCAATGCAACAAAAATTAATATTAGCTTATGAATAGAGCTTAATTGAACTATTTACATTATTCTTAAACACAAACACTAACTATATACAATATTCGTAACACTATATGTACAATTGGTACTTGTTAGTTATCCTGTCGACGAAATTACTGTCACCAAATTCATATATATTATACGAGCAAGGGATTTTTCCGATTATGAATGATATAGCAAACGACTTGGAAGATTTTCACGAGACTTGCCCCCTATACCAAATCGAGCACGAGAAAAAGATCTAGCTAGGTTTCGAATACAAGAAAATTCGTTTTTACAGGGTAAAACAAACTCAGCGCTGAAAATGTTTTTTGTTATAAATGAAAAAAATACTCAAACGATTTGCACGAAACGTGTTGTCTATACTAATTCGAGCACGAGAAATCCATCTAACTAGGTGTCGAATTCGGGAAAGGTCATTTTGATCTATTAAAACAAACTCAGCACTAAGAGTGCTTGGCTACGGCGCGATTACGCCGGGGATTGGTGAGCGTAGCGAGCAGGTGGGCCGAGCCCCCTTAGTATTTGTAAATTAATAAACAATTATATAATACGTATATTTAAACTATTTTACTAATTTTATTTCTCAAATAAACATCAATACTTCATTTTATTAAAACGTTCTCAAGATAATTGGATGCTTTATTTTTTAATGCAGTATAAGTTAAATAAAGAAAACATAAATACAGCCGAAACTCGTTAATACGAATTTTTACTGACCGACAAAAAAGTTCGAATTATTCAATTCTAACGAAACTAAATTTCCATACCATCACGGATGAAAACAATTTCGTTCTCGGAAAGATACCAAGTCATTATTCGTATTGCTTTAAACTAATTAAATTATAATATATATATATATATATATATATATATATATATTACATTCGAAAATTAAACTTTTTAAAAAAGATATGATTCAAAAGCAAGCTAAGCGTATTTTTCCTTTATCGTGAGAGGGAACCGTGACTACCTCTGTAGGTTTTCACACCCCTCGAGTTGTGGTAGAGCAAGTATGGGTTGGAACATCCCGACTTAAGACCTAGCGCTGGTTCCCTTTTGCGTTTCCAGCTCCGAAGTTGTTGGGGGACGCTGGCCCGTCTCCAAGTGTCTCGCGGTGACTCCCCGTGGTTTCACCGCGTATCGCAACAGCCTACGACGTCGACAGGTGGCTTCAAGCTTAGAGTGTCCGTAATGGGGGGGGGCACCCAACCTGGAGCCCAGCCGTAAGGCTAATGGGCGTACCACCAGGCGGAAATTCCCATCTACCATCCAAATCCACCCAGCCACAGGAGCAGACTAAGTCAACGAGCGTTAATTAAAACAATAATCAAACTCAAAACAAAAATGGCGACATCGCCAATGAATACAGTTGATTCATTCTACTAAACTAAAATATATAAACTAATCCTAATATAAAAAAATAGCAAGGTAACACACAACCTCCTACAGAACTTGCGGGCCACTGATGGCTACGTTAGCCTTGGCCCAAACTAGTAGATGAGGGGCCGCAATCGTTTGCCGTAACGGCAACTTAAAAAAACTGTCACGCCGGCCACAATGTGGCCGCAACAGAATTGGCCATAACTACATTAAGATGCCCATAATTGTGCCACAAGTGGTTAATCATAATTGACGGATAGCCTAAAACTGGCCACAGTTATACTTTAAGTGGCAATTATTAATGAAAACTAGCCACAGTTTGGCCATTAACGATCATCGTGAATAAAATCTAGCCAGAAGATCGCCACAGCCATGCCACCTGCGTTTGTTAAGAATAAAAGCTACCCCAAAGCTGGCCATAAATGTTAATTTATTGGTCATCATAAATGTAAACTAGCCTTAAGCCAGCCATCCACATACCATCAATGCTATTCATTAATGAATGCATGCCGAAAGCTAGCCACTTTGTTGCCATGAATGGGCATCATTAATGTATGCAAGCCGAAAGCTAGCCACTTCGTTGCCATCATTAATGAATGCAAGCCGAAAGCTAGCCACTTTGTTGCCATGAATGGTAATCATTAATGAATGCATGCCGAAAGCTAGCCACTTTGTTGCCATGAATGGGCATCATTAATGTATGCAAGCCGAAAGCTAGCCATTTCGTTGCCATCATTAATGAATGCAAGCCGAAAGCTAGCCACTTTGTTGCCATCAATGGTAATCATTAATGAATGCATGCCGAAAGCTAGCCACTTTGTCGCCATCAATAATGAATGATAGCCCAAAGCTAGCCATATTCATGCCACTATTAGATATCATGAATGGAAGCTGGCCAGAATTATACTTTTTATGGTCCTCAAAAAAGTAAAGTTGAGCAAATCTCCATTTTTACTCCTTTGGCAGGGACAATTTTTTTTCTTTTTTTAAGTTATTTTAAACTTTAGAATCTAAATTTACTGGTCCATAATTTTTGTCTGAAAACTCTAAATATTTTATTCAAAATTTGAAAAAAAAAAAAATAATAATAATCTATTGGAATATTTTTCTTAACAAGAGCTCATAACACCAACCTGACTTTTATGCAAACATGTTTCACTTTATTATAATATTTTTCAGTTAAAAACTGCAATGGTGTTATAAGCACCCCATATTAAAAAGGTCAAAATACAATAAAATCGAAAGTGCTTCAGATCTTGTATAGAATACTTTCAATCTGGAAGCAATAATAATAATTTTTTTTTTTTAAAGTGTCCCAATGGAGGCAAAAATTGGCCGTATCCACTCATCTCATTAGATCGGAATAAAAGGCCATATGGTTATGATTTATTTTTTAATGTTATTCTGAAAAAGTTGCAAAAGCCATAATTGTAATTAATAAAAAAAAAAGTTGTAAAATAAGGTGTAACACAAGGTGTAAAATATATATTGAGCATTAAATTACCAATGATGGTGAGAATACAAAAAAAAAACTAATTTTCTTCAATTTTTAATTAAATTATAGGTTTAAACATTCTATTCAAAGGAGTAAATTTTTAAGTAGTTTCAATTTATGTTTCTTCAAGCTAATTCACCAGGTGGATTGTCCAGCCAGAATTTCCATTGAAAATTGTTATCTAATGATTATATTCAACATCCCTTTTTCGAAGCAAATAAAAAATGTATAATGTTAAATGAGATACCATATGAAAGGATTTTCAAGCGACTTCTGACATAGTACACTCACATTTCTTTAAAACATGTATTTTGGTTAAAATTGCAAGTAATAAATTAAATAGGCATTGTTTTCAGAAATAAAATGAAAGTTTTTCCTCAAATTACTGTTGCCACAAAAATGATTCCACAACAATGATTATAAAAAAAATGTTCAATAAAGATAAAGTGGACATGGTTGCTGCATGGGTTTATTTTATATTTATGATAAAAAAGCAAAATTTAAATTCAAACGCTCAATTTTTTTTTTTTTTCAAAACATTATGTCACTCTCTAATGTAGTTAAAATACAATTTATATATATATATATATATAGCTCTTGATATTTTCAGTCAGTTTTTACTGTAAAGTATGAAAGAATAAATTGGATTATATTCTGGCTTTATTTTTTTTTAGAAGTTTAAACATGCATCTAAAAAATATTAGATATTGCTAAAAAATATTAGGCTGCAGTGTGAAATCTTCACACAGGCCCACTAGTATATATTATTTCTGTTATCAACATCCCCTTTTCTCAGAAAATATGAAATGCACAACAATGAACGAGATGCCATAAGAAAGGATTTTGAACCAGCTTCTGACATAGTGCACTCACATCTCGATAAAACATATTTTTTGATTAAAAATTGCTGTAAATTAAAAATTAAATCTGCATTGTCTTCATAAAAGAAATGAAAGGCTTTCCTCAAATTAGTGTAGCCACAAAAATAAAATACCACATTATATAATGCTTAAAATGATTATAAAAAATAAATACTACAAAAAAGATAAAGTGGGACATAGTTGCTGCACGGGTTTATTTTATATTTATGACTAAAAAGCAAAATTGAAATGCTCAATTTATTTTTCTTTGTCCCATGTTTTTTTCCGAAACAGATGATGTCATCTCTAAAGCAGTTAATTAACTATAGATATATATATTTTTTTGTCTTTGCTATGCTCGATCAGTTTTTACTGTAACTGTGATGGAATAAACGAGATGATATTCTGGCTCGACTAATGTTGTTTGAAGATAGTTTCAGTCCTTAATTTTCCTTTACAAGTTTAAACCTGCATCTAAAGAGTATTAGATATTGCTAAAAAGTATTAGACTGCAGTGTGAAATCTTCGCATGGGTCCACTGGTGCTTTTATAATACAATTTCTTACCTGGATGTTTCTTCCAATTATCCAGCTTGAAAATAAAACAAAAACGCAGGAACTCTATTTTATAAAATTGGTAAAATGTTGACATTACTGATCATTGAAATTTAAGAATTTTTTTTAATGATGTAACTATATATATATGTAAATTAGGTTCGTTCAAAAAATGTCATTTCACTATCTTCATCTCTTTGGCATATAATATCAGAAAAATGTAGCAGTATTCCTATAAAGTAATGTTTTAGTCTGTTAAGGACTCTTCCCCCCTTTATACACATCATAGAACAAAATTTCAATGTATATATATTTACAAAATATTACTAATTGACAGAAAGCCAATTGTCACTATTTTCCTTCTTATGTAATCTTAAAATTTCTCTTATTAAATAAGTTTAATATTTTTTCAAAATAGTAGTGGCAGTTGATCTTCTAGAACACGGCAAGTTCACCATTCATACACTAAATCTTTTTTTTTTTTTTTTTTTTTAAATGGACTAAACATTACTCATAAATAATAATATATCATTGTTTTTACTTTTTAAAAATTAGCAAGTAATGAGTACTGAATATATATATATATATTTTTTTAATATATTACCAATAAAGAAATCTTTAAAATATTTTTCCTTCCAGCAGGAGGTATGTGACTTTTTGACTAACAAAATTTCAAACTGATTCATACAATATTATGTACATTAAAATTTTAATCTCAACTTCTAATGAGATTATGATGAAATTTTTATTAAAATTTTCAAAAGTTTTTATACAGCAAATTATTTTTAATACCTGATCTCCAAGCAATGCTAATTTATAATCAACCAACAAAAACAGTTTATCAGTTTTTAAAATATAGCCTACATAAAACACTTTTATTCAATTATATCTTAACCTGTAAAAAGAAGGGGGAATGTTCTCAGAATGAGAAAGAAGGGGAAAATATATAGTACATCTTTTTTAACAACATCACTTGCATAAATAAATATATATATTTAAAAACACTAGAACTGAATGCTTTTTTTTTTCATATAAATTTTATTTTTCACAACAAATGTAAAACAAACCAACCAAAAAACATTTATTTATGTATTTACAAGATGCTCAAAATTTATCAGAAATATTTTACAAGAAAATTTAATCCTGTTACAATTAAATTTCTGATGTTTCTTAATTTAAGTTTATAAACAAGAGCTGAAAATCTACAGTCATCTTCACAGAGAACTTTTTTCTTTCCAGATTTTTATTCTTCTTCTTCTGAAAAACAAAAAATAAATTTTACAAAACAAAATTAAAATGCCTTACTTTAAAAACACCACTTATTAATTAGCCATTTATAAATATAATCGGAACAGAAATTATAATTTAAAAAAACTATTTACAAAAAGCTTTGTAGTTCAAGTTATTTGTACAAAATGAAACTTTTTTATTGCAGTATACCTATATTTGCTTTTAACAAAAACTCATGAAAGGGCAGCGTTGTCAAATGACACCTAATTCCTTTTACTTACCCATCATACGTAGTATAGGGTAAGTCTTGTAATCGTTTTGAAAATCGAAAAAAATTTTTTGACGGATTTACACGTTTCAGACACTGGAGATTCCGAAAAACATATTTTTAGAAAAAAAATTTTGCCGTCCGTCTGTGTGTCTGTGTGTCTGTGTGTGTGTGTGTCTGTAAACGCTCTATCTCCCGAAAAAATTGAGATAGAGACTTGCAATTTGGTATGTACTTAGTATGTAATAATGGGAAGAAGCCTATTTCATTTCAATAACCTCGATTAACCGGAACAATTTTTTTCGGACTCTCGAAATATTCGTTCTGATGAAAGGTATATAAAAATTTTCGAAATTGTTTATTTTAAGAAATGAATATAAAAGACAATAAAAAAACATAAATTTTTAATAAAGCATGAAGTCGATCGGATAATTAGTTGCCGAGATATTTGGAATCCTATTTTCCACACTCTTCGATTTTTCATGACCCTGTATTTCATCCAAATTTCACTTCAAAGATATATTTTAATTGGAAATTTGACGCTTAATCAGATGCAATAAACCGCTAGTTAATAGGATTATTATTTTTGGAGTTATAAGGAAAAACCTCTTTCAAGCAATTCAGTAATCGAGCCTTTAAAGTTTGTGACGTCATCAAGCCACGATTTTATTTGAATTGCAATGCATTTTATAAGTAGTTTACACATTTCTATTTTAATATTTTACATTATGCATATCCATGATGGGTAAGTATTACGGTGGCCCCCAACGACTAGTTTTTTTTCTAGGTGCGAAACTACATTTCATGGTGGCAATTTTATGTTATATCATATTCTCTCATTTCTTTTTGCAACCATGTTAACAATAATATTGTTTCTATTTTTATGTGTTAAGAGCAGGGGGGGAGGGGGGGGGGCTGTATATATTAAATACTTTATCTCTGTGTTAATCACTAAAACAAAATAAAAACAGGCTTTCTATAAATTCTTTTGAATAACTTCAAATATATAAATTCATATTCTTTACATATGATGTATGGGTGCTCTTTCTGTTCATTTCATAAAAGTCGAATTGCTCACTTTGTAAATGTTTCTAGAATTTGTATTGCTAGAAACCAGCAGTTCTTTATTTTCTTCACTTTATTTTTTCACATAACATTTCCTTCAAAATGGCTTTGTAAAGTAGGAAAATACATTGTGTACCTTATTTTTTCACATAACATTTCCTTCAAAATGGCTTTGTAAAGTAGGAAAATACATTGTGTACCTCCAAGCTATAAATCTGATATTATCACTCATAAAACGATAGCATTTCAATTCTCACCGTAATTTAGTTCAAAATAAGGAAAAGCAATTTTTCAACTTTTCCCCGTCAAAGTTAAAAAAGTAAAATTTAAATTAGGTGGGATATAATATATCCCACCACGCCTCAAAGGGTTAAAAGACAATAAAGAAAAAATGAAGTTACTTTGACACAGGGTTGGGTTTCTTCCGGAAGAAACTGGAAGAAATGGAAAAAACTGGAAGAAACCAACAGAAAACAAAACAGATGCTCAAAATTAAAATATATTAACTATATAAAAGAATTAAATTCAAAACCTAATTATATGAAATTTAAATTGGAAATTAATTAATATTAAAAATATTATTTATGGAAAAATAAGTTATTTTTTAATAACAAACTTCAGGTTCAGCAGGTATTTACAGGTTATGTTTTTTACAACTTTAGAGGTAGGGGATATTTTTTTATTGTTTATATAATTTCTGTAAAAAAAAAAAAAACCTACCAATTCCTTATTTATCATATAAAAATGCAATATTTTAAAAACTATTGTGCAAAACTTAAAACAAACAAATTTGTAATTATGTATACTAGCATGCTGATTTAAAAGATAAATGTTCTGAAAATAAACTCTACAGGGATAAGAATTTTTTTCATCTTTTGCATTCATCCATTCTAAGTTGAGAAATTGATTGCAGCATCTTAAAGCTAAATTACTTCTGTTTTGTTATACAATGTTGCACTGTAGTAAGGAAAATGGAGATTTTAATGAAATCCTTCAATACAGTAATTACTGTATATTAGTTTCCTTAATAAAATGGGCGTAAATTCAAAGCACTGTCTTTTATTTAAAAGAGTTTCATTCTACAATAGGTAAATGATCCACATACTATTTACTACTGGTTACAGAAGTTTAAATTATATATATTAAAAAAAATGTGCCTCTTTTGAATTGAATTACCTTTAATTGATTTTGTGTATTTTGGATAAATTTATTTGGTACATTTCCATTATACCAACACCATTGTCGTCACCAAGTGCAATAATTGGCACAAAATGAAATTCATGTGAAAGGATTCAATTGGAAAAAAAAAAAAAAAAATGTTGGCACAAAATTGAGCATTTAAAAATATAACATTTGAAAATTACAGACTTTCACGAACTATTTTATTAAATCGACACGAATATAGACTTAAAATAAAAGAACAAATAAATATTATATGATAAATTAATAAAATTAACTCAATTTAAACTACAGGCATAGCATTGTAAATGTCTCTTAGCATTGCAGTAAGCATTCACTTTTTGAATGAAGACGTTCATACTTTTTTTTTGTATCCAAAGTCCTGAAACAATTTTATTGCAGCGTCCTCATCATCTGGTAAATGCCTAATGGTAAAATCCACATTAGTGTCAACAATAAATATAAGTTACTACTTAATATTAAATATTTTCTATTTGAAAAATAGCAAATTAAGATGTTTTGCGAGGTTACAGAGTAAATTAAGTAATAATAATAATTAAAAAGTGTCATGTTCAATAAATAGCAAATCACAATGTTTGGCACGGTTTGCAATAAAAATATTTACACGTTCAGGGTTTAAATAAATAGCACATTAGCATACATTTTGGCATGGTGTTAGAAAAGTCCCATTTATTTTATTCAGGTATACAATGATTGGAAAGCTTTAGACAGGTGTGTGATCTTGGCTAAAAAACTGGTGTAATTATCAATTTATCATACATAATTAAATTTTTATAAGTCTAATTAAATTTATGTAAGGTTATCTATTAGAAAATACATTTATTTTTATTGTATTTTACAAAGTTGTAACTTATATGGTAAATTCTTAAAGAAAAACAGTTTCTTCCATTTTTTTCCACTTGGAAGAAACCTATTTCTTCAGGCCGGTTTTTTCCACTTTGGAAGAAACTTGCCAACCCTGCTTTGACACATCATAGACAATCTCTGACAAACAGATTTTTCCATTTTAATTTTGTTTTTTTAACAGTTAAAACTGTTTTGGCCAATAATTCAAAAATTTTTAGTAGCATTTGGGGACTCCTGAAAATCGGGGACCCTGGGCCCGTGCCCCGAATGCCCTGCCCATGACAGATATATAAATTTCTCTATTTTTAGCCGCAATCGATTGACAAATTTAGCAATTTTTCTCATGCGATCTTGGAAGAATTTCGCTATTTTTTCCCATGACTGACTGAATAGTTTCGTGATTTTTCCCGCAGCTGACTGATGAATTTCAGAATATTTTCCTGCTACCAATTGCCGAATTGTGCAGGGAGGGAGGTTTTGCGACAAATAAGCAAATTTCCCAATTTTTTTCCTACAACAAACTGCCGAATTTTGAGATTTTTGAATTTTGTAATTTTTCTTGCGACCAAGTGACAAATTTTGTGATATTTTACTGTGACCAATAGACGAATCTTGCGATATTTTCTCATGACCGATAGATGATTTTTGTGATATTTTCCCGCTAAATTTTGGTGAAATTCGCGAAAGCAAATTCTTGCGAATCCACAATAATCAGGGCACATTTCCAGCTATATAAAAACGGGCAGGGCGCATTTACAACTATAAAAAAATGGGCAGGGTGCTGCGCCCTCTCGAAAACGTCTAGGGGAAACACTAATTACTCCAATACAAATATTGCCACAGTTATTTTATTCTAAAAACTTGATATTTGAGTAATTTTAATTTATTTTCAGCAGTGAAATTAACTCGAAATTATTGAATAACAAACATGTGAATTTTTACATTGCTAACTAAGCATAACCAAGCTTCCAGGCTCGAACATATTTCACACTGTCAGTTTTACGCTTAGTTAGCAATGAAAAAAAAATCACCATTTTTATTACTTGATATTTGATTTAAAGGAAAATTTAAAAACATGGATTTGAACCTTCAGCTCCTCTCCAGAATCTTACATTTGCAAAATATTTTGGGCAAAACATAAGAATGTTTTAAAAATACCTTGAATTTAAATATCATTTTTTAAAGTTTCTTAAGAAAAAAGGGTCAAAGAAAGTATTAAAGAAGGTCCCTTTCTCCAAAGAATCTGCTTTATTTTTAATTTGTTAAAAATTATACATTACATATAATCAAAATCCAAATTAATTTATATGACAACATATTAAAAAAAAATCCTTAATTTAGAGGTCAGAAGATTAAATAATTTTATCACCACCTCCCTTCCTCTTCTACATACATAGCATAAATTAAAAAAAATTATTTAGCATAAATCTGTGTAATCTTAAGTATTGTCAAAGTTCAAGAAAGTCAAAAACCCTGTTAACAAAAATTACTTGACACATTTCTGCAAAACTTTAAAAAATACTCAATCTTTTTCTATTAAATTTTACATTTCAAAAATTTAAATTAATTTAATTTTTATTAAATGTAAGTCCAGATTAGATGCACTATATTTCCAGAGGTGTCACAATAATCACAAAACTGAATCATCACTCTTGAAACAAATATTAAAACATTTAAAGCAAACATTTTCTAAGCACATGAGCTGAAGCATCAAAATTTTGAGTAATTTGAAGGACCCATTGTACAAGATGTTTACATTTCATGAAACTCTGCTAAACTGTTTTAACAAACTGTAAAATAACAATTTTGAATAAAATAATTTTAATAAAAATGAACAATTCCTATGCAATATGTAATAGACGAAGATTTTTTTATGATAACTTTTTGAATACAGTTTTGTTAAAATATTACAATTTAACTAAATTTTAATATGAAAAAGTTTACAAAATGATTTTTTGGCCATTTAAAAGATATCGCCAAATTTATCAGCCAATCGTGGTAAAAAATCTTAAAATTAGTCAATGGATTGTTGGGGAAAAAAAAAAAATTTCGGTTAATGTACGCGAAGCGTACATACACAAGTTACTGACCGCGGCTGGAATGAATTTCGTGCATTCTACAGATTGCTGTACAACGAGTTTCATGCGTCCAGTGATGTTTTTTTTCGGTTAATGTACGCGAAACGTACATATACAAGTTACTGACCGCGGCTTGAATGAATTTCGTGCATTCTACAGATTGCTGTACAGCGAGTTTCATGCGTCCAGTGATGTTTTTTTTTCAGTTAATGTACGCGAAGCGTACATATACAAGTTACTGACCGCGGCAGGAATGAATTTCGTGCATTCTACAGATTGCTGTACAGCGAGTTTCATGCGTCCAGTGATGTTTTTTTTTCGGTTAATGTACGGCAAGCGTACATACACAAGTTACTGACCGCGGCTTGAATGAATTTCGTGCATTCTAGAGAATGCTGTACAGTGAGTTTCATGCGTCCAGTGATGTTTTTTTTCGGTTAATGTATGCCAAGCATACATACACAAGTTACTAACCGTGGCTTGAATGAATTTCGTGCATTCTACAGATTGCTGTACGGCGAGTTTCATGCGTCCAGTGATGTTTTTTTTCGGTTAATGTATGTGAAGCGTACATACACAAGTTACTGACCGTGGCTTGAATGAATTTCGTGCATTCTAGAGATTGCTGTACGGCGAGTTTCATGCGTTCAGTGATGTTTTTTTTCGGTTAATGTACGCGAAGCGTACATACACAAGTTACTGACCTCGGCTTAAATGAATTTCGTGCATTCTAGAGAATGCTGTACAGCGAGTTTCATGCGTCCAGTGATGTTTTTTTTCAGTTAATGTACGCGAAGCATAGTCAACCGCGTCTTGCATGTATTAGAAAAATGAAGAATATCGAAATTTTCCTCAATTATAACGTGTGTGGTGTGATGCAGAGAATTGACTATTTATAGAGTTTTTATGAGAATTTCTTTCATGAAGTAAACGTTGATTTTATTCCGTTTTGTGACAATTTTCAAGTTTAAGCCTTATTTTACTAGAAATTTTTTCATTGTTAAAGGTAATAAATTATTAAACTTGATAAATATTTCAAAAAAATTCATAGAAAAAAAAAGATAATTTGTAAAAATGGATACAGATGGAAGAAAAAAGCTATAAATATGTAAAAATGGAAATATCCGGAGGAAAAAAATAGCCGAAAATTTGTAAAAATGAAGTATCCGGAGGAAAAAATAGCTAAAAATTTGTAAATTGAAAAAGCTAGAGGGAATAGATAACTAAAAATTTTTTTAAATGGAGAAATCTGGAGGGAAAATAGTTAAAAATTCATAAAAAAAAAAGGAAAAATCCGGTGGGAAAAATAGTTTAAAATGGAAAAATTGGAGGAAAACATAGCAAAAAAATTGGAAATTCGGAAAATATGGTGGCAAAAATAGCTAAAAATGTGGGAAAATATGGTGGCAAAAATAGCTAAAAATGTGTGAAAATTGTAAAATCTGGAGGAAAAGTAGCTAACAATTTGTAAAAATGGAAATATGATGAGGAAAGAATAGTTAAAAATTTATACAAATGAAAAATACAGAAGAAAGAAAATTAAAAATATGGAAAAATCTGGAGGAAAAAAATGGCTAAAAATTTGTAAAAATGGTAAAATCCGGAAGAAAAAATAGCTAAAAATTGCTAAAAATAAAAAATTCAAATGAAAAAAAATAGATATTTTTTTAAAAAAAATTGCTAAAAATTTTTTTTAATTGAAAAATCCGGAGGAAAAAGTAGCTAAAATTTTTTTTTTATTGAAAAATCCGGAGGAAAAAGTAGCTAAAAATTGTTTAAATTGAAAAATTCGGAGGAAAAAATAGCTAAAAATTTTTAAAAACGGAAAAATCCGGAGGAAAAAATAGCTAAAAATTTTTAAAAACGGAAAAATCCGGAGGAAAAAATAGCTAAAAATTTCAAAAAATGCAAAAAAAACAAAGGAAAAACATAGCTAAAAATTTATAAAAATGAAAAAAAAAGTAAAAACATAGCTAAATATTTATAAAAATGAAAAAAAAAAGTAAAAACATAGCTAAATATTTATAAAAATGAAAACAAAAGAAATAAAATAAAAACGTAGCTAAAATTTGTAAAAATGTAGAGGAAAAAATAGCTAAAAATTTTTAAAAATGAAAAATAGATGAAAAATAGCTAAAAACTTGTAAAAACGAAAAATCCAAATGAAAAAAGTAGGTTAAAATTGAAAAATCCGGAGGAAAAAATAGGGTAGAACTTTTTTTTATGGAAAAATCCGGAGGAAAAAATTTGTAAGAATAAAAATATCCGGAGGAATAAATAGTTCAAAATTTGGATAGAAAAATTGCTAAAAATGAAACAATACGGAGTGAAAAATAGCTAAATAGTTTTTTAAACGGAAACATCCGGCAGGAAAAATAGCTAAAAATTTGTAAAAATGGAAAAAATCGGAACGAAAAAATCGATAAAAGTTTATAAAAATTGAAATATCTGAAGGAAAATATCGGTAAAAGTTTGTAAAAATTGAAATATCTGAAGGAAAATATTGGTAAAAGTATGTAAAAATCGAAAAATGTGGCGGTAAAATTTACTAAAACTTTGTAAATATTCTTAAAACGAAATAAAATCAATGCTACGTTCACGGTGTACTTTGTGAAAGAATTTGCTTGACGATGTGTGTAAGTAATAAGTCGTCTGCCGAAAAGCTCGTGTTCTGATTGGGTAGAATTCGGAGGTTGCCGATTTCTCGGTTGGCGCGCGTCGTTCCTTGACGTGCGTCAAAAAAATCGCCAAATCGGGGACCCTCGCTTATTCGAGGATTCTGCCGAAAAATATTTTAATAGCTTTTTTTTTTTCTATAACTTTTAAGAGTAAAAAATAAGTACATTCTAGCTGTAAAAAAAGGTTAAAAAGTGTAAATTTTACACTTAAAGTGCAAAGGTTGGAAAGCTTTGTAAAGAGCTTTAAGGTTTACCAACTGTATGCAGCTAAAATACAAGAGTGCACTTCTATTTTATGAATGTGTGAAATTAAATTTACTAATGTAAATTGATCAATACAGACAAAATTTGGAGCCTATTTAGGGGACCATCCCAAAATTCTTCTTAGTAAAGCAGGTCCCTTCACAATATACCTTTTAATAAACAGGATCTCTTCCCATTTTTTTTTTAAAATAACACAGGCAACTTAAAAAAAATTGAGTTTTAAAAAGGAAGAAGTCTTTAAAGACAAATTTGTTTTTGCATGTGGGGTAGCAATACTTTTAAAATCTGGAATTTTCTGAATTGACTATTTTATAAACAATCCATAAAAACATACTCTTCATTGTTAATTTTTATTTTATGTTTCAAAATGTGTAATTTGCAAACAAATTGAAAGGAAAACTTTAACAGAAGGACTTAAAGAAGTTATCAATAAACGTTTGGTTCAAATTTGAGTAACTAAATTTCATATTCATTACAAAATGTTATCTTTCACAAAAAAAAAAAAAGAATAAATTTCACACAAATAACTTTTACTTTTTTCAAAATGGGCCCTAAGATAAAAGCCCTGCGTTACAAACTGAGTAAATTGACAACTTACCTTTGCTTGAATGCCAAACGAGTTTATGCTGCACAGTCATCTCTGCTGCCATCTCTGAACTGCGCCACCACAGTTTCCTGAAAAATATGAAAATAAATTGTAATAGGTTGCAATATTAAGCATTTATCATATTCAACTAGAAAATTAAAAAGAAAAAGTAAAACTGATTAATGTATATAACTGATGTCAGTGAATCATTTTCTTCTTCTTTTAAATCAAAACTTATTTCAACATGCACACACACATAATTTGCATTAAATAAAATGGCATCTTATCTAAATATTGCTATGGGGAGGAAAAGAAAAAAAAAATTACTGAATCAGCCACACCAGCAGAAGTGCTGTGAACTTAGACTGTTTTAAATTTTTACACGCATATGCACTATAGCGCTTTTTACTGAAATTATGGTACTGAAAAAGAAAAACACTGCAGAACATAATATAAAAGATGGAGATAAATTATAGTTCCAGGAAAGTAATTAAGGAAGATAATTGATACAATGTTTGGTACTTTTCGGTTAGCTGGACAAAAGTAATATATATACATGTATGTACTTGTACACATCATTGGCACCTGGCTAACCGAAAAGTACCCAATGTTTTATTTAACATAAAATTAAAAGTGTAATATCAGACAGGCTCTCTCCTCTTAATATTTTGGATGGGTGTTAAAAAAAAAAAAAAAAAAAAAAAAAAAAAAATGTAACAGTATAGTATAACAGTGTGCAACTATTTTGGATTCCAAGAAAGAAATTGCATGCTTTGAGAGTATGTTGTCACAAACACAGAAAGAAAATTTCAGACTCGGAGGAGATGAGGTTAAAAAAAGGCTTAAAACAAGTTTTAAAAAGGAAGACGTCCTTAAAGACAAATTTGTTTTTGCATGAGGGGTAAGGGACGATGCAATACTTTGAAACAAAAAAAGGTACATTTCGGTTAGCCGGGCGCCAGTGATATATATCAACATATATAAATACATAATGTATATACCTATATATGTATATACATACATATATGTATATAAATATATGTATGTATATATATGTATATGCAGACATATGTGTATATACATAGATATGTGTATATATAATACATGTATATATATCACTGGTGCCCGGCTAACCGATCATGTACCCAAACAAATTATGTGCTTTCATTAGGAAAAAAAAAACCCATTAAAAATTAATCTGGTTTGTTATTAAAAAAATATTTACAAGATGAAAATATATTAAAAGCAACTGTTTATAAAAAGTTTGGGTCCTTTTCTGCTATACCAACACCATTGTCGCTAAGCATAATAATCGGCACAAAAGGAAATTCACATGAAACGAATCATTTGAAAACAAAAATAACATTGTTGGCACGAATTTAAGCACTTAAAAATAAAACGTTTGAAAATTGCAATACAAAATATGCACTTAAAATAAAAGAACAAATAAATATTACATAAGGTAATAAAATAAAACTCAATTTAAACTACAGGCTTGAAATTGTAAATGTCTCTTAGGATTGCTGTAAACATTTCATTTTTTGAATGAAGATGTTTATGAGTTTTTTTGATAAAAACTTTTTTTTTTATGTATCTAAAGTCCTAAAACAATTTTATTGCCGCTTCTACATCATCAAGTAACAGCTTAATGGTAAAATTCATTTCAGTGTCAATAATAAATGCAAGTTATAATTTAATAAATATTTTCTATTTGAAAAGTAGCAAGTTAAGATGTTTTATGAGGTTACGATTAAATAATAATAATAAAAGATTCACGTTCAATAAATAGTCCAATCAGAATGTTTGGTACAGTTTGCAATAAAAAATTTTTTACACGGTTAGGGTAGAAATAAATGGCAGATTAGCGTATATTTTGGCATGTGTTGGTATAACAGAAAAGTACCAAGTTGTGTTCCTATTACACGACTCTGATAAGTGGAATTTAAAAATTAAATCAGATTACGGTACTTTTCGATTAGCCGGGCGCCAGTGAAATGTATATATCTATATATACATATATATGTATACATACACACATATATGTATGTGTATATATATATATGTATATATACATACATGCATATATAAATGTGTGTATGTATAGATATATGTATATATATGTATACATAGATATATAAATTTCACTGGCGCCCGGCTAACCGAAAAGTACCCAGATTACTTAGCTTTTCGGCTAAACCAAAACATTTTGGGCACTATTGCCATGACTAATTAAAAATCACATTAATGAATTAAAAAGAAATTACCTACTTTATTAAAATCTTAAAAATAAAGTGAAATTTTGCAAATGGTCATTAATTAGTACATAAAATTCGAAGTTTTCTATTACTATCAAAATAAAAATATGCCAGTATCATCAGAAAATACAGAATATATATATATTAGTTAATTAAAACCAGATCTTAACATATGAAGTATAATTTCACTGAAAGACACTGGAGCTGTAAAATATTACTTTCCGCTTCCTGACTGGTTTAAGATTGTCAGCAATAAAGCAAATTATAAAACAGGCAACGGAGAATTATGAAAAAAATAAAAGCTGAATTTTTATTGGTTAATTTTTTTATAAACCAAAAACTTCCGAGATTGTTCATTACGGACACATTTTACTCTGATATATATATATAATTACAATCAACTTATTAATAGCATATTCAGGGCAGATGTAAGATCAGTAAAGAACTTTTTTTTTTTATTCACTTCTGTAGAATTAAGTCGCATAATAAGCAAAGCAATGCAGTTAATTTTACACAATTGCTGATGCTTTTTCTCAGCTTTCTTTATCTTGAACTTAAATCTGTCCCTGAGAATGATGAAAACTAATTTTTAACTAACTCTTGGAATAATATAGAAAAATAATCTTACCTAATTAGTAAATCTAAATATCCAAAAACCAGTGAATGACGAGACTTAGACATAGACATAGACGACGCCACGATGAAGGAAAGGGAAATGTAAACAACGCTGCGATGTGCGATGACGCTGCCAAAAAGACATAAAAATCCCTACGAGACCGCAGAAAAAAAGCTATATTTCAATAGATTTATTTTTTCAAGGTTTTTTTTTTTATCTTCAAAATTTCTCATACAACATTAAATAATTTTAAAAGTGGAAATTTTTCAATGCTGATTATTACAAAGCGGAAAACATTTAAAAATATATTTACAAAAATCCCCACTGGGAAAAAAAATGTGTTGGAAAAGGGAAATCTTGTTTCATCTTTCCCTGCATTACTCCCGGCTTGCCGTGTGAAAGGAGTGGGAGGGGGGGATCGGTATTTGGTATTATTGCTTATTTAAGCTAGTTAAGATTTTTTTTTTCTTTTAAATCTAAATTTTGGAGTGTTTCAAAAAATGAAAATAACTTATTTTTTGGAACTGATTTATAGATAATATACAGATAATATAAAATCACCCCCCCCCCCCCTCCAAGAAAAAAAAGAATTTTTTTTTTTTTTTTTTTTTTTCCGTTTAACAGTAACTGCTTTTTGGTAAAGTGGCATTTATTTCTTTTGACAAATATTTTTTCAGTGAAATTGAAATTTAAATTCCCATTTATCATTAATTTTTTTAATATGTTTATATAATATGTATGTCTAAAGATTGCAATATTCATTTTCATTCTAGGTGCTCACAAAAAATATTCATTTAAAGATATTAATGCATACTTTGAAAGCAAAAACATTAACAGTTTTTATGAATTTTTTTTCCATAAAAACTCTTTAAATTAAAGAAGGGTACTTTTTGTGTATTTTTTATTGCATAAAATATTTAAATGCAGCATATTTTATCGTTTCACATAAATCCAGGTTTAAAATAACGAAAATCATCTTATAAAATGTGAAGTAAAGATACTTTTTATTTCTTATAATAAAAATGTCGAGAAGATTATACTGGGCCACTGACTTTTAAACAATGATAGATTTGTATATCTTGGCCGCAAACGTACTTTCATTCGCTATTGGGCACTGAAATTGCATTAAGTTTCCCCGCCATTTGCCCGTTAACGATTTGGCGATAGACATCCGGTGTGCGGGCGCTTCAGTTAAAATACATTAATGGCTGGATACAAATTGCCGCAAACTTTTTTGGCCACAACGTTTACAACAGGTGGCCAAAAATCTCGTGTTTGCTGGGTCCTTATGCTAAAAACTAAATAAAAATTAACTACAAACAAAACAATAAATGAAACAAAATTTTAAGACCAGTATGGTTACACAAGTCTAAATATTATGACATTCATAATTTCAAATTTCATAACAGTTCATAGTCTATAAAAGTTCATAGTCTATTTTGAAAATGTTCATAACAGTTCATAGTCTATAAAAGTTCATAGTCTATTTTGAAAATTTTCATAAGTAGTCATACCAATTTAACTCCAATATATGTACGTCAATAAATAAATGTGAAGTTTTCTTGAGCAGTAAAAGAAAATTATCAATTTAAAAGCGATATCTGATAAAAGAATAAAGATCATTTAAAATATTGTAATTGTCAGCCAGTTTTTTATAATTAGCGGGATTATTCAAAGTTTTGAATAAATTCTGTCTAAGAGTCAAGCTTGAATTGAATTTGAAATGATGCATCATTAAATTACATCTGCCATAAATATAATGTACCACGTCTCCTCTACTGCCGTATTCACAAAGATCGTTTTCTCTCTTTCCAATCTTATATAGAAAGTGAGGAAAACTGCCATGTCCAGTGAAAAAGTATTGTGCTACTTGTGAGCTGCACAAATAATCTGTTTTTACCTCCTTAATTATATTGTACGTGTCTCGACCAACTGTAGAAGATTGCCATTTCAACTGCCAGGTCTTTAACACTTCCCTCCTACAATACAACTTTATGGACGAGATAGGTACCGGCAATTCTATGTGTACATCCGCCCGACCATTAATGATCACACTTTTGGCTAATTCATCTGCTCTCTCATTTCCCGATATACCGATGTGTGCCTTAATCCAGCCAATGTTCACCACCTTATCTGGATTTTGATATAATAGATCAAATATATCTCTAACTATGATATTTGCAGGAAAAATCTGCTGGAGAACTAGGACCGAAGATTGACTGTTTGAAAATATTTTAACTGATTTAAAATTTAATTGTACAAACCACTTTATTGCCTTCTTAATTGCCTCCAATTCAGCCTGATAAATTGAGTTCCATTTTGATAAACTGACTTTATAATATAAATATATAATTTCCTTGATGGTATACAGTAAAAGCTGCAGAGGTACCGTTGGCCATTTTAGAACCGTCTGTAAAAATAATTGGATTAACTGAAAAAGGTGGACTGTCGCGAAATGGGTTCATAAAAACTAAATTATTTATCATATTATAATTTGGATATTCATACTGCTTAATGTTAGTCATAAAATCTTTGCCGCGAAGCTCTTCCCCCCACATTTGTATTGCAGACTTCCCTTTTAAAACATTGTGTTGCAATGCATCATACTTCAGTTTGATACCAATTGGAGGGACTCCCGCTAAAACACACAGTGCCTCCGTTGAGACATTCTTATAAGACTTTATAATTGTCCTCACACCCACTCTTTGACAGGAGCTGAGCTTACGCAGCGCATGGTATTTCAAATCATCATACTAAATTTCTTGACCATATGCAATTTGCTTTTCCATTACGGTCAAATACCAAGTCTTCAAAATCTCATGACGAATACCTTTATCTCTATAACCTGTCTTTGCTATATTAAGTACAAAGTTTCTTAGATTTGACCTCACAGTGTCCAAATGAATAAGCCATGTGAATTTACTATCAAGATTGAAGCCCAGGTATATGAATGAATCAACAATATCAATTGTGATGTTGTTTAATTTGAAAATCGGATGTCTATTTTCCATAAGATTTGAACCAAATAATATTGCTATTGATTTATCAATACTAAGATTTAAGTGAAAGTTTTGACATCCAATCACAAACCTGTCCAAAGATTTGTTCATAACTGTCTCCAATTCTCTTCTTGTATCAGAACCGTTTACTATAAGGAAATCATCTGCGTAGGAGACTATGAGTGCATATTCAGCCTTATAAAATTTAATTAAAGCGTCCGCAATTAACAACCACAACAGTGGGCCAATGCAAGAGCTTTGCGGGCAACCATTGTGTAACAGAAACCATCTGATGCCATCTGAATATTGAAAACCTATTTTTCTTTCAGAAAGGTAATTTTTTAGGATTGATTTTAAATAGCTTGGAATTGGAGTAGAATCAATGAACTCCGCCAGAATAAACCAGTCTGTACTATCAAATGCACCCTGGATATCCAGTGACGCAACTGCACAATATTTGAAGTTAGATAAAACGTTTCTAACCATGCCTCTAAAATAAGACATAGCAGACAATGTGCTCCTCCTTTCACGGAATCCATGTTGATCAACGTCAAGGTAATTATCTTTTTCCAGCTTTATCATAACTCTTGTTTTAATTATTCTTTCTAAAAGTTTACCCAATATTGATAACAGAGTAATAGGACGATATCCCCTAGCAGAACTAGGGTCTTTATTCCTTTTTCGGAAGAAGATTACAATTCCCGATTTCCAAATTCGTGGAAAATGTCCAAAGATCAAGCACTTGTTTAGGATCGCTTTTATAATTTCGGGAAACTTCTTGCATAAGTTTCTAACCACCAAGGCATCTATTTTATCTGAGCCCGGAGCCTTCGAAAGTCCTTGCTGGGCAACCACAAATTTTAATTCCCTCGTAGTCACAGATGAACAATCCCCATCGGCAGAAAAAGATTTATTTGAAGAGTACGAAAAGATGTTATTCGGAGTATCATTTATATTAAAATGTTCACTCATTAATTCTGAGGCAACTTCATCATATGAAGAAAAAGGAGCCGAATTTTCCAAATACGTAAAAATTAAATCTGTATGTTTCAATTTCTTGTTTGATATAAATCTATATAAATTCCCATAATTTTCATTTGTTCTCTTACAATAGTCAAGCCATGCTGTTTTTTTAGCATTCTTTACTATCTTTTTATATTTATTCCTTTCTTCAATATAAACATCTCTATAGCTCTGATTATCCAAATTTTTAGTACTTCTTTTATACAAAGCACTTACTCTATTCCTGTATATTTTCAGATCTTTAGTGTACCATGTAATAGTAGGTTTGTAAGATAATACACCTTTGTAAAACATTTGTCCATTACATCAGTAATCAAAACCTGAAATTGTTCCATCCAATCATCTAGCGCTGTCACGTCATTTACATTCAGCAAAGAGCTCAAACAATTCCTCTTAATTCCTTCAATTATATTGTTAAATTTAACAAATGATTTATTTTTAGTTTTATACCTTTTCTTATCCATAATTACTGGAGCACAGTTTAAAATAAATGTTATATATCGGTGATCACTGTAGGAAAACGTGTCAGCATCCTTACAAATTTCATAACCACTCAACGTTAAGTCTGGACGTCCATGTATATCACCTTGATTAAAAGAATGTGGTGCCTCTAAGTCATTCAAAATACACAAATTAGTCTGTATAATGTAATCTAATAGAGTTTCTGTTCTGTCATTTTCACGTGAATAACCAAGAGATCGTAATGGAACATTAAAGTCTCCACCTATTACTATATTATCAAAATCTGGAAATAAACCAGACCAATCCTCCATGTCTTCTTCCAAGTTTCCCGACGGGGCTGAATATTGTGAACCAATATATATAATTCTATCACTCATGTTTAAAGAGATAAACACACTATTATTCAGAGTAAGGCACTGTGTACAAGTATAATCCTTGTTAGTTATATAAATAGCAGCATTATAATTAAAAGAATAAAAGGAAGGCCAGTGTGATGGAACACCCGAAGCAACTTTATTAAAGACATAAGGATCCTGGACCAAAACCACATCAATTCCATTCTCCAATACATAGATCCCCAATGCATCATTGGCAGCTCGACAATGATTCAAATTAACTTGCAAAAACTTAAGACCCAAAAAGATGTCCAAATTACCTACGGAGCCCTTAGCTCCGTTTAGGAATAGCCTTTAATCTCACCTGCTGATAAACCTGACAATCAGGACTATCTGCCCTGTGATCACACGCACCCGATGCCGATTCAAAATAGCAATTGTAACATTTAACCTCTGTTTCTTTACAGTCTTTTATGTCATGTTCACCAGCACACTTGACACAATGTTGAGTTCCCTTACAACCACTAGCATAATGGCCAAATTCTTGACAGCGGAAGCACCGAGTGATGGAAACAAATTCCACCACCCTGTATCTCTCGAAGTCTATACATATTTTCTTTCTGTCAAGTAACCATTGTTTACTATTCGCATCGACATCAAGTAACCAGTTAGATTTCTCATTTCTTGTCTTTATCCTCTTAACTATGGTGAAGTCAGGACGAATTTCATCATATAAAGTTTCCAATGCCTCTTTTGCCGCACCATCTAAGTCAGGATCCCTCAATTTCCTGGAGATTTCCCTAGACATATTTTCATTACTGACAGAATCATCCAGTAGCTTCTGTACTGAGTATCCCTTATCCTCTGTATCCCTTTACCATTTCTTCATCCACTGCCGAATCTACACTCAATATAAGTACTCTCTCTCTTCTTCTCTGTGGAACCGAAATCTTGATTTTATCCTTTATTGACTCAGCCTGAATCACCTTTTCTCTCATTTTCTCTGTATCCCTTCTATTTCCCATCTTTAATATAACATGTTTATTTTTTGTGACAATTACATCTCCAGGAATAGGAATACTAACATCTGATCGGCAATGAGTCTTAATTTCACTCTTGATCAAATCCACATCCTCGTCCTCCTTATTCATTGTAATAATAATCGCGTGATCATCTCTTTTACTTTTTGATTCAGTTACTATAGGCCTCTGCAGTTCATCAGCAGAGCTCACCGATTGTCTACTTATTCTTTCCGCTATATCCTCTAATCTCTTATTGTATTCGCCGTAAGCTTCAATCTTTGTTTCCATCTGCACAATTTTTTTGAAGACATAAGTGGCTTACATCACAATATTATCCAGAACACGTTTAGCCGTTAATGCAGTTGGACCACTTATCTTAGCCTGTTTACTTCTCTTATACTTCAGTAATGAATACAACTTCGAACTCAAAGTCTGTATCATCGGCAAAAATTCAGAATCTTTAACTTCGTCAAACCAGCTATCCGGATCGTCCATACTGAAATAAGCCTAACCAAGACCTAAACCAGAATTACAACTAATCCAAACTCCAAAAACACCTTAGCCAAAATATAAGACCAAAGATATTCAACAAAAATCCAATAAATCAGCAAACCGACAAGGGGCCTTCACACACGGAACTAACTTTCAGCATATATGTGGACCAACCTATGGTTGGAGCAACCTGAAGTAATCCAATTTCACAACGAAACAAAACCAGCAACGCTATGAATAATCAATCATATGCCTCAGATATGACCGGAAGTGATAGTATAACAGACCAAAATCACAAAATTTATCAAAATCCAAACACGACCTGCCCAAGAAATCAAAATATCACAAAGGCAATCTAATCACCTTGGCAACCAATAACAATACAAATGAGCCGTAAATACACAAAGACAAATCTTCAATTACTATGAATTACAAAAATCAAAATAAACAAACAATAACTGTTGCCTAGCATCCCAGGAATCAAACACCAATAACTTGAACTCCTCCAATACACCAGCACCCCAAAAACTGAGTGACCGTACAGACCGCTAGCTCTTTACGCAACACGAAAAGTAAATCCACAAATTACCAAACAGCAGCAAAATACAACTCATCTTAACTCCAACACAAAATGGATGTCAACAACGAGCGCTGAAACGTCCACCTTGGAGCCATCGAAATACAAAAACTACAATAACTCAAGAAATACAAGTCAAAAATAAAATACAACTTAGCGGTTAGATACAGCAAAGAGGTAAATACCCGATCTATACTTCAATTCATAAAAATTAATAAATTAATAAGAAAAATTAGTAAAATATTAATCTGAAAGACAGAATCAATGGCGAATCGCCATGAAAATTTTTACAAGTCCATTTAACATAAAAATAGATTAAATAAAGCAATAATATTATGCAAAATAGAAACTAGAAAAGATATAGAGTAGGATTATACTGTATATTAAGGATTTGAACAAAAATTTACCAAATTATGAACCTAGTTGTCGGAGCTCCAAAAATTACACACGACGTAGTAGATAGGAATTAAACGTAATGGGAATTAATGGGAGGATAGGAATTAATGCGTAATGGGGAGCGGCTCTCTAACCGGCCGAAGCGCCGTAGTGAGACAAAGCTACTGGCGCGATAAAAGTTTCTCAGGACTTGGTTTCGGTGGTCGCCTACGCGCGGCGTGCTCCCTCATGAGCACTGTTTTTTATCGTACAATAAAATAAAAAAATTAAATATATAATAAATTAAAAATTTTAATAATGAAAATTACGTTTTTGAGAAAAATAGTATAAATATATATATATATATATGTACAGTCGAGCCCGTTTATAACGAGCCCGCATTTAACGAGATTCCGCATTTAGCGAGGAAAATTGAGTCCTTTTGCTTGGTATAATGTTAATAAATGTATTGAAATATACTCTTTTATCGAGCAAAGTTTTGTCCTTTGCCCGGATTTAACGAGGAAAATAATTATGGAAGCATGAAATAATTACCGAAATAATAATTTTAAAAAAGAAAATCATACAGTTTCCCTAGAATTTCCCCACTCGTGTTGTAAAGGTAAAATTAGCATTCTTTAAAGTTATCCAACAACAGGTGCAATCATCACAGACAAACATAGATTCTTGGAAGGGAGGCGGTGTTAACTGGACGCCAGTCCTATTGTCCTTTTCCAGGAAGGGTACGGGAGGGAATGAAAGACTCCTAACTCACAAAGAATGAAATTCCAAATCCCTTGGTGCTTTACAGCGGTTAAAGATGGCGGACGCAGTGGAGGTGGGAGAGGTATGGCAGCGTCAAGTGACGTTGTTCATGACGACTCCTCCCTTCAATGGCTTGACCCAATTGAAATCAGGTGTAATTACCGGTTTCAGAATTACGTGTAATAACAAATATTTTCGGCTTTTCCCTTTTCTTGAGAGCGTGTTTTTTATTCTGCTGTTTAAAATGTCGAAAAGAAAAGTTTTTTCCGTAAGAGAAAAAGGGGAAATTATAAAACTCTTGGATAAAGGTGAAAAAATGTTACAATATGTGAGCAGTATGGACTTTCTTCTTCAACTGTGTCAACTCTTTTAAAAAAACAAGGAGTCCTTAATGAAAGCATATGAAGCGAATATGACAGATTAATAACGGTTGAAGAAATGTGAAAAAGAGGACTTAAGATGATTTGTTCAGCAATGGAATTTTTGTGTGCCGATAACTAGGCCAATCATTAAAATCCAAGCGGCAAAATATGCAGCTCAGCCAGATTACACAGATTTTTCTTGCTCTAATGGATGGCTACATCGCTTCAAGCAACGTCATAACATCTGTGCAGAAAAAATAATTGGCGAAGCCTCCAGTGTGAACGACAAGGATGTGAAAGACTGGTTAGATTGCACATTGAAAGATGTACGTGAAAATTATGCTGACGATAACGTCTACAATGCTGATGAGACCGGCGTCTTTTACAATCTAACTTCTTATCAAACGATGAAGTTTAAAGGTGAAAAAGGTGTGAGCTGTAATTTGCTGAAAAATCGCTTAATGTGTTAATGTGTTGCAACATGTTAGGCAAAGACAAGAAAAAACTTTTTATCGTCAGTAAATCTGCAAATCCAAGATGTTTTAAAGGAGTAAAAAGTCTTCCGGTCACGTACAAATCGATCAAAAAGGCATGGATGACTTTTGAATTATTTTTATCTTATTTGCACGAGTGGGATAAGGTGCTTCAAAAACAGAAAAGAAATATTGCACTCATCATTGATAATTGTACTGCTCACTCGCAGGTCAGCAATTAAAAAAAACATAAAACTTGTTTTTTTATCGCCTAACTCAACCTCAGTGTTGCAGCGTCTCGATCAAGGTGTTATTCGCAGCTTCAAATGCTATTATTGAAAGCAATTGATTCTCATGATGTCAGAGAGAAATGAAAAATATCAGGATCTTAAAATTTCTGTTTTTGACGCTATACACCTGATGACAGATGCTTGGGGAAGTGTGACTCAATCCTGTATCCAAAATTGTTACAGGAAAGCTGGATGGACTGACAGAAATGAAGGTGACTTCGAAGATGAAGATGACGTGCCACTCTCAGTCTGGTTGCAACAAAATAACATTGAGAAGTTTAACGATGTTTTAAACATCGATGAGTACAATAACGTTGATGACGGTGTCTTAACGTTGGGCTTACTATCCACTGAGGATATCGTCATGGAAGTGGTAAAAGCCCAGGAGAAGGAAGATGCAAGTGATAGTGACTCGGAAGAAGAAACTGTACTTAAACGCCGACACGTGATTGTGCTGTAGAGTCATTACAAAATCTAGAACAGTTTTTTGAAGCAATGAAAAATACTGATGATGCAACATTTAATGCATTAAGTGTTTTAAGACGACGACAATAGAAAGAAACGAAATTTTGTAAACTCAAACAATCAACTTTGGATAAATATTTTTCCAATTCTCAATAAAGATTACCAAGCAGTAATTCACGTAAGTTGTTTTTTTATGTATATACTATTAGTTATTAACTAGGATTTGGATTTAGCGAGCGATCGGATTTAACGAGCATTTTTCTGTGTCCCGAGCTCCTCGTTAAATACGGGTCCTACTGTATATATATATATATATATATATATATATATATATATATATATATATATATATATATGCGCTACCACGCATCCGCATCAGCGTATTACTGCTTATAATACCGGTATAATACCGGCAGCTGTGATACCAGTATAGTGTAAAATCAACACTTTTTTTTTGTAGTGTACTAAATAAATATTGATGTTATTTCTTTGTTGGAAGTTTCATCTGAATGGATGGTATCCAACTATAATTGCGTCAATTTTGAATTTTTTACTGGGACTTTTATGGACGTTGCGAGTCGCATCATCTAACTCAGCTTTATTTCCCGAATCAGTTATCATTTCTGACTCTTAGTCCGTAATAATTTTAATGATATCATCATCATTTAAGGCGAGGTTCTATCTTCCTTGCCCTAAAATTCAAGTGACACCCTACGATTACTTTCGGTTACACAGAAAAGAGATATAACCTTCGGACTTCTTGTATTATATTTTTTGACATTTCACTTATATATTGAAATTTTTGTGTGTATTAAAACGAGTAATACTCCTTGTTCGACGGAGAGTACTTGCTGGTGCGCACTGTGATCTTCCAATCAGGAAACCGTTTTTCTCTGGTCACAAGTACCTCAAATAAATTCAGTCATTCAGTTATGAAAGGGCATTAAATTATCTGAACCTCATACCAATATTTAGTTTTAAAAGTTGATTTTTGGCTACATGGCGTTCATTTAAACAAAAAAAAAACAGTTATAGTTTCGCAAATGATTTTTTTTTCAAGAGTTGGGAAATACTAGCCACTGTTGTTTTCATTATCTGCATGATTCCTTTCTTACCTATAAATCTTGTACGGTAAAAATTTACTATTTTGTACAGCATTCCACCCAGCACACAGATCATTAATGGCGTGCAACACAGTCTATAGAAAAACTTATATATGTGTTCTAATTGTCTGGCAATATTACAGCTTTCATTTCTTTTTTTTTTTAAATTGAACGAGATTAAATTGTTTATTTCGAATTACACGATGCGATAAAAATAAGTTTGCATTAACGAAATGATTTTGAAATTTGTTCTAACGCAATATTTTCCAGACTTTATGACTAATTTCTATTAATCATACAATAAGTTGCGTTGACTACGAAAAGGAAGTGGACTGTAATTAATTAACTATCTATAAAATTTCAACTCTGTTTACTTAACGAACCATTTTTTATTTACGAAGTATTGGGTTTTTTTAGCTCCCCATGGAGACAACCGAACGAAACGAAGAACAAAACAACTTCCGATTACATTTATCGCCAAGCGATGTTAGAAGCCATGAGTGGCGCCAACATACCAGCCACCACTGAAATATTTATTTCAGCAACATATCTTAAACAAATGTCCTTCGTTGTAAACAATTAATTTTTTTTAACAATACTAGGGGGGCTCGCCCCCCCCCCCCTGCTCGCTACGCTCACCAACCCCCCGCGTAATCACGCCCTAGCCAAGCACTCTTAGTGCTGAGTTTGTTTTAATAGATCAAAATGACCTTTCCCGAATTCGAAACCTAGCTAGATGGATTTCTCGTGCTCGAATTAGTATAGGCAACACGTTTCGTGTAAATCGTTTGAGTATTTTTCCATTTATAAAAAAAAACATTTTCAGTGCTGAGTTTGTTTTACCCTGTAAAAACGAATTTTCTTGTATTCGGAACCTAGCTAGATCTTTTTCTCGTGCTCGATTTGGTATAGGGGGCAAGTCTCGTGAAAATCTTCCCCGTCGTTTACTATATCATTCATAATCGGGAAAATCACTTGCTCGTTTAATATATATGAATAATCGGGAAAATCTCTTGCTCGTTGCCAAAACGTCAGTGAAGGCTTACTGTTGAGACCCGAAAAGTTTTTGGTTTCTGTCTGTCTGTTTGTCTGTTTGTCTGTCTGTTTGTCTGTCTGTCTGTTCCGCGATAACTGCCGTAAAAATGATCCGATTAGGTTGATTTTTGGTGGGTATGTTGGTGAGATACCCGGAATTAGCTGTATAGTTTTTGGTTAAATTTGGTTCATTCGTTCGAAAAATAGAAAACATTTCTTTTTAAATCATAATGCTTTCCTATGGGACTGCAGACGATTTTCAAATTTCATTTTTAACTGAAATGGAAATCGCATATTTGAATAATGGATTTCAACGTAAAATTATGGATGTTGATTTTCGATATGGAGGTTTTAAATATATCCAATAATTTTGAAAAATTGACGATACATTTATTAGAATTGAGATATTAATTGTTTCAATGATTGGAAATTTTTTTGCATCTGTTCCGGAAATATAAAACTTTTATTTTCATGTTTTTTACAAATTTTAAAATGCATATTTTTTTACTTTTCTCTTTAATTTATCAGTTGCCTAGCAACAATATTTCAAAGAAGATAAAAATAATAAAAGCAACACGCACTATTTTGTTCCAATAATTTATTAGCAAAATAAATTATTTTTGTATTCTATTGACATAAATGAAGAATTTATTTTAATACAAGTTTTTTTTTTTTTAATCTAAAAAGTTACAAGAATAAGAAGTTCATAAGAATTTCAGAATATCATTGCATAAACCGTGTTTAATTTAACGTTTCTAATTTCTGAAACCTCCGAAGAATTGTATATGCCTGTAAATATGTATGCAATAGAAAAAAATTAAATTGCGGATTGTAAGATGCTAAATAATATGAAAAGTGAGATTAAAAAACAGTGACTTGAGCTGATGTTGAGGCTCCTGATCTGCAGATTTACTAGTTTAATTGCCGAAACGTCAGTGAAGGCTTACTGTTGAGACCCGAAAAGTTTTTGGTTTCTGTCTATTTGTCTGTCTGTCTGTTCCGCGATAACTGCCGTAAAAATGATCCGATTAGTTTGATTTTTGGTAGGTATGCTGGTGAGATACCCGGAATTAGCTGTATAGTTTTTAGTTACATTTGGTTCATTCGCTCGGAAAATATAGAACATTTCTTTTTTGATCCTAATGCTTTCCTATGGGAATTCAGACGATTTTGAATTTTTTCAGTCGTTGAAAATAAAATGTCGCATTTGATTAATGTATTTAAACGGTAAGCTATGAAGGCTAAAATTTATCAAGTCAGGTCTTAAATTATTCAAATTAATTTGAAATTTTGTTAATACATTAGTCAGATTTTTTAAATTAGTTGTATAATTTTTGGTGCAATTTTATACATCTGTTCTAATAATATAATACATTTTATTCTATCATTTTCTGCAAATTTTAAAATGCATTTATTTTTATTTACCTCTTTAATTTAACCGTAACCTAGCAACTAAATTTTAAAGAATATCAAAATAATAAAATTCAAATAATTCAGACTATCTTGCTACAATATTTTATTGGGTGATTTTAATATTTTATTGAGAGATTTTAGTATGCTATTGCCATCGAGTTAGATCAAGATGTACGTATGTAAAATAAATATTATAGAATGACCATCAAAACTGTTTTTCCGAAACAAAAATTGTAATAACACTAGATTTCTGCAATAGATATAAGTGAAATACAGTAGATTCAGTTTACATTTCCATAAGTTGCTTTTGTACTCGAGATATTATTCAACTTATCTATCAGATGCGAGTGTTCCGTGGTTGCAGGTAAGTAAATATTGCTATTTAGGTACTAGGATAGCATGAAATTATTTTCTGAATTTTTGCTTATCCTAATAAAACCACTGAGTAGAACGAAATCCAAGATATACTAGAATCATTCACACAAACAATAGGAAATCACGAATATAAATTTAATAAGATTGCGGAAAACATTTCTTTTTAGGTCATAATGCTTTCCTATGGGAATTCAGACGATTTTGAAAATTTTCATCCATTGAAATAAAATGGCGCATTTGATTAATGTATTTAATGTGTAAGTTATGAAGGCTAAAATTTATCGAGTCAGGTCTTATATTATTCAAATTAATTTGAAATTTTGTTTATACATTCGTCAGATTTTTTAAATTAGGTGTACAATGTTTGGTGCAATTTTATACATCTTCTGTAATAATATAATACATTTTATCCTATCATTTTTTACAAAAACTTCCAGTGCATTTTTTTTCTCTCTTTCAATAAATGGTTGCTAAGCAACTATATTTCAAAGAATATCAACAAAGGAAAATTCAAGTGAATCGCATTATTTTTACGCGAAGTTTTATTAAAAATTGCCAATTTTCGGGTTTTAAGTTTTTAATGTGCTTTTTTTTAATGAAATAGATGAGAATTTATTTTAAGTACTAAAAAATGATTACCAAATCGGTTTTCCAAATGAAAATAATAAAAACGTTGAATGCGTAAATTGAATATAGGTCAAATAAGAGGTATTTAAATTTGTATAAGTATAATTTATACACGAAATTTTATTCAACTTCAGAAACATATGATGTTTAGTAGTTGAAATATAATTATTCTTTTAAGGATAGGATAAAATCTCCTGTACAAAGATATGGTTATTCTAATGAAATGAAAATTGCAAATACATTCAGACATATACTCAAGAAATAAAATAGCACAATTACTGGAAATTGAGAATAGAATATTAAAGCGACAACGGGGGGTTCAGGGGGGCGGAGCCCCCCTGAAATAATGTATTGTTATTCTGAAAAAATACAGTAACAAGTAGTTTATCCTATCATTGCATAACATTGTGTTTAAGGGGATACTTCTAAAATTTCCGAAACTTTCGATAAATTTATATTCTTATCAATGTATAAATAACTTAAAAAGATTGAATTTTAGTGTGTCAAATATTTTTCAGATAATGTTAAAAATTAGTAAGATTAATGAACAATGATTTTTTGAGCTGACGTTGAGGCCTCTGATCTGTAGATTTACTAGTATATATGAATTTGGCGACAGTAATTTGGTCGACAGGATAACTAACAAGAACCAATTGTATATATAGTGTTACGAATATTGTAAATAGCTAGTGTTTGTGCTTAAAAATAATTGCCGAAACGTCAGTGAAGGCTTACTATTGAGACCCGAAAAGTTTTTGGTTTCTGTCTGTCTGTTTGTCTTTTTGTCTGTCTGTTTGTCTGTCTGTATGTCTGTTCCGCGATAACTGCCGTAAAAATGATCCGATTAGGTTGATTTTTGGTGGGTATGTTGGTGAGATACCCGGAATTAGCTGTATAGTTTTTGGTTAAATTTGGTTCATTCGTTCGAAAAATAGAGAATATTTCTTTTTAAATCATAATGCTTTCCTATGGGACTGCAGACGATTTTCAAATTTCATTTTTAACTGAAATGGAAATCGCATATTTGAATAATGGATTTCAACGTAAAATTATGGATGTTGATTTTCGATATGGAGGTTTTAAATATATCCAATAATTTTGAAAAATTGACGATACATTTATTAGAATTGAGATATTAATTGTTTAAATGATTGGAAATTTTTTTGCATCTGTTCCGGAAATATAAAACTTTTATTTTCATGTTTTTTACAAATTTTAAAATGCATTTTTTTTTAACTTTTCTCTTTAATTTATCAGTTGCCTAGCAACGATATTTCAAAGAAGATAAAAATAATAAAAGCAACACGCACTATTTTGTTCCAATAATTTATTAGCAAAATAAATTATTTTTGTATTCTATTAACATAAATGAAGAATTTATTTTAATACAAGTTTTTTTTTTTAAATCTAAAAAGTTACAAGAATAAGAAGTTCATAAGAATTTCAGAATATCATTGCATAAACCGTGTTTAATTTAACGTTTCTAATTTCTGAAACCTCCGAAGAATTGTATGCCTGTAAATATGTATGCAATAGAAAAAAATTAAATTGCGGATTGTAAGATGCTAAATAATATGAAAAGTGAGATTAAAAAACAGTGACTTGAGCTGACGTTGAGGCTCCTGATCTGCAGATTTACTAGTGTAAATAGTTCAATTAAGCTCTATTCATAAGCTAATATTAATTTTTGTTGCATTGCTATATGTTAGTTTGGTGATTTTTTGTAAGCGTGTAAACGCTATTGGATTTCAATAGGAGTCTATGGAAATTTGGCGAAATATTGGAAATAGCGTCAAGTTGGCGCCACTTTTGGCAGCTAATTTGGCGATATATCGCCAAGTTGGCGCTAAAATTAGCGGCAGACTCGGGTCTCTTCCTTTTGGTAACCCCTCTAATAGCGTCCATCCTATCTAAATTCTCTACTTTCATGTTAATTCCCCCTATGAAAAGTCAGAAAGCTCTGACCAATCAGATACGTTTCGAGGTATTAGAAGGATTCATGTGTAAACACAATTTTTATGACGTAATTTTCTTTATTTCCTGCTTTCAACACGTGATCATTTAATTATTATTTTAAACTTTCATTATTGTTTTTAATAGTCTCGCGCAAATACATTTTTTATTTGAGATAAAAAATAATCATTTCCGCTTTTTTGGCAACAATATAAAAAATGACTTTTTCAATAAAAGATTCATTACTCGATTTTTAAGGAGTTTTTGAGTTTTTATTGTCCGACCGTGATAATTTTTTGAATTTCTGAAAGCTTGTTATATTTCGCGTCTGGTGGTATGATTTTCGAATCCGTAGGATGGCTACAAAAAAGTAATCGCTCTTCAAAAAAGTCCCTAATAAAAAAGCGATGAGACTAACCCGGAATATCTACGCAGATTTAAATTGGTCCATTTTTAAGCCAAAACTTTTTTTTATATATAGAATGAAATCTTCAATTATAATGCAAGTTTCAGTTCAATCAATAATACAAATATACAGTTCAATTCAATTATAATATTAAAATACAAAGTTACTGCAAAAATTTTCAAATATAAATACACAGGAAATATAAGAAAAATAAATATTCACATTATAATAAAGGATCATTTACGGGCAAAATGCTAATATTAGAAATTGCTCATTTGAATATACCATTTGGAGTTTTTACAAGTACAACCCTAATTTTACCATCGCTCCCATAAATAACGTCTTGAATGCGACCGACTGACCAGGTACACATGGACAAATTACTATCCTTTAATAAAACCATAGTTCCAATTTTAATATTTTCTTTTTCAAATAACCATTTTGTTCGCTGTTGTAGATCATTTAAATAATCTCTACTCCATATTTTCCAAATTAATTGATTAATTTTTGTAATTTGCTGCCAATGACTAAGATTGTCATCGGCAAGGTCAGTCAAGTTTGGTTCACAGATGCTATTTATAGGGCGGCCTATTAAAAAATGACCTGGGGTGAACGTTTTGTAATCGTTTGGATCCGAAGATAAAGGTATTAGAGGCCTACTGTTTAAAATACCTTTAATTTGATTAACGACAGTTAAAAATTCCTCAAAAGTTAGTTTTAAATCTCCAATGGTTTTTTTTTAAATGGTGCTTAAAGGATTTTACTCCTGCCTCCCACAAGCCACCAAAATTAGGGGATCTAGGAGGAAGGAATTTCCAAGAAATTGAATTAGCCAATAAGTAAGCAGCCAATTCCTCGGATTGATTTTTTACAATTTTATGCAATTTTTACAATTCTGAATTCGCACCAACAAAATTAAAGGCATTATCGGAAAAGATGGAGGTACAAATTCCGCGCCTAGCTACAAATCTTTTTAAGGTGGCTATTAAAGCTTCAGAAGTTAAATCTGTTATTATTTCTAAATGAATTGCACAAGTAGCAAAACAGACGAAAATTGCGACATAAATTTTACTAAAAACTCGTATACGTTGGTTTTTGTATTTTATATAAAATTAGCATGCTATGCCCGCTGCGCTGCGCCATTTTTCTAAATGTACCTTAAATCAAACGAAATGGCTTTGTATTTTAAAGGAATGTGGATCTTCACCTACAGATGCTACCTTAGTAAATATTTTCAAACAAACCTTGAATCATACGAATTATATCAATGGATTTAAGCATGAATTTTAAAGCAATAGGGACGTTCACCTGGATTTTCCTTCAATATTGCTGTAAACGATGTGAACGACATTGCGTTATGTTATATCATTGGAAAAAATTTGGGCTAAAAGAAACAACTCATTTAGTTGATCATTTATAGTAGATTTTGGTAGGGAAATGAGGCCATATGAGATTATGACAACAGGAACTAACATGTTCTCTAGTCAACATACTACTAAAAGAGAAAGCATTACAATGATTGCATAGGTTGACCATTGAACTTAAATAATGTTCGGGTGATTAATTTTAGTCTGTATCTTGAATTCCGTTCCTCTTTCTTGTCTCCATGTGTGATTCTGGTAACGTAAGTACAATCTCACTCTATGTTACGTTGTATTTCGCAATATACGTCCTCTTCTGGCAAGTCTACTACGGTTTTTCATCTTTCGATTCCAGCAGAGTAAATACAGTGAAAATTGTAATAAATTGTTTGCACATAAGGAACAGTGTTTAACTTTCATATTTAAAAAAAATGGTGAAACATAAAAAAGTGAATTTTTAAAGCTGAATATGAATAAAATTAAAATGACGCCATTTTCACTGTCTTTCCATTTTTTAGACCAGTTGCATTCGTGTAACCGTTAATCTGAAAAAAACCCCAATGGTTAACTCTGGTCGAAGAATAAACCTCTAGTTTGTATCCAATAAAATCTTCCTAATCTTCCATAATCTTGCCGATATTCAAGTTTGACGTCAAACATTAGAAGTGCTTGAAACGATATGGTTGCTAATGTACCAGAGTTAGTTGCAAAACGAAGTTATTTACGCGCCAAGCTATGTTCCATTAAATAATGTCAAATTACTGTTAATTCAATTATAGATCTTTCATTAACAAAATTCTATACCTTAAATAAAACTGACAATAATAAAGTTAGTTATGCAAAATGTTTAGTAATATTATTTTTGGCGAATACTTAAACCGAATATTTTTTTTGCATTTCTCTAAAGAGCATAATAACATGCAGAAATAAATTCATTTCTCACTATGTTTAGCTGCTAGGGATGTGTGTAGGTCGAAAAGGCTTTATAATGATCGAAAAATTATCTAATCAGAATTTCAGGTACTCGTTTTTTCTTATCCAGCCTGAAATAATAAATCGACAAATATTATTTATTCAATTCGCCACCATTGACATTACAAAGTTTTTCCGTACATTGAAAGCGCCAAAACAGTGGCTGAGATGTTCTGCTCTCAAAGCTGGCATACGGGAAGGGCTGGGTTCAACCCCTGTCGTGCTCGTTGACCTAACCGTTCGGAGTTTTCCGTGGTTTTCTTCTAACCTTGCCGTAAATACGTGTTAGGTTACCTTAGAAAGACTCCCACGGAGGGCATTCCCCCCAGGGTATATATCCCTCGTGTAGATAATCGGCCGTCATAAAATCAACCAACCGTACATTGGAAGCATTGCTTTTTTGGTAAAACTTTGCTTCATAATGAAAAAACCCCATAAATTTAGCAATCGCTAATTTCAAAAGTCGTCTAATCTTCTGTAATCTGAATCGTCGTACAGAGTAACCTTCACACATAAACGAAACATCCAACAATATAGTAAAAATCCCAACTGGCAGGTGACCGGAATATGGACAATTAGTCCAATGTCTTTTAAAAACCTTCCTGAAAGAAGGGGAGATATGCAGAAAAAAACTAAAAAGAAATGACGAATCAAAAAGAGAATCGAAAATTTATTTCAGCAAACAATTTTTATTGCAAAATGTAGCTTTTTGTGATAGTAATAACGCATAAATGCACACATCTCCTTAAGAACATTCTTTGGTTCCAAACTTTTGAAACAGTGAATATTTCTATAAGTGAAATTTGCGATATATTAAAAAAATAATAAAATAAAACTAAAAGAATAGACAATATTCGCTGGTCTGAGTTCGAGGCTATAAAAAAAATATGTTTGGTGAAAACAAACCGGCATGTTTCCGTAGTAAATTTTTAAATGTCTAAAATTTAATTATTTTACAATATGTGTTTGAGTGGCAGACATTCACTAAAATTTAAATATTTGATCCCATATTCATAACAATAACTGCTATTTATATAATTTGCATTTGAATATAAAAATTTACTCCGAAAAGGATCTTGTAAACACGAAAAAACACTATTATTGCTAATACCGCTCAAGCTGATGTCACACTTATGCATTTTTGGCTTAAAATCACATTGCTTGGCGACAAAAGTAAAATCAAAACCGTAAATAAACAAATAACATGTAACTCATAAATGCAGTCATTTTTACAATTACGTCTGCTAGTGCCTGTAAGACACATGATAGGGAAGTTATATAAAAAAAATTAACAGAAAGAAAAAAAAGGGAAAAAATGACACATATTTTATTAAATCAAATTATTAGATGCATCTTTGTTAACGCAAACGATAAATCACCAAATATTGACTTAATCTGAATTGCAATCTCATGCATTGCAAATAATTGTAAGCATTACAAACATTCCTTTGGGGTTTAAATTAAATATTATGCCTCATTAAAACATTTTTTTCTTTCTTTTTCTTTTTTTTTTGCGGGGAGGGAGGGGGGGATTTAAAAAAATTAATAACAGAATTTTTCTTTTATTTTTCTATGTATTTGCATTATTTTCTGATATAGCCGTTTCAATTCTTTCGCCAACGATAATGGTCGCCAAAAAATGACCTATGGTAACCTTATCGCCCATAATAACTGAACTTTCCATCATAATTCTATAACTAATATACGTAGAACTATTTGTTATATACTAAAACCTTCCCTGAAAAATTATCTATCGAACAGTGCAAGTTTCATCTAAATCCATTCAGCAAAACTCGAGTTATAAAGGAACGAAACGAAATTTCCGTTTGTGTTTTATATATATAGTAGATGGGCCACGTAAAACAATGCTTGAATTTGTAAAAGGGGGATTGATATTTACCCTTTCTTTAGGTAACGAGGCCATAATTTGTTCTGCCATTTTAGGTTTGTTTTTAAAACAAACAATGCAATTATGCACAAGTTTTCTGGCTATGTTTCTGCCATTGAAAGGCCAGAATTCTTGTCTCACAAAATGAAGCAAGGTTTGAGCACCAACATGGAAATTTTTTAAGTGAAAATACTGGAAAATTACAAGTGTAAGCCTATGATCTTTGGGTAAAAGAATAGGCTGTTTTTTATCATAAGATGAATTTGATTGATCTAAACGACCACCAACCCTAATTATTTCATCCCTATCAAGAAAAGGATTTAAATTACTTACTCGACTATCCTTTAGTTTCTCACCTTTCTTGAGCGCCTTCATTTCCCTGGCGAAGTACATTACCTGCACTAGTTTTACCAATTTTAACTTTGCCTGGTGAAATTTCTTTTTTGTAATAGGCCCTACAATCCTTTCTTTGTGCTTGCAATTATAAATAAATCTATAAATATAAACTAAAATACAAATTAACTTAAAAAATAACTGTTACTTAAATCACAAAATTGGTAAAGAAAATGATTAAAGTTCTGATTAATAAGATGCAAATTAATATTACAGTTCGATTTAAGTTCGTTTAAATATGCATCATCATTTGGAAAGTCAGTTTTTTTTCCTTTTTCTGTCAAGTCCAAGATATTATTAGTCAATAATGGACTTTTCCACCACAATTCCATATCTGAGAGTTCCTGAGGAAATGTTCCACGAGATATTATATCAGCTGGATTATCACTAGAATGAATGTGTTTCCAATCAAATTGTTCAGTGAGAGACTGAATCTTTGAGACTCTATTTGCGATGAAAGTTTTTAATAGATGAGCAGAGGTTTTTATCCATGCCAATGCTATAGTTGAGTCTGAGAATAAAATTACTCCTTGAATGTCTAGTTGTAAGGAAGGGAGAATTTTGGAGACAAGTTGAGAAAGAAGCAGACAGGAACATAGTTCCAGTCTTGGCACAGAAGTGGTCTTTAGAGGTGACACTCTTGATTTACTCGCAATAAGGTTTGATGTGGTCAAGTTAGATGAATTTAAACAATATATATACACTGCAGCACCAAAAGCTGTTATGGAAGCGTCAGCGAAACCAAGAACAAATATTGCTTCTGTGGAAGGAGTTAAAATGCATCGATTAATTGTTATATTTTCTATAGTTTTTAGTGGACTTACGAAGTTACACCAATCGCTAGCAAGGGGTTCCGGAATGTTTTCGTCCCATCCTATTTTACGCAGCCACAATTTTTGAAGATAACACTTGGCCTTAGAAATAATTGGGCCAATGAGCGCAAGAGGATCATACAATTTTGCTATGACAGAAAGAACCTGCCTTTTGGTGTATGATTCTTGTTCTTTCACCGAAACTCTAAATACAAATTGATTGTTATTGAATTACCAAACCATACCTAAAGTTTTAACTGAAGTGTCAGACTTAGTGCAAAAGGAAACATCTTTGATTTCATCATGATTTAAAAACTCATTCAAATTTGGATTCCACTTGTGCTAAACCATTCCACAAGAACGAAATATGTTAACTAACCCCTTGGAGGGCAAGCACGTGGTCTAAAAATGCTAAATTTTGCGATGTTTCGACACCAGTAAATTTTAATAATTAATTTTTACCTTCTCAATCTGCAAAAAATAATACTAAATATTTTTATATAATAATACTGGTGGCAAAGTTATATATTAGAAAGTGGTATATATTACATACTAGTGCCCCTCAAGGGGTTAATTGATTTTTCAGGGCAATTGCCGACTATGAATCTGGGGATCCAGTCCCGATGTCGTCCATGTAGCTATCAGATAGAATAGCTTTTGCCGCAAGAGGAAATCTGTCCTTCTCATCTAAGGCCAATTGTTTGGTGCACCTTATGGCCAAAAAAGGGGCGCATTTAGTTCCATAAGTGACCGTGTTCAATTTAAAGGCAATTGTGGAATTATTTTTGTAATCCTTCCAAAGAATGCGTCGAAGGTCCTTTTGTGAAGGATCTATCAAAATCTGCAGAAACATTTTTTTAATGTCCGCAGTTAAAGCAACCTTATATTTTCGAAATCTTAACAAAATATCAAAAAGATCTTCCTTAACTTCACCGGAAAGCAAAATATCATTCAAGCTTTTTCCCGTTGTGGTAGGGGCAGAGGCATTAAAGACAAACCTTAATTTAGTAGAGGATTTATCCGGTTTAAAAATGCCATGATGAGGCATGTAATAAACTACTGAGTGAGAGTCTTCGACTGAAATTCTGTCCATATGCTTCAATGCTTCATATTCGTTTAAAAATTCGCAATAAAGTTTTTTCATAGCACTATTATTTTCCAATCTCTTTACAGTTTGTTGTAAACGCTTTTTTGCCAAAATTCTCGAATTTCCCAATGAATTTAATTGCTCAGTTTGAATCGACATTTCGACAATAAATTTTCCGGTATCATCTCGTTTGTGCGTTTTTTGAAAATGAGATTCACAGAATTCTTCTTCTTTACTTAGAAGACGATCAGGTGAAATATTTTGTATTTCCCAAAATTTTTTAAGATTAGATTCGATGTCCTCAATTTCGAATTAAACGTCAATCCACAATATGAGTTAGAACTCTTGATTTTAACAGTTCCAGTAGCAATAAGGCCAAACACCGAATTTTGAAACATTAAATTTGATGAAATGCGTTTTTTTCTATCTTTCATTATCTCTGGAGTTCTGCCCCAAATATTAAATGAATTTTTCCCGGTATGTCAAAAGTAGGGTTAGCTAGCAATACCCTATTTGGTATCAATGCCTTATCAATTTTAATATTTGAAGAAGGTACACAGTCAGTAATTTTCGAAACAACAAAAAATTCGCTAGGTGATGAGAATGAAGAATTCTTATTACGAATTATCGTATTAACTTTCCCTTTAACATTAAAGACATTTCCACCTAATCCACTAACGGAAACATTTATTCTTTCTTTTTTCAAGCCCGAATAGGAGGTCAAGTCTTTCGTAATATAGTTAGCTTGGCTCGCACTGTCGAGAATTCCATGTGCCTGAACGAAACACTTATGTAACGGACTATAAATATAAATATATGCCGTAGACAAAAGGACTGCTTTTTTTACTTTCATTATTATGTGATAAAAAACAGATATTTCCGATACATTATGTTTATTTGATTCATCATATTCCTTACCAGAACGTCCGTCTGGCGCTGAGCAAAAAATTTCTACTTCAGAATCGGGGCCTTTTAATGACATTTTATTTTTATCTGGATTAAGTAATACGTTATGTCTCAAACTACACAGCTAGCAGTTATATTTTGAACCGCATATCGAAAGTAGATGCGAGTCATTTAAACAATTTATACAAAGTTTATTCTTTTTTACTTCATCAAATCTTTGAATCGGAGTAATTTTTAGAAAAACAGGGCAAAAGTGTAATGCGTGTATTTTTTTACAAACAAAACAGGAATTAGATTTCAGAATAAAAGTTTTTTGTTTGTCCTGGATTTTAAATTTTTGCGAATTTACTTGTGTTCCTTGTAGGTTTTCTAATATTTGAACACGATTTTGCAAGAATTCGATAAAGTTATCCCATCTGGGTAAATCTGTCGTTGTTAATGCCACTTCGAATACCTTGCATGTTGTTCTATCCAATTTTGTCAAAATAATATTAATCAATAAATTTTCACTAAAATTGTTCATTTCGACATTTAACACCTTTAAAGATCTTACATGCTTTAAAATACAATCAAACAGCATTCTTAATTTTTCAGCTGATTCAGTACAAATATTATCTAACATTAATACAGATTAATTATGACTGTTAACTATTAATCTTTTATTATAAAATCCTTTTTTAAGTGCTTCAAATAATGACTCATATGTGTCATCAGTACTTTGGATTTGTTTCGCTGTCCCCACAAGAGAGAATTGCAAATAAAAAAGTTTCTGATCATTAGTTAACAATTCGTTCGAATCAATTATACTATTAAATTGAGTCTTAAAGTTATTCCAATTTTCATACGAACCATCGAATTTCGGCAATGGAATTTCCGGTACTTTAACATTTAATTTTTTGGAATTATTAACACCATTATCATATATTCTAATACGAGCAAATCTTGTGGGTGGTTATATATATATATATATATATATGTATATATATATATATATATATATGCAAAAATTATCTTAAAAACGGCTCTAACGATTTTGACGAAATTTCGTATCCTACCGTTTTGGGGCACCAAAAAACCATTGGGCTAGGTCACATGCTCGAGAAAATTCGATTAGTGGGTCATTTTGGGTCATTTTGGGTCATGGTCTAACTAATTGTATCTAAAAAACGGTTCAAACGATTTTGACGAAATTTTGTATCCGACCATTTACGGGCATGAGAAGTCAATTGGGCTGGGTCACACGTTCGAGAACTTTCAATTAGTGGGTCATTTTTGGGTCAACGTGGGTCAAATTAATTTTATCTAAAAAACGGCTCTAACGATTTTGATTAAATTTTGTGTCCTACGAGTTTCGAGCACAATAAAAGCATTGGGCTAGGTCGCATGTCCGAGAAAATTCGATTAGTGGGTCATTTCTGGGTCATTGTGGGTCAAGATCTAAAAAGCGGCTCAATTTACACTAAATTTTGCATTCAATGGTTTCCGGGCACGAGAAGACTGTTGGACTAGGTCACATGTTCCAGAAAATTCGATTAGTGGTTCATTTTGGGTCATTTTGTGTCATGGTCTAGCTAATTGTATCTAAAAAACAGTTCAAACGATTTTGACGAAATTTTGTATCCGACCATTTTCGGGCATGAGAAGTCAATTGGGCTGGGTCACATCTTCGAGAACTTTCGATTAGTGGGTCATTTTTGGGTCAACGCGGGTCAAATTAATTTTATCTAAAAAACGGCTCTAACAATTTTGATTAAATTTTGTGTCCTACGAGTTTCGAGCACGATAAAAGCATTGGGCTAGGTCGCATGTCCGAGAAAATTCGATTAGTGGGTCATTTCTGGGTCATTGTGGGTCAAGATCTAAAAAGCGGCTCAATTTACACTAAATTGTGCATTCAATGGTTTCCGGGTACGAGAAGACTGTTGGACTAGGTCACATGTTCGAGAAAATTCAATTAGTGGGTCATTTTGGGTCATTTTGGGTCATGGTCAAGCTAATTGTATCTAAAAAACGGTCCTTTGACGAAATTTTGTATTCGACTATTTTCGGGCACGAGAAGACTATTGGGCTTGGTCACATGTTCGAGAACTTTCGATTAAGGGGTCATTTTTGGGTCAAAGCGGGTCAAATTAATTTTATCTAAAAAACGGCTCTAACGATTTTGATTAAATTTTGTATTTTACGAGTTTCGGCCACGCGAAAATCATTAGACTAGGTCACATGTTCGAGAAAATTCGATTAGTGGGTCATTTCTGGGTCAATGTGGGTCAATATCTAAAAAGCGGCTCAATTTACACTAAATTTTGCATCCTATGGTTTTCCGGCACGAGAAGACTGTTCGGCTAAGTCACATGTTCGAGAAAATTCAATTAGTGGGTCATTTTGGTCATGGGTCATGATATTTGAACAAAAATTTAATTTTGACCGAGCATAGCTCGGTCTTCCCTGCTCGTTTTCATTTATCAGATCAAAATTTTTAGTTTTAGAAATCTCAATAAGTCTTTTAAATCTTACCTTGAGATTTTGGAGATCTTGCTCAATTTCTTCAAATTCGGCTTCACACTTATATATTTCTTCATCTTTCAAAATTTTATAATACTCCATCTTTAAATCGTCTAATTTATCTTCAAACTTGTTCAAATTTTCGATTTTGTTTAGAATATCCACTGAGTCTATTTCTTGTGCCTTATCGGCTATAAAATCGGATAACTTCGTAATTTGGGCTTTTATATTGTCCCTTCTTCGATTCAGCACTTTTACATCCATTGTTTCGATTTTTTTTAAACAAAACGCAATATTCTATGATCACTGATTATTCTCCGGCTCGACGGGTCATAATGTTGACTACGAAAAGGAAGTGGACTGTAATTGATTAACTATCTATAGAATTTCAACTCTGTTTACTTAACGAACCATTTTTTATTTACGATGTATTGGTTTTCTCGGAGCTCCCCGTGGAGACAACCGAACGAAACGAAGAACAAAACGACTTCTAATTACATTTATCGCTAAGCGATGTTAGAAGCCAAGAGTGGCGCCAGCAAGTTGTTTGAATTATCGCTAATACACACTATACTTCAAACGTGTTTATTTTTTATTTATTTATTTTTTTTTTATTTTGTAAATTAATAAGTTACACATTCGAAAATAAGTAATATTACACTTTCGTAACGAATTTTTCATTTCGTTGAAATATACTTGATATTTATCCATTATTATCAAAACCGCAAAATGATACATCATTTTAAAAAGGATATAAATAGAATGTAAAATAAAAATAAAAATTTGCTTTGCAATTGAAATATAAAAGTGGGAAATATTTCTCAATCATTATGAAAACCTGAAACTTGTTTATACAGGGTGTCCCGATTAATGTGCTTAAAATTTAATTTTCTTATTGCATATTTTATTTTTAACTTATTGTATATTTTTGTGTTTAATACGCATTTCTTTTTTTTTTTTTTTTTTTTTTTTTTGTAAAAACAGCAAATAAATCTGCCTGCCGCTGCCGCTGTCGTAATTGAATTTATAGTGTTCCTAATTTAAAAAAAAAACTATTGCATTTAAAAACATGACAACTGGTAGTTTTATAGAGGAATGTATAATAAACACGCTGAAGCTGAAAGTTTTTAAAACGAAGAATTGTTTTTAAATGCCATTTAACGTCGAACTCGGTAAAAATTGTTCGGTTAAAAACGTTTTATAGGATCAAAATCCATGCGTGGCAGTTTAACTATCTTTTACAGACACATACTTGACTGAATTTTGGTGTACAGTGCGCAATCATTTTTTGAATTTGTCTAATTTTTGAAGTTTTTTTTCCAGTTTTTTATTCAAAATTGCATTGTCTGATAAACATCCACAAAAAATATCATTGCAAAGATATTGTTATTAAAAGAAGTTACAAAAGATATTTGTGATTGAAAGAAGATACAACATGTTCTTTACGGATATCCACAACATTATTCAGAATATTATAACTGATGAATTAAATATGACAGGACAAAATATTACCAGAAACAAATGTTATGCATTTTTTTATTATTTATTATAAAATAAGTTATAGGTACAATAACTTTCCGAAATTATTTTTAAAACTTCGCTTCACTGACTTTTATCGCATGCGTATCTGCAGTATTAATAAATCACATTTTCTCATAAATTTTTCTTTTTGAACTATACGCGTTTCAAACAAAACCCGAAGTTGTAGTTCTACTTTTTTTCATTATACTTGACATGCGCTTCAATTTATGATTGATAATATCTAAATATAAAATATGTAGCGTGTATTATACTTGCAAAAAAATAAGCATTTAAGAAGAAGGTAAAGTTTTCGAACAATTTAGTTTTTTACTTTGGAGCAAAATCGTTATGTTACATTACGTCAGCATATTACTCCCAAAAATAACTTTAAAAAAAAAAGCAAATATGAATGTTTAAAATATATTACATTTTAATGGGTGAATGGCGTGAAATTGTGATGAAATTGTACTTATTTATATTCATATTTATAACCTGATACTATACGATAATATACGATAGTTATAAATCTCAACATTTCTCAATTTTTTATACATTACAGTGACTTTTGTGAAATTTATTTAATGAATATAAATAAAATATGCAATTAAATTTTAAATCTAAAAAGAATAAAATGAATACATTTCTTAAACGTTTCTAAACGAAATCTAATAATAATAATAATAATAATAATAATAATAATAATAATAATAATAATATTAAAAAGAAGCTGTTTGTGTGAAAAATTAACTAAATCTACTTATTTGATGCATGAAAATTATCTGTTTTGTATTTATGCCAAGTACTTCTGATTTTATTTGATAGTCGATGTTTTCAGAAAAGTCTTAATAACAATCATCATTATTGCGATATGTACTAAGTTATAGAAAAAGTAAATTTAATATATGTAACTTAAAATTCCAAAATAACTAAAATAATTTTGATGTATTCCACACAGATACGATGCGATAAAAATTAATTGCACTTTAGAGAGGCACAAACTCATCTTTTTTCATTGCGTAGAAACGTATGTACATGCACGCATATTTACAAAGCACGTTTACGCGCACTCTTCCTATACATAATTTTATAATCTGCAATAATTCTGTTAGATTAGTTTGTCTAGTTTGTGCACCTGTATTTATACATATATTACACATATATAACACATATTTATACATATTTTTCACTATTTGAAACTTCACCTAAGCCTTACGTATTTCCTAGTTCTTGTTATAGATTTTCACAATTTATAGTGTTCTCCAATAATTTTCATAAATTATGTTCAACGGATGTCACATGCCTTCCATACAGTTAAATGTTTCAGCAATTCGTACGTTACCTGCCCCACTATATTTGTAGCCTTTTTATTATAAGAGCAATATTTGAGAATGAACTATATAATATCAAAATCAACAAAAATTATTAAACTTGCTTGTTTATATTCATTTATTTGATGTTCATTTAGAATACCATATTTTTACTCAAATAACTACGTTAAAATACTATTGTGCCCAACGGGTAGTTGTATTATACATTTATGTTTAATATTTTTAAATTCTTATACTCTTATTCTTTATAGTTACAGGCTACCGATATAACTTATCAAGAAATGTGCATTCTGGTTTTCCAGAGATTGACAGTAAAATGTGGTTAAAACGGATTTCATTAGTCTTCTCTTGGTTAAAATTTTAACTTACAAAAAAATAAATAAATAAACTTAAAACTGGCTCGTGGTTATGCAGGGAATTAAAAACTCTACTTTCAAAAATTAAAGCTCGTATTCACCATCTACCTCAAATCTTGGTTAAGCGTAAATAGCTCCGCTGACGGCTCAAACAGTATCCACCATTAGTCTGATTTGACTAGACTGCAGCCAAACTCTAATTAAGTTATTAGTGAATACCATTTGAACATTCGACGGAGCTATTCATGCTTATCCGGGAATTGATACGATCATAAAAAGTAATAGAATATGCTATTACAAACAACCTTTCTCTAAGGAAACAAGGGTCTAAGTCAATTTATCCATTCAAAAAAAGGTCGTTCTAACTGCAGTAAGCTATTACACATAAATACAAAGAGAACAGTTAAATTAGAGCTTTTTACAAGCTCCGCCTCAGAACGTTAACGAAATTTTGGGCATAACTTTAATAGAAAAACAACGGACTTGCATTGCTTTATGATAATAATCTGATGGTGTAAGTTCAGGGCTATATTCGGGGGATGAAACATCACTTCCCAGCCAATCTCCAATATTTTTTTTCGACTGATAAGAGATGTGTGGGGTTTGGCGTTATCTTGATCGAATACAATACAGTTACGATTTGCCAATTCGTGGCGCCAGTTTCACCCAGCTTCACCCAGTTTCATTAGTTGATATATGGTTTACAGGTTTGTATATCCACTAATACAGAGCGTGCTGAAATTTAGTTCAATTTATAAACGCATAACACAGTTGAAAATTCCTTTTCAGTAATTTTTGTTAGTAAACGGAATTGTATTCGATATCTTTTGCGCAGACCTGTATTTCATCTATAGAATTTATATACAGCAATAAATAGGCCGAAAATTAGTAAAATTTAAAAAAGCATATCACAATTGAAAATGCACTTCCGTCAATTATTGCTCATAGACCGAACAGTAAACGAATTATTTTGTGTGATTCTGTAACGCTAGGCACACGGTATTCTAGAGTATCTTGAATGCACCTCATTGATATTTATCAATTTCAAAACGTTTGAAATAGTGTAAAAATCATTAAAATTCATTGCAAACCAATTTTCTTCATACATCATAATATAACGGAATCATTTGAGTGTCCCTGGAATCGACTTACAGATGCTATACATTTCATTTTCAATACCGAACATCCCATAGTAAACCTCAATAACTTATATTAAAAGTAGGGCAATTTGAGTATATTTACGAAACTTAAACTATAGTGATAAACACTTTTCAATTCTGTAGGAATGTCGTATGTCAAAAAATGAATGTGAATGTCATATTTTTGCGACTTTTGGCCAGTGAGATAAGCAAAAATATTTATGCTTAACCGTCTTAAAATGGTTTTCGACAAACCATAGAGCAGATAATATTTGAGTGAAAAAACTTGTCTTTGAAAAGTTCAAACCTTCTGCACAGATAACAAATTCCTATCAAAAATTGGAAATAGAATTAAACTTTCGCATTAACTTATAGAAGTTACTGAATTTAAACTATGCAAAAATATATATATATATTAAAACACGAAGCAAAAATGTTATTCTTCAGCAAATACCTTCACTTAAAGAAAATTGCTTACATGCATAACAATAAAAAATCACATCTTATTATTATTCGATACAACATACCAGAAATTAGTCTTTGTTTTATTTATAAAGGATACAAAATGAGTTTCACAATATATTTAAAAACATTATAAAGAATAAAAAATGCATTTTCCTTGTTACATTTTAAAAGCAAAGGGAAAAAATGCCTCATGTTTTACCGCATTTTCTACAGTTTTTTTTTTTTTTTAATTTATTTATTTGTTTACTGTTTTGAAGAGAATATTTTTCATTTTATCATTTATGTTATAGTCCAGTCATTTGGTAGAAAATAAAGGAAAGTTTTGGTGTAGTTTTTTGGGGGGGGTCGCTTTATGTTTTTTGGGTTGCTGAACAGGAATCCGAGGTTTTCCAGCAAAAATTATTCCGAGAAATACGTTTGTTTTACAAAAATCGTGTAAAAAACGGCTTTTTCTCCGTTTTTTCAAAATAATTCCAAAATTATGCATTTTACGTGAAAGTCGGCAGTATATTAATTAAAGAGAATAAAATTTCCTACATTTTATGTATTGAAAGTTTTTTTCTCTGATCAATGGTTTAGCCTTGAGAGTGCCTCAACAATGGGTGTTAAAAACAAAACACTGTAAAAAAAACGGGAAGTACGGTACTGTATGTCAATGTAATATAGAAACTAATTGTTACTTTGCATATGTTAACTATTAATGTTACTAAAGATTATATGTTTGACTATATTTCATGCACTTGAGGTAGAGGAAAAGTGCTGATCCGACACCAGGGGAAGGTGGGAGCAGTGGGGCAGATCCAGCTACTCTCACGAGTCGAGGGTGCTACTCCTCCGGAGTGCTCGTATTCTAAAGGTCGATTACATTGGGAGTGGATAAAAGAGAAAAAACTGTAAAAAAACGGGAAATATGGCTTATTATATAGGGGTAACTAAATTTTACAATGAAGTTGCCTGATAATAAAAATACGACTCATTATCAATCATTATTTAATTATAAATAATTATGTACATTAGCAACAAATATTAGTAAGCGCTGCAAAAATAGGTGTTAAAAACAAAAAGCGGGAATTACGGCACAGTACGTACGTCATATGATTAACTATATTTTATGCATCTGAGGTTCATTGTTTTCTTCATAACTAAAAAAAAATATAAAAATGGTATGTCTGTGACCAAAATCTCCATTTGCTCATAAAAATAAAATAATTATAATAAAAAAATAAACTTACTAATTTGCCTTTTTAATAACAGAAAAATAAAATAAGTAAAACCCACTTTCGCTTAGAAGAGCTGACACGTACTTCATATTCTAAAAGTTTTTATTGCATAGGGTTGTTTGGCCTAAGAATCAGCCTTTTTCAACAATCTGCGATAAATATGTTGAGTACGTACAGTCACGGTACCAACCGCAGGCAGTAGTTGTCTTTGATGGCTACCCTGATCACTTACAAGGTAGTACAAAAACTGCTGAGCGTATGAGATGAACAAGGAAACATTCTTCAACGGATATATTGTTTGACGGTACAATGACACCTACCATTTGCAAAGAAAAGTTTCTTGCTAACCCAAAAAACAAGGGTCGGTTAATATCTATGATAAGTGATAAGTTCTCATCAGCAGATATTACATGCAAGCAAGCAAAAAAAGACGCAGATACCTTGATTATAAACACTGCTTTGTCCTTGGCTCCATCAAATGAGACGGTGATTATAGTTGGGGAGGATGTAGACCTCTTGGTCATTTTGATAGCTTTTTGCAGGTCTGAAAACTTTTTCTTTTTAAAACCTGGAAAGGACACTGTTTCTCCATTGATATTTTCTCCAAGTAATTCTGTGAGTTCAGCGGTTGCGGAAAACATCCTCATCCTATATGCTATGAGCGGGTGTGATACAACGTCAGCACCATTTATGCAAGGAAAAACAAAGTTCCTCAAAACTCTTGTGAAGAATTCAGATGTTGCTGACGCTGTTAAAGTATTTAAAGACTCCAACGCTACTCAAGAGATGATTGCAGCTGCTGGGGAACGTTTCCTGGTCTTGCTGTACGGTTATAGTGGGACGAATGTGCCTTCGCTGAACCACCTAAGGTATATTTCGTACAAGAAGCCAGCATTTAAATACAATTCAAATATTGCTGCTTTACAACCATCTGCAGCTGCAGCATGACAGCACTCTTTATAGGTATATCACCAGGTGCAGCAATGGCTAGGAGTTGAAAAAAATGCTGAAGAATGGGGATGGAAAAAAACAAATATGGCCTTGAGCCTGTATTTACTTCACTACCCCCTGCTCCCCCTGAGTTGTTGAAGCTTGTATCATGTAAGTGCGAAAAGAACTGTCAACAAAATTGTGGGTGCAAGAAGGCAGGTCTTTGTTGTTCCAACATGTGTCTCAACTGTGAAGGGAACTGCAACAACATCTCAGTGGGGAGTCAAGATGAGGAAGACGAGTTATACCCTGAAACCGAGCTGGAGATGGACTGCCCATCCATTAAATCCGTGGACCCAATGGAAGAGGAACAAGCCATGCCACAAGGAATGAAATATTCACCATTAAGAAAACATTTATTCTATAATATTGGTAGTAAATAAAAAATCCACTAATTCCATACGTCTATTTTCTATGTTGTAGATGTCGATGAACAGCAGGGACCTTCAAATAAAAGATTGACTTCATGTAAATATACTAATGTTTGTTACTAATGTACATAATAATTTATAATTAAATAATGATTCATAATGAGTCGCCGAATTTATTATCAGGCAACTTCATTGTAAATTGTAGTCAATCATATAGTTTTTAGTATCATTAACAGTCAACGTTTGCTTAAAATGGTTAATTTACATGTTACATCGACGTACTGGGTCGTAATTCCCGTTTTTTACAGTTTTTTGTCTTTTACACCTCCCAATTTTACCACCTCTTACAGTATGAGCACTCCGGCGGAGGAGCACCTTCGACTCATGAGAGAAGGTGGAACTGCTCCACTGCTCCGACCTTCCCTTGGTGCAGGATCCGCACTTTTCCTCTACCTCAAATGCATAAAATTCAGTCAAACATATAATCTTCAGTATCATTAATGGTTACCGTTTGCGTAAAATAGTTAGTTTCTATGTTACATCGACATACACTACAGTAATTCCCGTTTTTTTACAGTTTTTTGTTTTTAACATCCTTTTTTGCGGCACTCTGACGGCTAAACCATTGATCAGAGAAAAAAACTTTCAATAAATAAAATATAGGAAATTTTATTCTCTTTAATTCATATACTGCCGACTTTCGCGTAAAATGCACAATTTTGGAATTATTTTGAAAAAACGGAGAAAAGTCCGTTTTTTTACACATTTTTTGTAAACAAAACGTATTTCCCGGAAAAATTTTTGTTGGAAAACCTCGGATTCGTGTTCAGAGACCCAAAAAACATAAAGGGACAAAAAAAACTACACCAAAACTTTCCTTTATATGCTCTTTTTTATCCCCTAATGCCTGGACTATTAATAGTATACTTGAGGAAAGCTTTTATTTCTTTTAAGGATTAAACCAGAAAAATTATTGCAATATGTTTTCTTTAACATTAAATAAAGCATTCGACATTAGGCTGAGTTTATTTAATTTTAAGTTAATTAATGCGTACATCAAACCTTTTTTTTTTTTTTACTTTTAATGTACACTTAATATTATCTCCACGAAAATCTCGAGAATGTATTGTAAATCATGAGAAACTGGTATCTTACTCAATTTCGTTAATTTCAAACAAAAACAAAAACAAAAAATTGTTAAATTGCGTCAAGCATAGATTATGAAACACTTCCAGAATACTGTAACTTTTTGTTCACCGTCTAAAAAGGTGAAAAAAATATTAAACTAAACAATTTAGAAACCGCATAACACATTTGAAAATACAATTTCAGAAATTACCGACCAAATTCGGGAAGGTGATCGAACTCTTTTGTACATCCCTGAGCATGATTTGAAGATCTGTATATACAATACATAGTGTACTAAAATTTAGCTTAGTTAAAAACGTTTAACACTTTCGAAATTTTAACTTCTGCAGTTTCACCAATAAGCGGAAATGCCTTCAAATAATTTTATACAGTAAGTGTAATACCTACAGATTGTTATACCTGACTTATATTAAATTAAAATTTAATTCAAAACAAAAACGCATTACAATTGACAACGTACTTTCATAAATATTATTCATATACAGCATTGTATCCCGTTTTTTGCGTCGCACTATATATGAATTTATTTATATTCTACAAGTATTTTAATTAGTATGCTAAAAAGTATATTATTTAGTACTATACTATTTAATGGTGTACCTACTCTAAGTATATTAAATATTATTCAGCTGGAAAATACATAACTCAATTTAATATAATCCTTCAGCTATTCACGATCATCCACACTGATGCTTAATAAATGTTTTGTGTAGTCCTGTATATGATCTGTGTAATTTATACACACCACATAGTATACAAAAAATTAATTAACAACACATACCTCAAGTGAAAACCCACATCCAGCATTTATTGCTCATAGACAGTACTATAACTGAAATATTTTCTGTGTCCCTTTAAATGAATATTAACTGTTATGCTTGTCAAAATCAAACATCTTGTAGTTCACCTCATCCTTTGTATAAATTTCATTAAGTTTGAAATAGTGTAACATCATTACAATATGCTGCAAACACATTTTACCCATAGAACATTAGATAACCGAATTTTTTGTGTGTCTCTGTAAATGAATGACGCACTCTATATTCAACAGAATGCATGTTATAGTGCACCTCAGAAATACATATAAATTACAATATGTTCGAAATAATGTAACATTATTAAACTGCACTGCATACTTTTTCCCCCATACACTTTCCCTTTGAGCGTTAGGCCCGTGCTTTTCTGTTACTAGAAGTCATGTTAAAATGGATGTAGACAAAAATATTTTTAACACAATTCTTTTCGAACCGTATATAGAATGAGGGGATATAAAAGATATTATAGCATCAAACTGCGATTAAACATAAACAATATATATATATATATATATATATATATATATATATATATCCTGAGTTTTACAAGCATACTTATGAAATAATAGGAAAATCCTCAAACGCTTAAAGGGTTAATGTCATAGAAAACTTTCAAGTACCGCTGTAAAGGAACTATAAATGCTACACACTCCTTTTTCAACAGAACGCATGCCATATTAAACCTCAATAACATAAATCAATTATATGGCAATCCGAGCATATTTACCAGAGTTGAAACATGGAGAGCTTGCAGACAAACAAACCAAAGTAGCTGGAAAGTATTAAAAATATTTATCAAGATAGTAACTAGAAAGCAAAATCAAGCCTCAAGCATACATTATGGAATACTTTCCAACAAATCCAGAGTACTGTAACGAAACTTCGCTATAGACCATAATGCAAGAGGATTCTTTCGTGTGTGCCTGTCAGCGAACAACAAATTCTACACACTTCCTTTTTAATAGCTAATATGCCAGTGTGAACATCAATAACATATCAGAAGGTTAGAATGACAGTGGAGTAAGTCAATATTTAGTAATTTGAGAAATGAAGGGTTTTGCGAAACATGTCGTATTGCCCTTGCATTAAGTGGTCCAACTTGTTTTGCCTTCCAGTGACTCCATAAGTGAACTATGACTTATTTGACTGTCGCATTGAACACAAATTAATATACATTCAGTGAAAATATGGTTATCTAGATTTCTCAAATTTTTGACTTACTCCACTGTCATTCTAACCCCCTCATACATTACTTAGGGGAAAGTGGGGGCTAATGGGACATTTTTTTTATTTTAGGCTAGTATAAAAACAAAAATGCACATTTTATTATTTTTTTTTAATTACAATTTCTCTTAGAGTTAAGTAAATAAAAACTTCCTAAGAAAGTAAAAAACTTTACCAATCATTGTGTTATATCCATTTTTGTACTTTAATACAATTGTACCATTAGCCCCCATACTTGGGGTCTATTAGACACAGTGCAGGGCTATTGGGACATGCAGTGTAATTGAGAAAAAAAGAGCCTTAATTGAATGTAAAATCATTTTTTTATTAACAAATGCTATACTGCACATGTAAAAATTGTTGTGCATCAAATTTAAGCATAAGACATCTTAATTCGACAAAGTCTTTTGGAATTTTTAGCTTCAAAATAATATCATCCTCAATAACAAAAGATCGATCGAAGTAAATATGGCTAATGTCAGTAGAAATCCCAAGGTCTTTCATCAGACACTCAAAGCAGAAATCACTTCAGATAAAAAAAAAAAGAAAGTTGTTCGACTGATTTTAGACTCAGGTTCTCAGAGATCGTATATTTTAAAGCATTTAGCCGAAGAAATGAAGTATTTACCTCTTCGAAAAGAAAAAGTCGCTCATTCTCTTTTTGGCGGAGTCATAACGAAAGAATTTAATCATAACTACTACAAGATAAGATTAAGCGATTTGAAAGAAAATTTTAAATGCAATTTTGAGGTTTTGGACCAAAACATTATCTGCGAAAATGTTATGCCTGTAGGGAAAGGATCCTGGTATAAAGAATTATCGGAAAAAGGCATCACTTTGACGGATATTGGTGAGACTCCTGAATCTATTAAAGTATTGATTGGAGCCGATGTAATTGGAAAATTACTGATAGGTCGTAGAGAAATGTTGTCGTCTGGACTAGTAGCACTGGAAACACATTTAGGATGGACCTTAATGGGAAAAGTGCCTCAAGAGAACGTATCTAAAGAAAACTTAGCTTTAACAGTTACATCTATGTTCGTGAATGAAGCAGAAACTAGCGATTTATGGAAACTAGATTTACTTGGAATAAATGATCCAATTGAAAAACAATCTAAAATGGAGATTGATCGTCTGGTAAAAGAGCATCTTTTACAGACAGTAAATATGAATGAAGATAATCGTTACGAAATTTCTTTGCCATGGGTGGAAGATATACCACCTTTACCCGATAATTTGAGTTTAGCCAAGAAAAGATTAATTAATGTAACAAACAAGCTGCTTACCAATAACCTTTATCAAAAATATGAACAAGTGCTTTTAGGCTGGCTTGATGATAACATTATTGAGGAAATTCCCGAGTCTGAAATGAATCTTTATGGAAACTATTTGCCTCATCGACCAGTAATAAAAGAAAGCAGTACAACTCCCATTCGTCCAGTGTTCGACGCATCAGCTAGAATACAGAACCATCCATCTTTGAATCAGTGTTTGCATTCTGTACCAAATCTCATTGAATTAATTCCTGACATTCTCTTACGTTTTAGAGAAAAAAAATTTGGCGTTGTAGCTGATATCAGGAAAGCTTTTTTACAAATCGCTGTACGGAAAGAAGATCGGGACTTTTTGCGTTTTCTGTGGTGGAACGATCCAGAAGAGAGAAATATTAAAATATTTCGACATGCTAGAGTCGTGTTTGGAGTCAAAAGTTCCCCATTTCTTCTTGCTTCCGTCATAGAATATCACATAGAAAACGATGAAGAATACGATCCACATCTAAAACAGCAATTGCTGAGCAGCTTTTATGTTGACAATGTCGTTGCTAGTGTCCATACGCAAAAAGAATTAGAAAAAATTATTGCTGATTCTAAGTGTCTTATGGCTAAAGGTGGATTTGATTTGAGAGGATGGGAACATACAGAAGAAAGAAAAAATAGCGGAAATGGCGAAGAGACTGCTGTACTGGGATTACAATGGAACAGATTTATAGACGTTTTGAAGGTTAATGTAAGCTGGACGAAAGATATAAATTTAGAAAAAATAACTAAACGAATCGTGCTATCAGTTGCACATAAAGTTTTTGATCCTATTGGTTTTACGTCTACTGTTATGATTTGTCCCAAGATGATGTTACAGAAAACATGGAAAGAAGGTATTGCCTGGGATGAAGAAATTCCAAGTGAGCTAAAATATGAATTTATTGAATGGTTCCGTGAATTGAACATTTTACAAGAAATTCATATTCCAAGATATATTTAGTTCACCCCAGATAATGTAAATGATTGTACTCTTCACACATTTTGTGATGCAAGTCAATATGCGTATGCTGCTGTTATATTTTTGAGGATAGCAAGTAAAGATCATGTTGAATTATTCTTTCTTGCTTCGAAATCCCGCATAGGTCCTTTAAAATGCGCAACCATACCTAGAATGGAACTTTTAGCTGCTTTGATTGGTGCCAGATTGCCTAAATCAGTAATTGACGCATTGGGCTCGGAAGATATGGAAAAATATTTTTGGAGGGATTCCACGACGGTTCTTGCATGGATATCCAGAAAAGAGAACTGGTCTGTGTTTGTTAGAAACAGAGTTCAAGAAATGAAAAATTTGAGTGATCCTGTTTTATGGAAACATATACCTGGTGAAATGAATCCGGCAGATCTGCCATCTAGAGGCTGTAAAGCAAAGAAGCTGGTATCTCTCAAATGGTGGAAGGGTCCATCTTTGCTTCGAAATCCTGAAGAATATTATAAATATATGAATTTCACATGTCAAAACATAAATGAAGAAGAAATTGAAAAAGAGAAATTGGAGTCTACAAAATTACTGGTTAATGTTGATGAAAGTCCAGAGAAAACCTGGTACTACCGGTATTTTTCCAGTTATGAAAAAACCGTGCGTCTTGTTGGTTGGATACTACGTTTCAGACATAATTCTTCTAATCCAAAAGAACAAATTAGAGGAGAATTGACAAGTCATGAATTTAAGAAAGCTGAAATGAAGATAATTTGGATGATACAACAGGAATGTTTTTCCCATGAAAGTGATGAGAGATTGAAAACTCTTGAGGCGTTTAAAGATCAACAAGAAATAATACGTGTAAAGACTAAAATTATGTATAGACAAGACAATATGGATTTCCTCACCCCTATAGTTGTTCCTTCAAATCATGAAGTTACTAAGCGATTAATTTTACATTTTCACCTCAAAAATTGTCATGCATATCTTTCTTTTGAAGAATACGATCCACATCTAAAACAGCAATTGCTGAGCAGCTTTTCTCAGAAATTATATTTTTTACTCAGAAATTTCTCAAAAACTATGTGACCTAAAGAAATTGCTTTAGCTTTCCTGCACGGTTTAAATAAACTCATATTACCCCTAATTTTCTCATAAATTTACTTTCAGTAGATTTAGAAATAGAAGGGGGGGATATTTTTGCAGTACATTTACGACGACATCTCTGAAAATATAATACATAAAATTAAAACAGTTGTATTTTTCAGCTCAATATTACAAGATCTATCATATGATACCCCCACACGATATACAAAAATTAAATGTTTTTTTTTTCTCAACTAAATTAATAGCCCCCCAAAATTTTTCATAAACATATTTATGAATGGCAAATAATCGCAAAATATGTGGGTCAAAAGGCTTTGTAACTTTCCCAAGTTTGAACTTCCCATGTCCCATAGTTTACGAGTAAAAAGGAAATAGGATCTCTGGAGAACAACCTTATTAGATTAAACTGATTTACACATATAATTCCCTTATCGTAATGAATAAATATAAATAGTCTGTTTTTCATTACATATTTTTGTAATTTTCATTTTTTCCGGAAATTAAATATTTATTTTGACAAAATAAAAAAAATATATATTTCCATGTAATAATACAGTAATGATTTACTGTGAAATATGCAGTTTTCTAAGAACGAAAATATAAAAAAAAAATAGACACTTTTTCTAAATTAGTTAAAGATATAAAAACCGTTATTCTTCGCTATTCACAGCTTCAATAATTGCATTTTTAGAAAAACAAAATAAAGTTTATATTTTTATTTTCGATGAAACCCTAAGGATATTTAAATTTTCCTAAAATATTATCGTTCTTTTAATAGCTCTATGTGAAGTGCTTTAAACTACCTTTGTTTACCTTTTATCAGCGTTTACCATACTTTTTCGTCGTATGAACTAATTTTAAAATGTTTATTTTTTCTTTGTAATAATATTGAATTCTATGCTGAATACTCTCAAAAATGAGTAATAAAAATTTTAACTTAATTTATTCTTGTAAAATATCAAGGAAATACTCATAATACTTTATTCTACTGCAAAACGAGTTTTCTCATATTATTTGACAAAAGTGTAATTTTTTTTTAGCCGCCCACAGGGAGGCTTATTCTTTCAATCTCTATCATTTTTCATGTTTATGAAAAGTCACAGCCATCCATCGTTGCCACAAGTTAATCTCGGAAAATGAAACATTTGAAGGGACTAAAAAATTAATAGCTCGAAAAGTATTTGTCACAAAATTGTTAGACAAACTGCGTTAGAAAGGTAAAAATTGCATTTTTTTTAATATAAATTTCAAATCGAATGATTATGCCGTTTTTCAAATAATGAATTTCAAAAATTACCAAACATCACAATGAAGTACCATTACGAAACCTTCACGCGTAAAAAGATAATGATAACGGTTGTTGCTTTCGGTCGAGAATGGACCAAACGATGTTCACATTTTACTATTTTAACCGTTTTTAACGAAATTCTGTAACTTTAGAAGAATTTTTCTTTGAATAGGCAATAGAAATGCATAAAATCGTTACAAAAATGTTAAAATTACAAAAAAGGATAGATGCAAATTATCAGATATGAAAAATAAAGAAGAAATTTGGTACTTTCGTGTTATAGCGGATTCCAAGGATGAACTGCCAAGCGGCCCAGATTTATCACCAAATTATAAAGTATGTATGACATTATAATAATATATCATATATATATATATAACACTAGTGGGCTCTGCCCCCTGCTCGCTACGCTCACCAACCCCCGTTCTGATTTCACAGCCTCTTAAAACCTGGTAATGTATCCTGTTTTAAAAAGATAATGATGATGATATCACGAACGGCGACTTTCTTCTATAATCAGGTTATAATGCTTTTTCATTTAATTTATCTTTTTTATTTTTAATATGCATGTGTAAACACAATTTTTATGACGTAATTTTCTTTATTTCCTGCTTTCAACACGTGGTCATTTAATTATTATTTTAAACCTTCATTATTGTTTTTAATAGTCTCGCGCAAATACATTTTTTATTTGAGATAAAACATAATCCTTTGCGCTTATTTAGAAATTGGCAACAATATAAAAAATGACTTTTTCAATAAAAGATTTTTTACTCGATTTTTAAGGATTTTTTTAGTTTTTATTGTCCGACCGTGATAATTTTTTTAATTTCTGAAAGCTTGTTATATTTCGCGTCTGGTGGTATGATTTGCGAATCCGTAGGATGGCTAGAAAAAAAGTAATAGCTCCTCAAAAAAGTCCCTAGTAAAAAAGCGATGAGAATAACCCGGAATATCTACGCAGAATTTGATTGGTCCATTTCTTTTTTGGCTCAGTTCCAGATTAAATTTTTTTAATATAGAAGGATTTCTGTACTATGTGGCCAAGTTATAGTCATATAGGATGCATATATGATGTATATATATGACATGTGCATATGATGTATATACGACATATAAGACTCAAATAATATGTGTATAATGACGTATATGGCACATATACTGTTTGGAATATATATATGCGTATATAGGATGCCTATATAAGAATTGCGATGATCTTGGCGAAATCATAACTACAACCTTTGCATAATCATAATTGTGGGAGCCGCTATAACACGAAAGTACGGTATTTTTTTTCAGTCACACACAGGGCTAATTCTTTCAGTCTACAGTAAAATTCATGTTTATGAAAAGTCACAGCCACTCCATATATAAAGGAGGACACCCTATATACATAACTATACAAATGGTTGTTACTGACGATATTAAAAATCAAATTGTCTCTCTGTATTATGCCGATACTTCCGCTTGTATTTTCTTTCTCAGTACCTAATTGCCCTACAGCGGGCGCAGACCCCATTTAAACAATAATATAAATGATCCAACAAAGTTAAACCCGTCATGGCGGACATTTCTAAGGGGGTACCGTGACCCTATCTCCAATAAAAATGAATTTACCCCTGGGGGGTAAGTTCTTGTACGTTCCGGGGGGGGAGGTACAGTAAGACTCCTCCTTATGTAAACCCTATGTAAACCCCTCCCCGTAGGCCTCTTCTAAAGGATCCAACTAAGTTAAAATCGTCGAGGCTGACATTTCTAGGAGTGTCCCGGGGCCCTATCAGCCATAGGACCGGAGTTACCCCCCCCCCCCCCGAGGGAGACATTCAAGGTGTTCAAACCCCGTCATGTAACATATCAAAAGTTTGATCTCATCAAACACTTTTGTCTGGTTGTACTCCCCCCTCCTTCTCTCCCGTCTCCTGTCAGGAGCACTTTTCTTATTTTTTTTTATCAATTTCTCATTTATTTTAGTTTTTCCCATTTTTCTCTGTTCCTATGGGCCGGACAGCTCCAAAATTTCACCAAAATTAGCTGTAAACCACATAAAGGTATTTCCCCCCCTCCGCTTTTTTTGGCGCCCTCGGTTTTCACGTATCTCTCGAGGGGGGCCCGTCAGAGGGGCGAAAAGGGCGACCCCTTTTAAAGTCTCATCTCTCAATTGCAAGTGTGGATTAATTTTAAAGGTCTCGTAGAGCACTTGTGTTTTGTATAGCCCCCTCTCCCTTCCCCGGCACCGCTCTCTAAGATCCCGTCAATTAATGCTAACTCATCATTTGTTAAACAACTTCTCTTAGCTGTAGCCATCATAAAAGCTGCTATCATAGAACTTTTCATTACCTTTTTTAGGTTATCTATTAAGTTCTAAAATGCCTTAAACCATTAAAAATAGTTTAAAGGGTGTCATTAAGCCAGCACATTTGTAAACAACAACTACCTCGCCACGTCCCAGCCCATTGGAGCAACATCTTTTTACTATTATATTTATTAAAAATACTTCTAGTCACAGAATCTTTTTAAAACGTGGTGTGTTCGTGCCTAATATATTCCGCTAGCCTCACAAAAAGTCTTAGAGCGCTAACTAAATTCTAAACTGGAGAAGCTGGCTTATGCTAACAAACACCTTTTTTTGACGAGTTAGACTTGGCTGAAAAAATCTCTACGATAAAAGCCGTGGGTGGCCAATCTATATTCTGCTGTAAGGTAGAATTTTTCCCGCTTGTAATTATAATTTCTTTCTCAATTGTTTTTATTTATCTTTTGAATAATGATATTAAACTATTCCAAATCAAATCAATTTATACGAGTTATGATTTCTTTATATATTTACTGTAAAACTGTTTAACATACAACCTGTCTCAAACGTCTCAAACGGAAAAAATTCCATGGTAATTCATGAAAGTAATTTCACCTTTCTTAATACTAATGCGTTGAGCACTTAACCAGCTGTCCAGTTATTAACCCTTGTTTTGCCTCACATTCTGAGATTAAATAAGTGGAAAGGTAGTTTTCGAAAACAGTGCTATTCAAATGTAGAAACCGGTCGATCGGGTATGTTATTTTTAAGACCAAGGCATCGCAAGGCAGAAATGGAGCACGATTGTAAGTTGTACGCATAATTTTATAATATACTCAAATAATATATAACCATGGAACAGAACAGAAAGAAAAAGAAATCGTAAAAAAATTATTAAGAAACTGAAACACAAAGAACTTAAATGAGAAAATGAAGTGTAAGAAATATTGTCCGAATCGCCCAAAACGACATTGCCTTAAGATAAAACATTTTACAACTGATGTCTTAAATGAAAAATATTAAAACCAGCTAATTAAAACTGAAATAATCTTCAAAGAAGGTAATATAGGTTACTATTATACTTTTGCATTATTGTAGGATATTATTAATTTTTTCAACTATTACATGTTATTCAATTATTTTTGCATTATTGCAGTTAATCTTATTCAATAGTTTTTCTTGCCAAGGTGTTCGTGTCAAACAGGAGTGTTGCTACCAACAAATTATGTACAGGATGATCTTTTTAAAGTGACAGTGTTTGGAGCGCCCTGTAGCGCAATCTAATAGCCCAAATTGCACCAAACTTGGTATTTAGACTAATCAAGACATGGGAAAAAGGATTCCATGAAAAAAAACTTAGTTCAAAAATCGCCGCTAGGGCATTTTGTGGCGCTGCTGTAGCTTACAATAACAAGAATTAGCATAAAACATGGGTATAAAATAAAAATGCAAATGTTGTGCGATGACAGCGCCAGTAATAGGGGCTATAAAAGCAAGTAGTAGACAGCTCCGACAAATAATCTCAGCTGAAGTAAACGAGCTCCAGTGGACATGCCTCTCACGTTACCGGAACGTGCGTTACTGGTGAAGCTGTATTATATGAATCAATGTAATGCATCCGCAGCTCTTCGGGACTGACCATTCGCGCTGGGAGAGGACGTAAACAAGTATCAGAAGATGTAATAACTGATGTGGCAACTGCAATTGTCGAAGGATCGCAGGGAACCATTGCTGGTACTAGCTGCGCCCGGGGAGTAGCTCGACAATTGGACATGAATTATTCCACGGTATGGAGAGTTTTGCGGCCGGTTATTGGATTTTACCCCTACAAAATCAGCCTCTTGCACGAACTGAAACCAAGTGATTATGATAAGCGAGTGACGTTCGCTCTATCGTTTCTTGCCAGGGTAGAAATTGATGATGCCTTCCCATGGCACATTCTGTGGGGAGATGAGTGTCATTTTTATCTCAATGGTTCAGTAAACACACAAAATAGCCGAATTTGGGCTTCTGAGCATCCCCACACCGTGCATGAAATCCCATTAAATTCCCCAAAAGTCACTGTTTGGTGTGGTTTCACAGCCGAATTCGTAATTGGGCCATTCTTTTTTGAGACCATCACTCCGACAGGACCCGAAACGTGCACCATAAATGCAGAAAGGTACCACGAAATGCTGCAAACGTTTGTTATTCCACAACTTCAGCAAAGAAATCGTCTCCAACAGACAATCTTTATGCAGGATGGTGCTCCGCCACACATTGGTAATAAGGTAAAGCAGCTGTTGCACCTAACCTTCACTGATGATAGAGTCATAAGTCGGAGTTTTCCAGTTGCATGGCCGCCTCGTTCCCCTGACCTTACGCCATGCGATTTTTGGCTCTGGGGTTATTTGAAATCTCAAGTTTATGTTGGTGGAATATCAAATGTGTCTATTCTAAAGGACAACATAACAAAGACAGTGCGGAATATTCCTCGTGATATGTTACGTACGGCTGTGGAGAACGTTGTGCACAGAATGCACGGTGTTATTTCTGATGTGCTCACATTGAAGGTGGTCTAATTCCTCACCGGGGAAGTTAATGTAGTAAATAAACATTAATAATTTAACTATACGATTGTATGTGTTAGTATTTTTCTTTTCTCACATTTTATACATTGCAAAGCGCCACAAAATGCCCTAGCGGCTATTTTTGGAACTATTTTTTTTTTCACGAAATCCTTTTTTCCATGTCTTGATTAGTCAAAATACCAAGTTTGGTGCCATTTCGGCTATTAGATCGCGCTACAGGGCGCTCCAAACACTGTCACTTTAAAAAAGATCACCCTGTAGTTTAAAACAAAGATAGCTGGTGCCATTAAATGTGAATTGTTAAAATACACTGTTAAAAATAATCTGAAATTCACGGGCATTTTAATTTCCGGAATTTCAAAGAAAAAGACCCTTTTAGCGACAAAAGGGCATTCTCCTTTAAAAAACAGAAATTTTTCTGAAATTTCCTGAAAAAAAACGGAACGGACGGAGACGAAAGGGTCCAACGGCGTTGTTACGTTATCTGCTGCATATTTATTTCCAATGCTTAAAAAACTGACGTATTGCTGCTCAGAAAAACTAAAAATTCAATAAATTAAAATTTCGACTCTATTTGAAACAACAGCAACCACAACAACAACAAAATTGTGCTTTCGAATTAAAAAAAAAGTAACAATTAATTTTCCCATTCTTTTAAAATTATTTGCAATTTATTTTTTTAAGTTATAAAAGAAATATTCGCACTTAAAATATGTCACTAAAAAAAAAAGATTAATATATATATATATATATATAATAGTTAAGTTAAGTGAAAAAAATATTGATTTTACTCCAAAAAGCAACAAACAAAAATAATGCTTTCGAATTAAAAAATAATAATAACAAATAATTTCCTCATTCCTTTGAAATTATTCGCAATTTACTTTTTAAAGTTATAAAAAACACTCCCACTGAAAATCTATTCTAAACGAACACATTTAAAAATGCATAATACTTAAAAAAAAATCGGTTTTCTCAAAAAAGCAAAAAAAAAATTTATCGAATTTAATTCAAAATATAATATTCATATTTTACATCTAACGATCAAATTAAGAATATATATAATTCATGGTTTTATCCTCTATTAATATTAAAGTTTTAAAATTTGAACCGTCATCTCATAACGAAATCTCCCGGCAATTAACTTCAAAATTACCAAGTCTTGATTGTTTAAATTCCAAGTTGCCATTTTAAGAATTCCCGTATCATTGTTTCAAACTGTTATTCTAGCAAGCGCCCACTTGTCTTACCGGCAAATACACAGGACTCAAGGCACTAACATCCCCAGCCCGAGACCAAGGTCGGCCAGGAAATATTCTTGAAGTATATCAAATAAAAAATGCTCCTGTAATCGTCCACAGATGGCAGCACAAAGAAAGATGTAATTTTTTAAAGCCGAGGTTTTTCATAAAGGAAAATTTCCCTTCCTGTAACTGCTGCAGGAGTATTTCCGTGTTTTGAAGGAAGTACTTCTGAGAGTATAATGGAAAATTACCGCTTCTTCAAACTGAGTTTTTCCTTCTTTTATCTCTCAAATCGTAAAATCTAGTAAAGGAACGGAAAATGTCTGGCAAATTTGCTGCCAGTAATTTTACAGTGAATTTACAGTGTATTTTTAACAGTGTACTCCAGTTGTTTGCCAACCCAATTACAGAAATTTCCACTACATCATACATTACTTAAGTATACATAAATACATATCTAATACGTAATTATATATACAGTAGAACATCCATAAGTTGACCACCCAAGGGACTGTAACTAAGTGGTCAACATACAGAGGTGGTCAACTTAGGGAATTTTTAGAAAATATTTAGTACAATATTAGAAAAAAATTAGTAAACTTTTTTAGTATTTTTTAAGGAAAAATTTAGAAAAAAATTAGCACTTTCTCATTTTTATTTTTACTGAAGGTACAGCACATTTTTACAATTTTTGAAAGAATAATTCAACTTTTGTTTGAGTTCTCTTTTTGTTCATTAGGTAACTGCAAAAAGCACTTTCACAGTTTACAAGTCCATTAAACATGTTTGGGCATTTTTCTGCAGCGAAATCTTTACCGTAATTTCAAGCGTATACACCGCACCTCAGATAATTCGATTTCCTACTAGAATTAATTTTAAATAAAATGTGACTTACTTCTGCTTAGCACTTATCCGACTTCTTATTTTCAATCAAATTTCCGGTTTGAAAAAAAGACTCAACTAAGACGCGGCGCATATGCGCGAAATTACGGTAAGTTGCTCCATCATGCGCTTTACATCGTTTTCCTTCACAGTTGGATACATTTCAGTTTCATCGTCACTTGGATCGTCATCCTCTTCGCCGTCCATTTATTGTACCTTAGAGTCCTCGCTGTGCTTAGTTGCAGAGAGTATCTCATTGAAGATTGCCTGTGTCTGGTTCAACACATATTACTAACTCATCGTCCATGGTAACATGATCTTCAAAATCGACTCCATCAAAAACTGGCAAGATCAGATAGAGGAAGCTCTTCCTCTTGCACCGTTGTTGTAGCTGTAACAAATCCAGCTTTCTTGAAGAAGTTTTTAATCGTGGTTTGCGTAACTTTATTCCAAGCAGAATTAATCCAATGAACAGCATTCAAAGCATTTACTGACGCAGCTGTTGACGATGCCAATGCAGAAGGACCACAGGTTTGTGCTTTTATGATCACCCATTCGAGCAGTTGAACTCTGTAGTGCACTTTGAAGGACTGAATAATTGTTTAATCTAAAGATAGGGTTTTCGAAATTGTGTTTGGAGGCAAAAATTGTAGCTTCATATTTGTAAGATTATTCACTTTCGGGTGGCTGGGGCAGTTGTCCACGGTAAGTAGAACAGACCGCTTCTTTTTTCTCATTTCTGCGTCATTTTCTCTAACCCACTCTTCGAACAAAGCACTGGTCAGCCAAGCGGATCTATTCACTCTCTAAAAACAGGAAAGTCTTCCGGTTTTACATTTTTAAATGCATAAGGTTTTGCGGATTTGCCGATCACCATAGGCTTCAATTTTTCCCTAGTCCTACTAGCACATAGAAGAACAGTAAAACGCTATTTTGAAAGTTTACTTTTTTTGCAAGTGTCACCCTTCATTACTAAACTTCTGTCAGGCATTGCTTTAAAGAAAAGACCGCACTCATCAGCATTAAAGATGTCCTCATCTTTAACCCATTAAAGCCTACTGGTACCATATGGTAACGGAATAGCTGCCATCCATTTTGTTGTTTGTATACCTGTATATTTTAAGAGAAATATTCTCTTTATTTGATGACAGAAACTCCATAATTAAAGGACACTAAAGTTGCTACTTTGAAAAATTGGTATGAAATGCAATTTTTGCATTTTAAAGAAAAAAATAATTCCAGTTTTAAAGGGTTAAAACCTTTAGCAAACTCTGGGATAAACTTGTCCACCACTTCAGCTGAAAGCTCATTCAATTCCCCACACAAAACTTTTTGAGAAATCTGGTATCGTAGTTTGAATTTTTCAAGCCAACCTGCTGACGCTTGGAAGTCCTCTATTTCGAATTATTTTGCAAATTTTTTGCTACTTCCTGAAGCATATATCCAGATATTCTTGCATTGATTGATCTCATCTCTTTAAACCAAGGAAACGTGGCTTCGTTCACATCGTCGAGACACGTTTTTCTACGTTTTCTTTATAGTACCCCGTTTTCGAAAGAATATCTTTCAGGATATTCTTCCTTGTGTTTTAAAATGTTGCTCTCACAGTTGTCTTGCTCATCCAAAATTTTCCGCTTTCTTTCTTTGGCTGCTGCTTTCCATAAAATTAAGAAGATCCACTTTCTCCTTTAATTTAAGTTCTTTTAGAGCTTTTCTTTGAGCCATTTTTAATGAAAATTCGCAAATAAACGACCGTTCCAGCCAGGACGCGACATCCAGAAAAAAAAACGGAATGTGTTTCACATGTGAGCGATTCACATTTTTTTCCAATTCTGCGTATAGCTACACCGCTACGCACATCCCCCACTCCCCTGACATTTTTCGACAGATTCCAGGAATTCTGCATTTCCCTTCCATTGTATCATACTGAAAGTGAACAATGAATGAAGTACAAAAAGGAGGGCAAGTGTTGCTCAGATAAGCCGAATGACTAATAAAGAAGTTCCTTGAAACCAGATGGAGAACAAACGGGGGAAAAGCAAATTCAAGAAAATATTAGTGGTCAAGTTACAGAGAGTAAAACCTTCTAAAAAGTGGTCAACATAGAGAGGTAAATCTCCATTGAAAATGTGTTGTGACCATTCAAACTAATAAATTTTGGTCAACATAGAGAGATGGTCAACGTAGAGAGGTGGTCAACTTTGGAGGTTTTACTGTATATATATATATATATATATATATATATATATATATATATATATATATATATATATATATATATATATATATTATATATATATACATTAGGGCGTATAAAAAAAATCCAAATTTCTTAGATCTTTTTGCGGTAGTGCGGAAAAGTTGTGAACTCCCTTTCTTAAAAAACGTGCAAAATCTTAAAACAGTGGGTTGATATCTTCTGTCACCTTAGTGGGCCTAAAGTTATAAAAAATGGACTAAAAATGATTAAAAATCAAAAATTTATAAATAATCACAGGTTTCCCTCATCGGTTTGAGGTAGTGATTACAAGTTACTATTTTGTAACAACAACAACCATAGAAAATTGTAGAATTATAGATTAATATCTTCTGTCACCTCATCGGCGTCGAATTATGGAAATTTGGACGCATTTTGGTAATTTTCTGCATAATTGTTTACTGCTTGCACAATACACAATCGAGACAGACTGGGTTTGGCGGTCTGCCAAAATAGTGAAGGCAATGTGGGAACTCACAAGGAGTCTTCAAATGCGTTTAAAACTGGACCACACAGTTCTTGTCAGTAAAAGGTAGGTGTCTCCAACAGAGCCACGGCTGCTATTGCTTTGCGTGTTACGCAAGATTTGGGTTTAATATCGGAATCAGATACAGGCCTCGTCACAGGCAAAAATAAAATATGGAGTGAAAAATTGAGAATTTACATAAAATTGGTCTCAAAATCAAATGAAAATCGTTCCAATCTATCTGGCTTTTATTTTGATTGACGACATGACAAAACCTTAACATCAGAAACACTCGAGGACAAGCAGTTCTAAAGTACAACTGTAGAAGCGCATTGCTGTATTGTATCGGAGCCTGGTTCTACGTATATGGGACATGTTACACTTGATAGCGGATCTAGTCTTGATATATCTAATAGCATTTACGAATACATAACAAGTGCTTTATTGGATGATTTTAGCAACCTTATTGTTCTCGGGTGTGACGGCACTGTAGTGAACACAGGAATGTCTAATGCCTTAATTCGCAGGCTTGAATTGAAACTTCAGAGACTAGTACAATGGACTATCTGCTTACTTTATTTCAATGAGTTGCCATTACAACACCTGTTTGAGTCCATAGACGGCAAGTCATCTGGCTCCACATATTACACCGGAGGCATTGGACGAAACCTTAAAGGATACGAAAAGCTTTCAATTGTTGATTTTAACAGCATTGAATGCAAGTTGCCAGACATTGATCCTACCATCCTTAGTTCAGATCAGAAATACTTATTAGACATTTGTACCACCATTAGTTCTGGCGTTTGTTGTTCAGATCTACATTTCCGGGTCCGGGAACAGGGAACGTTGAATTTGTCCCGCTGCCTAACAACTTCCAATCGAATACTGAGGTTATATATATCAACATCAGACCCATCAAATGAGTTGCTAACATTTTGTTGTATTCATTCTAAGAGTCTACGCACTCTCATGATTCCGAATTAAGATTCGTCATTCCATAAAGGATGGTGCTAGACACCTGTGGTATTTGATCAGCTCATCTCAGTAATTGCCAAAAAAGTATTGTGACATAATCGACCCAGTTATTTTTAGCAGCGCTTACTTTGCGGCTCAAGTAAACATGCTTTTGGCCTATCTGATGATAGGCGCCGTATTAGGACCCTTGCAGATCGGCGGATTATCAAGGCAAGACAAATTAGCCCAGACGGAAATTGTTTTCGCAAATTTGTTATTCCTGCTGTTAACTTTGGAGCTACAAACAATGTAGATCTCACTGACTGGCGAGCTTGTTATGTGATATCGCCTCCTGTTCTCAGCGAGATCTGTTCTCAAGAATTTCTGAAGATGATACAGGGCAGTATGCCAATGTATTGCTGGGACTTTATTAAATTTGCTTCACACACACAAGCGGTAGAGCGGATTGTAAAACTAGTCACTGCAGCCTCCGGAAAAACAGTTGGGAGGCAGAACAGGGATAGATTAATTAGAGCGACAATAGAATCCAGAAAACACATGTCAAAATTTGAAACCAAAAATGATTACAAGCCAGTAATGATTTTGTCATTTGTATGTTCGAAAGGTAAAATAAATTTTGTGTTTGCATTAAAATGAGGTAAGTGTGACGTGTATTTATTTAAAATTTTGCCTTCATTTTCCCAAATTTGGTGTCGATGAAGCAGCAGAAGATATTACATATTAAAATTATTATATTATTTTAATTGATTAAAAATTAGCTGATTGATGTAATTATTTTATATGATATTAACCTAAATTTTTTTTATGGCTGTTGTTGTTTCTCGGCGTGAAAATAAGGGTGTTCCACTATTTTGGCATATCGACAAACCCAGTCTTTCTCGATTGTGCATTGTGCAAGCAGTAAACAGTAATGCAGAAAACTACCAAACTGCATCAAAATTTAAAAAATTCGATGCCGATGAGGCGACAGAAGATATCAACCTATAATTCTACAATTTTCTATGGTTGTTGTTGTTACAAAAGAGTAACTTGTAAGCACTACCTGAAACCGATGAGCGAAATCTGTGATTATTTATTAATTTTTGATTTTTAATCATTTTTAGTCCATTTTTTATAAATTTAGGCCCAGTGAAGCGACAGAAGATATCAACCCACAGTTTTAAGATTCCGCACACTTTTTAATAAAGGGAGTTCACAACTTTTCCGCACTACCGCTAAAAGATCTAAAAAATTTGGTTTTTTTCGATACGCCCTAATATACATGCATGAATACATACTTATAATTAATAAATACACTATAGGTTTTGCGATTAAACCCTCAGTTAGTAATTGTAAGTTACACAAAAAGAGTATACACAAAAATTTAGAAATTTGCTGTTTAAATATAACATTGTTTTGAAGATACAATACGGTGAACTTTAAATGTTTGTTTTCATCATCTTTAAAAATGTACAAAACAGATTAAAGTAAATAATCTTAGTTTTTCCACAATACACTCTAAAAAAAAAAAAAATCTAAGAATTGAACGAGTTTTCCGTTGATTATATTCCCTTAACCCCTTGGAGGGCAAGCACGTGGTCTAAAAATGCTAACTTTTGCGATGTTTCACCACCAGTAATTTTTAATAATGAAGTTTTACTTTCTAAATCTGCAAAAAAGCATATTAAATATTTTTATTTAATAATACTGGTGGCAAAGTTATATATTAAAAAGTGGTATATATTATATACCGGTGCCCCTCAAGGGGTTAAAATGCAAAAATTTCCGCTTTTATTTACACATTTCAGAAAATGCTCCAATCTAACGTAAAAATTACCTGCAAGTCTCTAATGCAAAGCCTCTTTTTCGTCAAATCATAAGGGTATTACGGTAACTGTGCTGCCTGTTCCTTTTTCGTTTCAGAGATGGGATTTTTACGTATGACCTTTTTTCCTCAGAAATCGAAACAAATCGCTTACCGAAGCGCAGAAACTCGTGAAATTTTCTAGTCAAAAGACAGAAATTTATTCAAATAACAGGAAGATATCTCCCAATCGCAATGGTATTCAGGCAACTTTTTGCCTGTATTTTTTACGTTTTTTGACGAATTATTTTCTGAGAGTGTATTTGTAGATTAAATAATACATAAAATAACAAGCTAGATTATTATCTCTTGGATCGATGTTCTATTATCTGATGAACAAACGCCATTGTAATTAATAACCTTAATGAACTAGCATCAATTTGCGGCAGTTCGCCGGCGATAGAAAAGCTTTCTCTTATGTTCCTGAAAATTTTCATTTTTAATGTTACTTATTCAAGCTTTAAAATATACAGCTATATTAGTTCTAAAAATTGTCAAAAGGAGATTTTTCTCAGTAAATTTCCCCAGAGATAGAATGGCACATATAAACTCTAAGACAGTATTTATTTTGTTTCCAGGGATACATTCCCGTAACTTCTGGAACAAAGCAGATTTGCATTCTGAATAGATCATACCCAAAATGTTCGATGTAGAATTACTTCAATCAAATATCATTTTTAACTGTATTATACAAGTGGAAATGTTGAAACAGAATTTCCTATCAGTGTTCTGCTCCAAATTTATATTTATGGACATGACGTCCTACGTGTGACTCTTACATATATATTATTTATTAACTTACTGGCAGGCTTCGCCCGCAACCTTTGTCGGTTTTTCAAAACGAACCTTGAATCAAACGAAATATATCGTTTATTTTGAGGTTGTGTTTTACGGCAATATGGACCTTTACTTGGAATGTCATTTGGCATTGATAGAAAAAATACAAAAGTCATTGCATTATTATATTTTTAATGTGTCACAGAAAATTTGAGCTGTTAAGATCTTTTATTTGATAATTTGTAGTAGGATTTATTAAAGAATGATACAGTGATATGCAATATACAAACCATTCCGTAAAAATTATCTAACAATGGAAGTTTCCTCAAAATCCGTTCAGTAGAACTTTTTGAAAAGGCTAATTTTTATCGATCGGGTTCTTCTTATTATGGAACTTTCCCCCCATAATTCTAGAACAAAACAATGATAGAACGATATTCAATATATTAAACCCATCCCTGAAAAATTATCTAACTAGCAGTGCAAGTTTCATTAAAATCCGCCAACTTTTTAAAAATGCTAATCGTTGATAATTTGTTTTATCTGTTTATAGAACTTTTCCACATACTTTTATAACTATGCGATGTAGAACCACATGCAATGTACTAAAACCGTTCCTGAAACATTATCTAACTAACAGTATAAGTCCCATCAAAATCCATTCATCAAAACTCAATTTATAAACAACCGGAACGATATTCATTTTGCATTATATGTACTATACTAGGGCACTATATAAATAGTAGATAGATGAGCTATTAAAATATAAAGTATAAACGAAAATAATTGCATGTACGAAGAAATACGTTACTTACCTTCCAGAAAATTTTAAAATTCGTAGTAGAATAAAGTTGCGTTAGCGCGCGTACAACAGAGAACAGAACGTTGGTCCAACAGATAAAAGTCTCTACTTCATACACATGTACATTGAAGTAGAAGTATCATCTCTACAAGAGGTACATCATAAGTATTATTCTAAAATCCATTAGATGTAGAAAAAATATTTCTATTAGACATCGAAAAGAGCATTTCCATTAGGCGTCGGAAAAGTGACAGTTATAACGCGTTATAAATATTTAACCCTCTTTCTTCCAGACGGACCCCACAGCTACAATCAAAATGACTATTTTAACCAGAATTTGTTTCATTAGATAAATTAAATATAAACCACAGTTAAACAGTTTATTGGTTCAAAGGGATTCCCAGTTGCGCTGCAACTTATTCACTCCTTGTCTATGAGTGCTGTGTATCACATACTAGTAAAGCCATACCACAAAATATGTACTACAGTAAAACCTCTAAATAACGGACACCTCGGGAGCGCGGAAACTGTCCGCTATTCGGAAGTGCCCGCTATTGGGAAAACCTCAGCGATTCCCAAAATTGCTAAGGAATGCTTAACATTTTATTAATTGACTTTTATATGTCCTGAAACATCTTTTGTATGATTAATCAGAAATTAAAATTGAATTTTTAAGCAATAAATCTGAAATGAAATTGTAAATACTTTTATCCACTGTTTATTACATTCTTACGAAAAAAAAAACTATTACAAAAGTTTCCTTTTGCTTGTAATCAAATGTAATTCGTCCAGTTGGAAATTTACAACTTGTACAAATGTAATTTGTTTTTCTGTGTGAACTTTGAACTATGTCAGTTGTTTTAATCCTTCTGAATGATCTACTTTTACAAAAAACAAATTTGTAACTGCTCATTGTATGTTGCCGCTTCTTCGAAATTGTCGATATTGCAGGAAACATCCCCAGGTTCAGTACCTGTTTCATTATCACTAATAGAGTCAGCTTTTGACGAAAATTCTGAAGGTATATAATCGTATACGTCAACTGATTCTTCTCCAGGAGGTAACTAACTCATTATCAATATTAATGATTTTGGAGAGGAAAAAAATGGTACTTCTAGACATTAATCAGCAGAAAATTCAAAATCTTCCAAGGAGGGACGCTTTTATTCACCGACGGAGAGAGGGAATTTTCCCAAGGCCACACCCTTCATTTGTCTGTGGTCATAGAACTTGTGTAAAATTGACCAGAAAAATCTAGAGACTTTATATTTTTTTTACATTTTCTTTCCCTTAAAAAAATCCTTTTTCATCCTTCATCGCCAAAATTACTGTCCGCTATTCAGAGGTTAAACATTCAAGTTTCAAGAATTTGGGTTTTTTGAGTTGGGATTCGAAAACTGTCCGTTAAATAGAGTTATCCGCTATTCGGGAGTGTCCGTTATGGAGGTTTTACTGTATAATAAAAATTAAAATAGAAAGTTATTAAATGGTGAGAGGAGGTTTTCATCTCATCGAAACAGAAGTCTAAATGAAGAAAGAGAAGCGAAAAACGTCTATTAAAGTAAATTGTAGAATTGAACGACCAATCTAATTACAGGACAGGATAAGGCGGAGGAGCTTCGCTGACAAATTGTCAGGAAGTCCGAAAGGAGAGGAATTTGAGTATAAAAATTTTGAGTATCGTTCGGAAAAGAGGCATGAAATAAGCAGAAAAAATCGTAAATCTACTCCAACAAAAATAAAGGCAGTTTACATTGTCATACACAAAAAAATATAGTTTAAATTGCAATTAGTATAAGAGTAAGTATACGGAATACATAGATTGTTTTTTCTAATTTAAAAAATATTTAATAGTTCTAAACAAAAATTCTGGTATGAAATATTTTTATCAAGGTTTAGTAAAATTTCCGGCCGTTCTAGGTTTAACTGCGAAATATCTTATAGATATCTATTTGTTTAATGCTATGCACATCTAAAAGACGTTCTGTACTTAATAAATGTATTTAGACGTTAAATAGACATCTTATAGATAAAATTGCTGTGTGACGATGCCATTATAAATACTATAATTTAATATATATCAAGATGGTATCACCAATTTATAACAGCGAATGACATATCAGAACAAAAAAACATTTTATTAGCCCAGTTACTCAGATAAATACAAAAAGTACAAAAGTAAAGTAAATCATTAGTAACTCAGAAACTATAAACAGATTTTAATTAAAAATCTTCTTACTGAAACTTTTTACGCTAATAAAACCTTCAACAAACTTGATTAAATTATACCTTCAATTTCCTTGGAATTCCTTGGTCTTTGATCAAATAAAACTCGGAACACAAAGACTATTTAGTTATTTTCTCCAAATCCTTTTCTCGTGAAACATGTGCATTCTCAAAAGGAGATAAAGAAAATAAATTTAAAAAATACTTTATTTTAAAAGAAATGGATGTTGAAATATAAACATAAAACAGCAGAAAATGTTTTCATCTGCGCCTAGTTAAAAACGTTTATGATTTTTCTATTATTACTGTTTTAATACTCATTGATCGTTCCTTTACAGATTAACAAGTTATTTCCATAATTTATTAATGCAATTAAATTAGTATTTTTATATTTATTATAATAAAAATCATAAATTTCGAAACAAAATATTGTATTAAAAATTGCAGATGACCAATTTATAACAAAAGAGAATAATTTCCTATCTAAATTTAATTTGTATCGCCATAAAAATTTCCACTAGAAAGATATTTTACATATTTTATTTTAAACACATCCAATATATTGTGTAGTTTTTGCACTATTACATTGTATTTCAAACCACGAACTATTTGCATGTGCAAACATGTTTTTTTAAGTGAAAAAAATCCATTTTTTTTTAAGTAAAAAAACATCTCATTTATTATTTGAGCACTTGATCGACCGATAAATCTGAAAAACGGTTTCTGATGTTGTTTCTTTGGAGAATCAGTTCGTTTCTTGTAGGATTTTCCGTAATAGGATCCAAATCCATTTTGCACATTTAATATCTTTATTATAACTTTCATAGATTTTTAATAATATTGTTTCTACCATTATTCTTGACTGACGCCAGCTTTGTCTGTGTACCCGATTATAGAATTGCAGCTATTTTTCCTGTATAAAAAGCGGGTATAATATATATTGTTTTATTTTGTATACCACATAGTATTTGCAATATTTTTATATTTGATTTCAATTTTTGGCAGTTCTTGTACATTTTTTTCCACGTGTGCGAAGAGCGGGTAAAACTATTTTTACCCGCTGATTACGATGATTCACTGGCATGAATTTCTATTCTAAAAAATACACCTAATCTCTCATTTTCAACAAAATTGTTAGAGCCATTTTCGAGATACCCAGTGAATATTATAATCATCTATATATATATAATGTATGAACAAAATGTTCTTGTTCAATAATATAAGTTTTTGTCAATTCTTGTACACTTCATACATTTCGTTCAATTTTTACTTGGAGAAATTTACGTAATCGGATTCAACGCCAGCTGACTTAGATTTGGTGAAATATTATTCATTTTTGTAACCATTTCTATAGCTCTCATACACTTAAAAGTATATATTGTTGCAAGTATCACTCTAGTTTCCCCCCATCTTGGCTATAGATCCAATGACGAAAAATTATCCCTTTTACCTGTGCGAGGAGCTCGTATAATATAATAAATACATTTCACACACTACGTAATCTATCGAATAATTTTCTGGTCCATTTCAACTTTTCTTTCTGCAATATTTTTTAACCCATGCGAAGACTATGTTTGCATGATAACTATTCTTCTTGGTGATGACACCCTATCACATCGATTCCTAGACCCCAAAAGATCTGTCGTATTCCTGAAAATCAACTGAGCCGGTTTCGAGAACATTAAAATACATAAATATAAAACAATTCCTCTTTTAATAACGTAATATAAGATAATTCATTTTATTACTAGCAAAAAAAATTTTTTTCGGATAACATGCTCTATAATTTACTTCATATTATCTAAATCAAATGTGTCTGCTGTAAGTCCTTACTGAACTGTATTACAAATTAAAGAAAAAAAAATATTGAAATTATTCCAGTTTATATTTTTGCAACTTTGAATTTATATAGAGAAAAATATAACTCAAATTTGAGGTATTAATTAGTCGTAATCTAAACTAATTAAATGAGCGTTTTATCTGGTGTTGTATAATCTGTTGGATTTTTTATTAAATAATTCCAAACTAATACCAGAAAATTTAAATAGCATTTTTATTTTATTCAAGGACTATCTATCATTATATAAAGGGAAATACTATGTATTTCCTCTACTCATAAATTTACTAACATTTATTTTAACTATATTCATATGTATGACAATGAAAAATGGCTTTTTTTTTAAATTGAGGGAGATTTACGCTCTTCCTGATTTACTTTGTCTTTATAGCGAGCGATTCTCCTTCAGAAACAGTTGGACATTTTTCTCATTATCTATTTATGTATTTATCTACGAAATTAGTCTTATTTAATGCTTTTCTACTCATTATTCTATTCTTCTTCCTGCTTCCATTCCAACTACAAATTAAATCTGATTGGCTGCTTTACGCAAGCTAATCCTGATTGGCCATCTACATATTTCGGATTGGGGTAAAAAGATTCAGTGAATACGCATACATTTTTTAAAGGATCAAGGCCCATAAGCCGTGTTTTTGGCCCATGAAATAAGACTAAAATTCGATTTTGTTATACTGACTTAACTATTTCACTTTTTAATATGAAAAGGTTTATCCTGTACGATTTCAACAATAGTTTTTGCATTTTGTAGACTTATTATTTTATGCCTTACACAAGCTCAAAGTTCGTATTATTCGTAGTTTTTGATGAAGAATATTCGATTTCTCCAAATTTGACCTCAATTATTTATATGAGCGCAATCGTGCAACACTTTCTTCTTTACATATATTATAAAATACATCAAAATGTACAATATATGTAAAAATAAAAGTGTGCAAAGCTGCGCTCATAGTAAAGTATTAAAAAATATATCAAAAATTGAGGTAAAGTTAGGAGAAATTGCATATTTTTCATCCAAAACTACGAATAATACGAACTTTGAGCTTGTGTAAGTCACATAAATCCGAATAAAATGCAAAAACTATTGTTGAAATCGTACAGGATAAACCTTCTAATATTAAAAATTGAAATAATTAAGTCAGTATAACAAAATCGAATTTTAGTCTTATTTCATGGGCTAAAAACACGGCTTATGGACCCTGATCTTTTTGCACACTGAATCATACGAAAATTTCATATTCTAAAATAATTTCCCGACAAAATAAATTTACCGTTCTTAGTCTAATATTTTATTTTCTTTATCTTTCTGTTGAACCAATATTTTAGAATTTAAAAAATAACAAACAATTTATCAAAAAAAAATTGATAGACCTAAAACAGGTTTTTTAACATTTACAAATATAGGTAAAAACTTTCTTTTTAAATTATATATATTTTTTTCCCTATTGATCCTCAAATTCTAAATATTTGCTAGCAAACATCATCAACACCAACAACATTTTAAGATGAACCTATCGATGATTTAACGTAAATTTCAATTTTATATTTCAGTTTTCTGGAAATTACTTAACATATTCTCGATAAAATGTACTGTATAACTTATCTCAGAGACAACAATGCAAAAGTTCAAAATGTCTTAGAAATCTCAAATAACGGCACACTTTGAATGAATCTATATTAATCCTTGATCGGCATGTTATGTTATTCTGGAATGATAAAAGATTTTTCTATAGGGTTCTTTTTTCAAAGAATTCTCCACAAAGCATTCCATTATGAATACAAAACGAGTTTCTACTGAGTGATCATGTGACAATGAACAATTTTCGTTCGCTGAATTGAAAATTTTGTTGCAATTGCACTTTTCATATGCGGAATAAAAAAGGAAATATAATAAAATTTCATGTGAGAAAGTATTTCAGTGAGATTTTAAGAGACAGTGAATCGACAATTCAAATACATTTCCCACATTATATAAAATGCATTTTTTAATATATGAACAAATTTAGTTCTCTAAAACAAAATATTGGTGAATTTCCAAATCTAAGAAGAACATGAATAAAAAACATTATTAAAGCTTCACGTGAAATTAAAAAGCATTAATTACATGATATGTATTTCATAGATAAATAAACAATCATTATTATTGTTTTAACACAGAGGTATGACATGCAATCTTAATAATTTTGACATTTTAATTATTTTTAATGTGACATTATTCTAACAATATCCTCACGTTATAGTGAGATAATTTTAAAAACAACACTTTAAATAAGATTACATGAGCCTTACAGATGATCATCAGCTCTAACATCGCTCAAACATATTTATATAGTTTTTTCGTTGTTTTCAATATTTATTTACAGCGTAAATTGACTGTATAGTATTTTCTGTATCTTTCAGAGCAATTTGTTTGCGTTAGACTAAAATATTTTAGAATTGCATCGTGATTCTTCTAAAATAGCAAATTTGAAATAGCCAAGATTAATTAACTGTTTGTAAGTTCGTTGATTTATCACAGTTACAATCATTTCAATAAGAAATTAATAAAGAATTTGGTTTCAACTATCCAGATTCTGCTGAAGTTTTCTATTCACTTTAGCATTTATGTTACGTATATATTTTTCTTTAACAATTAATCGCAGACATTTGGAGAAATTATTGCTTATTATGATGAATGAAAAATTTATATAATGGCTGACTGTATATCGGGGAAAACTATCCTCTAAGTTTTACGTTAAAAGAATAAAAATTAATTATAAGATTAAATATAAAATAAAATACTCTCTCTGCCCCCAAAAATGTAATTGTAATACAGATGTTAAGTTGCTTACATTTCATTACTATTCCAAGTAAAATGTCCGTTGTCCCACTTGGCTTTTGGTTAACTTGATATTTTTTTTATAATATGAAGAATTTTGGGCAAGAGCCGAATGATATCATTTATATGAGTCAAGAGGAGTATGAAGGGATAGACGAGAAAGAATTCAAGTATTCAGAGTATTTAAGTTTATTAAGACATTGCTGGAGGTATATATCATGTAAATTATAAATCACTTTTATTAGAAGAAACACGTATACTTCCATACAATTTATTTCAATCACAACCATGTTTTTTTTTTTCAATTATGTTACTACTAATGTTTAGAGATATTATAATGACAAATAATAAAATAGTTAAAAAAATTAGCATTATTTCAAAAAGGATTCCATTATTTTTTATTTATTTGGCAAATTTTTTTTGTTTTAAACTAAAGTATTACACTCAAGACACTTTTATAAATTTCATTAAAAAGATACTATATTCGTTTATGTGTAAAGGCTACTCGGAAACGTATTCGAAAATCAGTGGCAGCAAAATAAACTTTACTTTTTTTTAAGTTCATCTTTAAGTTATTCCTTAAATCTCAAAATATATTAAGTTCTAAAATTTCTAAAGATAAAAAACGTAATTCGGAATCGTGGGTTATTTGGAAGACGTTATTTTTTATTTATATGCGTTGTTATGTTATATTTTTGTTGATTAAGAAATATTTGTCCCCTTTTTTTACACTGAATAACTAAGCATGAATAAAACTATTCTGTACTCCTAACTAATTTATGTTCACTCTGTATTAAGAAAAATAGACGGAAAACTTTTTACGATAGGTCATAGAAGACTAAATTCAAGAATAAAAGTCGAAAAATAATGTAATAAAAATATTCCACTGCCATTTACTATAAATCCTTCAGAAACTTTCGCCACAATTATAAATAAGTCTGAAAAATGAATAGTTTCTCCTTGACGTTTCAGAGAAAGGCTTTCTTTCCCTGAAGCAATGGAGTTCGTCTTAAAAAAAAAAAAAAAAAAATCTGATCTATCCCTTAGACGCGAGTATTTTTATCCAAAATGTCTCGCTTCATTTTTCAGCCTTTTAAAGGATGAAACTCAGCGAACGTATTAATTGCATTCAAACTAAAGATGCAGTGGATTGAAAATAAAAGCACGCGTAGAAAATTTCGAAATATTATATATTGTTCTAACTGTTAAAAGACTTTTAACCCAATTATTCAAATGTGAAATATGGCGCTTCCTTGAATTCTTAATATTTCAGATTTATTAAGTGACATGCTATAAATTGAGTAAATATTATATCCCGACATTTGAATACAACAGAAAAAAAATATTTATCTTTACCGGAAATAAGTGGAGTTTTTGAAATTATTTCTAATAAAAGAATGATGTGTGTGTTTGTCCGTATATGTACCCGTGATAGTTAGGAAAATCTACTGTATATAGAGGTTTGAAAATTTAGGTTAAAGTATAGGTTATAGTCCAAGATAGGTCATTATGCACCTGAGGCTCAGATTTTTCTGTTTTTGTTGTTGTTAATTAAACAAGATATTATAAATAAGAAAGTTATCCCTATAATCATTTTATTAATAACTTTTCCACTTTTCCTGATTAGAAAAGGGAGTACATCCAATCATTTATATTTATAAATGAAGATTTGTTTAGAAACAACTATTAAAGAATAGCAAATTAAAATTACGAATAATGCAAAGTTGTGAACATAATTTGATTTAGGATTATTTCAAAAAGAAAAATAGTAAAACAATATATTCTTTAATATTGCTGGAAGTTAAAATTATTTTTATGACTTGTTGACATGAATTAATTATTTCATGTTTTATATTACGAAATAATAGAACATAACTAATATTTTAAAAGAAATAAATTTAATGTAACTGTTCCTTCAATGTAAAAGGAAATGTACAAAAACAGAATATAGTTCAAATAATTTGTGAACATTTAAAAGAGACAACTGAGAATATTAGAGCAACATAGCGTCCTTGGTTTGCTTTGTTGGCACCACCCTTTTGAATTTTTCATGTTTCCAGCTATTTTTAAAATTATAAATCCATTTTAGACTATGCTTTCTGTAAATCAATAAATAAAATAAATTTCAATGTTATTATATACATTGGTGTATTGTGAATTAAGATTTGTGTCTCCTTCTCCTACAATACTTTTGAGATAGGTTCCTTTGAGAGAGTTTAATTGCAATTCTAAATTTACTATGATTTATGTTGTCTATATAAATTATTTTTCATAGAATTCGTAGTTCGTAGCGGGCCGTATGGTTACGACCGGATGATATATATCCATCATATAAGACAGCTGTGACGTATAAGACTACCACTACTAAGGGCCGGATTACTTCAGGGGCAAAATTCCACAAATATTTCCGAATAATCATTTCATCTTATTTATGACTTAAATTCTGCATTTATGTAAGGCGACGATTACTATTCAAAAATACTGGTGTAATTTCGCTTCTCCCACCACTATATTTAGATAATTTTGTTGCATTTTTTCAATCATGTGAATATGGCTTCCATTATTCATTGTAACTAGGTGAGGACGTTTAGTAGGAAAAAAATAGATCAAAACAGCTAATTTTAGGTTTTTTAAATTGTCTGAAAACAGCTCGAGGAAAACGGCTGCTTCTTCTAATCATAAATGACGTCATTCTCATGCGTAGTATTTCAGCGGTAGATGGTGTCTCATTCTGTAATTAACGGCAGAAATGCAGCGGTGTATTTAAAGCGGCGGCGGTCCAAATATGGCTACTCTCCTCTAATATTCAAAGCAGATGTATAACCGTTGTATTATTTTAAATGACCTGCATAGAAGAAGAATATCACCCTGTAAAACTTAGACAGACGGTACATATATGATTTTTAAAATGTATTATAAATGTCTATTAAATTTTTCTATTTCTTTTATAATTTAGAAAAGTGATATCTATTACACTCAGAAAAAGGAATTGATTAAAACTACAAAACATGTTTTGTTGAGTACATTTTAGTTGTTTTAGCAAAATTCTAGTAAAATTGAACCATTTTACTTCAATTAACAAAACATTTTTTGCTGAAGATACAGAATTTTTTTTTTTTTTTTTTTTTTTTTTGGAATTGCAAAAAAAAAAAAAAAAAATGTTGATTCAAACAAAATTTTCATTGACCTACATTTAAACAAAATTTTTGTTTAAATCAACATTTTTTTTTTTTTTTTTTCAATTCCAAAAAAAAAAAAAAAAAAAAAATTCTGTATCTTCAGCAAAAAATGTTTTGTTAATTGAAGTAAAATGGTTCAATTTTACTTGAATTTTGCTAAAACAACCAAAATGTACTCAACAAAACATGTTTTGTAGTTTTAATCAATTCTTTTTTCTGGGTGTTTGCTTTTTACATGTTTCTTTTTCAAAGTAATTAAAAATGCGATGCAGACAAAACTTTCCTGTTCATATTCTTTATTCGGAAATAAATTTACGTGCTAAAATAAGAAAATCAGTTTTCTAAAATGAAGTGTCTTTGCTTTGCTTGTGATTGGTTTTCTTTCAATTAATGGTTAAAATAAATCTCAAATAAATTAAAATATGTACACAGTAATCATGCGAGTACTTAGTTTAATGAGTTTCACACATCTGTAATAAAATTTTCCAGTGCTTCATTCTTTAGTTTATTGCTCTTCTTTTTTAAAAAGAATTGAATTAGCATCTAATTCTTCAAAATATCTCAGTTATTTCTTTGATGTGAAGAAAAAACCACATTTATAAAACAAGTCGGAAATTGTACGTTAAACGTGACAAATGAGGTGCGTTCGTACTATAACTAGTTTTACCATGTACAAAAATTACCGTTATTATTAAAGTGAAATGAATTATATCGTATGTTATGAACGAAATTAGCATGGCTTTTTTTCTTATTACGTATGCCACGTACACAGATGCGATTTTTTTCCTGACGCCGACAGCGCTGCAAAATTCAACATGGAGATCTTCCTTTGCGAATTATTACCTCCGTGGTTTAATATTTCTATGACTCACGATGAACGAATCTCTTGTGTTTATCAACTTTAATGGATTGTGATATTCGGCTGTTAAACTACTTTCCACTGATGTTATATCAGAATTTATAGATTTTTTAAAGCTCTCAAGCAAACAATTTTTTTGAACGATCTTTCTAAAAATGTAACTTTTATGCAATTTTATTCAAAATATAATTTTGAATAAAAATGGCTGCCTGGATGTAAAGAAAAAGTGGTTAGCCCGTATTTATTTTCCTCAGTCACATGACTTACGCTTTTATTGTATAAATTACGTATGATAGGATTTAATAGAATAAAGAAAACTTTAATAATATGTTTTTAAGTTTTGATTAGATTTTCATAAAAGTTGAAATAACTGGACAATATTCTGCAAAGATTTTATATATTAAATTTCAAACCATTTGGTTGGGTAGTTTTTGCGGTGATTTATGCGGACAGACGGACAGACGGACGGACCAGACGACAACTAAAGGTGCTAAGTATTTTTATATTTACCAACGCACCTAAAAATAAAAATATTTAGGAATATAATGTTATGAACATTTAATTTGCATAAAAATTGAAGTACAATCTTTCATTTTTTAACTTTTATCTCAGAATTTCGTAAAAACGAAAATTATTAACCCTATTCAGATGCGGTGTAAAAATTTTAATCTGATTGTATATTTAAAAAAATAGTTAATATTGAACTAACCACAAATATTTATGACATCGCATGTAATAAACGTAAATAGTACATGCAATAAGCAATCCACATAATTTTTCCTATTTTTGTTACTATCAATATCAACCTGAAAAACTTGCACTGTGTCCATCCGCTGTCACTCAATGTCTGTCGGAGGTGCTAATCTAAACCAGACACATATACAATAACAGTGGGAAACATTATTTTCAAGAAAAAAAGAGGGATGCACATTTTCTGGTTCAATTACAGAATATTAAAAATTCGTGCTCTACCGTCAATTCAAAAACTGTCAAATTCTGAAGTGTCCGAAAAACATCTTTTGAATTTTTAAATTGGTCACCAAGAAGAAATATCATCAGAAATAATAAAATGATTATTTCAAATTATATCAGCAGATTGCTTTAATTGGAAGCTGGATGAAATTATTGAAACACGTTTCAAATGAATTTCATATGTAAGCTAGATTTCGATTAAATTAGATGATACATTGGAGATTCCAATATAGTATATGTTGTTTTGTTTTTATTGTGATTAATACAAAGTTTCTTTATTTTGTTGTGATTTATCGCCAGTTTGTCGGTGCTATTTCATCAACTATAAGTTATGTTATGATTTTCGTTTCATTCTCGAACATTTGATTCTTAAAATTTGGCTGACTCAATTAGTCAACATTTTGTGAATTTTCCTGATGGATATCTGTTGTTTTGGGATCAGTAAATTAGAAGACATAATGGCGATTCTAATACACCATAACTTACGTTATAATTTTTGTTCCGTTCGAAAAGGTTTGATTTTTAAAATGTGGCTGACACAATTTAACTGCAGTTTCTGTATTTGCATGTTGGGGGCACGTTTTTCTGATCTGTTCTGGAATCAATGACTCCTATTACCGGCCCTAATTACTCTAGACTTAAAATTAAATTCAGGACCGTAGAGGATTACAAGATATATTGCAGCAAATCTGATCATATTTGCGTGCTTCAAATCCATTTCTAATAAGAATGTTGGCCGAATACAGCGGGGGTAGTTACAGCGAGCGCTAATTAATGTAAACAGCAGTAATCTTAAAGATGGACTGAGATCAAAGTCATTCATACAGCATTTCTTTTGCTACAGGAGAAATACCTTGTCCTTCCAGCAGACGCCAATGCCGAATGATAGTGCGAGGACCTCATGCTGTTCACAACCAGCCGCCAGTGAAAAATCCTCGAATCCTACCCCTTTCACTGCCGACTCACTGACGCAATCCGAAACCGTGAGAAAAACGAGAAAAATCAGAAAAACCCTAAATAGACCCGCTCCTAAAAACAAATATTCCAATCACAGAATGGCCGTATTCCCACCCATATAGCCCAAACATATTATCTATTCCCGAGTGTTTCCAGTTTGGCTTTCCTCGCAATGTCCACTGTAGGTTCACAAGGCAAGTTCTGATCCTTTGTACTTTACTACTAACCCGCGGATAAGGGTGAACACGTCTTCCGCCGATATCTATAAACAAGGATAATAACTGGTCTGTCAAACCGACCGACATCACAGAAAACTCCGCCTACTGTAGACACATTGATCTGACTGTGCCCCTGCAGGTCTGAGTGGGCTTAGGGCTAATTCAAGACCCATTCATAGAGCCTTCGTGGAAATTGTGCTGAGCAATGCGACGTGACACTCGTGCTCAGATTTGCGATACATTCCCTGGCTTTTCCTTTTAGGCAGTTTCCTCCAGGACACCATCATACACGTACATAAGGCGAGTTGCTACATGCGATTACCAAATGAATAAAACCGGCCTATGAAGTTGATTTTCGGGATCGCTGTTAGTACATTACGAAGAAACATATAAAAGTGGTGGAGGAGAGCGTGATAACAATTAACACAGATAGGAGACAGCTGAGCAGGCCATAAATTCATCATTTAAGAAATGTATATTGATCAGTATACAGAGGCAAATTTATTTATCATCGGACGTGCGCCGGGAACTAGATCACAATACAGACGTACCGAGGTGGGTAGAAGCACATTACATCATGCTCGAATGAAACGCAGGTAGAAAAGTGAGTAGAAAATGTCATCGACAGAACTTGCGACAATTCCATTAAAATCGCAAAAAAAGAGATAAAAAAGGGTTACAATTGGCTTCATTTTTAAAGAACAAAGATCATATTTGAAAATTATAATATTTCATAGGACCATAATTACAAATTTATGACTGACTGACTTTTAGCCAAAAAAAAATTCTAGAAAGGTATCAACTTATAATAACAGGATATTTTTATGAGAAAACGGAAATCTAAAATTATTAAACAAATAATTATTTGTGATTTATTGACAGAAAGCAATCACTATAAAATATTAGGTTAGGAAAATATTATCGAAATGATTAATGGCAGATATGAAGTGTTGAGATACATGAATATAAGAAAAATATTTAATATTATAAAACAAGACAAAATACTTTAAGAAATTTATTGATTGGGAAATTAATAAATTATTTGGACAATGCAATACTGGATTAATTTCAAATATGATGTTATGAAACGCAGAAATAAAAATGCTGTTTTGTTTCTTTCATAATTACCTTCAGCACTTAGAAAGAAGTAAATTTAAGATTCAAATTATTTTGTGGTCGTAATATTTCATTTATACTTTAATTACTTCTTTAGTGGGAAAAATGATTAGATGATGCATTTGATTATTTGTTTAGTGGGAGAAAAGATTAGATGATGCAACTGACAAATGAATGCAATGAGGAGCAATGAGGAGCAGAGCAAATGAAATTTCAGCAAAATGAATGCAATTATTTTTTTGTTACGGAAGTTTATAAATATTAAATATTCATTATATAGAGCTACGCTTAAAACGGAAGATGTCAAATTTTCTTATTTCTTGGATGAAATTTAAGAATAAGAATAAAAGCAAGGAGAATAAATTAATATATGATAGTTTATATCATACGGCCTTTTCTATAAGCTTAGAGCAAACGCACACGTGCATAAAACTTTCATATGCTTTTATTTACATTTTGCGAAAATGAATTTTCATTTTTTTTCTTGTATAATAAGAATATCTTTCAGATATTTTCCTAGATTAAACTGGCGGATTAATGTTCGTGCAAGTAAGAATAAAAATTACATTTCAAATAAAATTTTTATTTTCTTTATTTTTGGTGGGGATGTAGCTTCCTTCATTTAAGATAAATTTCATATATAACAAGGCAAACATAGCTAAAAATTGTCTTATTCCGATGAAAATTCTTAATTGCTTCTCTTTCTCTTAGTGTTTAAATATTTTAAATTATTTGTGAATAATGTTTCTATATCATAAGAGAAAATAAAATGAATTTTTAAAAAGTCAAGGAAGGATAATTGCTCTTCCTTGTCCTCCTTTACGGGAGCTTATATATGTCAAACTTTTAAATGAATAATAATGAAATACAAATGATGTGAATTATAACTTTACTAAACAGAGTAAAGCCATTAGAGTGAAAAAATGTCTAGACCGGGGTTCGATTCCCGATTCCTTGCTATAGCGCACCAAGTGCTTTACCAATTAAGCCATCCAGACGACATCCAGTCTAGCATTCTCTCACTCTTATATGGCAAGGCATGAGCATCAATCATGGCATCAATCAAGGCATCAATCATGAGCGCAACACCGTTCGCATGCATGAGACAAATTAAACCCAGAATCGGTGAATATTTATACACTAATTAATTTTTCAGCAAAGCTGAAATTAATATGTAAATTGAAATTATTAAGAGTTAAATTATCATTTGATGTTGGCATTTGATTCAGATAAAAATATTATCAATACCTAAAACAACAAATTTTTCGAAAAAATATTTTTCAACAAGAGAATTTTGACAAAAGAGAAAGGTAATCTTATTTACTAAAATTAAGACTTTCCAATAAACATTAGAAATATAAAATAATTTAGGGTATAGTCATTGTATAAATTTAGATTTATTATTCACCTTCATGTAAACATATCAGGTAAGTTACACACATTACGACTTGTTAATTTAATGAAAAGATATGCTGAATAATTATTATGTTATGACTTATTAAAATAATGTAAATATTACAAATTGCATTTTCCTATTCAATGAGTTTTGCCTGATTTCACATTTTGTTTATAACATAGGAATGTGGACATAAAAGTTTTAAAATAAATATTCCAAATAAAATTTCGGAAGGGTTTCAAAAAACAGTTTTTATTTTTATATTGTTTCTAAAAGAAGATAAAAATTTGGTACTTTTTGGTTAGCCGGGCGCCATTGAAATTTATATATCTATGTATACATATATATACATATATATATACATACACACATTTATATATGCATGTATATATATATACATATATATACACATACATATATGTGTGTATGTATACATATATATGTAATATAGATATATATATTTCACTGGCGCCCGGCTAACCGAAAAGTACCAAAAATTTAATACTGTGACAGTAATTTACTGTTCACAATCGTCTGATTCAAAACCATTTAATAACAAATTTTGTAACTTTTAATGAATAAAATATATTATGAGTTTTAATTAAATTATGAAATTCCTACAATAGAATTTATTCAAATGATTTCTTTATAAAAATGAACTTTATAATATAGAATTTCACGAAAAGATTAAGATTTATAAAAGTAAATAATAAAATAAAATAAAATAAAGCCACAGATGACAATATTCTCCATCATAGTATTCCACAAATATTACTTCTAACGTTTTCATTAAAAGTGTCTTGCATTTGGTTTGAAGTTTATTCTTATTGACATCTTTCTGAAATGGCAAGTCGTCATTTTTTTAAGTTTTGTTGAAATCAATATTAAGTTAATTTCAACATCTGAAACATTTTCTAAACTTTTCAAGTGATGTATTTTATTTAAACGATAAAATATTTGAATGAAAAGACTGCAGTAAAAGTAAGAAATCTGGAATTCAAAAGCGCTAAATTAAGTCGACTTAAGGGCTTATTAAATTAAGAGCATTATTTCTAAAAGATTCGTCAACTTATGTTTTGCAATTATATATATATATATATATATATATATATATATATATATATATATATATATATATATATATATATATATATATATATACTAGGGGGCCTACCCCCTGCGAGCTACGCTCGCCAACCCCCGCTCAGACTTCGAGGCCTTTAAAAACATGACAGCGTGCTTTGTTTTAAAAATATTAGTAAATCTGTAATTGGGTTGCCATGCTTTTAACGTTTTAATGGGGCATTTTTTGATTATCATGGCCTCATACACAGCTGTTGCGACAACTGACGACTGTTTTCGGGATTGATAAGTAAAATCAATTACAACTTGAAAACCAGCTTGTATAAAATGGTTAGGTTTAAATTGTGGCTACCTCTCGGACTTTTACAACAACAATCTCTATTATATTCTTCCTTTGCGTTTAAGGATGAGAAAAATTCCATCTGCTTGTGAATAACATTAAGAACCACGGTATTGAAAAGTACTATGTTATAGACATTTTCAGTAACAGGTTTTAATTTTCTCTCTATTTTAGTGCACCATCCTGCATATTTTCATGTTATTTTAAATATGTAAATTATTTATTTTAATTAATATGTATATACGAATTTTCTAATAATTATTTATCATACAAAATTAATTAAATATTTTGTGCATGCATGGCTGCAGTTATTCGGCATCAATTGATGAGATATTTAAACAAATTTGCTATCCGCGATAATTTTACACCATGTTATGCCAGTTGAATATTGTCCATAAGAAAATCGGGTACTTTTCCAGTATAGGATCCTTTGCTTTTAGGTTTGGCGTAATTCGAGCTATGAACTTTTGGTGCTTTTCTATTACAGGGGTCTTGACGCTTTTTTAAAAAGCTTGGCGCAATTCAGGCATCAGAAAGTGAGATTTGGTGCCAAATGACATAAACAGCCATGAAAACAAATTCGACGATTTTTTTTTGTTTATATGCGTATTTTAATTATACGTATATTATTATTGTTTTTTCTATACAAATTACTTCTGATTATATATAAAATAGGATAAATGACATTTTACGCTAAACAAATTGTATAAATATTGAAAAAATGCTTCTGTATACGAAATGACAAAGTGGATAGGTTGACAGAAAGTATGTTGCCAATTTGTACATTTTACCAATTTTTCTTTCAGACATTATTTAAAAAAGCATGGTTAAAAATTTTTACTAAAAAATCCTCCATTTAAAAAATGTAAAAACAGTCTCCAATCAAAATCGGTGATTGATGTCATATTCTCATTAAAATTGGAAAGAAAACCAAGCAGGATATTTTATTCTCCTTCCGCTCAGTTGGGCAATTATTATTTTATATATTCGTTTCAAATATCCGAATTAGTGATTTTATAAATTCGTTTAATTAAATTTTATAAAAAAAAAATAACAAAATGATATCAATAAATATTAATTACTATCCCTCCCTTTCTTTTGCGTTTACATAAATGACGTCATTTGGACGAATTTATTCAAAATAGTTCCAGTTTATAAATTAAATTAAATGCTGACAGACGATTGAATCCTGACGATAGAAATGTGATTTTTTTTTCAAATTTTCCGGAAAAACATAATTTAATCACAATCTTATCTTCATTATCAATTGAAATAAAAGATAAATTCAATTTCAATTTGAAAATGACTAATAAAAAGAAATCAATAATCCCTATCGGGATCCTTTTTGATTTTTTTCCCTTTTTTGTCACAAAAAAACTGAGTAATTAGTTGCCATCATTACAGAAATGTCATTAAAATTAGAAAAAAATTAATATCTCGAAAACTAATTCTAATTTCAAAATTCTATTACCAGTTTTGACATCCGCGGATTTTTATGGACAGTTGGTATTAATTTCACCATCAAGCGTTTAATATTTTATTAAAAATAGCCCTGAAACACAATCAGTCGTTTAATCAGTCGTTTCATAAAATCGTTTCATAAAATCGTTTCATAAAATCGTTTCACAAATTCGTTTCATTAGGATTTTATATATATAGGGTAGATATATATATACATTGAATAACCGTTTCTAGTAAAGCGCATGAATATTATTATTTGTTTTGTGAAATTTATTTTAACAAATACTTTTTTCTATCATTTTTGGAAATTATATTTTGAAATATTTTACCTTTAAATATAATTTATTATTGGTATTATGCAGGATTTCTTATTTTTGGGAACACAAATTTGGATGTACCTTTTCAAAGTAATTTGATTCAACTGCAATTGTACAACGAACATTTTCTAAAAGCAGAAAAAAATAATAATTTGATTATGAATGGTAATTCGGCGTTATAGGGATGAGGTTGGGGATCCAATATTCATATTACAGTCTATGATACGAGAGAAAATAGAAGATCTAGTCGGTAATTTCCTTGAGTGTGAAAATAATTGTCGTATTGATTGATGCACAAATTTCGCCGGACAAAAGAAAAATTTGGAAATTTTTTGAAAGGAATGTGTAGGATGCTCTACGAAAAGAAGTAGCTTCATGCCAATACCTTTTCTCACATTCCAAATTTTTAGGTTAGTGCCACAACTTGGATTTATTGCCACAACTTGTCATTAACAACCTCATTGGTAGCACGAGGGTTTGTTGCACACTGTTAAACATTTGCAACAAGTCGTTTGACCGTTTTTAGAGAAAACGGTTGCATAACCGTAATTTAACTGTATTCTGACCATATTATTGCTCATATTATGGTCACAATACCGTTAAATTACGGCTATGCAACCGTTTTCTATAAAAACGGTCGAATGACTGAACAGTTTGCTGCAAATTTTTTAACAGTCCACAATCTGTATAGATATACGTGTTGGCTACACCCTATATTGGTCAACATATCCTGAATTATGAAGCGACATGTTCTGTAATTTTTTTTTATTTACTTCGCAGATTTCAAATGTATTACTTCTTTTTCCTTTTGTTATGTTGCTATTTTTTAATTATGAACTAAAATGTCTGTTTTTATAATTATTTGTGCATAAGGAAGACAAGAAATAAACCCATTACTTCTAGAATCCAGTACATGTACGAATTATTATAATTAACGCAAACATTCATTCTAATATACATGTGCAAGCTGATTATGGAAAGGAACCGAAGAAACCATACAAATAAATTACACTTGAAAACCTTAAACTGATCTGCAGATTGTATATTATTATTGTAAAAAAATTTCTACTTCTTTACATAAAAATTGATTAGCTTAAAACAATGGATGTGTTTTAGAAGATATGGATTTGAAATGAATAATGATTAAAGAGGATATTTAAAAACGTTTTATTTAAAGATTTTAAAACTTTTTTATATCGTCGAATATTTGCAATGCACGTGTGTATAGGAGATCGCAGGTTGCATTATTAGAGGTTGGAAAGATGTGTGCTTTATTTAAGATGTTCTTTTATTTAATTAATGTAATGTGGAGGAATATATTATTTGTATGATACTTCATAGGTCCCTGAATATTTTCTTTCTTGGGGGGTGAATATGACGCTAATGTCGAACTGATTTGCATTACACAGTAGTTTACGGATTGTTTGTTTGGAGTTTGCATCGAAAATAGTACTGTATTTCACACTTTTTTAATAAAATTTCTGAAACACTGTTTCATACTCTCCCTCTCATAAATAATAAAGAAGCTTATTTTCTCATATTGTTACAGTAATTTTTTTCCGTCAAGTTTTGACGGGTTCCATCTACTATCAATAAAAATAGTGAAAATACTAACATTTTATCTTTTATATAAAAGGCTAAAATATAGTTTTCATGCCGATTTTGTTTCCTGATTCAGTCACATGGTTGTTTTTTGACAACTTCAAAAACAGATTAAAATGTACACTGTTAACCCCTTGCCTGTGACACCCCAACTCAGTTCGGGCAGCGCAAATGCGCCAATTTTGGAATGCCCGATCTGAGTTCGGGCAAGAGAAAAATTGGTGTTTCAATTCCGTGAAGCCCGAACTCAGTTTTTCCGATGCTTAAAAACAATGCAAAGAAATTTTAACTTTCGAAAAATTTATATGCCTACCTGTCAAACATAATGTGGTTTGAATAAAATTTTGGAAGAACTGCAAAATTACAAAAATCCAACAAATGACACGAAACTACCGAACTTTTCGCGAGAAAATATCGCCATTGTGAAAATGGTAAATTACATATTATGCATTGGACGAATTGAGTTTGGGCTTCACTGAATTAAAACACCAATTTTCTCTTACCCGAACTCAGATCGGGCAATCCAAAATTGTCGTATTTGCGTTGCCCGAATTGAGTTCGGGTGTCACAAGTAAGGGGTTAGAGTAGAAAAAATTCCATATTTAGCATGTTTTTCTCAAATATATTCCACAGGCAAGGGGTTAAAAATTTTGTTTTGGGTTGGAACAGTTGTTTGTATTGCAGCAACAGCAAACATAAGATGGTGTCATCTCCTTTCAATATTTGGATCTCAAGATGAACCATAGCTCGAAATGTTGGAGCGAGATTGCACCATCTTATGGTTGCAGCTACTGCAATAGAAAAATTCCATTCAAATCACGCCAAATTTTTTAACAGTGTTCATCTGAGTATTTCTTTGATAAGTACTCCGGGGTACACTCAAAATTCATAGCTTTTAATATAACTTTCTATGCAAAATAAGAATAATGCAGCTGTTTCTTTATCGTTTTAAATAAATCAAAACTTTGATACGTCCGCATTTTCAGATCAAAGTACATAAAATTCACAAAATGTGAAACCAGTTAGTAACATTTTCTGCAGAGATGCTGAATGTAATAAACTTTTGAGTGTTATTATGAAATTTATTATGCTTTAATAATTATTTTTCCACTTCTTTCTATTAATAAATATATTTGAATAAGTACAGATTCTTTCAACATCAAAGAGTCTGTGTAGTATTTATAAATTCGAGGAAAATGTAACATATTTTAAACAATTAACTATTTGCTACGACATATTTCTGTATGTTAAACTTTTTTAAGAGTGTCGAAGCTAATCTTTTAAAGTCGAAACTTATCGACACATGCAGTGTCAAGTCAAAATAACAAAAGTAGACAGTTGTCATCATGTGAAACCGGAGTCGTCAGTTTTAAGAAAGCTGGTAGATTTGAAAGCGGAAAAATGAAATCATTCTAACAGATATTATCATTGATCAGTTTCATCATGAAAACTCACTAACTAAAATATAATTCTGCATGTAATATTATTTATTCTTCATTTTCAAGCAGAGTTAATATCTTGTTTTTTCTCTCATCATATTTTACGATTTTTGACATTGTATAAAGGGAAAATATATAGGTATATACATATTTTCTCGAAATAAAGTATTGCATTTTAAAGAGTGCATGCAGCTAAGTTAAAATAATAATATTATTAAAAAATAACATTAATAATAATAATAATATTATCATGACACTATTGCAACATATGCTCAGCAAGTACATGTTATTGATACTAATCTATTTTTACTTATAGCACATAGACAAGAAATTTTCAGATGACCGCCAAGTTGCTATGATCTGATCATGTCAGATTAAAGTGTCGGATTAACTCAACACTAAAGTATCATAAAAATAATATCATAACATCGAAACACAAATATACTTTAAAATAAAAAATAAAGCATCAGATTAATATTTACCCATTTGTGCAGATGTTTATTGAACTAAAATGATGAAAATCAGATATTTGTACGACATCATCTGTTGTAATAATCATGATTTTTGCTTGTATATTTAGATGAGCTTAGCAAGTCGAATGAAGATATTGAATTGCATCAGTGACTTCCTTAAGGTAATTCACCAATTTCCTAAGTGTCTGTGGATTTTTTCTAAAAATCTGATCTTCTATTTTATCGTCAAGAGTGGTATCTTCTACTGGAGAATAAAATAATTACGAATCTGCCTTTTGTAGATATTCTACTTTCAGGAGTGGTAGGATATTCTGATGATTAAATTTCCACCAATCGATTTCTTTCTCCCCAACATAGTGTTTTTTCGGGATTTTAACTTTAATCGCATCATACGTCTCATTTTTTTGTACTATTATGGAAGCTCCGAAATATCCATAACATCAAAACACAAATATACTCTAAAATAAAAAATAAAGCATCATATTAATATTTACCCATTTTTTCAGATGTTTGTTGAACTAAGATGATGAAAATCAGATATTTGTACGACATCATCTGTTGTAATAATCATGCTTTTTGCTCGAATATTTAGATGAGCTTAACAAGTCGAATGAAGATATTGAATTGCATCAGTGACTTCTTTAAGGTAATTCACCAATTTCCTAAGTGTCTGGATTTTGTCTAAAAATCTGATCTTCTATTTTATCGACAAGAGTAGTATCTTTTACTGGAGAATAAAATAAATACGAATCTGCTTTTTGTAGATATTCTACTTTCAGGAGTGGTAGGATATTCTGATGATTAAATTTTCCCCAATCGATTTCTTTCTCCCCAACATACTGTTTTTTCAGGATTTTAAGTTTAATCGCATCATATGTCTCATTTTTTGGGCTATTATGGAAGCTCCGAAATATCCATAACATCGAAACACAAATATACTTTAAAATAAAAAATAAAGCATCATATTAATATTTACCCATATGTGCAGATGTTTGTTGAACTAAGATGACGAAAATCAGATATTTGTACGACATCATCCGTTGTAATAATCATGCTTTTTGCTTGTATATTTAGATGAGCTTAGCAAGTCGAATGATGATATTGAATTGCATTAGGGGCTTCTTTAAGGTAATTCACCAATTTTCTAAGTGTCTGTGGATTTTTTTCTAAAAATCTGATCTTCTATTTTATCGTCAAGTATAGTATCTTCTACTGGAGATTAAAATAAATACGAATCTTTTTTTGTAGACATTCTGCTTTTAGGAGTGGTAGGATATTCCGATGTTTAAATTTTCCCCAATCGATTTCTTTCTCCCCAAAATAGTGTGTTTTCAGGATTTTAACTTTATTCGCATCATATGTCTCATTTTTTTTTTGTACCATTATGGAAGCTCCGAAATATCCATAACATCGAAACACAAATATACTTTAAAATAAAAAATAAAGCCTCATATTAATATTTACCCATTTGTGCAGATGTTTGTTGAACTAAGGCGATGAAAATCAGATATTTGTACGACATCATATGTTGTAATAATCATGCTTTTTGCTTGTATATTTAGATGAGCTTAGCAAGTCGAATGATGATATTGAATTGCATCAGGGGCTTCTTTAAGGTAATTCACCAATTTTCTAAGTGTCTGTGGATTTTTTCTAAAAATCTGATCTTCTATTTTATCGTCAAGACTAGTATCTTCTACTGGAGAATAAAATAAATACGAATCTGCTTTTTGTAGATATTCTACTTTCAGGAGTGGTAGGATATTCAGATGATTAAATTTTCCCCAATCAATTTCTTTCTCCCCAACATAGTGTTTTTTCAGGATTTTAACTTTAATCGCATCATATGTCTCATTTTTTTGTACTATTATGGAAGCTCTGAAATATCCATACTATATTATTTTCGAGCTATTAAAAGATTTTTCTTTGACCACAGAATCCAGTAATTTTAAATAGCGCTCATCTGGAGGGATAATGGGTCTTTTTTTGGCTCAAACTTTTTTTCTTTTCGTACAGCAAATCAGATCCATATTATAAATATTTTTATTAACAAAGTTTATAAATGTTACATTTTGCTAAAATAAACATAAATTATTCTTAAAAATACTTTATTTGATTGGGTTAAACTATATAAAAGAGCTTTGACTACAGTAGTTTTTAGAATGTGAAAATATAATTCTTTCTGTTTTCATTCTTTGTTTAATCCCATTGTTATACCAGGATTGTTGAAAAGTATTAAAACTATTGTTACACAATTTTCTAATACATTGTTGAAGAGTTATAAATCAAAAGAACAACACAGGGAACAAGACAAGAGAAACAAAGAAAATTATATTATTTTGTTGCTGGTATAAATTGTTGGATATATAAATTTATTTACAGTTCGAAAACATTGTTTAAAAATAACGACAGTTGTTTAAAGGTCTGCACCGTAAGAAATATTCAGCTCGACGGAAGAGACGTGGCAAGTTTTTAAAACTTTCTGTGTGCGGACTCCACAAAAGGAATTAAGGTTAGAGGCATTGTTTATAAAATCAAAAACAACAAATAAAATTTATTTCAGGTATTAATGTTTGATGTTCATTTAAGTATTAAGCATATAGAGATGGAGGATTTGGAGAACAGAACGTGGTCGAAATGAACCAACAAATATCGTGTACGACATCATATGTTGTAATAATCATGTTTTTTGCTTGTACATTTAGATGAGCTTAGCAAGTCGAATAATCCATAACATCGAAATACAAATATACTTTAAAATAACAAATAAAGCATCATATTAATATTTACCCATTTGTGCAGATGTTTGTTGAACTAAGATGATGAAAATCAGATATTTGTAAGACATCATCTGTTGTAATAATCATGCTTTTTGCTTGTATATTTAGATAAGCTTAGTAAGTCGAATAAAGATATTGAATTGGATCAGTGACTTCTTTAAGGTAATTCACCAATTTCTTAAGTGTCTGTGGATTTTTTCTAAAAGTCGGATCTTCTATTTTATCGTCATGAGTAGTATCTTCTACTGGAGAGTAAAATAAGTGCGAATTTGCTTTTTGTAGATATTCTACTTTCAGGAGTGGTAGTATATTCTGATGATTAAATTTTCCCCAATCGATTTCTTTCTCCCCAACATAGTGTTTTTTCAGGATTTTAACTTTAATCGCATCATATGTCTCATTTTTTGTGCTATTATGAAGCTCCGAAATATCCATAACATCGAAACACAAATATACTTTAAAATAAAAAATAAAGCATCATATTAATATTTACCCATATGTGCAGATGTTTGTTGAACTAAGATGATGAAAATCGGATATTTGTACGACATCATATGTTGTAATAATCATGCTTTTTGCTTGTATATTTAGATGAGCTTAGCAAGTCGAATGAGGATATTGAATTGCATCAGGGGCTTCTTTAAGATAATTCACCAATTTTCTAAGTGTCTGTGGATTTTTTCTAAAAATCTGATCTTCTATTTTATCGTCAAGAGTAGTATCTTCTACTGGAGAATAAAATAAATACGAATCCTTTTTTGTAGATATTCTGCTTTCAGGTGTGGTAGGATATTCTGATGTTTAAATTTTCCCCAATCGATTTCTTTCTCCCCAAAATAGTGTGTTTTCAAGATTTTAACTTTATTCGCATCATATGTCTCATTTTTTTGTACCATTATGGAAGCTCCGAAATATCCATAACATCGAAACACAAATATACTTTAAAATAAAAAATAAAGCATCATATTAATATTTACCCATATGTGCAGATGTTTGTTGAACTAAGATGACGAAAATCAGATATTTGTACGACATCATCCGTTGTAATAATCATGCTTTTTGCTTGTATATTTAGATGAGCTTAGCAAGTCGAATGATGATATTGAATTGCATTAGGGGCTTCTTTAAGGTAATTCACCAATTTTCTAAGTGTCTGTGGATTTTTTTCTAAAAATCTGATCTTCTATTTTATCGTCAAGTATAGTATCTTCTACTGGAGATTAAAATAAATACGAATCTTTTTTTGTAGACATTCTGCTTTTAGGAGTGGTAGGATATTCCGATGTTTAAATTTTCCCCAATCGATTTCTTTCTCCCCAAAATAGTGTGTTTTCAGGATTTTAACTTTATTCGCATCATATGTCTCATTTTTTTTTTGTACCATTATGGAAGCTCCGAAATATCCATAACATCGAAACACAAATATACTTTAAAATAAAAAATAAAGCCTCATATTAATATTTACCCATTTGTGCAGATGTTTGTTGAACTAAGGCGATGAAAATCAGATATTTGTACGACATCATATGTTGTAATAATCATGCTTTTTGCTTGTATATTTAGATGAGCTTAGCAAGTCGAATGATGATATTGAATTGCATCAGGGGCTTCTTTAAGGTAATTCACCAATTTTCTAAGTGTCTGTGGATTTTTTCTAAAAATCTGATCTTCTATTTTATCGTCAAGACTAGTATCTTCTACTGGAGAATAAAATAAATACGAATCTGCTTTTTGTAGATATTCTACTTTCAGGAGTGGTAGGATATTCTGATGATTAAATTTTCCCCAATCAATTTCTTTCTCCCCAACATAGTGTTTTTTCAGGATTTTAACTTTAATCGCATCATATGTCTCATTTTTTTGTACTATTATGGAAGCTCTGAAATATCCATACTATATTATTTTCGAGCTATTAAAAGATTTTTCTTTGACCACAGAATCCAGTAATTTTAAATAGCGCTCATCTGGAGGGATAATGGGTCTTTTTTTGGCTCAAACTTTTTTTCTTTTCGTACAGCAAATCAGATCCATATTATAAATATTTTTATTAACAAAGTTTATAAATGTTACATTTTGCTAAAATAAACATAAATTATTCTTAAAAATACTTTATTTGATTGGGTTAAACTATATAAAAGAGCTTTGACTACAGTAGTTTTTAGAATGTGAAAATATAATTCTTTCTGTTTTCATTCTTTGTTTAATCCCATTGTTATACCAGGATTGTTGAAAAGTATTAAAACTATTGTTACACAATTTTCTAATACATTGTTGAAGAGTTATAAATCAAAAGAACAACACAGGGAACAAGACAAGAGAAACAAAGAAAATTATATTATTTTGTTGCTGGTATAAATTGTTGGATATATAAATTTATTTACAGTTCGAAAACATTGTTTAAAAATAACGACAGTTGTTTAAAGGTCTGCACCGTAAGAAATATTCAGCTCGACGGAAGAGACGTGGCAAGTTTTTAAAACTTTCTGTGTGCGGACTCCACAAAAGGAATTAAGGTTAGAGGCATTGTTTATAAAATCAAAAACAACAAATAAAATTTATTTCAGGTATTAATGTTTGATGTTCATTTAAGTATTAAGCATATAGAGATGGAGGATTTGGAGAACAGAACGTGGTCGAAATGAACCAACAAATATCGTGTACGACATCATATGTTGTAATAATCATGTTTTTTGCTTGTACATTTAGATGAGCTTAGCAAGTCGAATAATCCATAACATCGAAATACAAATATACTTTAAAATAACAAATAAAGCATCATATTAATATTTACCCATTTGTGCAGATGTTTGTTGAACTAAGATGATGAAAATCAGATATTTGTAAGACATCATCTGTTGTAATAATCATGCTTTTTGCTTGTATATTTAGATAAGCTTAGTAAGTCGAATAAAGATATTGAATTGTATCAGTGACTTCTTTAAGGTAATTCACCAATTTCTTAAGTGTCTGTGGATTTTTTCTAAAAGTCGGATCTTCTATTTTATCGTCATGAGTAGTATCTTCTACTGGAGAGTAAAATAAGTGCGAATTTGCTTTTTGTAGATATTCTACTTTCAGGAGTGGTAGTATATTCTGATGATTAAATTTTCCCCAATCGATTTCTTTCTCCCCAACATAGTGTTTTTTCAGGATTTTAACTTTAATCGCATCATATGTCTCATTTTTTGTGCTATTATGAAGCTCCGAAATATCCATAACATCGAAACACAAATATACTTTAAAATAAAAAATAAAGCATCATATTAATATTTACCCATATGTGCAGATGTTTGTTGAACTAAGATGATGAAAATCGGATATTTGTACGACATCATATGTTGTAATAATCATGCTTTTTGCTTGTATATTTAGATGAGCTTAGCAAGTCGAATGAGGATATTGAATTGCATCAGGGGCTTCTTTAAGATAATTCACCAATTTTCTAAGTGTCTGTGGATTTTTTCTAAAAATCTGATCTTCTATTTTATCGTCAAGAGTAGTATCTTCTACTGGAGAATAAAATAAATACGAATCCTTTTTTGTAGATATTCTGCTTTCAGGTGTGGTAGGATATTCTGATGTTTAAATTTTCCCCAATCGATTTCTTTCTCCCCAAAATAGTGTGTTTTCAGGATTTTAACTTTATTCGCATCATATGTCTCATTTTTTTGTACCATTATGGAAGCTCCGAAATATCCATAACATCGAAACACAAATATACTTTAAAATAAAAAATAAAGCATCATATTAATATTTACCCATATGTGCAGATGTTTGTTGAACTAAGATGACGAAAATCAGATATTTGTACGACATCATCCGTTGTAATAATCATGCTTTTTGCTTGTATATTTAGATGAGCTTAGCAAGTCGAATGATGATATTGAATTGCATTAGGGGCTTCTTTAAGGTAATTCACCAATTTTCTAAGTGTCTGTGGATTTTTTTCTAAAAATCTGATCTTCTATTTTATCGTCAAGTATAGTATCTTCTACTGGAGATTAAAATAAATACGAATCTTTTTTTGTAGACATTCTGCTTTTAGGAGTGGTAGGATATTCCGATGTTTAAATTTTCCCCAATCGATTTCTTTCTCCCCAAAATAGTGTGTTTTCAGGATTTTAACTTTATTCGCATCATATGTCTCATTTTTTTTTTTGTACCATTATGGAAGCTCCGAAATATCCATAACATCGAAACACAAATATACTTTAAAATAAAAAATAAAGCCTCATATTAATATTTACCCATTTGTGCAGATGTTTGTTGAACTAAGGCGATGAAAATCAGATATTTGTACGACATCATATGTTGTAATAATCATGCTTTTTGCTTGTATATTTAGATGAGCTTAGCAAGTCGAATGATGATATTGAATTGCATCAGGGGCTTCTTTAAGGTAATTCACCAATTTTCTAAGTGTCTGTGGATTTTTTCTAAAAATCTGATCTTCTATTTTATCGTCAAGACTAGTATCTTCTACTGGAGAATAAAATAAATACGAATCTGCTTTTTGTAGATATTCTACTTTCAGGAGTGGTAGGATATTCTGATGATTAAATTTTCCCCAATCAATTTCTTTCTCCCCAACATAGTGTTTTTTCAGGATTTTAACTTTAATCGCATCATATGTCTCATTTTTTTGTACTATTATGGAAGCTCTGAAATATCCATACTATATTATTTTCGAGCTATTAAAAGATTTTTCTTTGACCACAGAATCCAGTAATTTTAAATAGCGCTCATCTGGAGGGATAATGGGTCTTTTTTTGGCTCAAACTTTTTTTCTTTTCGTACAGCAAATCAGATCCATATTATAAATATTTTTATTAACAAAGTTTATAAATGTTACATTTTGCTAAAATAAACATAAATTATTCTTAAAAATACTTTATTTGATTGGGTTAAACTATATAAAAGAGCTTTGACTACAGTAGTTTTTAGAATGTGAAAATATAATTCTTTCTGTTTTCATTCTTTGTTTAATCCCATTGTTATACCAGGATTGTTGAAAAGTATTAAAACTATTGTTACACAATTTTCTAATACATTGTTGAAGAGTTATAAATCAAAAGAACAACACAGGGAACAAGACAAGAGAAACAAAGAAAATTATATTATTTTGTTGCTGGTATAAATTGTTGGATATATAAATTTATTTACAGTTCGAAAACATTGTTTAAAAATAACGACAGTTGTTTAAAGGTCTGCACCGTAAGAAATATTCAGCTCGACGGAAGAGACGTGGCAAGTTTTTAAAACTTTCTGTGTGCGGACTCCACAAAAGGAATTAAGGTTAGAGGCATTGTTTATAAAATCAAAAACAACAAATAAAATTTATTTCAGGTATTAATGTTTGATGTTCATTTAAGTATTAAGCATATAGAGATGGAGGATTTGGAGAACAGAACGTGGTCGAAATGAACCAACAAATATCGTGTACGACATCATATGTTGTAATAATCATGTTTTTTGCTTGTACATTTAGATGAGCTTAGCAAGTCGAATAATCCATAACATCGAAATACAAATATACTTTAAAATAACAAATAAAGCATCATATTAATATTTACCCATTTGTGCAGATGTTTGTTGAACTAAGATGATGAAAATCAGATATTTGTAAGACATCATCTGTTGTAATAATCATGCTTTTTGCTTGTATATTTAGATAAGCTTAGTAAGTCGAATAAAGATATTGAATTGTATCAGTGACTTCTTTAAGGTAATTCACCAATTTCTTAAGTGTCTGTTGATTTTTTCTAAAAGTCGGATCTTCTATTTTATCGTCATGAGTAGTATCTTCTACTGGAGAGTAAAATAAGTGCGAATTTGCTTTTTGTAGATATTCTACTTTCAGGAGTGGTAGTATATTCTGATGATTAAATTTTCCCCAATCGATTTCTTTCTCCCCAACATAGTGTTTTTTCAGGATTTTAACTTTAATCGCATCATATGTCTCATTTTTTGTGCTATTATGAAGCTCCGAAATATCCATAACATCGAAACACAAATATACTTTAAAATAAAAAATAAAGCATCATATTAATATTTACCCATATGTGCAGATGTTTGTTGAACTAAGATGATGAAAATCGGATATTTGTACGACATCATATGTTGTAATAATCATGCTTTTTGCTTGTATATTTAGATGAGCTTAGCAAGTCGAATGAGGATATTGAATTGCATCAGGGGCTTCTTTAAGATAATTCACCAATTTTCTAAGTGTCTGTGGATTTTTTCTAAAAATCTGATCTTCTATTTTATCGTCAAGAGTAGTATCTTCTACTGGAGAATAAAATAAATACGAATCCTTTTTTGTAGATATTCTGCTTTCAGGTGTGGTAGGATATTCTGATGTTTAAATTTTCCCCAATCGATTTCTTTCTCCCCAAAATAGTGTGTTTTCAGGATTTTAACTTTATTCGCATCATATGTCTCATTTTTTTGTACCATTATGGAAGCTCCGAAATATCCATAACATCGAAACACAAATATACTTTAAAATAAAAAATAAAGCATCATATTAATATTTACCCATTTGTGCAGATGTTTGTTGAACTAAGGCGATGAAAATCAGATATTTGTACGACATCATCCGTTGTAATAATCATGCTTTTTGCTTGTATATTTAGAGGAGCTTAGCAAGTCGAATGAAGATATTGAATTGCACCAGTGACTTTTTTATTTTAATTCACCAATTTCCTAAGTGTCTGCGGATTTTTTCTAAAAATCTGATCTTCTATTTTATCGTCAAGTATAGTATCTTCTACTGGAGAATAAAATAAATACGAATCTGCTTTTTTTAGATATTCTGCTTTCAGGAGTGTTAGGATATTCCGATGTTTAAATTTTCCCCAATCGATTTCTTTCTCCCCACATAGTGTTTTTTCAGGATTTTAACTTTAATCGCATCATATGTCTCATTTTTTGCACTATTATGGTAGCTCCCAAATATCCATACTGTATTATTTTCGAGCTATTAGAAGATTTTTCTTTGACCACAGAATCCAGTAAATTTAAATAGCGCTCACCTGGAGGGATAATGGGTCTTTTTTGTGGCTCAAACTTTTTTCTTTTCCTACAGCAAATCAGATCCATATTATAAATATTTTTATTAACAAAGTTTATAAATGTTACATTTTGCTAAAATAAACATAAATTATTCTTAAAAATACTTTATTTGATTGGGTTAAACTATATAAAAGAGCTTTGACTACAGTAGTTTTTAGAATGTGAAAATATAATTCTTTCTGTTTTCATTCTTTATTTAATCCCATTGTTATACCAGGATTGTTGAAAAGTATTAAAACTATTGTTACACAATTTTCTAGTACATTGTTGAAGAGTTATATATCAAAAGAACAACACAGGGAACAAGACAAGAGAAACAAAAAAAATTATATTATTTTGTTGCTGGTATAAATTGTTGGACATATAAATTTATTTACAGTTCGAAAACATTGTTTAAAAATAACGACTGTTGTTTAAAGGTCTGCACCGTAAGAAATATTCAGCTCGACGGAAGAGACGTGGCAAGTTTTTAAAACTTTCTGTGTGCGGACTCCACAAAAGGAATTAAGGTTAGAGGCATTGTTTATAAAATCAAAAACAACAAATAAAATTCATTTCAGGTATTAATGTTTGATGTTCATTTAAGTATTAAGCATATAGAGATGGAGGATTTGGAGAACAGAACGTGTTCGAAATGAACCAACAAATATCGTGTGCAATAAATACGTGATACCATAGCAACTACACCGACGCAGAGAGTGATTACTATGTTTGTGATTTTTGTTCATAAGATAATTTACATTTCAAGAAGCAAGATTTTTTTGTTTAAGACATTGAAAAACAAAATTAAGTACAGAATAATCATCAGACTGTCAGATATAGCCATTAAGATTTTTATAAATTTGATAAAAATGCTTTTTATTAAAAATCGCATGTTCTTTCTGCACGTTCTTTCTGCATGTTCTTTCTGCTATTAATCAACAATTATTATTGAAACTATGTTATTTTCTTTTAATTAGTGAAATTAGCCCTATTTATGCCTTTATTTTGATAAAACTGCGGTAGTCAATTTTTATACCCGATTTTTTAAACTGAAAATATGCAGATTTTAGGAATTTTTCTTTTTATAAGAATAAAATACTTTTTAAACTCATTTTTTTATTCTAAACGGATGTGAGACACATCAAGGGACCCTACCACGATGTTTTCCTCCACTATTTTTCAAAATTGTTGGAACTAGATTGAAAATAAAAGTGGTAGCCGATATTCGAACCTTCTTCTCTGCATAGAAGGGATGATTATAAGGCTAGGATAAGATTTTTTGCATAAGAAGATTTTAATGCTATTAAAATCCCCTTGTAAAGTATCTCCATAGATTTTCCAGAATCCAGAAAAATATATATAAAGGGGGATCGTTGTTGGAAAAGGAAACTTTTTTTTGCCTAATTAGATGTTTATGCTAATAATATTCCCGTATGAAGTTCACCCGTTGATTTATCAGAATCCAAAAAGAGCATACATTACAATAACATAGATTAACTATACTTTTTCGACATAATTGTCACCTTCATTATAAAATGAAATATATAATGCAATTTAAAATAAATAAATAAAAAATAATAATAATCATCCTCCACTTTTCTAGATATCAATTACATTTTTTTCATTCTTCATTCAAAAACGAACACTTTTTATTTTATTACAGCTGTACGTGTTCGATAAAAATTGTTTCAACACTTGAAGGAGACAGATGTCTCCTTAAAATAACTTGTTGGTCTTTTTCGAAAAATATCCAAACAATGGGTCTATCGACACGGAAATTTTCAAACGGACGTAAAAATAATCGCAATTACAAAAAAAAAAAAAAATCTATCAATTAGAACCCAAGCTATTAATTAAAAATTTTAATTTTTTGAGCGGTTTTATCTTACACGGTGTTTGCTAAGGCATTTGTACAGAGAGAAGTGTTTGATGGGAAAGAAGTATAATTTTTATACTAGTCATGTCTCATTTTAAATCTCAGTTTCTCAGTAATTTATCAGTAATAATGTTCCGAAATTCTCCATTTAGTTCCATTTTTACTAAATTATCGTAAAAATCAGCATTCATTGCTTCAAGGTGTATTTCTAAAAAGCAATTACCAGTATTTCCGAATAATAGACTAAGCCAAATTTCAAATTAAGTTCCTAGCTTAACCAAATGAATCAATCTTTAGAGATGTATAGTGATCCTCCTAATTAGTTATTTGCTGAAGGTCACTTGAACATCCCCCCCCCTCCGGGGCCCTCCTTCAAAGTTTTCTCTAACTATTTCCCGTTTCCATATCTCAGCAACTATCTTTCCGATTTCAACGCAAGTGATTCCAAACACTATAATTAACTTAACAGTTACCCTTTATAACATTAAACTAAATTTATGAGTAGCGGTTACCACTATTTCTGAATAATAGTTTAAGCCAAATTTGTAATTAAGTTTCTAGCTTAACCAAACGAATGAATTTTTAAAGATGCATAATTTCCCTCCTAATTAGTCATTTGCTGAAGGGAACTTGAACATCCCCTCCCCCCTCCCCTCCTTCAAAGTTTTTCCTCTAACTATGCCCTGTTTCCGTATCTCCGTAACTATATTTCCGATTTCTACGCAACTGATTCCAAACATAATTAACTCAACAGTAACAATCTATAACATTAAAGTAAAGCCAAATTTCTAATTAAGTTCCTAGCTTAACCAAACGAACGAATTTTTAAAGATGCATAGTGGTTGTCCTAATTAGTCATTTGCTGAACGGCACTTGAACCTCCCCTTCCCCCCCCCCCCCGATCCCTCCTTCAAGGTTTTTTACCCAACTATGCCCCGTTTCCATATCTCAGCAACTATCTTTCCGATTTGAACGCAAGTGATTCCAAACATTATAATTAACTTAATAGACACAATTTATAACATTAAACTTAATTTATGAGTAGAGGCTACCACTATTTCCGAATAATAGTTTAAGCCAAATTTGTAATTAAGTTTCTAGCTTAACCAAACGAACGAATTTTTTAAGATTTATAGTGGTCATCCTAATTAGTCATTTGCTGAAGGGAACTTCAACATCCTCTCCCCCCCCTCCCCATGCCCCTCCTTCAAAGTTTTTTTCTCTAACTATGCCCCGTTTTCGTATCTCCGCAACTACTTTCCGATTTCAACGCAACTGATTCCAAACATAATTAACTCAATAGTCACCTTCTATAACATTAAAGTAAATTTATGAGTAGCGGTTACCACTATTTCCGAAGAATAATTTAAGGCAAATTTGTAATTAAGTTCCTAGCTTAAGCTAACGAACGAATTTTTAAAGATGCATCGTAGTCCTCCTAATTAGTCATTTTCTGAAGGACACTTGAACATCCCATTTATGCGGCGCCTCACTCATGATTATTTTCTCTAACTGTGCCTTATTTCAATAACTCGGCTTATAATGTTCCCATCTTCTCGAAACCAGCTCGATTTTGTCGCACGCCTACTATACAGTACCGTAGGCAACGTTAACCTGTCTCAGAGGTTCTTTCGAAAGAAGTTGCTCCCCTGGCGGTGGAAGGGGGAAATAAAAGATTTTCCGGAGCGTGCGAGCGTGCCCGGTATACGGTGTCGAAGCCATCGTATACCTTGGCCAGAGTTTCGTTTTTTTAAAGATTTGAGTTTATTACACGGGCTCGGGCAACGCCGGGCGAGTCAGCTAGTATAATATAAAATCGAGATTCAAATATACATTAAAATAAAAAATAAAGCATAATATTAATATTTACCTATTTGTGCAGATGTTTGTTGAACTAAGATGAGGAAAATCGGATATTTGTACGACATCATATTTTGTAATAACCATGCATTTTGCTTGTATATTCAGATGAGCGTAGCCAGTCGAATGAAGATATTGAATTGCATCGGTGACATCTTTAACCCACTTTTTCTTGGACCACAGATTCCAGGAATTTTAAATAGCGCTTATCTGGAAGAATAATGGGTCTTTTTATGGCTCAACCTTTTTCTATTTTTTTTACAGAAAATCAGATTCATATTATGCTTATTTTAAAAACTTTTAATTAACAGATTTACTAAATGATATGTTTTATTACAATAAGAGTAAATTATTTGTAAAATATAACTGTATTTGATCAGATTATCTATACTAATAAAATAAAGTTTCGCTCTCTCTGTGTGTGTGTGTGCGTCTGTCTGTTGGCGATGACTAGGAAAATGTAGCGCACCTAGATATCTGTAAATTTAGATTTAGGTAGTCCAAACCCTCTCTTGGTGCACCTGACCCTCAGAATTTTAATATTTCAAATATTTGCTAAAATATTAATTAATATTCAAGAAGAACTCTCATCAAAAATACGCTTTTTTTTCTCTTGGGTTGGTTGGTTCACTGGTTGGTTGCATCGATTCTTCACAGAAGTAATTAAATAAACCAGAGTAGCGATGCATAAATAAGGATTTCTAACTAAATAGTGTCAATATGGATTTAAGTTATCAGCATAGAGCCATACGATTGTCGCGCCACCTGCACATGACAAATTACACATACGTCCCCCTAATTGAAATATTTTCCAGGTACATTTTTCTTCATGACAATTAATTGGGTTTAAGTTTTTTTTGTTTTTTTTACATGACAGTTATTATTATGATGGAGATTGTTAAAACATAAAATTTTATTTAACATATTCTTTTTTATATTTGCGGGAATGAAGAGGGGCAAGGGTCTAATTACATTTAAGCTTCAAGGTGTATTTCTAGAAAGCAGTTATCAGAATTTCCGAATAATAGTCTAAGCCAAATTTCAAATTTAGTTCCTAGCTTAACCAAATGAATCAATCTTTAAAGATGTATTGTGATCCTCCTAATTAGTAATTTGCTGAAGGCCACTTGAACAACACCCCCCACCCTCCCCTCCCGGCCCGTCCTTCAAGGTTTTTTCTCTAACTCTGCTCCGTTTCCATATCTCAGCAACTATCTTTTCGATTTCAACGCAAGTGATTTCAAACATTATCATTAATTTAATAGTCACCCTTTATAACATTAAACTAAATTTATGAGTAGCAGTTACCACTATTTACGAATAACAGTTTAAGCCAAATTTGTAATTAAATTCAAAGCTTAAGGAAACGAACGAATTTTGAAAGATCCATAGTGGTCCTCCTAATTAGTCATTTGCTGAAGGGAACTTGAACATCCTCTCCCCCCCCGGGGACCTCCTTCAAGGTTTTTTCTCTAACTATGCTCCGTTTCCATATCTCAGCTACTTTTTTTCCGATTTCAACGCAAGTGGTTCCAAACATTATAATTAACTTAATAGTCACTCTTTATAACATTAAACTAATTTTATGAGTAGCGGTTACCACTATTTCCGAATAATAGTTTAAGCGAAATTTGTAATTACCTTCCTAGCTTAAGCAAACGAACGAATTTTTATGCATGCATAGTGGTCCTTCTAATTAGTCATTTGCCGAAGGACACTTGAACAACCCCTCCTCCCCGGCCATCCCTTCAAGGTTTTTTTCTCTAACTATGCTCCGTTTCCATATCTCAGCAACTATCTTTCGATTTAACACAAGTGATTTCAAACATTATAATTAATTTAATAGTCATCCTTTATAACATTAAACTAAATTAATGAGTAGTGGTTACCACTATTCCCGAATAATTGGGTAAGCCAAATTCGTAATTAAGTTCCTAGCTTAAGCAAACGAACGAATTTCGAAAGATGCATAGTGCTCCTCTTAATTAGTCATTTGCTGAAGGGTACTTGAACAATCCTCCCCCCCCCGCCCCTCCTTCAAGGTTTTTCTCTAACTATGCCCCGTTTCAATATATGAGCAACTATCTTTTCGATTTCAACGCAAGTGATTCCAAACATTATATTTAACTTAATAGTCACCCTTTATAACATTAAAATAAATTTATGAGTAGCGGTTACCACTATTTACAAATAAGAGTTTAAGCCAAATTTGTAATTAAGTTCCTAGCTTAACGAAACGAACGAATTTTTATGCATGCATAGTGGGCCTCCTAATTAGTCATTTTCTTAAAGACACTCGTACATCCCCTCCCCTCGGCACCTCACTCAAGATTATTTTCTCTAACTGTGCCTTATTGCAATAACTGGGCTAATAATGTTCCAATCTTCTCGAAACCAGCTCAATTTTGTAGCGCGTTTACTATACAGTAACGTAGGCAGCGGGAACCTGTCTCAGAAGTTCGTTCGGAAAGAGGTTTGTTTAGAATAGAATGCTCCCCTGGCGGTGGTACGGGGAAATAAAAGATTTTCTATATCGTACGAGCATGCCGGGTATACGGTTCCGAAGCCATCGTAGACCGTGGCTAGAGTTCCGTTTTTTAAGCGATTTAAGTTTATTACACGAGCTCGGGCAACGCCGGGCGGGTCAGCTAGTACTTAATAAAACAACATTAGCTGCAGTAGTTTGTAGAATATGCAATTTATTTATTTCTGTTTTCATTGTTTTTTTATGCGCATTGTTATAACAATATTGTTCCATAATTATTAAAAGTATTGTTACACCATCCTTTACTACATTGTTAGAAAATTATTAAGACAAAAACAACAAAGGAAACACGACAGAAGCAAAAAATAAATAAACGTTTCTTTATTGCTCAAAAATATTGTTAAAAGATGGCATTTCTTTGCTGTTCGAAAACATTGTTAGAATTCATTTTTATTTGAAATTATTGTGTAACAATAATTACTATTATTGATAGATCTACACCGCGAGGAAAATTCAGAGCTGATTATTATACTCACTAATACAATGGCTGAATACTCTATGTCACCCGTATATTTTCCAATATATTACGCACTATATTACTCATATATAGCCGTGTGCAGTGACGTACTGCGTACAAAATGTTGCTTGCTAGGAAAACACTTGGCGCCAGCCCCCATGTCTATCTTTTATAACGAATAAATACATAATTATATTAAAATCATTAAAATTACAGATATTACATTACAATTACACTGGCGAAAATCATTAAAGGAACAACCATAAAAAGGTGCCTTATGTGAATTCTATTGCCGGAACTTCTAAGAAAGGTGATTGGTTGGTAACTCAATGTTAACGTTATCACGTAGTCCAATGGGATTAATCTTTGCTACAGAGCAATATGCAAATTTTTGATCCCGTTTTTTCTGCACGTTTGAAAAGGCGTACACGTGGGTGATTTGAAGTCTAATTACAAGGATTTTACGTGTAGATGCATAGAATGTTCGTTTGTAGTAGGTGGAATATGTCATCCAGATGACATTTGACCGATTGTGTTAAATGGCATGCGATAGGGAGAATGGAAGCAGGGCAGACACTGACAGGGGACGGTAAAGACTTAAAAATAGCCAAAAGCGCCATGTCAAGCATCTGAAAATGGTTTACAGATACTGGTAATATACAGAGACAACCAGGTCAAGGTCGAAAACGTGCCAAAACAGACTGTCAGGACCGTTATTTGGCAATAATTGCAAAAAGAAACAGGCAACTGACGTCAGTTCAGATTGCAAGGGAGTTCGCTGTAGCAACAGGAACTGGATTATCCAGATTTACGGTGAATGACAGGCTGCATAAAAGAAAGCTGTATACAAGGAAAACAATGATTTGTATTCCACTAACTCCAGCAGCGAAATTCGCCCTGTTAAAGTGGTGCATAGATCATAGTCATTGGAATACCATGGACTAGAGCCCTAATAAAGGAATAATTTGAGTTGTGGAACAGTTACGTATTTTCAGGACCCTTATATTCCTAATGAATCTATGACGGTCGATGTGCAATTGGTAGCTTTTCGCGAAAAATGTCCGTTCCTGCAATAAATGCCATCTAATCCTGGAAAGTATGGTTTGACATTTTGGGTAATTTGTGACAAAATAACATCGTATGCTTGGAAGTTGGAAGTATATACAAGTAAACAGGACAAAACAGAATCGCATCAAGGTGCAAATATAGTTAAAAGACTGACAAAGAACATTAAAATTTTTGTCGTAATATCACATCGATAGCTTTTTTACATCATATGAATTACCAATGCACCTTTCTTCAAACAAAGTACCACTTATTGGAACAATTCCAAAAAATAAACCGGAATTACCTGTTTCGTTCACAAATCCAAAAAATCGTACTGTGTGATCGTAAAAATCGTACAATCTACATTATTCGGATTTCAAGAAATCAACCATCGTATCTTACACTCCCAAAAAAGGAAATGTTGCTACTTTTCTTAGTAATATGTATAATACTTATGATACTGATACAAGCTTGCAAAAAAAGCCACAAATTGTTCTAGAATATAATAAAACCAAACGTGGTGTAGGCACAATGTACAAAATTGTGAGAACATATAATGTGAAACTCATGACACGCAGGTGGTCTTTGATTGTATTTTACAATATGATAGATGTTAGTGCAATGAATGCATACATAATATGATCGTCATTGAGCGCTGAATGTGATCAGAAATTGAAGAAAAGACGGAATTGCATTATTCAACATCCAGAAGAATTAGTCGGATATCAAGAAAGTGTCGCAGTGCCAACGCGGGTGTCAGATGTCCTTCATACAGATAAAAATGACCCGCCAAGAAAAAATCAAGATGTCATGCTTGTCCCTCTAAAAGGGATTGAAAAACACGATTTTTGTGTGCAAAATACTTGAAAAATGTTCGCGGAGAACATTCCGTTTTTACTTGTAATCCGTGTGTAAAATAATTTATGTATAACAAAAGTAAGTATATTGCATTTTTATATATTGTAACTCTTATTTTTTTTCTTACACTTTTATACAGTTTATAATGTATATTAGTGTAAATTCCCGTCCAAGGTCGGTGGGTAGAAATCGCGATTTTCACTTAAAATTTGAAATAGTTGGTAAAAATGTTCATATACTTTTCATCGACAATAAGAAAAACTGATCTGAAACGTTAAGTTCAGGGCCTGAATAATGCATGGGCCTCTGGGATTTTAAAAACAAATTTATAATCTGATGAATAAGTAAGATGACAAAACAGAGGAGAAATTATAGATGTAAATAAAAGGAAACAGATATAGATTTAGTGTTGACTGTTTAACAACAGTGCTGCCTGATGGGAATTTAATAAAAAGGGGAACTCTTATGTGCTGTTCAAAAAAAAATATTTTGAATGCTGGTTTTTTTGTTCGTACAACCAGTGGACGTATTTTACGATTTTTGGTCACGCAGCCAACTAACGAATTTTCCAATATTTTTTTAAACGGCCGATTGACAAATTTTGCGATATTTTCCCGTGGTTGAATGACTAAATTTACAATTTCTTTTCCCGCAATTGACTGATCAATTTTGTGATGATTTTGATAATAGAAATTGTACTGTTATATTGGCGGATGTTTTCTTTCTTTATTTTTTTTTTTGGATCGTGTGGTTTACACTTTTTGCTCTGTAAAGATGCAAGGAATCGTTGTCTAGACATTAATTTCACTCATGTTTTATGAAACCAAATGTTAAACACACAGTCTGATGGTTTTTCAACTTGAAAGTACAATGCTTTGCAAAACTGTCATTTAAAAAAAAATTTGCGATTATCGCCATCTTCAGATAAAAATATAGCATTTTTGCGATGTTTAATGAGTTTTTATTTAGTTAAAATTCTGATTCTCAGTTGCACCTGGACAGGTTTTGGACTATCCTCACCTAAATTTTGAGAGTTCTACGTGCGGTAGATTTCGCTAGTCATCCCACACAGACACATACACAAACAGACAAACAATTTTCTTTTATTATATAGATAAAAACTAAGTGTACGGACCCAAACCTGTAAATTAAAAAATATGCGTCCAAAAATCCACGTGTCTGCATATTTTTCATTATTTCTTTTTTCTCTGCAACAATGGAAGTAATCAATTGTTGCAATACGTGTGGGTTGGCACCAGAATCAACACACTGCGTTTTATTGTGTGTAGAAGATTAATCTCCAACTATAATAAAGAAGGAAGTTTGTGTGTGTGTGTGTGTGTGTGTGTGTTTCTCCGTTGTGTTTTGAAGAGACTACGGCATGGAGAGCTACAAAATTTGGTGAGAAGTTACCTCTATGCATATAGTTTTGCACCTCGAAGCCAGATTTTGGAATTTTTGAATAGATTTTTTTAAATTAAATTTTTTATGCAATTTTTAGTGTTTTTTCACGTTTTGCTGCGATTTTTCCACATTAATAATGGGAATCTGGTTCCAATCTTTTAGCCCAATATAGTAAATTTTCTCCTCTTTTCAATAAAGCTTATGCAAAATTCGTACAGCGATTTTTCAATTTTTGGCGAATTTGTTTTCCTTTGACAATAAAATTTTTGCCAGAATGCTTGATTGGTTCGGTGGTTTTTATTCCATTTCAACCTCAGATCCGCTCAGAGTCGTCATTTTATTTTCTCTTTTTAGCTCGGAGAATATTGATAAATCTTAGAGATAAAAAATCATGATTTTAAAAATGAGATTTTTAGTGTCATTTGACGTTTCGCTGTGATTTACCCACATTAGTACGGAATCCTGTTTTAATCTTTTAGAGCAATATAGTAAATTTTTAAGTTTATGTGAAATTCGTGCATCGATTTTTGATTTTTTGGCGATTTGTTTTCCTTTGACACTAAGTAATTTTGCCCAAAATGCTTGATTGGTTCAATGGTTGCTTCCATTTCAGCCTCAGATACGCTCAGAATTGCCATTTTTTAAACTCTTTGTAGCTCAGAGAAAGTTGATAATTCTTTACAGATAAAAAAAAACCCATAATTTTAAAAGGGTAGGGTGGATTATTTATTATCCCGATTTTTTTATTGCATTTTTTCTTTTAATTTCATTTTTTATGCGTTTTTAACATCTTCATCATATTTTGCAGCGTTTTTTGTTTCACATGACGTTACGGTATCGTAAGCAGCAGGTACACGTGCCGGAATTTCGAACGGAAAGAGTTTTATTTAGAACTGAGTGCACCCCCTAGCGGTGGGAAGTGAACTAAACACATCGCATTTAAAATTTGTCCAATTCAAACAAAGGGCCCGATTTCACCGACAATTGATTCATTCAATTTGAACTAATTAAGATATAGTTAACTAATTAAGACATAGATATGGCGCCCCTGGTGGTGGAAAGCGGAACTAACAAATTTTCAGCGCGAGCACAGAACGCCTTGTATACGTTTTCATAAGCAGCGGGGACACTTGGCGGTGTTTCGTTCGGGAAGAGGTTTGTTTAGAACAGAGTGCACCCCCTGGCTGTGGAAAAATGTAACTAAAAGATTTTGCATTTAACCCTGGTCCGATTCAAACGAAATCTTTCCTTACATTCTTCCGAGGTCTCCCAGGTACTAAATAAACTTCGGTATAATTTTTTTAGCTCTTGGTTACCACCATTTATGAATATTAATATCCAGGGTGTGATTTATTTTCTCGAGTTCTATGGGTCCGATTTCAACGGGAATCGGTTCATTCAACTTAAGATGAACTAATTAAGATATAGCAAATTATTTAAGACATAGATTTGGTACTCCCTGGCGGTGAAAAGTGGAACTAACAGATGTTTTGCGCGTGCACGGTACGCCTTCTACATGTTGCCGTAAGCAGCGGGAACGATCCGGCACCAATATCAATGCCGGAGTTTTGTCCGGAAATAGGTTTATTTAGAACAGAATGCACCACCTGGTGGTAGAAACTGGTACTAAAAGATTTTGCACCGCGTGCCTAGCACGTCTGCTATACTCGGTATCGTAAGCAGCGGGGACAAGTGTCTGATAATTTGTTTAGAACAAAATACATCTTTTGGCGGTGGAACTAATAGATTTTCCTGCGCGTGTGCCAAAAATGGCTATTTTTATTGAAACTGCAAAAAAAAGTTGCCGATATGATAATCCCAGATAATGCAAACGTTTCATTTTCACTCATCCTTGAGTATTAGGAAAAGTATTGGATTATTCAAATCGAGACTCACAGTTTATTTTTCTGATTTCAAAAATGCAAATTTTGTGAAAATCAGACTGTAACTTTTTTTTAATTTTGACCAAAAACTGACTCGGTTTGAATCAAATGATCCAGAAATTTGAAGAGGTGGTATTAAATTTATTTCCGCATCGGGTCCTTCTCTCTATTTAATTTCCGAAAGACAAAGAGTTACCAGAGGAAGGGTTTCGTGCAACGATTTTTAGAGAGATTTCGCGTTTCGTATAAGTCCATTTTTAATAATACTTAATAATTCAAAACTCACCACGTTATAATTCTCGATTATGAACTCAATGAACTTCAAAGTTTACCAGTACACAAAAATCGTTTCTCCGTTTTAAGTGGGGGAAAGCTCCGAAATTTCATAAAATTCAACGTATCATAACTCGATGAGTTTGGTCGTGGAAGAATGGAATTTTTGTCCTTTGTTTTACTGTTTGTCAGAAAATGTTGAAATATATTTTAACTGTAACTTGTAGGACTCAAGGTCCGTATAAAAATTTCAAAGGCGTATTCCTTTGAAAACTAATGGCAGTATAATTTCATCAACATAATCTTAATTTCTATCTTATTTTGTAAATTTTTACAATTTACACTGCCGATCAATCTCAAACAGGTAAAAAAACTAAAGCGTACATTAATATTTTTGGGACACTCTGTGTGCCAAGTAATTCAATTTTCAATTGGAAAAACACATTTTTTATAATATAAGGAAAACATGCCACATTGTTTCCTAATTATGCTTTGTATCACATATTACACGGAATACAGGTTTTTTTAATACATGAAGGATTTTTTTTATTTTATATACTGATGACGCTAGCAAAATCAAATTACAGTAGCATAATAAGGATAATGATTCTAGAAGTAATATATGGCGATCATTAATTGATCATAATTCACCTTTTAATCAATACTATTCTTCTCAAACTGATAAAAATAATATTTTATAATAATACTAGCAAGCTACGCCCGCTACGCTGGTCAATTTCTTTTAACGAACCTTTAATCAAACAAAATATTGACATTTCATAAATAACTTTTATATTTCAACAGAATAATAAGGCTACTATAATTTGTGACTCGTGCTATAGCCAATATACACGTCAGGACACGTCGCCCTTATCATTATCTTTTTACGCATGAAGGTTTCGCTATGGTACTCCATTGGAAAATTTGGTAATTTTTGAAATTCAATATTTGAAAAACAGCATAATCATTAGATTTGAAATTTATATCAAGAAAAATACATTTTTTTACCTTTCAAACGCAGTTTGTCTAACAATTTTCTGACAAATACTTTTTGAGCTATCATTTTTTTCAGTAACTTCAAATGTTTCATTTTCCGAGATTAATCTGGTGCAACAATTAGCGAAAAACCCAGTCGTCAGCAACGCATAGTTTTTTATTAAAGAGGCTGTTGGAGCAGGGATTGTCACCACCAATTTGCCACCATCACCTTTGAAATCGGTTCCGTGGTTCCAGAGATTCCATAGAAATTGTAATTTAGAATGACTTCAGAACGCTTTTCGCTCATTTCACCCATTTAAATTTCGATTTTTTTTTTAATTTATTCTTAGAGAGCATTTACATCTTATAAGTAACTACAATGCTAAATTTCAAATTTCTTGCCCCTTCAGTATAAAAAAGTCGCAATTTTCGAACATTTTTCGATCTTGCACCTCATTGATGTTAGTTGGCACCGACATAAAATATAGCCTATGTTGGAGTAGGGATTATCCCCATCAATTTGCCACCATTACTTTTAAAATCGGTTCTGTAGATTTCATAGTTCAGAGATTTCATAGAAATTGTAATTTAGACTGTTTTTAGAACGCTTTTCGCTCATTTCACCCTTTTAAATTTCAATTTCTTTTTTATTTTGTTCTTAGAAAGCATTTACATCTTATAAGTAACTACAATGACAAATTTCAAATTTCTAGCTACTTCAGTATAAAAAATAAAAATAAAACTGCTCAGTTAAACTGAGGGCATCGAGTTCACAGGCTATTCACACTAATTGTATATTATACTCTTATTTCAAAGAATTTGAAATAAGCCCATCGAAAAATAAAGAAATAAACAATATATTAAGGGGGGGTCATCCCCCCGTTACCCCCTTCATAGTTAACTAATGAACCCCTTAAACTAATCAGGTAAATCTCTAATTACAATGAATATATATACAAAATTTGAAGAAAATCGGATAATTCTGCATGAAAAACCCATTTATATAAATTAATGCGGGCTTAGCCCCTCCGTTCCCCCCCTTTATACTTAACCAATCAATCCCGAAAACTAATGAGGGAAGCGTCTTAACACAATGAACCTATAAACAAATTTTGAAGCAAATGGGATAATTCTGCATGAAAAACCCATTTATATAAATTAAGGGGTGGGGATTAGCCCCCCCGTCCCCCCCTTTATACTTAACCAATCAATCCCGAAAACTAATCAGGGAAGTGCCTTAACACAGTGAACCTATAAACAAAAATTGAAAGAAAACGGAATAATTCTGCATGAAAAACCCATTTATATAAAATAACGGGGGATTAGCCCTCCGTTCCCCCCTTTATACTTAACCAATCAATCCCGAAAACTAATCAGGGATGCGCCTTAACACAGTGAACCTATAAATAAAATTTGAAGGAAACGGGATAATTCTGCATGAAAAACCCATTTATATAAATTAAGGCGGTATTAGCCCCCCGTCCCCCCCCCCTTTATACTTAATCAATCAATCCCGAAAACTAATCAGGGAAGCGTCTTAACCCAATGGACCTATAAACAAATTTTGAAGCAAATGGGATAATTCTGCATGAAAAACCCATTTATATAAATTAAGGGGGGATTAGCCCCACCGTTCTCCCCCCCCCTTTATACTTAACCAATCAATCCCGAAAACTAATCAGGGAAGCGCCTTAACACAGTGAACCTATAAACAAAATTTGAAGGAAAACGGAATAATTCTGCATGAAAAACCCATTTATATAAAATAAGGGGGGATATGCTCCCCGTTCCCTCCTTTATACTTAACCAATCAATCCCGAAAACTAATTAGGGAAGCGTCTTAACACAGTGAACCTTTAACCAAAATTTGAAAGAAATGGGATAATTCTGCATGAAAATCCCATTTATATAAATTAAGGTGGGGATTAGCCCCCCCACGTTCCCCCCTTTATACTTAACCAATCAATCCCGAAAAACGAATCAGGGAAGCGCCTTAACACAGTGAACCTATAAACAAAATTTGAAGGAAAACGGAATAATTCTGCTTGAAAAACCCATTTATATAAATTAAGGAGGGATTGCGCCCCCCGTTCCCCCTTTATACTTAACCAATCAATCCCGAAAAGTAATCAGGGAAGCGTCTTAACCCAATGAAACTATAAACAAAATTTGAAGGAAAACGGAATAATTCTGCATGAAAAACCCATTTATATAAATTAAGGGGGGGATTATCCCCCCGATCCCCCCCCTTTATACTTAACTAATCAATCCCGAAAACTAATCAGGGAAGCGCCTTAACTCAGTGAACCTATAAACGGGATTACCCCCCCCCGTTCTCCCCTTTATACTTAACCAATCAATCCCCAAAAACGAATCAGGGAAGCGCCTTAACACAGTGAACCTATAAACAAAATTTGAAGGAAAACGGAATAATTCTGCTTGAAAAACCCATTTATATAAATTAAGGAGGGATTAGCCCCCCGTTCCCCCCTTTATACTTAACCAATCAATCCCGAAAAGTAATCAGGGAAGCGTCTTAACCCAATGAACCTATAAACAAAATTTGAAGGAAAACGGAATAATTCCGCATGAAAAACCCATTTATATAAATTAAGGGGGGGATTAGCCCCCCGATCCCAAGCTCTCAGGGCTTGACAGGCAGTTTGATAGCTAAAAAATGGCAATTTTAGAACGTTTTTTGCTCCTGAATCCCCTGGGGTTAGTGGCACCGACATAAAATATAGCCTATGTTGGAGCAGGGGTTGTCACCATCAATTTGCCACCATCACTTTTGAAATCGGTTCGGTAGTTCCAGAGATTACCCCCTACAAACAAACAAACAAACAATCTTTACTCCTTTATAATATTAGTATAGATAAAATTAAATTTATCAAAAAATTTTAAATATTTATACTGTACTTAATTTAGTTCTACATCAACGAATGATATAAGGTATACTTATATCATTCGCTTACAGCTTGAAATATATCTATAAAAATGCATCTCCTAAAAAAAGTTAAAAAGTGGGTACTCTTGCAACGAACAGATTACAAAATTAGATTCTATGTCTTTTCTATATTTAATTTACATTTTTATTATATTATTTTCAATTGAGTGTTTATAGTATTTTTAAGTTAAATTTATAATACAAAAATATTAAAAAGCATGGCGAGTGTTCTATAAACTGTGTGTAAGTAAAAACCAGAAAGTTTCATTCATTAAACTGCATATTTTACCTTTTCTTACGTAAACTTAAAAGGGTTATTTTTCTTTTATGATTTAATGTTTTTCAAAGCCGACTAGTTTTCAAAATAATATATATATATCAAACGTCCGCCAAAACATTTCATCGTGAATGCACTGGCATAAATCGAGCACATTTTTTGTCACGAAAATCACTCGACGAAAAGGGGTTTTTTTCGCAATTCATAATACTCTATTTTCTCGTATAGGGTTGATTAACTGTTCTACTTTACATTTTGCATGATAAATAAATTCATGATTTTTTCCTGTGATGAACAAAGTAAAAATGTAGCTTTATTTCGCAAAAAGATTAATGTAAAAAGAAGTAGTATTTCGTAGCACATTATAAACTTCTTTTTTCCACTTATGATTCTATAGAAATGAAAACGAGATAAAGAGTTTTCTCTCGTAAAAGAGTTCTGAATAAATTGTTTAACTGGTGTGATATTGTAAATCAATTATGAAATGCGTTCATTATTTGTAAAATATTTCAGGGGGATTCAGAACTTTTAAATAAAATTTACAGGAATGGTAGCAACATGGCTACAAACACTTTTATATAAGAAACGTATATTTTATTACTTATTCATTCTGAAAACTCTTTCGCTATTCATAATATTCTTTTTCTATCATTTAATATCGATTAAATGTGTTGATTTACTTATTGTGTGGCTCTATTCCTTTTTCTTGTATAACAAACCTAAGAGTTTTATGCCATGGAAATCTAAAAATATAATAAAACTAGTCGTTGGTGGCCACCGTAATAGTTACCCATCATAGATATACATAATATAAAGCATGAAAATAAAACATGTGTAAACTACTTATAAAATACATTGCAATTCGAATAAATCGCGGCTTGATAACGTCATAAACTTTAAAAGCTCTATTACTGAATTGCGTAAAGGAAACATCCTTCTAACTTCAAAATTATTAATCCTATTAACTAACGGTTAATTGCGTCGGATTAAAAGTCTCATTTTCAATAAAAATATATCTTTGAATTGAATTTTGGATGAAATACAGGGTCATTAAAAATCGAGGAGTGTGGAAAATAGGATTACAAATATCTCAGCAACTCATTATCCGAACGACTTCATTCTTTATGCAATATTTTTTTACTGTATTTTATACATATTCCTTAAATTAAACAATTTCGAAAATTTTTATATACCTTTTATCAGAACGAATATTTCGAGAGTCCGAAAAAAATAGTTACGGATAATCGAGGTTACTGAAATTCAATAAGCTTCTTCCCATTATTACATACTAAGTACATAGTAAATTTCAAGTCTCTATCTCAATTTGTTCGGGAGTTAGAGCGTTTACAAACACACAGACATACAGACCCACAGACGGACGGCAATTTTTTTTTTTTTTCTAAAAATATGTTTTTCGGAATCTCCAGTGTATGGAACGTGTAAATCCGTCAAAAAAAAATTTCGATTTTTAAAACGATTACAAGACTTACCCTATACTACGTATGATGGGTAAGTCATAATTTCGTTTAACTTTAAACACTTCATATGTTTTCGTCTTCATTCTTTGCGAACAAAAAATAGACAAAAACTAAGTTCTCTTGTACGAAAGTTCTAAAATTTTTGTTTAGATTATGAAAGTAAATATTTATTTTTAAAAAAGAACAGATGATGTGTAACATATACAGGGTGAATAAAAACTCTTGATCAAAACTTAGAATTGTGGTAGAGTTCATGGAAATAAATACTATATTTGTAGGAAACCTGTGGCTTAATACATTTATTCAGTCAAAAATGTAGACTATCTAATCCAAAGTCAAAACCCGATTTTTGTTCGAAACTTTGTAATGTGCTTCTCACTGTTGTTAACTTCTAATGAGCATATGATAATACTTTAAAAACGATAACAGTTTATTAAGTAAATTTTAAAGGAGGAAGAACCCTGGAGTAACAATTTCGTTTTTAAAAGTAAAAATACGCCTTCCCGATTCGATCAGTCATACAGTAAAATTCACAATGTCTCTAAAACACGATACTTATTTAATGCTAAACAACTAAGTAGGCTCCGTGAGCCTGAAAAATCACTTTATTCAGAGTAGATAAAAACACTACTTCTTAATAACAAACATGCAGTCCTGCAGAAAATCAACTATCCAAGTGCCACGTAAACCCTTCATTACTTCAATCCCGGAAAACCTTATCAGCGAGATTTATTGTAAGTTCAATCTTTCCCCTTAACATCTCACTATTTATATCCATTGCACAAAAGCATCAACTATTTAACATATATTTGCAAAATAAGCGTGTCAGTCAATTCAGGAGATACATACGCACTTTGAATAACTTAAAGAAAGACTGAAAAGATTTCTCATTAACGCACAATTGTTAGCGATTCAGGGCAGCGCAATAGCACGCAAAATCACAAAAGCTCTCTCGTCTACTGGAGTACCCTTAAAAAATAGCAACCAGGTATTCTGCCACAACTTTTATAATGAAGATAAAGGATATTTCATGTTAAATTACTTTTATTTGTGTAGAATGCGTTGGTGTTACGAAAAGTATTAAAAGTGTTAAAAGTACACAGGTCTTTGGTCAGTGTCACTGTAAGTAATTTAAAAATATATAACGAATTATGGAAAGATTTACTCTGAACTCTTTGGACGAAGGTGGTCGCCACTTCCAGTAATTCTCGTAATATTGTTGTATTTCACTCAAAGCAAAGTAACTCCGTGGATATTTTCTTAAAATAAATTTATTAATCTTAAAGTGTTTTATCACTCCTCAAAGTTTGGTTCATTATTTTTTGAATTCCTTGTTTACAAGAAACAGAAACTCCCAAAAAAAGGTAGAAAATATGATTTTTCGATGCACTTATAAAGAAGATAAGTATAGTTTCAAACCTTCGTATGTAAGGCAATATATTTTCCGAAATCATATTTTTTAATTTAGATAGTTATAATGGCACTACGTTTGTGCTAACTTAGACTTACCCAAAAGTATTGTAGCCATTAATATGAAGAATATTTTTATTGAATGAATACGAAATTACAAATGATTTTAGTAAAAGTTTGAATGCTCGGAAGAACATGCAACAATTTGTTTGTGTTTGAATGTTTCTACTCAACATAATCCTGTTTCATGTGTAAAATTTTGATTTCGTTTTGAGTATTAATATTAATGTATGTACACATCAATATTTAGCATTCAATTAAAAAGAATATTTATTTAATATTTATTTAATATTTATTTTTTATATTATATTTTATACAATTTATAAAACAAAATAATAAAAGCAACTGTTAGTACCAAATAAAATTTACTCACTTCTCCACGTGTAAGCTTTTACCATATTTCCTTATCTTATACACATTTAAGACATTATTTAACCTTTATGTTTTAACTTGCTTATGCATTTTTGTAAGTAACGGGAAATTACGCTTATAAACATATGGGTCGCACTAAAAATAGATTTTAAGGCGACGTTGTTTGGTAAATATAAATTATATCGCTTTTCAGTTTTCTTTCTCTTTATGTAACCACTTCTAAAACATAGATGTTTTCTCACAAAATATATACGTGCTGGAAAGTTTTTCCCTAAATGTGAAATTTTGCAAATAAATTATGAGAAAACCTTTAAAACGTTTCATGAATACTTAAAATAAATTGTTACGGCATATATGTGTAATATTCTTAAGAAATTCTGTTCCTTCACACATCAAAATTCATCTAACCTCGAAGAATAATTTGAAATATTTCACAGAGTAAACGTGTTACAAAGCTTTTAAAAATTCTCTCTAAAAATATGTTTACATATATATTTGCATTTATTGCGTTCAATGTAAACACGGGAAGCTTTCCAAAAATTTTCAACTAATTTTTGCACACTCAGTTATTTTTGAATAAACAATAAAGATTAGTGTGGAATGTTTTATTTAATGTTATAAGCTAATTCAGCTTGAATTACGCCTGTTTTATTGCATTTTCTTTTTTTCTTCAATAGAGAAGTTTCTTCTTTCTTCTCTTATAAAAAGTCATTTTCAGTAATTTAACAAACAATTTTTGTTTTTCATGTTTCATTATAGAATATAAAGTTCCAATTGTTGGTAAATTGAGAAAATAAAAAATAATGGGAGAGAATAAAACAAGTAATAATTTTCTTTTAGATTCGCTTTATATGCGATGGAATTTTTTATATATAATTACCATATCATGGCGGAATTACGGATAGTGCATTTTGAGAAACAAATAATTGAATTTTTAACTGCCATATTTTCAAACTAAGCTATTCAAAAATGGGATTTCTGTAGGGTTTTAATTTAATATTCTAATTGTGTTTGAGTAATAATAAATATAGAAGTATAATGTTTATATATATAAATTCATGTATAAACAAACATAAAAGTTCGTTAAGGTTGTTTCGTAGCTGTTCGTATCATTTGGCAACAAGTCCCACTTTCTGAAGATTGAATTATGCCAAGCTTTAAAAAAATGCCAATGTCTTTACAGTTAAAAAATACCGATTTTTCTATTTAAATTGATATTTGTTGTGTTTCGGTTAAGTTATGGTATGTAGTGGTAAAAAAGTGGGAATGGGATTAATTTTGTAAAGTTTTTGTCAGATATATCATACTTTTGGTACGTATATTTATTGTAAAATAGTGTTTTTAGTAAAAGGTAAGTCAATGTCTAAAACCAGATCTATTAATCTTATCATTTTTATATTTAAAACTTATAATTTTCTTTTATAAAACTGCTGGTAAGAATACCGCATATTTGCTTTTCCCCTCCAATCTACAAATTAGTGCAGTAACTAAGACCATTAAAAAAGCCACAAATGCTAGCTGACAACGAACTTCAGCAAAGTACAATTTGATGTAGAATTTACGACCTTAGACTAGAAGGCACCGAGATAACAATTGAAATACAGGATTCGAAATAGGAGATTTACAGCGCCCCAATAAAAGTTTATCAATATTTTCCAATCTCTAGGAATGGGTGAGGACATCAAGTTCCCAGGAACGTTGGACAATACTCCCAGCAAAAGTCCTATCATTGGTCTAGCTGTAATAATGAAATCCAATGAGAAAAAGGCTAAGTTCACGTAAATTATAATTTCGGGGCTGAGCCCAATTTTTAGATAACCAATTATCGAACCTATACGGGGGGGGGGGGGGTAATTATTTTTGTGTAACCCCAATTTTATGTCTGTGTAAAAAAAAAGCTCTTCACTTCGATTTGTGATTTTTCAGAGTTGTGTTTTTGAAACACAATCTGCGATAACGCAGCAAAATATAAATTTAAAAATCGTTCGAAATTCTTTCCTGGATGCAGAACACACAGGAAGACCTTTGTCAGCTGTAATGCAGAAAATATATCGGCCGTACGAAAAATGTTAATAGATGATAATCCATGTGCCTAACAAATTCGTGCACTCTCAGAAATAAAACACTCAATTTTGACGATTCAGCAATCCTTGAGCTTAATTTCGTTATTTTTGACAATCATTGTGTCACAAAGTCACGTGGTTTTTAACGAAACGCGAGACCTCAAATATCTGACGAAACTGCTTCATCTTCACTGTCAAAAATAAAACTCTCAGTTGTGACGATTCAGCAATTATTGAGCTATATTTCATCATTTTTGACAATCATTTCGTCTCAATTTCGATTTTTAATGAAATGGAAACTCTCAAGTATTTGAGGAAACTGTTTCCCCATTCACGGCCAGACTCAATGCATATTACAGAAAAGCATTTTAAGCTGTTTACACAGGGACTCGCTGTACCTCCTCCCGCGATTTTAGTAAGAAGATATACGTTTATGTTATTCCTGTCACAATTTATTTTTAGAAAAACGCTTTCAGTTAATACTGAATGTATGTAGTTATTGTTTCTGCATTAGTTATTTTTTTAGCTGTTAAAATATTCAGGAATGTTTATTATTATTTTTGTTAATACAAACTCGTTAAAAAAAAATAAGGTTCTCTTTTTCCATTTAAAACATATATTCATATAACAATCAAATTTAATATATGCATAACTGATCCCTTTCTCCTCTATAAACAGTAAAGTATTAAAATCTTAACCATCATCTAAAATTGATAAACTCTCCTCCAATAAGCACTTCAAAATTTAATTTTTCTTACCAAGAAATTAACTAGACAATATTCTATAATCATTCATTGAACAAAGGAAATTTCTCTATTAAATTACATTAATCAAGCCATATTCTAATTATTTATTAACCATAGAAAAACCATAATAATAATCTAGCCTTATAATTAAAACAGGCAGAAATTATAACAGCATAGATAGAAATACAATCTACCTTCTAAAAATATAAATACACTACTGCAACATCCCGTACATACATTTAAAATCAAATTAACGCACGATCCCATTGGCAAGGTAGTTAACGCATTGGCCTCCTACACCCAAGGTTGCGCGTTCGAATCCCCTTGAAGACTTGAAAAAAGCGACGTAATTTTTGTCCTGTCAAGTACAAATGCTTCTAAAATTGTCATCAGATGGCACCACCGGCCTGTTTTTACACTTTCGAACAAGCAATTTGACGAAATTTGTATCCTCAAAAAAGTGAAGAAATTAATTTTCCCAATTTAACAAAATATTCGCTCGGAGCATTTCCCAGGAAACAGTTTCGTCAAAAACGAAGAAAATTTCGTGAAATTTGAGTATCCATTTCTGGCAGTGTGGAAGGAACGTAACATTGGATTTCCAGCTATACATAAAATTATTCATGAAGAACTGTATATGAAACAAATTAGTCTTTCGTTATGTCTCCCAGAATTTAACAGAACACCGAAAGCGGAGCATGTTATAATCAGTAAATAAACTTTAAATTACTTAATGTTGCTGGGAACCGAATTATTTTGAAAAGTGTAACTAGTGAGAAAGTGTACATATTTTTTTTGGACGTTCCAACACGTCAATAAATTAAAATATGAACCTTTGAAAATGATCACAAACAAAGTCATAAAGCTAGGGAGACGGAAAACAGTTACAGCTAAAGGTTACACATCTAAGTGTCTTCCAGAACTTCTTCAATCGGTGAAAGATAGGGGACTCATGCTCCATTATGAAAATGCATCTTCTCATTCAGCAAAGATTACAGTCGAATTTATTGAACAAAAAATTACCAAAGTGATAGGGCGTCCACCCTATACTCCCGTGTGACTTTTAGCTATTTCTCAATCTAAAAAAAATTACGTGTTAATTGTTTTTATTCCGAATATGGAATTAATGAGTGTATAAAAGCATCTTTTTATCTATTCCAAGAAATGTATGCCTTCAATCTTTTAATGTTTGGGACATTTGCCTGTAAAAGTGCTTTGATCTTGTATGGAATTACTTTGAACACTCCTTTTAGTTGGTAAGTTTAACTTGCACCATATAGCCGTATCTCTAAAATTTAAGTGTGACTTTCGTATAAAGAGCGAATTAGTGGTGGATCATGAGTGAGGAAAGCATTGATATTACATATCATTTGAAAAATTAAAATTCTTCTTAAAATAAACATTAGTGATGAAAACATTTATGTTACTTGCATTTATTTTTAAAATAATGTTTTTATATCTAATTTTTTAAAAATAAAGGCACAATACATAATCAAATAATGCATTTAAACATAAATATCTGAAATAACAGAACTTAATCATTTAATTACAGTCAATTATGCTAAAATAGATAGCTATTTTAATTTTCTTAAATTGTACATGCACATTCATCTTGCAAAGTAGAGGTGGATTGCGTATACTAAAACATTAAACTAAAACACAAAATTTCAAAATTTCAAAACAAAAAAAGAACGGCTTCTTTTTACTAAATTGTAATAAGGGCAATTTCTGAAAATACTCTGCTATGTATTGAAGAATTATTGTATAATGCTTGTAATAAGAATTTAGACCGTTTAAATACGAAAAAATATAAACATATGATTTCATAATAATAAAATTTGCTGCGAAAAAGTTTTTATGAAGTACTTTTGTGTTACTTTATATAAACCGAAAACAAGATAATTAAGCCTAAAATTATTCGCTCTTTTATATGTGTTTTACGATTGCCATAAATAAAATGATAAAATGCATTATAAAAAACTCGTTTTATATTAACGTAATCCCATTATCTTTAAAAGCAGTTTTATTACAGCAGAGAAAAGGTTACGTTAATTTATCTACAGGTTCAAATCTTTAGTACATGTAAAAATGAAATTATTCGTTTTCGTAAGAGATTAAATTCATGCTTATTATGCTTATAATTATAAAAGTAATTATAAACGTTTTTAATGACATGCTTAAATAAAACTTGAGATTAAAAGCTAAAAATTGTTAAAACAATTAGATATTTTTCTATTGAGTTTCGAAATTAAAAAAAATCAACTAAACTGATAAGACTATTTTGCTTTTAACGTTCGTTAATTTTTAAAAAGATTAAACCTTAGATGTATAAAATTAGCAGCAAATGGGTGTAATTACTACATCCGAAAATGAGTTTCTTTAGTATAATTAACAAGAAAATTATGCATCAATCATAGATTATGAAACACTTTCCAACACTTCCATAATACTTTAACAACCTTTGCTATTTAATAAGATAAATAGAATACCTAATAAACATTTTAGAAAACGCATAACACATTTGGAAACCAGATATCAGCGATTACCATCCATAGCCAGAAAATTACTCCGATTCTTTTGTACAACCCTGTATATAATCTATAGATTTGTATGCACTCTATACAGTATTCTATAATTTAGTTTATTTAGAAAACACATAATACAGTTTAAAATCCACCTTCAGCAGTTTCAAACAATAGACAGACATATTCGAATTCTTTTGTACAACCCTGTATATTACCTTAAGATTTTTATACACTCTACATATTAAGCTGAAGTTTAATGCAGACAGTAATACGCTGAATACTACTGAAATCACACTTCCAGAAATTATCATACATAGGCGGCCATGCATCCAGTTCTTTGCGTGGCCCTGTATATGATTTTATTTCTATTCTACAATCATCTCTTAGTATACTAAATAGTATAATTGAATTTCAAAATGCATAACTTGATTAAAAAAACCTTTAACCAATTTAAGCTGATACACAGTGATGTTCGGGAATTCTTTTGTGTAGCACGGCATATGATCTATAGCATTTATACACACCACATGGTATGCAATATTTAGTTAAACATATTTAGTTAAAATAGCATACCTAATTGATAGTGCACTTTCAGCAATTATCGCTCATAGGCAGTACTTACGATACAGTATACTTTATACGAATTCTTTTGCGTGTCCCTGTGAATGAACGATAAGTTCTATGCACATAATATTACACAGCAAATACCTTGTAGTAAAACTCAGTAAATTTTATCAATTTCATTATATTTGAAATAATAAAACATAAATTAAATTGTAATTACTGCTTGAAGTGATAAAAACATTAATACAAAAGTCTTAAAAATACCTTTTAATATATAGATGACATAGGTGTCATGCGCTCTAACGGCGACTTCTTCAAGATCAAAATGATAAGTAAACTATTTTCCCAAAGTTTTTGAAAATGATAAACACAATGATGGAGAAAGTTTTTCCATCAAGAGCTTATTTCCCATCCATTATCCGTGAATCAATATAAATATATTTGTGAAACGAGAACATATGGAACGAATCAGCTTCTTTTGAATTACCTAAAATTTGGCACGCGATGATATACAATCTAAAAAAGCAATAAAATAATAATTTTCCCGTTTTCCAGTTTGACCAATTTAAGCACCTGTTTACATTAAACATGTGATCTCGTGATTTATGTTTATCATTTTCAAAAACTTTGCGAAAATAGTTTACTTATCATTTTGATCTTGAAGAAGTCGCCGTTAGAGCGCATGAAACATATGTCACCTATATATTAAACGGTATTCTTAGGCCTTTTGTGTTATGTTTTTATATCACTTTAAGCAATAATTAAACTTTAATTGAAATTTAACAAGTGATTTTACTTAATGCCTAAGGGAGGCCACTTGGCTTGGCGAACCATATCGTTGAGCGTTACGGCCTCCCCCGGATGACTCCCCATAACATAATTCAAATACGCTGCAAACAGTTTCCCTCGTAGACCATTATGTAACCGAATAATTTTGTGTGACCCTGTAAATGAATGATAAATGCTTTACACCACATATTCTAGAAAAAGCATGCTTTAGTGGACCTCACAAATTGATATCAATTTCATTATGTCTGTAATAATGTAACATGATTAAAATGCACCGCAAACGATATTTTCCTATATACTATAATATAGCGGAATTCCTTTGAGTATCCCGGTAAACTAACTATAAGTGATACACGTACCATACAAGATGGTATGCATCTTGCAATGCAATTCAGTTACGTATATCAATTTTAATATATTTGAAATAGCGTCACGTGATTAAAATAAAATACCTTCCATATGATTTTCCGACATAAGCGAAGAATAAGTGCTGCATACGGCATTTTCAATACCAAACATGTCATTGCAAACCTCAATAATAACAATTGCATGGAAATCAGAGTATATTTACGCGAAGTAGAGCGCGAACAAACAGACAGACAGACGGCTAGACAAACCGAATTCATAAAAACGGTTCAAATATGGTGGAAATTATTTAAAATGCTATTGAAAATTTTCTAAATTTATTATTTCTATATTTATCCTTAATTTCTTAAAAATTTTCAATATACATTTACTGTTTAAATCTGCAAATCTTAAATGTCTTGAGGCTTTTATGTACGCTAAGTTAGATTTAGATACAGTTTAAACAGAAGAAATTCTCCTAATTAGAATAAGACAAAAGGAAATACACTAAACTTCAGGTTTACATCCGATGATGTATTATTTTTTGCTCGGCTACACGTTCGCGAGAAAGATTTAAAAAAAAAAAAAAAAGAAGAAGAAGAATTATAAACAAATGAAGGAAAAGATGGAATTATGAGAAACTAGACAATCAAAAAGATAGTAATGCTTTTTTTTTCAATGTATTTTTTGTACTATCGTTCTTGAATAATTATAAAGGGAATAAGACCTCTTCTTTGATAGATAATCCTTTATACATGTGTAGTACTTAAATTAAAAGTAACATATTAGTTTTTAAAGTAACAACTTTTTTAAGTACAATTAAGTACAATAAGTTATTTATTTAGAAACCGTTTAAGCAATATTGAAGAATTGATGAGAGCGTTTAATTTGTTAGAATCGTTTAGAAATAAAATAACTTTTTTTTTAATTATAGAGAATAAATGCACATTATTTTATAAAAGTTTCAGTATATATATTAATTTTATTAGTTTCATTCTTATTTAAAGCATTTAAATATGGCATAATCTTCTACAGTTCTGAATATTATATTGGCTAAAATATATTTTCATGAACAAAAGAAATAAATCATATTATTTTTGGATAGTTGTGACGATGATTGTTGGCGAAGTAATTTTACGCCGGTTAAGCTGCAAAAAGTAATTTGTTAATATCCAGGGAAACAGAGCACAGAGAGTGGATGGATACGAAGTCAGGAAATTCTTGATAAACAAATATTTTTATTGTAAGATGAAGATGACCACGGGTTCAGGTACAAGCATCCATAGGCATAAAAATGCCCGAGAGCACTGGAGAGGAGGCACGAACAATTACCAATCTTTAATCACCGACAAGCAGAGAGAGAATCTGGGCTGTTACATAATTTCTTTTCGTGGTTACAGTGCAGTCATGGCGATAATTACATACGCCAATCAGCCAGATAACGTACTGTTTTGGCGAGAACAACGTGATGAGAAACAGGTGGTGTGCTGTTCGTTAATGATAAGCCTATGGGTGAGAGATGAAGGGAAAAAATGAATTTATGCGCCAGAAAGGAGATATGGAATTTTGGTAAACCAGACAAAACCGCATGGAGCCCTTTCTCATGGGGTTAGCTTAAAGAATTAAGGAGTGGCGTTAAAAATAGAATTGGTACGTTAGAGATATTATATATTAAAGGCATCTGGACAACTGGGAAAAAATGAAATACGTTAAAAGGAATTAAACCTAGACGAACAAAAGTGTAGGCGTAAAAATGTAAGTAAAATTTAGACGCCGAAAGAAAAGAGCGGATTATAATGGGAATAAATTCTTTTTCTTTTTTTTTATAACGACATGATTTATGCGGTGAGGAAAGAGATCCGAATGAATTAAAGAACGCTTAATAAAAGAGAAATGCAGGGAGTAGCTAGATTTATAACACGAAATATAAAATAATTTTAAAGAAAGAGAAATTTAGAAAAAGTAAGAGGATGGGGGAATTAATTTTAAGAAAGTGGAATATGTGAAGGTAAATCCACTTCACATATATCTCCCCAACAACCGAAGACGAAAAACAATGAAGGTCCATAGGAAACGGAAAACCACCTGTGTCTTTTCACTAACAAGAAAAAATAGATGAAATTTATGACTAAAGTAATTGTTATAGAACCCTGGTAACTACATAAAATAATTAAAATAACAATACACAAACAAAATCTTGATAAACAAACAAATACATCATGTCTCAAACATATATGCATGCCTCCATAAGCATGACACAAATGAAACTGGGTCAACCTCTTACGTTTGAAAATTAAAATATATGCATGAGCTCAAATTTTTTTTTAATATGTTTCTGGATTTTATTTTCTCTTTTCTTTTCTTTAAGTGTGCACACGTATTATAAAATATAACCAGAAACTAAATGAAAATTAACTTGAAATTAAGATTCAAGAAAATAGCAATTTTTTATAAATTGCAAGAAATGTTGGTTGTTTCCAACATCAAATAATGTTTTTGAGACATGAAACTAAATGAAAAAATAAAACACAAACAAATAATACATGCAATAAATATGAGTACTCCATAGCAAACAAAAATTAAAGTGAAATTAAATACCAAATTGTTTTTTTGTTTTTGTTTTTTTAAATGTAAACTATTCTAAAATGGCATGAGAACAAATAAACATGGAAAATTAGGAACAGATTGTATAAATATGCATGTTTCTGTGATGGCTTATCTAAGAAAAAAATTTTAACTGATAAACAATTTAGAAATCGTATGTCATGTGTGTTCATTTTTTTTTTATTAAAAAAAAATAACTATGATAACTTATTGGATGTGTATTAAAAATTTAACAAAAAGATTAGAGAGGAACTAAAAACGTATATTGCGAACTACGAAACAGGCGATATTGTAAAAGAAAGACATTGTGTGTGTGTGTGAGTGCAACTTGCGCTAACATCATAAATTTGATGATAAATGTACATGATCTGTACTAGGTGAAGTCTGCACGAGTCAGTAAGAAGAGAGGAGTTGTACACCTGTATAAAGAACGAACAAACTTCGTGAATAAGGAAATCTTATCACGTGAACAGTGTTTTCAGTGGGTGAAAACAGCAAAAAAACGAAAAGTAAAATTCTTTTTTTTTTTTATAACGAAATGTCAAAAGAGAACAGATAAAATTTTATAGCATAGCAAATGAGTATGATATTGCAGTAAATCAGTATATGTGTAACATTGAATTAAAACATTGAAGAATATTGCATTTAGTGAAATATGACAAATAGAAAAAAAACACAATAGAAGTCCTCTATGTATTTAAATATTTTGAGAGGGAAGGGTAGCAATTTAAATTGAGAAAAGAAAAAAAATATGCTTATAACTGTAAATGTAAAAAAAAAGAGCATCTGACATGTAAACAAGTTTAATGTAAAATGTTTAGTGCGAAATACCTCATTGAGAGTATCTTAATTGTTTTCATTTTTTTTAAGAGAGGGTGGTAATTAAGATGATAAAGAAAGGACAGTTATTACAATTTTAAGTGTATGTAAAATAAACAAGAAAAACACAAGTACTGAATCTAAGCGGGATAGAAAAAGTCAACGGTATGTGTGTAAACAAAACCCAAAAGTTTGAGTTTTCTATGAACCACAAATAGCATACGCTATACGAAGAACAAACATGTGTGTGTGTGTGTATATAACCTATGGACTATGCAATGAGAAAACTATGAGCAATGATTTCCCGTGTATACAAAGAAAACCCGAAAAAAAAACTAACTATGAACTATTCTATGAGCAACAATGAGTAACAATGAGCGAATTTCCCTATATACACAAAAAAATCACAAACGATGAACTACTTGTATATAAAAAAACAAAAAGAATACCGTCGAAAATGTCTATCAACCAGAACCTAGATTGATTTTTCTCTTTAAAAAAAAAACCAAAAACAAAATTAAAGGTGTGGTAAAGAGGAAAGCAAATGTAATGGCCTTCTGAGTCAAATGTGGCAAACCAAATGAGAAAAAAAATATATATATAAGTCTGTGTAAGAAGATAAAAAAATAGTAACCAGAACAAATGTTAGGACAATAAATTGATAAAGAATGTGCTTGTTTTACCTTGCCATAGGAATAGTTTACAACATGATTAAGATTATATAACTATATTTTACCTTTACCTGTTTCTTTTATAGACCTAAAAACAAGAACTTGAGTTGTTAAACTTATACTCGGAAAAAAAATTATGCGCAGACATCATGGAGTGTGAATTTATTACAGGTTGTCTCCCCTATGAATATGCATCTGTAAGCTGTAGACTACACATAAAAAACTGAAGAGTACACTCAAAATAATGTGAAAGAAGATGTCTAAAATATAATAGCATTAATAAACATTTAAGGTTGCTTAATAAAAATATTCAGTACAATACCTAAACTTGAGAAATCACGAGCGTAGACATCAAGTAAAAAAAATGTTGCCATTATATTGGAGTAGAGGAATGTATTGAGTCACCCGTAAAAGTAAAAAAATGGGAGAAATTAAATAAAGGTGGATATAACGTAATATAAAAGGTATGTTAAATCGAGCAAATTAAGCAACTAGGTTGTGAAAAAATTTTGTGAAGAAAGGAAAATGTGTAATGTTCATGTGAACCGAGATACATATTTACCTAGAATAATAAATTTTGAGTACCAATGGGATATTTGACATCGCGCGTGTAAAGTATTTAGTGATCACAATGAATGAAATTAGCATTGCATTGAAATGACATTGCATGTGTGACATTAGTGAACATCAAAAACATTGAACTGTAAACAAATGTGTAAATAAATAAAAGGGGCGCTGTTTTCGTATCTCAATAGTGTGTGTAAGAAATGTAATTGAATGAAAAAAAAAGCAAGTGTTTGAATATATAAAAAATGTGATATTTAAGTAAGTTTAAATACTTATTTAAATTTATTATGAAAGAAAATATATTCCAATGAACATGCATGTAACATATTCCATTTTCAAATCAGCAACAGGCATTCTTGCTGAATGAAAACAAAATATTTATTTCTGACATAAAGTTATTCCGCGAAAATAACTCAATGAAATAATAACATACATGAAACATGATAAGAAACGAAATAAAAGTGCAGTTGATTAAATTTTGAATTATAATTACTACTATATAAAGGGTTTCTATTTATGAACTGAACAGACATGTTAACCGCAAGCGTAGATGTATCGTGTCGTAGAAATGTTGAATGGGAAAAAAATAGTAATATGCGGGAAGTCTGAATGGACTTTAGAAAGAGAGGGGAAAAAATGGAGTGACAGGCAATATCACTTTAATATGAACAAATAATAAACTCGTGTTCATTCATCCTCTTTTGTTTCTTTAGGTGAAATCTAAAGCTTAAATTTAACATTAATTGAGTGTTTGAAATTCAGAATAAGTTAACATAGGGAGATTGAAATTGGCAAAATAACTACTAAGATAAAATATTGATTGAACTGAATTTAAAATCAATTCTATAACTATTATTATTATTCCTTTATTTTTGGAGTCTCATAATTTTAAAACACATCACACTATAAGAATGTGAAGGGAAAAAATCGCACACTTACTTAAAGATAATCTAGAATATATGTATGTGGGAAAAGTATAGAAATCAAACCTATTAATTACTTTTTAATGAATCGCCCCTCACTTTGTATACGGGCCCGATGATACATAATCACGAGTTTAGCAGGGTAGCCAATTTTATCAGTTTATCGGCCTAATTAGTAAAAACACATGGCCTTTTGAGCTGGCAACCCTACGGAGATGAGATTTTTCTAATATACTTCTAACTTCACTTGCTGCGTGGAATCCATCCTGGATGCAGATATGAAATGCTACTGCCGTAGTAATCTTATTTTCAATAAAAGATGCTATATTTAAAATCATCAGAATGCTGTCCTTTTATTAAAAATGCGACAGTATTTCTTAGTCGGCAGGATCTCAGCGGGAAATTCTAATGAATTCCTTAATAGGAAAAAGAATAGCAAAAGAGAAATGGTCATCAAAAAATTATTCGAGATTGGAGAGTGTCTTAAGGTTCCAGATGCCACATCTATCGACATCTAACATCTATTTAACGTGCGGAGAGGCCCCAAAAGGGAATATCCTAAAAAGTCTTCTCTTCAGCTAGTGTTCGACGAAAAGAAAATTGTGCCCGCTTTCGAAATGTTTTTACTCTAAAAACGGCATTATGTGTTCCTATGCAACGTACTTCAAGATAGCATCGATAAGAATTCTGGAGTTCTACGATTTGATGCATTTTGTGTTTTGCCTAGAATTTAGCTTCTTCTTATCGTTGTGGTGGTTCGTATTCTAAATAAGTGAAAGAAACCGTCATTATTCTTCATGCGGAAAATGTGTATTTTTCTTCGCTTTCAACTGCTACCTTTCGGGCGTGATTTATGTGAAATGTGCGCGTCTTCAAAGAGCTTCTCTAATAGTTTGTTTTAGTGCAACGTTCTGCTGTTAATAAGTGATGAAATATAAATGTGATTTCTTTCTAAAGGATATTCCGAAATCTATACCGATAAGGGAAGAGGAGTCATCGTTATGTGTTTTACTATTTTACTGCGCGAAAAGACAATGTCAATTCTGAAGATATTTTTCTTTACTTTTTTTAAAGGATTTTTCTTTTTTTTTTAAGTGTTTGAGCTCAAAGGGTACCCTAGTATTTATTTATTTTTTAATATCGTATTAGTATTTAATATATTTTTATTCTAATTTTATTATGAAATAAAAATTATTATGAATAATTTAAGGTAAGTTTTTAAATAAGTACATTACTCCAGTTATACTGCTTTTATTTTAATTATTTATGAAAACCATGGTTTTGAAGTATAACGAAATTTTTGGTTTAATGGAGTTAATGGATATCCATGATTTATTTGAAAATAAGTAATTCTATTATATAAATCATTATTTTTATGTATGTTATTATTACAATTTTATAAATCTGTTTATATTATGTAAAAACTTTAAAATTTTTTTGAAAGATATTTAAATTTTGATAATATATAGATTTTTCAGAAAACTATATTTTAAAATTAATTAAAAAATGGAAAATATTAAAAAGCAGAAAGCAGTTCTTAAGGGAAAAATTACCCGTATAAATAATATCATAAATCCCAAAATAGATGATAATACGATAACTCTTGACGAATTAGAGGTGTATCAGAAACAAGCAAAGGATATTGATAGTGAGTTAAACAAAATTCGTGAAAACGCGGTTCTCGAAAGCAAGGAATCGGAAACTGAAAATATTATTAACGAATTCGATGAAATTGCTCTTAAACTAGACACGTTAACAATAACGATAAACACGTCACTTAATAAAATAAATAAGAGCTTAAACATTCACAAAGGAGAGTCAGGGAATAATAATCAATCTAAAAATTATAATTTAGAGAAAACCATTAACCTTCCCAGATTTGACTTAAAACCTTTTTATGGGGAATCTGATCAGTGGCTCTCTTTTAAGGAGATTTTTATCACAACTATAGATCAAAATTCAGATTTGGGCCCCGTTTCTAAATTACAATACCTCCTAGCTAGCGTAAAGGGTCCTAGCCATAAATTGATTTCTGGATTTCCTCTTTCAGAGGCCAGTTATAAAAATGCATGGGAGACTCTTTGTGCTCGCTACGATAAAACTAGAGATTTGGCCATGGCCCAAATAAGCAAGTTATACAATATAAAAAATATGAAGAATTGTTCCTCATCCTCTAAAGCTATTTTCGACATAATAGATACTTGCAATGAGTCACTTCGAATTTTAGATTCGTTAAAATTAACGCAAAATGCTTTGGTGGAAAATATGATAATTTTTACCATCGTTCAAAAACTAAATGATAATCTCAAAGAGCGATGGGAACTTACCCTTACCCACAATGATATGCCTAGTCTCACGGAATTTCTAAAGTTTTTAGAGACGCAAGCCAAAAGTTTGCTAGCACTAGAGAACCCAAACAAAACAGATGTAAGGAATATAGCTTATTCAAGAGATTCTTACGATAGATCGAAATTCCACAAAATTCAAGAAGGTAACAAATGCGGTGTTTGTTTTGATTCGCACCCCACCCATACCTGCAAAAAGTTATTGACTATGCCTGTAGACAGCAGGTGGAGAACCATCCAATTAAACAAGTTATGTGCAAATTGTATGCGTAGTGGCCATTTTGCAAGTAAATGTCCATCTAAGATGAGTTGTAAAAATTGCCATCGAAGGCATCATACTTTACTCCATAAGTATGATGTACAAGGTAATGCAGGGACAACAATGGCCCACAACTTTGCAATCCATAATAATGAAACTCAACCCCTAAATGCCTATGGGTATTCCCCTGATCAAGGAATGTCCATGAATGCTAAATGACGGTTTATCGTGCCCGGGCACCTCAAATGTGAGAATTACGAAAACCGAAAATACACAAAAACTTGTTATAATGGGGTTCAAGTACCATTTTTATTGGATAGCGGAAGTACCCTTTCCATAATTCCGGAAAATCTAATAGCAGCTTTGGATATGACGTCTATTCAAAGTTGCAAGCCTTTTAATGTGAGTCAAACCCAGGGGCAGGTCCAGATTTTTGAAAAAATTCAAGTACCCCTCCAAATAGGGAATATCAGGCAAAATAGCACCTTATATCTCGTTAGGTCGTATTTGCCGTATGCAATACTGGGAACCCCGGAATTACAAAAATTTCATATCGCGATGGACTTTTTCTCAAATTCTCTGACTCAAGATGGAGTCATCCTTAAGTATGACCAAAACGTTTCCGGTCAAATATCACATAAAAATTCATTTAACCACACTTTAACTTTAGCGGGTGATATGAATTACAAGAAGCCGCTTCGTTCTCCTTCCAAATCAAATCAAGGAATTTTGTCTCAACAGGGGCAGTGTTACCTTGATACTAAAACTCTCTCGGATTATGATGATAAAAATTTTAATCATTATACTACTGAAGAGAACCTACAATTGGAAGGGCTTCTAAGCGACTTCAAAGATATTTTTGCACGTAATCGATATGATGTGGGTAGAGTCAGATGGGAACCCCAACGAGTAATTCTCACCTCAGAACTTCCTATCTCACTTCGACCTTACCGTGCATCTCCGGGGGACAACGCAGAAATTCAAAAGCAGGTACAAGAGTTATTGGAAGCTAAACTTATTAAAGAATCATGTAGTTCCTATTCCTCTCCCGTTACACTAGCCTATAAAAAAGGAGAAGGTAAAACGCGCCTCTGTATTGACTACAGAAAAATCAACGCCATTACCAAGACAGATTCGGAACCTTTGCCCCGAATAGACTGGCTTTTAGACCGACTTGTCAATGCCAAATATTTTTCTACTCTAGATTTAGCCTCTGGCTACTGGCATGTACCCCTCCACCCTTCAGACACAGAAAAATTAGCCTTTGCGACCAATCAGGGCCTTTACGAGTGGTTGGTCCTTCCATTTGGCTACAAAAATGCTCCGGCTCAATTCGCAAGAGCTCTTAGAAGGATCCTAGATAAACATAAAATCAACTTCGCTACCAACTATTTCGATGATTTTATAGTTATTCTGATTCCTATGCCGAGCATCTGGCTCACCTAAAAACTCTTTTTAACATTTGCCGACAGGAAAATCTAAAATTAAAATTTTCAAAATGTAACTTTGCCAAAACTCAAATTGACTTCCTTGGTTATGAAATTAGTAACGGCCAAATAAAACCAGACAATGCTAACACCGAAACTATTAAAAAGTTAATTCCTCCAAAAAATGTTAAAGAATTACAAAGGTTCCTTGGATCTATAAATGTATATCACAAATTCATTGACAAGTATGCTAAAATTAGAACCCTTTAAATAAATTATTAAAAAAAGATGCACCTTGGGAATGGTCAGAAAAATGTCAACAATCTTTTGAATTGCTTAAAAACGCGTTAATTTCTAGACCTATTTTGAAATTATTTAATCCTAATCTCCCATGCCACCTCTATACTGATGCCTCGAAGGAAGCCGTAGGTGCTGTACTAAAACAAATGGATGAAAATGGAGTCCTACATCCCATTGCGTTCCACTCAAGACAACTAAGGCCCTATGAGCAAAATTATGCTATTACAGAATTGGAATGCCTCGCCATAATCGATGCTCTTGACAAATTTCATTATTACATTCATGGAAAATCTTTCACAATCCATACCGATCATGCTGCTTTAGTATGGCTTAAAAATGTAAAACATTTAACCGGTAGATTATTCAGATGGTCGCTAAAATTAAGCATGTATGACTATACTATTAAGCATGTATGACTATACTGTAAAATACAATAAAGGATCAACAAATTTTGAAGCCGATATGCTCTCCAGAAATCCCATTTCATTTCCTGTAAATGCCCACATTCACTTATTAACATTAGATGAAGTTAAAGAACACCAAGAGTTAGATAATGTAACAGGCTCTAAATTCCAAAAAGTTAATGACATTCTGGTAATTCACAAAAAGGGTTTTCAAAAAATTGTCGTGCCTTTCTCATTACGAGAGAAACTATTAATAACTACCCATAAGCAATTTGGCCACCCAGGAATACAAAAAATGCTAAATTTAATTTCACCGCAATACTATTGGAGCAGCATGACTCAGGACATTACTCAATTTGTCAAGCATTGTGAGGTCTGCCAACTCAACAAAAAATCCCATCAACCTAAATTTGGTCTTCTTGAGTCCTTACCACCCGCAGAACAACCCTTCGATATAATATCTTTAGACACAGTAGGTGGTTTCAATTATTACAATTCCTCAAAAAAGTACATGCATTTAGTAATTGATCACGCTACTCGTTATGTTTGGGGTTTTACCTCTAAAAATGTTACGACAGAAGTTTACATTAACATTCTCAAACAGATTTTTGATATCCAGATTCCGAAGAAATTGTTAACGGACAGGAATCCTGCTTTTACAGCGTCCAAACTTCGGAAATGGGTATCGAATCATAATGTAAAAAAATTACTTACTTCATCTCATAGGCCACAATGTAATGGAAAGAATGAACGTGTGAATCAATCAATTTGCACCCGGTTGAAACTTAAAGTTAATTCGTCCCTTTCAAATATCCCGTGGCCCAAACTTCTGAAAGACGTGATTATTGAATACAATAACACACCACACTCCGTCACCAAATATCCCCCTGCATACTTAATGTTTGGCCAATTGCCTTACCCATCAGCATTAGGTAATGAAAATTACTATCCTACAATTGAGGAAGCCAGGAAAGAGGCTTTCAAAAGAACAGGTGAACACCACCTGAAAAACAAGATCCGATATGACTTAAAATTTGTGGAAGCTCCTTTCAAACCTGGTGATCTGGTAATTGCCGAGGAATTTCACTATCCTAACACCCGAAAATTAAGCCCGCCCTTTTCAGGTCCCTATCAAATTATTGAAAAATTGTCTAATGTAAGTTTTCGAATAAATAAACCTAACTGGTTGACAAAGCAAGACAATGAAGTGATCCACGCCTCCAAGCTAAGATACTTTTTGCCCAATGATCAATTTAAATTACATACAACCAACAAATGAAAAGATAGTGTATCACAGGAACTCATATTGGATGATAATTGATCTTTGAGTTTTACATTTTTATGAATATATTATAATTGTGTTTTTGAAAGAGTACAGTCTCTTGGATGATGCCAGGATGTTTTCATATAATCTTGAATTTTTGTATATAATATTGGACATTGCTACACTAATTGCATTGGACTAACTGCAACATTCTGGAATATACTTCCTATTTTGATTATTTTTATTTTTACGTATGATATTTTCACTGTATCTTGCCTTTATTAATACAATTGTTTTTGTCTTGTCCAATTGATTATAGCATCGTATATTATAATATTATTCTTATTATTAGTATTGAAGTTATTATTGTTATGATATATATTAACTATATGAAAGAAATAACTCATCTCCTGCAGCTTACTTAAAAAGAAACCCATTTCCAAATTCTAAAGTTACTTTAATGTAAAAAGTGTTTTGTCCTTTTCAGGCGAGTCTAGTGTATGGAAGCCGGCCCATCCCCGGAGACTTGTCTGGAAGCGGGGGGAAATTGTGGGAAAAGTATAGAAATCAAACCTATTAATTACTTTTTAATGAATCGCCCCTCACTTTGTATACGGGCCCGATGATACATAATCACGAGTTTAGCAGGTAGCCAATTTTATCAGTTTATCGGCCTAATTAGTAAAAACACATGGCCTTTTGAGCTGGCAACCCTACGGAGATGAGATTTTTCTAATATACTTCTAACTTCACTTGCTGCGTGGAATCCATCCTGGATGCAGATATGAAATGCTACTGCCGTAGTAATCTTATTTTCAATAAAAGATGCTATATTTAAAATCATCAGAATGCTGTCCTTTTATTAAAAATGCGACATGTATATATATAATACACGTTGAAATACCTTAAAAATATATAATTGTAAATAATAAAAAAATATGAAATAGTTGCAAAATATATGAGCATAAACATATATGTCTACTAATATGCATGATTTAACTTCAAAGGAGTTTATAAGAGAATGGTCAAAGTAAATGTACACAAAAACTTAAAATTTCGCAATATAATATATTACAATATATGAGAAATAGAATAAAAATCAGTACTGTAAACAAAACAAACCAAAGAATTTGTTGTCTATATCTTACCTTTATGCTTCACTTGTAATGTATGTGAGGAGAAAAAAACTTTATATGCGTATATTATATGTGTTATATTTATCAAATACAAAACCGAAAATAATAATTATGAACTTAAAATAAGATAAACAAAAGTATTTTGTATTATTAAGTTAAACTGTTAGAAAAAATAGGTGCAGAGGAACAAGAAAATTCTTTACGGCTACATTCTCAAAGCCAAATTATAGGCCAGCTATAAATTTAATCAATTAAGAAAAACACCAAAAGAATCAAATGAAAATCATGGCCGTCAGACAGAAACAATTGTACTGTGTGTGAATTGCACTATGTCACACTGTATTATTTTATCTTATATTATATTAAAAGCTGAAAACTAGGTGAAAAAGTAAAAATTTAATGTGAAATTTTGCAATACCTTTTTTTTTTTTTTTTTTTAGGTGTCAAATAACAGTTTTAATAAAAATTAAACTTTACATTTTTTTTAAAATATGAATTTTTGCTCAAACTATGTGTAAATTTTAATGAACGAAGCACACGCATCACTTTCAACAATAATAAAAAAATACTACAAAAGTGTGTATTTTCAACCAAAACTCTACTCAACAATAAGCAATTATGCATTAGACCATTCTCTAAATTATGCAAGGTACACCTTAAATAACATCATTATCAAGCAAAACAACAACAAAAATATATTTATAGGTATATTATAAACAGTACACACAAAATTTTTGTAGTGCCGAGGAGTTTTTTTTTATATATATACGGAGAAAATAAAACAATATTTTCATTTCGGCATGGTATTTTGTTTTGCTGCTAATTGATAGCATATAATAAAGAAAAGTCCTCTTTTTTTACATCAATTAGCACAAATAGTTAAGAATCTTATTTTTTTAAAAATTCTCACATTATATCTCAAAAGAGGTAAAAAGGACCATAGTTGTAAAGGATATAGTCACTCATACAATCTTTCTATTAGTCCTAGTGTCAATTTGAGAAATAAGATTTTTTTATCGATACACACAATAAAAATATAAAAACTTCGTTAAAAATTCTATGCAGTATATATAAAAGAAAGAAAAAAAATCATATAAAATATGAAGCCATTTTATAAAGCTAGAAGAAAAAAATATAATGAAAATGTACATATTGCTTGAGTACGACACTGTATAATCATATTAAGCAAGAGTTTAAACTAAATTACTTATATCTGTAAAAATTATCTAAAAAGTTATTTTCTTTTATGAAAGAAAAGTTTTTTGTCGTTCAAGTTCCGGCAGGACTATATTATAAATGACTTACCTTAGAAGTAGCTTTCTAAGAAAATAAATCACAGAAATATGGATAACTTTTATAAGAAATGACACTACTTTATTTTAATTAAAATTAGTAGTTGAAAGAATTAAATGAACCTTTTTTTTATACATCATTAAAAATATCGGCTCTGAAACTTTCATTCTGAATTTTCCGTACAGCCACAATGTTTTGTTTTTCTTTTAACTGTCTGCGCGTATTAGGAGGCGAAAGTAGGTCTTCGATGAGAGATGATTCATGATTACATCTAACGCCCTTGAATATCGGCGCATCAGAATATATGAAGGACAAAGGCGACGAACGGCTATTTCTTTTAGGATCGTCGGAATAATGTTGACACTTTATCACTAGGGCCTTTTTTTTGTGAATTAAAAAAAGTCTTCGTCGGATACAAGGGAGGGGTGTTCGTGAATAAAACTTCCAACACAGTGCAAAAAATATTCAGGATGTACGTAACTTGAATTTTGTTTTGAAGAAGAACAGTCTACGATTATAATAGTTGAGCCGGTGTAACGCACGCACAGAGCTCCATGGAAGCAGCGGTCGGAGATGCGGGGGTGAGAAACTGCGTTCAGTTTGTCGGCTGGTCGGGAAAATCTTGAAGTCACGTTCACTAATTCACAGGATTACGAAGTCACGATTACAAAGTCGATTAACAAAGATTACGAAGTCATGAATTTACAGGATTACGGAGGCACGAAATCACAGTATTACGGAGTCATGAATCCAGAGGATTACGCCTTAAAAGTTTGTGAAAAAAGAAATATCCATTGACGGTCCATTGGTAAAGCTGTATCTTTATGTACTAATGCTGGCTGTGGGACGATGATGTAGACCGGGATGAGGAACTATTCAGCAGGAACTGCGATGAGTATCCAAATCCGTCAGAAAATATTTTAATTTGGTAGAATAAATTACGTGAATTTTTTTACGATGCATTTTTTTTAACTAACAATCCCTCCTCTCCAGTTAAAGATGCTTGTGAGCGGCTGATGTAACAAGTTTATGTGACGATGATTGTTGGCGAAGTAATTTTACTTCGGTTAAGCTGCAAAAAGTAATTTGTTAATATCCAGGGAAACAGCCCGTAAGGCATGGTGACGTCACGGCGACGTCACTGTGAAGTCACACTGTGACTTTGTGACAGTCGTCGTGACGTCACGTGACGTCGATGTGAAGTCACTGTGACGTAAATGCGAGGTCGTTATGGCCGTTTTCAAGGCTTTCTGTGACCTCACAATGTGACTACTTTGTGAAGTCACCGTGCGACTTAAATGTGAAAAATGTGACGAATCTGCATCGGATAGGGTGACCAGATTTTACCCGAATCATATACGGATTGTTCGGATCAAAATTTTTTATGGTTCAAGTTTGTGACGTTTGTGACGACACTGCACCGGGTCGGGTTACTAGATTTTACCCGAATCCAATACAGAAACTTCGGATCGATCTTTTTGGATTTGTTTGGCTACATAATAGATTTCGATTAGTTGTCGTGTGACCTGATTTTAGTGAACCCGATCTGACCCGAGTCGGGTATAATGTTTTTACTGTAAGTCTTGTTTGGAATAGAATCTTGCATACGACCGAGTAACCAGATTTTATCAGAAATTGTGTTACGATACAATTTTTGATGTCGGCTCGGATCTAGAGTCATACACGAATCCGGTTATATACTGCTTGAACATGATTGAATGTCAACTTGAACATGAATGATGGTTGACTGAAACTATATTTTGATTCAACCCGTATTCTTACCCTAACCCAGCAACAACAACAACAAAAAATCTGTAAGCCCACAACCCGACCGAACCTGATAAATGATTTCGCATAGATTCGGATAACAAGATTTCACCAAATACGGATAAGATCGACGATAAGGATTGGAATCATTTTGATTGATGCAACTCGTATTCAAATTAAAACTTTGCATCTAATTGAGAAACCGGTTAACACGAAACTTTCTGACACATTTATGAACAAACTTTTAAACGCATGGCACTTGCATGCCTGATTATTAAAGCTATTTGGAATGAATAGCGTTTTCCATTTTTAGATAAATGTAATACTTAAGATCAATGTCGGTCACGTTTTACCCGTTTTTGACGCTGGGCGTCGGAAATTTGGTTCAAAACACCGACTTTGATAGTGTTTTCTGAAACATCATCTGCCGTTACCAAAAAATGGATAACGCCATTCGATTATATATAGGGTAGATGTGCCAGTAATGGACACCCTTAAGGAATTTCTTTAACAATTATTTTTTAATTAATAGTTATAATTGTTATATTCAACATTTTTTAATATTATATTACTCTACCAATAATATTTAACCATGCTCATAGTCACATTTCCCAATGTGAATCTAAATTTAATTGTAAATAACAGAAATAAATCAAAACACCCTAAACTCCACTAATGGACACCTCACAAAAAGTAATAGATAATTGATATTATGAGTGCATTTAAATCTAGAATTTAAAGATAGCATATTAATGAAATAAATAAAGCTGAATTTTTATTGGTTATTTTTTTATAAACCAAAAACATTGAAGGTGTCCCATTACTGGAAGGCGGTCCATTACTGGCACATCTACCCTTTTCTGAATAAGAACACCTGCCAATTTCATGTATTTCCGAATAAAAATGAATTCAGAAATATGCCATAAATTAGCTATTTTGGATTTGAGAACAACTTTAAAGAAAATATAAGTATACATTTTCAAATAAGCATTCTGAAAAATTTATATTAGGAATCAATTTAAATAATAGATATACCTATTGTGCGATATTATTAAATAATAAACATTGTATCAAGCAGTAAAACAGTTTTCGTTGTAAATGAAATATAGAACTTAATATCATAAATGCCAAAAATATATTATATTTTTTTTTCTTTACAAATTATTTTCTTTATAGTTTTTGATAGAATACTAAATTCAGAGCTTAAATATCAATTTTTACAGTAAAAACATTCGATAACACAGCTGGAAAAATTACCTTAACTAAACAGTTATTTTATTGTTTCATCAATATTTATTATTTTTGTGCATCTAACATTGACATATCTCGACAAATAAATTATTCAATGCATTAAAATGTCACTTTTTTTTTTCAAATATACCGGAAAATTATTTCTGGAGACCTACACTAGCAACGAAATTATTAAATTGCAAATCAAATATTAATAGTTTTAAAAATTGCAATGTTTTTAATTATAATGAATAACTATGAAAATTGAACTAAGAAACGCAAAACATTAAATAAATTCCTCCTTTTACATAACACTTTACATTTAGAATACATATTGTTAGTAAATACTTTAAGCTTTTTTCCAAATAGTCTATTTAAAAAATTTTTAAACATTAAAGATAAAATTTAATGCAAGTGATTTTTTAAAAGAAAATTTAAACATCTTAACTTTTAAATAATGCAATATTAAATGTACTAGTACTAAACATGCACTATTAACAAAACTGAGAAGACATTAAAACTTACCTGCTGATCTATAGGTAAAGGTGTTTTTATTGAATGCTCCTTATCTGCTTCCCTTTCATTGAAAAATTAGACTGTACATCCACTACAATAATTTTCAAATTATTCCAGCAGAGAGGTGTGTTCATAGATCTGAGAAATCAAATTTCACCCAGGCCTTATGAACGCACCCGGCTAGACACAGGGAGATGTTAAAATGGATGGTTTACTTTAAAATGGAGATTGTTCACTTTAAAACGTTAATTTACTTACACAGTATAAATCTACAAGCTTAAAAGAACGCAACACACGCTAATCCTATCCTAACTTCGAATGAGAAAAAATCGTCTGCCTTCAATATGCGCGCGCAGTATTGTTTAAACACAACAAAATAACAGCTAGCAGATGTTTCCAACTTTACCGCAAATGATATAGGAAGAAAATAATTTAAATAAAGACATTTCAAAACCTTTATAATTTATATGGCTGAAAAATGAACTTCTAATGATGCTATAATATTCTTTTTTTATATGAGAGAGTTTTGTATTGTTAGAAATAAGCTGTGAAAATTTACATTTTTATATATTTTTTAAATCCATTGCATTTGCTTTAGACGTCAAAAGTAAAGATAAATTTTAAATAATAATTGATTTAATAGGCTTTATAAAGTAATTTCGATATAAATTTAAATTGCAATCAAATTTCCTAAGTACAATTTTTTATTTTTTACACTCAATCGAAAAGAGCAATATTTTTAATAGAGGTGACATCTTACTAAGCACTGGCCAGTTTTGGATAAATTGCTATAGGAATGACATATACTTTATAACATGTTTTTAATTCATTTTTGCTCGGAAATACACGAAATTGGCTCGTGTTTTGGTTCAGAAACTATGTTATGAAAAACCTTTTCCATTTTTTGTTAAAAGCAGAAGATCTTTCAGAAAAGAATGTCAAAGTCGGCGTTTTGATTTGAACATCCGACGTGACAGTGAAAGACAGGAGAAAAACTGGTTGTCACGTGACACGAATTGCTTTTAACTCGATAAATAACTAAATTTCTATTTAAGGATTTTTACCTGTGTATTATATAGTATATTTTGTTAAATTTCATGAAAATGGTAATGAAAATTGTAAAAAATTATCTGTCTCATATATGTAGTCAGATATTTATTTATTATTTTATTTTGGAAATACTCAATATATTTAAATAGTGTGTGACAATATTTTTATTAATGATTTAGGTACATGACATAATTCAAATCTATATTTTATGAGGGTTTTTTTTTCCAAATTCACTCTCCGATCACACCGTGAAGTCACAGAGTGTTCGCATTTTGGTCATAGGTTTTACGTGACTTATGTGACTTGCAGTGACGTCATTGCAACGTCACAAAAATTTCTAAAGCTGTCAAAAAGTAATTTTCTTTATGTTATAAGATGTTCTAAAGTTTATTTTAAGTTTTCTTTAGATCTCCAAGACGTTCACATTTTGGTCACAGTGTGACGTTACAAAGTGGTGGCATTTTGGTCACAGATGTGACGTGACTTACGTGACTCACATTGACGTCACAATGACGTCACTGTGACTGTGCATGCTATGCGGGAGAGCACAGAGAGTGGATGGATACGAAGTCAGAAAATTCTTGATAAACAAAATATTTTTATTGTAAGATGAAGTTGACCCACGGGTTCAGGAACAAGCATCATAGGCATAAAAATGCCCGAGAGCACTGGAGAGGAGGCACGAACAACTCCCAATCTTTAATCACCGACAAGCAGAGAGAGAATCTGGGCTGTTACATAATTTCTTTTCGTGGTTACAGTGCAGTCATGGCGATAATTACATACGCCAATCAGCCAGATAACGTACTGTTTTGGCGAGAACAACGTGATGAGAAACAGCTGGTGTGCTGTCCGTTAATGATAAGCCTATGGGGGGAGAGATGAAGGAAAAAAATGAATTTATGCGCCATAAAGGAGATATGGAATTTTGGTAAACCAGACAAAACCGCATGGAGCCCTTTCTCATGGGGTTAGCTTAAAGAATTGAGAAGTGGCGTTAAAAATAGAATTGGTACGTTAGAGATATTATATATTAAAGGCATCTGGACAACTGAGAAAAAAAATGAAATACGTTAAAAGGAATTAAACCTAGACGAACAAAAGTGTAGGCGTAAAAATGTAAGTAAAGTTTAGACGCCGAAAGAAAAGGGCGGATTATAATGGGAATAAATTCTTTTTCTTTTTTTTTTATAACGACATGATTTATGCGGTGAGGAAAGAGATCCGAATGAATTAAAGAACGCTTAATAAAAGAGAAATACAGGGAGTAGCTAGATTTATAACACGAAATATAAAATAATTTTAAAGAAAGAGAAATTTAGAAAAAGTAAGAGGATGGGGGAATTAATTTTAAGAAAGTGGAATAGGTGAAGTTAAATCCACTTCACAATAGTAAAACAGATATTCCACTTAAATATGCTCTAAGATTTCTGCATTAATTAATCTATTTATTATATATATGGAGAGAGAGGATACACATATACTCTTTCTCCTCGAGGATTCGATCTGTCAATAATTGAACTGGTTCGTCAATAATTGAACAGATAGCACAAGAGCAGGGATAGCGAACCTTTTCGCATCCACTTGCCATTTTTTTCAAAACACATTTTACGTAACCATGACGTCCCAACAACTAAAGGATTGAGTGTATTCAGTAGTAATGTATCGGACTAACTGAATTTTTTGTTTTAGGATTAAAAAAATAACATATGGTTTGATATTCTGAAAGTAAATAAATGAAATTTGTGATTTATTTTGTTGCAACATAGATGCCAAAATCATATAATCAAGAATCAGGTTATTTGACCAGCTATTCATGGCTTGAATCGGATTCCAAATTGTCATAATTGTATTGTCAACGTTTTTGCTTATAATGTTTAGTTCCATTTCCTTTTCGATAATTTTCAAATCCTCTAATAATTTGAAAAACCGTTAGGCAAAAATTTAACTACATTGTAATTCATTAAGTTGCACTTCATTTTTTTCAGTTGCCAACCAATTTTATTTAGAAATACTCGGCTAGTCTAAATTCGCATAGTGTGCGATTTTGATTTCGAACATCATTCAATACAGTGACGAAAAATATTCTGCCTCGTGCCACAAATGGCATGTATGTAATAGTTTTTTAGTCTCTGTACTAGAGAGATGTTTTCTAAGACACAGAACTGGCAAATACATGTGTTGTGGTTCTTACAACCACTGCCATATTTTAATTCAATTTAAGAAATATTTTATTTGTCCTTATTCATTTAATTTTAATATTCGCATTCAAAAATTATTCTTCCCTTTTTAAAACTTTCCCTGTAAACTTTTCTTTATTTCATAACATTTCGCTTTTTAAAATTGATACTAATCTTTTTGTTACCTCTGTACTTCCGGTATTGGATTTTACTAGAAGCTTCGATATCATTCTTTGCCTATGCTCACTTCCTGTTCTAAGCTCTGACCCTCGCCAATCAAATTCAAATGTTTTAATACGTATTTTTTTAACTCTGCCGACTGGCGTTTTTCAATTTTTGGCACCCCCTCCCCTCCGTTCCAGTCAGTGCTGAAGCTGCACGCTCACACACAGACACTGGGACGTTTGCCACAAGAGTGTAAGGTGATCGCTTGGCTTGCTGCTGTGAAAAATATACAAAATGCATACATCTAAAGTTACGATATGAAGAAAATATCGTCTTTAAAAATTGTGATGATCTGAGGTTATTATTTTACTGTCATTACGGCAAAAATGAAATTCTTTTCCAACAGCGTAGTTAATAAAACGGTTGTGTGTGATGGTAGTTTCGTTGGAACCTGGCATTTATGGCAAGAATGCTTATTTTATTCAAGTGGTGATACTTCTTTAGTTTTACAAATTGCTTGATAAAGTCATATGTTTTATGTTATCTTTAAAAATCAACATATCCGTGTTTCCCAAGAGAAAAAAAAACTTCAGTAATATTTGTGATGGCGTTTATTTAAAAACGTCAGTTATGTGCTTATAATTTAAGAAATAGAGGTGAATCTATAAAGAAGAGATTCCCTCAGAAATACTCCTTTTTCAAGATTCTTTATAAATAAAGATTTATATTGAAGCTGTATTTTTCAGTGCAAGTTCTTTTAGTCACGTCTCTCACTTATGTTCCTTTTTAGGTTGATGCAGGTAATTTTATCTTCATTGTTCTTGATTATAAATTTGCATGAATAATTATTTAATAATTCTTTGTTTTAATGTCATGTCGAAGTGGTCTTTTGCGGTCACAACAATATTATACTCACTATACACTTTTGATCACAAAACCAAATATATATTATCTGGAATATTAACAAGATTCCAGTGTTTGAAAAAAGGGAACTTATCGTCCAACCACCACAGTTCCCTCTTTGGTGCCTAAACCGTTAGAAACCTTAACGACATGACAGTTATTAA